>CM031602.1:68319614-68332114 GCA_018398815.1 Conus ventricosus
GAAGTAAGAGGGGAGAATAGGTTGGGAAGTGAAGAGAGTGGGAGAATAGGTTGGGGAAGTGGAAGAGGGGAGATAGGTTGGGAAGTTGGAGAGAGATGGAGAATAGGAAGGAAGGAATGGAAGGTGGGTTGGGTGTAAGGAGTGGAAAAGGTTGTTGGGAAGTGAAGAGAGTGGAGAATAGGGTTGGGGAAGTGAAGAGTGGTGGAATAGGTGGGGTAAGGAGTGAGAATGAGATTGGTGAGGGTTGGGGAAGTGAAGAGAGGGAGAATAGGTTGGGGAAGTGAGAGAGTGGAGAATGTTGGGAAGTGAAGAGAGTGGAGAATAGGTTGGGGAGTGAAGAGAGTGGAGAAGGTTGGAATGAATAGGTGGGAAGTTGGGAAGTGAAGAGAGGGGGAAAGGTTGGGGTAGGAAGGAGTGAGGTGAGGAGTGGGAATGGAGTGGTTGGGGAAGTGAAGGGGAGAAAGGTTGGGAGTGAAGAGTGGAGATAGTTGGAAGGGAGGGGAGAATAGGTTGGGAAGTGAAGAGAGTGGAATAGGTGTTGGTGGAGGAGAGTGGTTGGGGAGTGAGAGAGTGGAGTAGGTTGGGGAAGTGAGAGAGTGGAGAATAGGTTGGGGGGAAATGGATGGTTGGGAGTGAGGTTGGAGGAAGTGAGGGAGATGGAGGAAATGTTGGGATGGGGAGTGAGAGAGGGGTGGAATAGGTGAGAAGTGGAAGTGAAGAGTGGAGAATAGGTTGGGGAGTGAAGGTGAGAATAGGTTGGGGGGGGTTGGGAAGTGAGAGAGGGGAGAATAGGTGGAATGAAGGAGTGGAGTGAGTAGGGGATGTGGGGTGAGAGTGGGGAGAATAGGTTGGGGGAAGAAGTGAGAATAGGGGGAAGTGAAGAGAGGGAGAAAGGTTGGGGTGGGGAAGTGAAGAATGTAGGTTGAGAAGTAGAATTGGAGGTGGGGATGAAGGAGTGGAGATGTAGGTGGGGTTGGGGAAGTGAAGAGAGTGGAGAATAGGTTGGGTTGGGAAGTGCAGAGAGTGGGAATAGGGGGTTGGGAAGTGCAGAGAGTGGGAGAATAGGTTGGAGTGAAGAGAGTGGGGAATAGGTTTGGGAGTGAAGAGAGTGGAGAATAGGTTGGGGAAGTGAAGAGAGTGGAGAATAGGTTGGTAGTGAAGAGAGTGGAGAATAGGTTGGGGAAGTGAAGAGAGTGGAGAATAGGTTGGGAAGTGAAGAGAGTGGAGAATAGGTTGGGGAAGTGAAGAGAGTGGAGAATAGGTTGGGGAAGTGAAGAGAGTGGAGAATAGGTTGGGGAAGTGGAAGAGGTGAGAATAGATTGGGGAAGTGAAGAGAGGGGAGAATAGATTGGGGAAGTGCAGAGGGGAGAATAGGTTGGGGAAGTTTAAAAGGGAGAAAAGGTTGGGGGAAGTGAAGAGATTGGAGAATAGATTGGGGAAGTGAAAAGAGGGGAGAATAGGTTGGGGAAGTGAAGGGGGGAGAATAGATTGGGGAAGTGAAAGGAGGGGGAGAATAGATTGGGGAAGTGCAGAGGGGGAATAGGTTGGGGGTGAAGAGAGTGAGAATAGATTGGGGAAGTGCAGAGGGGAGAATAGATTGGGGAAAGTGAAGAGAGGGGGATAAAGATTTGGGGAAGTGAAGGAGAGAGGAGAATAGATTGGGGAAGTGCAGAGGGGGAAGAATAAATTGGGAAGTGGAGAGAGTGGAGAATTTGATTGGGGAAGTGAAGAGAGGGAGGATAGATGGGGAATGAAGAGAGGGGAGAATAGATTGGGGGAAGTGAAAGAGTGGGAATAGATGGGGAAGTGAGAGAGTGGGAGAATAGATTGGGGAAGTGAAGAGAGTGGGGAGTAATAGAAAATTGGGGGGAAGTGAAGGAGGGGAGAATAGATTGGGGAAATGAGAGGGGGAATAGATTGGGGAAGGGAGGGAGAAAAAGATTGGGGAAAGTGCGAGAGGAGATAGATTGGGGAAGTGAAGAGAGGGGAGAATAGATTGGAAGCGTTTAAGAGAGGAGAAAAGATTGGGGAAGCGAATAGAGGGGAGATTATTGGGGAAGTGAAGAGAGTGGAGAAATAAATTGGAAACGTTGAAGAGAGTGGAGAATAGGTTGGGGAAGTGAAGAGAATGGAGAATAGATTGGGGGAAATGAAGAGAGTGGAGAATAGATTGGAGCGTGAAGAGAGGAGAAGAGATTGGGGAAGCGAATAGAGGGGGAGAATATATTGGGGAAGTGAAGGAGAGGTGGAGAATAAATTGGAAACGTGAAGAGAGTGGAGAATAGGTTGGGGAAGTGAAGAGAGTGGAGAATTGGTTGGGGTTGGGGGAAGTGAAGAGAGTGGAGAATAGGTTGGGGTTGGGGAAGTGAAGGAGGGGGAGAATAGGTTGGGGTTGGGGAAGTGAAGAGAGTGGGAATAGTTTGGGGTTGGGGAAGTGAAGAGAAATGGAGAATAGGTTGGGGTTGGGGAAGTGAAGAGAGTGGAGAAAAGGTTGGGGAAGGTGAAGAGAGTGGGAGAATAGGTTGGGGAAGTGAAGGGGAGTGGAGAATAGGTTGGGGAAGTGACGAGAAATGGAGAATAGATTGGGGAAGTGAAGAGAGGGGAGAATAGATTGTGGAAGTGAAGAGGGGAGAATAGATTGGGGAAGTGAAGAGAGGGGAGAATAGGTTGGGGAAGTGCAGAGGGGAGAATAGGTTGGGGAAGTGCAGAGGGGAGAATAGGTTGGGGAAGTGAAGAGAGTGCAGAATAGATTGGGGAAGTGCAGAGGGGAGAATAGGTTGGGGAAGTGAAGAGAGTGCAGAATAGATTGGGGAAGTGCAGAGGTGAGAATAGATTGGGGAAGTGAAGAGAGTGGAGAATAGATTGGGGAAGTGCAGAGGGGAGAATAGATTGGGGAAGTGCAGAGGGGAGAATAGATTGGGGAAGTGCAGAGGTGAGAATAGATTGGGGAAGTGAAGAGAGTGGAGAATAGATTGGGGAAGTGAAGAGAGTGGAGAATAGATTGGGGAAGTGAAGAGAGGGGAGAATAGATTGGGGAAGTGAAGAGCGTGGAGAATAGATTGGGGAAGTGCAGAGGGGAGAATAGATTGGGGAAGTGAAGAGAGTGGAGAATAGATTGGGGAAGTGAAGAGAGTGGAGAATAGATTGGGGAAGTGAAGAGAGGGGAGAATAGATTGGGGAAGTGAAGAGAGTGGAGAATAGATTGGGGAAGTGCAGAGGGGAGAATAGATTGTGGAAGTGCAGTGAGGAGAATAGATTGGGGAAGTGAAGAGAGTGGAGAATAGATTGGAAGCGTGAAGAGAGGAGAGAGATTGGGGAAGCGAATAGAGGGGAGAATATATTGGGGAAGTGAAGAGAGTGGAGAATAAATTGGAAACGTGAAGAGAGTGGAGAATAGATTGGGGAAGTGAAGAGAGGGGAGAATAGATTGGGGAAGTGCAGAGAGTGGAGAATAGGTTGGGGAAGTGAAGAGAGGGGAGAATAGGTTGGGGAAGTGAAGAGAGTGGAGAATAGGTTGGGGAAGTGAAGAGGGGAGAATAGACTAAGGAAGTGAAGAGTGGAGAATAGATTGGGGAAGTGAAGAGAGGAAAGAAGTAGGCGAATAGTGAGAGGGAGAAAAAAAATGGAGAAAGAATTTGCGGAGTAGAGAGATGAGAAGATGGGTCAGGGAGAGAACAGTGAAGTGAGGGCACAATGGATCTGTTGAGTGGAGAAAATAGAGGAAGGACTGAGGGGCTGGAGAGGTGGAAGCAGGGAGTGGTAAGAGGAGAAGAAAAAATCAGGCGATTGGGGGGGGGGGGGGGAGGGGGGGGAGGTGAAGAGACAGAAGCAAGGATTGGACAGAGTAGGGAGAGGAGAAAGGAGTAAGGGAGGAAAGAGACGGGAGAAATGGTTCAGAAAGTTGGGGGGTGGGGTTGGATATTGAAGCTGCGGGAGGGGTAAGAAAGGATTAGACGACTGGAACTGGGAGAAACGGTTGGGGGAATGGAGAGAGGAAGTGAAAATTAGGGAAGTGAAGCAAGAGGAGAAAGGACTTAGAGAGTGGAAGAATGATTGAGTAAATGGGAAGAGTAGGGTTAGGGACTGGGAAGATGGAAGAAATAATTTTGGTGTGGAAAGATGAGAGAGGGAATCAGAGAAGGAGAATGGATCCGGGGAGCAGCGAAAGAATAAGTAGAGTAGATAGTGCAGGAGAAAGGATTGGGTAGATGGAGATAGGGGAGAAAGGATTGTAGGAGTGGAGAGAATGGAAAAAAGAGTAAGGTGAAAGAGAGACGGGGGGAAGGGATGAAACGAGTGGAGAAAGTAAATCACTGGGACATAAAGAGAAAGCAGAAAGTAACAAGGAAGCGGACGTGAAAGGGAACGAAGAATTAGTGAAGTTGAGAAAGTGGAGAAGAGATTGGGAAAATAATGAGAGGGGAGAAAGTGGAGAAGAGCTTGGGAAAGTAATGAGAGGGGAGAAAGTGCAGAAGAGATTGGGAAAATAATGAGAGGGGAGAAAGTGGAGAAGAGCTTGGGAAAGTAATGAGGGGGAGAAAGTGGAGAAGAGCTTGGGAAAGTAATAAGAGGGGAGAAGTGGAGAAGACATTGGGCACCCCCTCCATACCCCTTCCTCTCCCTCGTTCTGTTGCACAGACGCGCGCGCGCTCACTCACTCCCCCTCACACACACACACACACACACACACACATACACACACACACACACACACACACACACACACACACACACACACACACACACACACACACACACACACACACACACATGTGCGTGCGCGCGCACCTAAATGCAGCTAACTAACCTGAATGCAAAATTGTTATTGATGTGAATCGATTCTGGTAAACGGATGGAATTAGTAAAGTGCACAGAAATAGAATATTATGAATCTCTCTCTCTCTCTCTCTCTCTCTCTCTCTCTCTCTCTCTCTCTCTCTCTCTCTCTCTCTCTCTCTGTCACACACACACACACACACACACACACACACACACACGTATGCGCACGCACGCACGCACGCACGCACGCACGCACACACACACACACACACACACACACATACACACACACAAACTGTGCATGCACACGCACATACGCTCTCTCTCTCCCCCTCCCTCCCTCTCTCTCTCTCTCTCTCTCTCTCTCTCTCTGGTACGCGCACCCCTCCATACCCCTTCCTCTCCCTCGTTCTGTTACACAGACAAGCGCGCGCGCTCGCTCACCCCCCCCCCCCCCCCCCACACACACACACACACACACGCACGCGTGCTCGCGCACCTAAATGCATCTAACTAACCTGAATGCAAAATTGTTATTGATGTGAATCGATTCTGGTAAACGGATGGAATTACAAACAACTCTGTAAAGTGCACAGAAATATAATATTATGAATCTCTCTCTCTCTCTCTCTCTCTCTCTCTCTCTCTCTCTCTCTCTCTCTCTCTCTCTCTTGTGTCACACACACACGTATGTGCGTGCACGCACACGCACACACACACACACACACACACACACACACACACACACACACACACACACACATACACACACACACCCAGAGAAACGCGCGCGCGCGCCTGTCTGTCTGTTGACAGTTTATGCATCATGGGAGTGGCTTAGACACGTGGTGTGTGTGTGTGTGTGTGTGTGTGTGTGTGTGTGTGTGTGTGTGTGTGTGTGTGTGTGTGTGTGTGTGTGTGTGTGTGGTGCGTGCGTGCGCGCGCGCGCGCGCGCGCAGAGGTGCGCACAGTGATTGATCGCAGTGTTAGCTACGTTCAATCATTCTCGATCATTATTGCCACTAAACCCACAGAAAAAGAACCGTTGTGTCTGCTCTACCTGGGGGTGTTTACGAGAATCACTGTCGTCACCATCATCGCATTCGTTGTGTGTTGTCGTCATTATCGTCGTCCTCATCAACCGGCATCGGTTACAATCTATCATTAGCTCTACAACTGTTAGACCTCTTACGTGTGGGAGTGCCAGCACGCAGGGAGACTCCTTCACGATACCCAGACTGTGCAGACGATCGTATGTCACAAGTGATCCTGTTAACCTTTTCTCCACTTTCAGGTGAGCGCGAGGCTGTCAGACAAACAAAAAATGATAAAAGAAATGAAAGTTAAAGAAAAAGGTCGGTCTCCTGTCGCACAAGCGTCTGGCACGATGCTGCAATTTACTTGACGAACCAAGTGTCGAGGGGAACGAACGTCTGTTTGGCTGGCTCCGTTCAGAAGGAGACTGAAAGACATTGTCCATTTTCATGATGACTGTGATCTGGGGAGTATTGTTTGGCGCATTTTTTTTTGAGTCTGTTATTCGTAACGGTTAAAGAAAACATAGTTGTTAAGGGTATTAAGTAAGCGTTTCGTAGCGCACTGTTGCTGTCTTTTCATTTGTCTTTGCTACTTTCGGTTATTCTCGTCATTTATTCGGCTGGAAAAAAAAAAAAGAAACAAAATCTGACAGCATCGAATGATCAGTGATCTGACGGACGTACGGAAGGACAAAAAAAGTATACCCCTTCTCTTGCCGACATAGATGCCCATCGAATACGGAGATAGAATTCTTTCGGGAATGTTGAAATAGGTGAGGTGGAAAGTATCTTTGTCGTTTGTGCGTGAACAAAGGATACAAGAGACGGTAAAACAATCGTCTGGAAGGAAGAGAGAGGGGGGAAGGTGAGAGGGAGAGAGGATGGAGGGAAGAAGACAGAACAAAGGTGAAGAGATAGAGTACGAGAAAGGGAAGAAGGGGAGAGACAGACAGACAGACAGACAGAGAGACAGACAGACAGAGAGAAGCGATGGAGATTGGGAGAGGAGAAAAGAAAGAAGGGCTGCAATGATGAGTTCACACCCACTGATATCTTCACAGCGCGGGTCAACTCTACAGCCGTCCGGTACATACATCCTCAGAGGGCGCGCCACACAGGCACATCACTGATTAGTTCATCTGGGTCTGCACTACCATAAGTCCACGGGATTTATGATGGGATCGACTGCTCAATAAGCGGATCCAGTAGAGGATTAGGGTCATGTTGATAGTGTATACATCATGGGAGTGGCTTAGAAAAGATCAATGTTTACTAGCGTGGATCAACCAGCCCGCCGAAGAACTACCAGCCAGTAATAAATATTGTCATCACACTGGAACGGAATGTTTTATCTTTGAATTGTTGATCGATACTGAAAAGTATTAGAGAAACGTTTAAGGGTGAAACAGCTGTCCTTACGAATTGACCGATGACGTTCTTGTTGGAAAGAGGATCCGGGTAAGAGGGAGGTCGGTTAAAGAATCACTGGCACTTCATGTTCCATGCCAAAATGGGGGAGAAGAAGAGGAAGAGCGAGAGGGGGTGGGTGGGCGTTGTGCCTGTATGAGCGACAGAGTGTAGCAAAGGCAAATGTTGCATTACGGTGTTCAAACCATAGAAAGGAACCAGCATAGATATCAGAAGTCCACGCAGTCAGTTGTGGCAACGGAAAATCGTTGGCTGTGTCAGAAGAGCGGCATACATTTTAAACTGAGGTGGAGTAGCTGCCAAGACAAATCGACAGATGGCCCGCAGACAGGGATGTTGATGTCTGGTGTCTCTGCCAGTGCTGGATGAGACCAACAGCAGCTACAGACCAGTGGCTGTGGGTAACGTGTGCAGAGGCAATGGCATTGCATTACGATTCACGCCATCATGCTTGCTTTCAGCATCACTGTTATTCTCTTACTCTTTTTCGCATTCATGCAACCTCTGTCCGTCCGTCTGTGTGTCTGCCTCTCTCTCTCTCTCTCTCTCTCTCTCTCTCTCTCTCTCTCTCTCTCTCTCTCTCTCTCTCTCTCTCTCATGATATCCATCTGTCTGTTTCTTCCCCACCCCCTTCCTTCTTCCCTCCCACTCTCATTCTCTCCCCATCTCACACTACGTGTGTGTGTTTCTGTCTGTCTGCCTGCCTGTCTTCTGTCTGTCTGTCTACCCCCCCTCTCTCTCTCTCTCTGTCCCCTCCCCTTCCCCGTGTGTGTGTGTGTGTGTGTGTGTGTGTGTGTGTGCGCGCATGCGTACGTGGTCGTGTGCGTGTGTGTGTGTGTGTGTGTGTGTGTGTGTGTGTGTGTGTGTGTGTGTGTGTGTGTGTGTGTGTGTGTGTGCGTGCACGCTTGTGAGCGCAACAATCCCAGCAGTCTAGTAATTTCGACACACGTTGAGAAAACGTGATCCGGCCGTGTCATGACCAGGCCAATCGCAAGGGAGACATAAGCATCACCTCATTCTGGTGCTTCATGCTCCTCACGACTTAAGCCTCCGATAAGTTTACCCACAAGTCACAAATGATGCCCATGAATGATAGAAAAGCTGATAATGACGCCCATGGATGGAACATGAGGGAATGCTTTCGATATTGATGAAAGATGAAAAGCCTCAGTAGCGATTGAGGTCATAGTGATGTTTTCCGGGCTGAACGTAAGAGTTGTAATTATGGTGTGAAAACGCCGAGGACGATAAATCAGCTCATCATTTTATGTCCAGCCTCCTCCCAAGCTCCCTCCCACCCCCAGCTCCAGAACTACACGACCGCACCCCTCTTGGCTGATGCTGCTGTTGGCGGTAGTAGTTCGGTGGTAATTTACCACGAACGAGCGGGCGGCGAACTCTAGGCAAATGAAACAAACTGCAGTGTTACCGGAACATGACGAAAAAGCGGAAGAGCACACAAAACAAAGTGTGAAGTAACGCAGTTTTAATACACGACACAAAACAGGACAAGAAATTTTCGGCGATATGCCTTCCTCAGCGACAAAACAATAAAAACAGTAGTGAACTCTAGGTTCTGTTTCTTGAGCACTAACGTCGTGGACAGTTTCCATGTACGTCCTTTCCTGAAGACGATGTGACATGTAGGAGAAAAGGAGACTCGTGAACCCAGAAGAAAAATAGGCAGAGGACCAGCGTAAAGCACCTCTGCTAGTTGTGTGTGTGTGTGTGTGTGTGTGTGTGTGTGTGTGTGTGTGTGTGTGTGTGTGTGTGTGTGTGTGTTGTGTGTCTCTGTGTGTGTGTTGTTGTTGTTGTTGCTTTTGTCACAACCCCCATTTACATATCATTTCCCTGTCTTCCGCACCTGCGTCTCCGCTGCTGCGACCCTCATGCCTTCACCCCAACTCCAACCCCCATCTCCCAGCTTTCCATCTATCTTTCTCTGCCTCTGTCTGTCTGTTTGTCTGCCTCTCTCTCTCTCTCTCTCTCTCTCTCTCTCTCTCTCTCTCTCTCTCTCTCTCTTTCTGTCTCTCTCTCTCTCTGTCTCTCTCTCTCTCTCGCTCTCTCTCTCTGTGTCTGTCTGTCTCTCTCCCTTTCTCTCTCCCTCCCCCCTCTTTCCTTCTTCCCCCTGTCTCTTTTCTGTCATGGAATAGCAGAAGAAGCGCAATGAGATGCATTAAAAACAGATCGGAAGCGCTGTCGATCTGTCGAATGAAAATCCCATCTCATACAAAGTTGCATACCTCCAGCAGTCTTCACCCTACCCACCTTTCACCCCCACCCCCACCCCCCACCCCATACACAGAGAAAGAAGATTCCTATTTCTGAATATCTTCGGGAGTTTTTGACCTTTCTCTTGGAGGGAAAATATATCAAGACATGTGTCAGCTTGTCTGTTTTTCTCTTGCCCGATCTTCAAGGTGATTGTTTTGATGTTTGTCTCTGGAAAAATGATAAATGTCATGGCGTAAAGACCTTAAAAAATGAGGCAACGCACCTTCAGATATATACTTCCTTTTTTCCTTAACTCTCTGCCTGTCTGTCTGTCTGTCTGTCTGTCTGTCTGTCTGTCTGTCTCTCTCTCTCTCTCTCTCTCTCTCTCTCTCTGTCTCTCTCTCTCTCTCTCTCTGTCTCTCTCTCTCTCTCTTTCTCTCTCTCTCTCTCTCTCTCTCTCTCTCTCTCTCTCTCTCTCTCATATTAGTCCACGATGTATATCTTCCAGCGACTCACTTTCATTATCAGTGATGAAAACCTTTGGATTTCAATAAAACTGCCAGTGGAGTGCGAGCGCGCGCGCGCGCCTGCCAGTGAAAAAAAGAGAGAGAGAGAGAGAGAGAGAGAGACAGACAGACAGACAGACAGACAGACAGACAGAATTTTTTAAGAGATGAATTTACTAACCCCTGTATTGGGTGGGCACACACACACACACACACACACACACACACACACACACACACACACACACACACACACACACACACACACACACACACACCACGGGGGTGCGTGCGCGCAAATCTACGCACGCGTACATTCACAGAAAAACTCGGATACATTGAATTTAGCCCAGATGTTTGTTTTTTGTTGGGGGTTTTTTTTGGAGGGTTTTTTTTTTTTTAAATTAAATTTTTTTTTTAGTGTTTCCAGGCTTGATGTTTTACGGAGTTGTTTTGAAACGTAACAAGGGTGTTGTAATTTCTGAGAAAAGACAGGTGAGTACAGAAATTTGTTTCTGGAGTTGTAGTGTGATAACTTGGTTGACACAGATGAGCTAGTTGACGCTTCCCCGGGTGTTTCCAGGCTTGATGTTTTACGGAGTTGTTTTGAAACGTAACAAGGGTGTTGTAATTTCTGAGAAAAGACAGGTGAGTACAGAAATTTGTTTCTGGAGTTGTAGTGTGATAACTTGGTTGACACAGATGAGCTAGTTGACGCTTCCCCGGGAAATAAAACTGTCTATAGAATTGAATGCGAGAGTAAGGTGACGCTCAGGAGAAAGTGGAGTGATAGACATTTTACGTGCTGCGAGGTCATGACATGGTCTATGGGGCTTTATTGAAACGCAATGCGGAATTTCAGTGTTTGCAGTACCCTCCATGTTGTAACAGGAATAATAGCTAAAAGCTGAAGTATTTGAATGCAGCAGAAATGTTCAGCGCATGGAAGTGGTCTTCCTTCCGTTTCCTCACTTTTGAACTGTGTATCGTTCTTCATGCCCACCGTTAGCTATGATGTGTGTGTGTGTGTGTGTGTGTGTGTGTGTGTGTGTGTGTGTGTGTGTGTGTGTGTGTGTGTGTGTGTGTGTGCGCGCGCGCTCGCATGTACGTGCGTGTGTTCTCGCGCGCGTGTGTGCGCTATTTGCGTTGAAGGAAGTTGTTTTAATGTCAGTGTCTGTGATTATCAGTATGAAAGGGGTTATCCTTTGATATTTGCTTTTATCTTCACATCCTTAAACTTTCAAACTTAAACAAGCTCTTATTCGAAATGACCGTAACCATTCATTGCGTTGTCCCTCGTATGTATGTAATTCACTACGGTTTCCTTTGTTTTGTAGAACCTTGACCATAAACTGAAACGTGATTTTTTTGTTTGTTTTTGATTTGATTATTGGTTACCTAATTTCGATAGCTTATTTCCCTCAATAAGCTTCTTTGATTTCGCTTTTCTCCCCGTCACAGGCTACACTGGATTGGATTGTTTACCCCGTGGTGTTGAGAATATCACAGAATTCAAAGGTGGTGTTTTATGTGACACACCTTTGTTGTACCGCCACGACCGCAACCAGCGGTGTCTGGTGAGGGGTTTCACCAAGAAGTCGGACGTCTATTCTGGACGGGCATAGACAAGATGGTTCAGTTGGCAATGCAGAGTTCAACGATGCTCATTGCTGTCGGTGAAGGATTTGATATTCACATTTTATTGTCCTCTTTTTCATCCTGCCTCTCCGCCTCTTACTCCTTTCTGGCAACCTCCATTCTTTTGAAATTGTTTTGAAATCAGTTTGATAGTGATCGATGACTTATTCACATGCACTTGTTTTTCTTCCTCACGCACGCACGCACGCACGCACGCACGCACGCACGCACGCACGCACACACACACACACACACACACACACACACACACACACGCGCGCGCGCGCGGTTTCGCACGAGCGTGTTTGCGTTTATATCTATGTTGCGACTGCTCTTCGGATTTTTTGTTCATCAGTTGATATTGATTTTAGCAATGTTTTACCGATCCAAAGATCAACATAGTTCATTAGAAGACCATATCCAGCAATCAGAAATATGGAATACACTGCTCGTCCAGAACAGTTCTCATGTAAACTTTAGCTGAAGTTAGGGTATTGATCTCACCTTTTGTTGGGTTTCATCTCACTGTGGTGTTCAGGTCCATGAAGGGGCCGACAGCATGGGATGAAGAGATGCGTGGAATGTTGGTGGTTATGAAACTGTTAGGATGCTATGTTTGTGAAAGAAAGAAATGCAGGTTTGGAGACACCTTCTGACAAACACAAGATCAAGGACATGAATACTAAACATCAAGATGCACTCTCATATCATATTAATTATAACTCTCGGAAAATTATTTCTGCCTTGCACGTTACAGATTGAAACAACAATTTAAGATGTAAACATATTTCTGAGTTTTACATCACATATTGAAATGTAATGCTTTCAGATGCAAATAAATGCATGGCTGAAGATGTCTGTACACAGAGAGAATGGTTACATATAACATTTTTTCCAG
>CM031602.1:68337114-68367083 GCA_018398815.1 Conus ventricosus
ATCACTTGTTTGTTCAGATGTTATTGTTTGATCGATCAGTGGGAGACTGCATCTCTCAGGAGAACCAAGTAAATGTCGATCGCTGGGAGTTTGTATGTCCGTGGAGGTACAAGTAAAAGGTCGATCTGTATGAGGCTGCATCTCTTAGGAAATACACATAAAGATCGATCAGTGAGCGACTGCATCTCCTAGGAGATCTAAGTAAAGGTCGATCGGTTGGAGATTGCATCTCTTGGGACATACAGATAAAAGTCAATCAGTAAGAGGCTGCTTCTTAGTACATACAAGTAAAGGTCACACAGTGGGAGATTGCATCTCCTAATGCATAAATGTCGATTTGTGGAGATTGTATCTCTTAGGAGATATAATTACGGTCGATCAAGGAAAGACTGCATCTCTCAGATACAAAGAAAGGCTGTTCAGCTCAAGTCATAGCTGCTGGACGATGCTTGGCTTATTAAACAGTATCGGTGGCCACTCTGACTGTCGACAGCTTTTGACTTTCTTTTGTCCTTCAGTGGACATCATCAGGGCAGCACAGGCTGAAAGATTTCCGCCTATACCCTCTACTCATTCTTGATTTTGTTTTGTACGTAATTTATTTCCTTGCCGTACTTCTTTCTCATTTTGCTTTTCTATCCATGACCGGCTGTTTCGGGATGTTTGATTGTGTGTATGAGTCAGTGAGACCACCAGGCCATTGCAGGCAGTGTATCTCCATTTGATACCAGGCGAGGACCGACAGAATGAGCCGGGTTCCACTGATGAGGTGGAATCATCGGGGGCAGCCCGCAATGCCACGGGGCCGCAATGCCACAGGGCCGCAATGCCACGGGGCCGCAATGCCACTGACCTGCTAATACCACACAAAGGGCCGCAATGCCACATGCCTGCTACATGACGCACGGGGCCACAATGCCACGGGGCCACAATGCCACGGGGCCGCAATGCCACGGGCCTTCTTTTTCACAAGCTCATGTTAAAACAATGTGTTTATATAGAAGAGAAAGAGCGATGTTGTTTAGATATAGATCAAGAAACACTGAGACCCAGAGCCGTAGCTCTGATGTAGCATATAGGATCTGTGGCATTGCGGCCCCGTGGCATTGCGGCCCCGTGGCATTGCGGCCCCGTGGCATTATGGCCCCGTGGCATTGCGGCCCCGTGGCATTGCGGCCTGTACCCTCATCAGACGAAAATCGACTTAAAACAGACGATATGAATAGTATTGTTTTCAAAATGGCATGTGATAGTCGGCATGTGCTCGTGAAATATTTTTGTTTACACTGTAACAGGATATTTCATTCCCATTTTCTCTCCTTAATGTCAGACATTCACAGGTTACAACAGATTCTATGAAAGCGTTGTTTAGAAATGTTCCGCCTGGTGTGATTTTTCGAGTTCTTGAAGGAGAGAAATATCTTTCTTCTGATCTGCGATATTACGGAAGAAAGATTTTATGCAATATTTACATGTTTTAGAAAATGTGTGTGTGTGTGTGTGTGTGTGTGTGTGTGTGTGTGTGTGTGTGTGTGTGTGTGTGTGTTCAACCTTCTGTGTTCTATTCGACTTGAACGAGATGACAGCCCTGATACCCCCCCCCCCCCCCCCCCCGGTCGGCTAGGTTCTGTGCAAGATGTATTGAATCTCCCTTTGCCTGCCCCGTATGTGTGTAGGTACGTATGTATGTATGCATGCGTGTATGTACGTATGTGTGCATAAAACCTTAGCCCAGATGCCTTTTCTTTCCAGACAGGGAGTGGCACCGAAAGAAAAAGACAAACCCCAAACAAATAAACCTGGTATGTCAGCACGAGAAACCTGCAGTGGTTCTTTTTTTCTGTCTCAGTTTGATAGATTTCTTGGTCCATGTAGCTTCTTTCTGGTATTTCAAGAGAGAAACCAGTCACGGTATATTCACGTGGGACCTGGTGAGGTGTAATAATTATTGAGACACGCACCTCCAAAGTGGAAAGGTTAATTTGGGTTAAGACTTGTGGAGCCACAGTGGGTATAGTCCCTTTGTATGGTCTTTCGCCCAGCTTGCACGATGGATATATGATAAAAACTTTGATAAAAACTTTGTATTGGGGCCGTTAGAGAAACCGATTTATAATAATCTAATTGTTTTCATGCTGCGGCTTTTCTTTTCTCTATCCATCGAAATTAATGAATTTATCAGAACGTTTATACACACACACACACACACACACACACACACACACACACACACACACACACACATGTATGATATACATATACATATGTATATATATATATATATATACATTGTTTATAATTCAATATATATATATATATATATATATATATATATATATATATATATATTATATATATATATATATATATATACATACAGGGGAGAGAGAGAGAGAGAGAGAGAGAGAGAGAGAGAGTACTGTGCATTTTCTGTTGAACGTCGTCCGCGACTTTGGAGCCTTGTTAGAACAAAAGGAAACTGAAATATAACTTGGTGATACTGAAGTATAACTTACTTTCTTCACGTGTCATGATTTGATGGATTTGAGGGGAGAAGGTATGTAACGTGTTTTACAAACTTGTGTTATGTTGTTAACGTCAGTCGTTTAATTTATTTTCATCATATAATTATGCGCATTCAAAATGAAACACAAGAACGAAAATAGTTTGTATCCTCTTCTTGAGGGAGAAGTTGATATTGAAAGCAAGAAATAAAAGTTGACAGTGAATTGGTTGCACGCTAGTGAATATTGTGTACTTGAGATGTGATAAATAATGTTCTGTGACTTTTCATATGAAAGACTTTGAGATTTATATTGGCGATTGACGCGCTTTGTGGACGATTGTTATTATCATCATTATTTGTTGTTGTCGCTAAACATTCCTTATGTGTAAAGATAGGCAAAAGGGATGATAACAACAACAAAAAGAACAAGAATAATGTTGTTCGAACGCACACTGCTATTCATACATTTTGTGAAGATTTCCGCTCTGTACAAAACGTGGTTTTGGATGTATAGGATCCATTACCAAAGGAGTGGGGGTAGGGATCATAGGCTTTCACCGTTTTGTGAGTCAGTTGCATCACAGTGCGATGTTGAGTCATACCGACCTCTCCCATACCCCACTGTACCTCATCTCCCCCCCCCCCCCCCAGCTCCCCGTTTTCAGGAATGATAATTACTCATCGATCCATCCCCAGTGATGAACTCGGTGAGAACGTGGAGCGTCATCTAGTCTTTTCATGTTTTATGAATGTCTTCCCCTGTTCTGTCAGCTTCTTCCCACACTGACCAGAGAGATGGATTCTCCAAGGAACCCTGAGTCTGTATTTTTCATGGGCGCCATCTCTGACCCGTGAGGGACGGGCTGGAGTAAATGGTGTCAGAATGATTCTGTTCACACTGGTGTAATACGAGTCTCGGGTGAATTAGCTGACATTGGTATCCTCTTTTGTCTGGGCACGTGAGCTGCGTCTGGGTCTTGTTTGTGGGATGTCTGCGTAAATATCTAGCAGTCGAGTGCTGCTTGTGTAGAAACCGCAGAAGCACCCGCCTTTCTATCCACATAGAAGCACCACGTTCATGCTGACACACATAACACAGATGCAGACAAATGTTCACACGAACAAAATTGCATGCACACGCATGCATGCCCGCACGCGCGCACACACACACACACACACACACACACACACACACACACGCACACGCGCGCGCGCGCACGCTCGCACACGCAGGCACACACCACATGTACACAGGAGTGGGGGGGGGGGGGGGAGAGAGAGAGAGAGGGAGAGAGAGAGAGAGAGAGAGAGAGAGAGAAGAGAGAGAGAGAGAGAGAGAGAGAGAGAGAGAGAGAGAATGAATGAATCCCGTTGGATAGCTACGAAACCGATGTATGTGGAACGACACTAGTGGTCATCTCAGGTTCTTGTTTTCAGGGTTTATACATCATAGTATCATGACTCGATTTGTAGAGGGTGGAGAGAGAGAGACAGAGAGAGACAGACAGACAGACAGACAGACAGACAGACAAGACGTAGGTGTACTGGCAGGTGATCATAAAAGCATACAGATGATGCTTATAGCAGTAATGACAGCGGGATTCCTGATGCGCTGTCGATATGTCCGCACGCATTCTGTGTGAAGTTGTCTTGTCCTTGCCTGTCATTGTGCACTGACATGGACCAGGGACATCAAAAGCCGGAGAGGATTCATCAGAAGCTTATCAGTCTGCTCTTCAGGGCTGCAGTAAATTGCCTCATGTTTTTTTTTCCCTTCTGCAAAATTGGAGATTTCCTTAACGATTGACGAGGAGAGAGAGGGGGGGAGATGAAAAGATGGAGCAGGAGAGAGAAACAGAGGGAGGGAAGGTAAGGAGATGGGGAGCTGATTAAGCAAAGGCTCAGCTCGGTTCTCTCATGGGCTTCACTCTACTACCCTTAGTATTTTCTTTATCAGGATGGATTGTGATGAAGAATGATGATGGTGATGATGGTGATGATGATAAAGATGATGATGAGATGAGATTATGATTATGATGGATGTTTGTGTGTGTGTGTGTGTGTGTGTGTGTGTGTGTGTGTGTGGAGAGAGAGAGAGAGAGAGAGAGAGAGAGAGAGAGAGAGAGAGAGAGAGAGAGAGCAAGAGGGCTCTGGACACTCAGTTTCAGTTTCATCAAGGAGGTGTCACTACGTGCGGACTAGTCCATGTACACTACACCACATCCGCTAAGTTTTGAGATCATAGTGCGCATGATATAAAGCTGATGGATAAATGAATTAATGACTAAGATGACAGAATTGAAGAAGAGGGTCTCGTGGCTACGACTTAGCAGATGCCTGACCTACACATTAGCCCAACGCGCTGGTCAAACCTTAAGTATCTACCTAAAATTGGTTGTGACATCATCATCGTATATGTTTGCGGTGAGTGTACACATGTGTGTGAAAGGATGTGTGGGCGTGTGTGTGTGTGTGTGTGTGTGTGTGTGTGTGTGTGTGTGTGTGTGTGTGTGTGTGTGTGCGCATGTGTGTGTATATGATGAGTGTGTATGCGTATGCATGTGTGTGTGTACGCGCACGCGCGTGTGCGCGGTTTTCTGAGTATGTGTGTGTGTGCGCGCGCGCGTGTGTGCACGTGCGTGCGTGCTCGTGGAAAACGTGATTGCCAAAAACCGAGTTCATAGGCTGTCCAAAACAGTTCCAAGTTCAATAGGCCTAATCCTCAATTAAGTACATGCAAGCAATACTGCAGGTTGTGTTCCCTCCCTTGAGAAAAGGTCGTTGAAAGTTCGTAAAGAATCAATTCTTGGTTCCTTTTAACTCTGGGAACTGAATCGTGGATCGTGAGCTTCAGTTAGAAGAGAAACTATCGTCCGTCTTCAGTTGAAGCTTAGACTGGAGAGCCATCGGTCCGTTCAGTGAAGATCGGCCTTCAGATTGGAAGACACACACACACACACACACACACACACACACACACACACACACACACACACACACACACACACACACACCCCGCACATAGACACACACACACAGATACACATACACACGAGCGCGGACGCACACACACACACACACAAACACACATACACTCACGCGCGCGCACACACACACACACACACACACACACACACACACACACACACACACACACACACACACACACAGGTTTCTTTTTCACATACACGGCTCTTTTGGCCTTTCAAATCCTGTGTTGGAGAAGACAAGGTCACAACTCTTACTTCAGTATCCACGAGAGGATTCCCTCCCAAGAATACCGGCCAGAGAATGCAGGACAAAAGAATCGGGAACATTTCGTTTTCATAGGAAATTCTTTTTCACTTTCATCTTGTTTTATTCTTCCTCTTCTTTGCTGTTCTTTTTGGAACAAGGAGATCCACTGGGGATGCCGAATAAATAACAAGAACGAGAGAACATTGCCTACGTGGCACTTGAGTCATTCGCCCCACCGCTGGGATCGGAAAGCGACAGCTCAGTTATTTTCAGCATTCAGGACCCTCCGGCTCCCTGATATTTCTGGCAGGGGAGATTGATTTTGGACTGCCCTGTGCTGACCTGGAAGTGCAGATGGCGGTGAATTGGAAGGTCGGAGAATTCTGTTCCATCCAAGGACCTGTGGACAGGGAGAGGATGAAATGTCAGTGTGTGTGTGATTGCAGGCCCGCTTGGAGGAGTTCTAGCTGTGGTGTTGGTGGTGGCTGTAACTGACATTTGTGTATGAAGAGGAGACATGTTTGTGATTATAACTCTCAAAGCACGCCTGTTCCCCTTTCCCAAATTCCTTTCGCACTCACAAACACCTTCTTCCCGTCAAGGAAGAAGGTAAAGAAGAAGAAAGAGGCGAAAAAAAAGGGGAACAAGGGAGGGAAAGAGTGCTCCTCGGTTCCTCAGGATATTTGGTAAGTCACAGGAGAGGATCAAGGACGGCGTGGCAAAAAGAGGTAGAAGAAAGATGTTAACCCAGAAGGGTAGAGAGCAGTCAGCTCTTTAGTTAAAGCAGATATTGAGACGAGAGAAAGCGAGTCAGTCTAAGTAGTGCGTTAGCAAGACCAGACTGGACCAAAAGTGACAACCAGCTACATTAGCAAATATCAGCCGTATGTAGATGGCCACCGGTAGTTTGGAGTTTCCACAAGTTTCTCATGATAATTACTGTCATTTTATCTGTCTGTTTACTTGTTTGCTTGTTTTCTCTCTTCATCACAGCTCTTTTTACAGTGAGATCTACGCCAACTTCTTTAAACCTTGCGCGCAGGTTTTCCTTGTGATGGTGAAAGAAATATACAGGCGACCCCAAAGATAGCACATTATGGAGGGAGTGCCGACGTTACCTTCCCTTCTTTCCAGCTTCCAAGCTCCCGGCTAGTATCTCTGTTCACATCCATCATGGAGATTAACCCCTTCCACGCTGACGGATCGTATTTCATGGACGACGCAGCAGTTCTGTACACAGGTCATTACAGGTGGAGATGACTGTGGCGTCACATCAGAGGCTGGAGCAACACTAGAGTAACACCCATTTACTGTTCGGTGTTGCGTTCCGTTTGAGTCAGAATGGTCATGGGAGATGCCCCTTTGTCTTATGTCGTGTTGTGTAGGATTTATGGAATCATTGTGCAAAGCCCCCAAAGGGGAAAGACATACATCTAGACAAACGAAAAAAAAAAAAAAACAGAAAAAAAACGTTAGAAGCAACTGTGGGCGTGCAGAGAAAGGAGAAAGGATCAGGTGTAGAGATGGAAGAGAGAAATGATCAGGAGGATGGAAGGAGGGTAGAACATTTCGGGATGAGTGAGGATGAAGAAAGAGGAAAGGAATGCAGAGTATGGGGAGAATAGAGCATAGATTGGGGAAGTGAAGAGAGGCGAAATTAGACTGCGGAAATGGAAGGGGGGGGGGGGGGGGGGGGGGGGGGGGGGGGGGGGAGAGAAAATAAGATGGTCGTGAGAGAGGAGAAAAATTGCAGAGTGGATAGAGGATAGAAAGGATCAGGGGAGTGAAGCGAGGGGGAAAAGGATTTGGTGAGTGGGAAAAGGGGAGAGAGCACTGTGGGAATGGAGAGCTGGAAGCAAGGGTTGGAGGGAGTGGAGAGAGGGAAGAAAAGATTGAAGGGTAGGGGTGGGACAGAGAGTTGAAGGAAGGACTGGACGAAGTAGGGAGAAGGGAGAAAGGATTGAGGCAGTAAAGAGATTTGATAAATGTTTCAGGGAGCTGAAAGAGGGCAGAGAGGATTGAGGCAATGGGCAAAGGGAAGAGAGGATTGAGGCAATGGGCAAAGGGAAGAGGGGATTGAGGCAATGGGCAAAGGGAAGAGAGGATTGAGGCAATGGGCAAAGGGCAGAGAGGATTGAGGCAATGGGCAAAGGGAAGAGAGGATTGAGGCAATGGCAAAGGGAAGAGAGGATTGAGGCAATGGGCAAAGGGAAGAGAGGATTGAGGCAATGGGCAAAGGGAAGAGAGGATTGAGGCAATGGGCAAAGGGAAGAGAGGATTGAGGCAATGGGCAAAGGGAAGAGGGGATTGAGGCAATGGGCAAAGGGAAGAGAGGATTGAGGCAATGGGCAAAGGAAGAGGGGATTTAGGGAGTTGGGATAGGGGGTCGGGTGGAAGGACTGGAGGATTGGAGAGGAGAGAAATGACCCGGCGACATGGAGGGAGGGGGTGAGAATTAGGATGGCGGAAAGAGAGGAAAAGGACTGAGAAGTGGCGGAGAAAGAACAGGGAGAATGGGAAGAGGGCAGTGGAGTGGGGGACTGGGGATAGGGAAGAAAAAATGGAGGAGAGGTTAGAGGGCAGTGGAGTGGGGGACTGGGATAGGGAAGAAAAAATGGAGGAGAGGTTAGAGGGCAGTGGAGTGGGGGACTGGGGATAGGGAAGAAAAAATGGAGGAGAGGTTAGAGGGCAGGGAAATCAGAGAAAGGAGAAAGGATTAGAGGAGTGGAGAAAGATTTAAGAGATGATCATATACGGATTGAGGGCGTCGAGTAAGTTGTAAAAGGATTGAGGGAGTGGCGACGGCACACAGGTGAGATTGTGAGAGTGGAGAAAAAAAAAATAAGGTGTTGAGAGAAGGTAGGAACGATTGAGGGAGGTGGGAGAGAGGAGAAAGAAACATGAAGTGGAGAGAAAGAGAAAACCAAACTGGAATGAATGAAAAGGGGATGGTTGAAAGAAGGAGCGGAGGGGGGACGTAGACAGGGGAGAAAGTATTGTAGAGGAGAGGGACGTGGGCGCGGGAGGAAGGAGGAAGGGCGGAGTGAAAGACTGGGAGAATGAGGTGACGGAGGACAGGATTGTGGGGCAGAGGGAAAGGAGACAAGATTGGGGGTATGAAAAGAAAAAAGGAGAATGGGTGGGTGGGGGGTGGAGCGAGCGGAGAAAGGGTTGGGTGTGGACAGGAGGCGGGGTGGTGGTGAGGAACCAGGAAATGGAGAGAGAGGAGGCTGGGAGGATTGGAGAGACAGGAAAATGGACTGAGGGTGGAGGGGGTGGAAAGTTGGGAGAGAGGACTGGAGTGGGAAGAGACGGAAAGGATTTGGGGGAGTAGACAAAGGAAAGAGCGGGGGGGGGGGGGGGGGGGGGGTGCTATGCGCACAACTCACACACGTGCGCGGGCGTTCAGACACACCTGAATGAATAAATATTGATGGATAAATCAGTTCTGAGGATACCGAGTTGAAGACACAACTGCAAACTGCGCAGTAGTATGTGTTTAAACTTGACACGCGAGTGCGCGCGTGCTCATCACACACACACACACACACACACACACACACACACACACACACACACACACACCACCACACACACACAAGAATCATTATCGTCACCATCGTCGTATTCTTCATGTGTAATCGTCATCGCCGTCGTCGTTATACACACGCATCGGTTACAATCTATCAATAGCTCTACAACTGTTAGACCTCTTACGTGCGGGAGTGCCAGCACGCAGGGAGACAATCCATCCACTCCTTCACGATACCCAGACTGTGCAGACGATCGTATGTCAGAAGTGATCCTGTTAACCTTTTTCTCCACTTTCAGGTGAGCACGAGGCTGTCAGACAAATAAGAAGAAATAAAAGAAAAAAGTCGGTCTTGTGTCGCACAAGCGTCTGGCACGATGCTGCAATTTACTTGACGAGCCAAGTGTCGACGAGGGGAACGACTGTCTGTTTTTGTTGGCTCCGTTCAGAAGGAGACTGAAAGATGTTCTCATTTTCATTCTGACTGTGATTTGGAGAGTGATTGGTTTTAGCATTCAGGGGTCTGTTGCTCGTAAAGTTTGAAGAAGATATATAGGGTTTCTGTGCGCCATGTCATTGTCTTTTCATTTGCATTTTCCTCATCATTTATACGGCTGAAACAAAAACAAACAAAAGCACCAGCATCAGCTGATCTTCAATCTGACATCTTTCACACAGGTGCCAAAGGAGGATTGGACGGAAGGAAGAAAGAAAAAAAGCATAACCCTTATCTTGCCGACATAGACACCCATTGAATGCGGGATGGAATCCTCTTGGGAATGTTGTAGTAAGTCAGATGGAAGCTATCTTCGTCTACAGGGATTTGGTAGAGACGTTTTGAGGGAACAGTGGAGCAGCAGACAGCTAGGCAAACGTTGGGGGGGGGGGGGGGGGGGGAGAGAGGAGAAAAGATAGGGAGCCTGAGGGAAAGGGGGAGAAGGGGTGGAGAAGACGGGAGGGTTTGGGAAAGGAGGAGAAAGAAAAGGGTTGGTGAGTTCATGGCAGCTGTTATCTTCACAGGCAGGGCATATCTGCAGCCATCCTGTACATACATCCTCACAGGGCGCAACGCACAGTCTGTGTTATGGACAATATTACTGGATCTTGGTCTGCATACCGCAAGTCGTCGTGGTTTTATGACGGGGTCAACTGCCGATAAGAGGTTCAGTCGGGAATATTTTTTTTTTTATTTTGACCCGTTTATACATCATGAGAGAGGCTTTAAAAAGATGTTTTCTGTCGCTGAAGGGTGGATGAAACAATCCACTAGCCCGCCAAGAACCACCGGCCAGTGTTTTCATCCACTGAAAGGGAACTTTTCGCCTTTCAATTTCTCATGGACACAGACAACTAATGAAAAAAAAAATTGGGGGGGGGGGGGGGGGGGGGGGGGGGGGGGGGGGGGACAGCCGTCCTTACTATGACCGATGCCCTTCATGTTTGAAGGAGGAATGGGGCAAGACGGAGGGAGGTGGACGAAAGAATTACTGGCACTTCACGTTCCATAGATAACATTAATGGGTCAGAAGAAAAGCGTAGCAAAGCAAAATGTTGAATTAAAGCATAGAAAGGAATTAGCGTGCATAATACAAGTCCAAGTCCTGTCAGTTGTGGTAACTGAAAATAACGTTCGCTTTGTTAAAAGAGCGGCATAAAAGAGCGGCATAATCTTAGACTGAGGTAGAGTAGCTGCCAGGCAAGTCGACAGATGGCCAGTAGACAGGGATGTTGATGTCTGGTGTCTCTGCCAGTGCTGGATGAGACCAACAGCAGCTACAGACCAGTGGCTGTGGATAACGTGTGCAGAAGCAACGACACTCCATCATGATTCACGTCATCATGCTTCTGCACCACTGTTATTCTCCTACTCGTTTTTTGTTTTTGTTTTTTTTTGCATTCCTACAGCCTCTGTCTCTGTCTGTCCATCTGTCTGTCTATGTGTTTGTCCGTTAGTCTGTTTCTGTCTCTGTTTCTGTCTCTGTCTCTTGACTTTTTCTTTCTTTCTTTTTGGGTTGTGCGTGTGGTTCATGCGTGCGTGTGCATGGGAGCGTGCGCGTGTCTGTGTGGTTTCCAGTGGAGCCCACCAATCTGTTATTTCGACACACGTTCAGCAATCGTGATCTGGCCACATTATGACCAGGTCAGTCAGAAGGGAGACATAAACATCACCTAATTCTTGTGGTTCATTGTGCTCCTGATCCTCGCACTTAAGCCTTGGATTGTTTACCCACAGGTCAGTAATAATGCACATAAAAGATATAATGAAGTTCTGAGATGGAAAAATTAGGGTGTGCATTCCATATTTATGAAACATGAACAGCCTTGACAGTCATTGAGGTCTTAGTTAATCTGTCGGGGTGAACATTAAGAGCAGTATGGTTTGAAACGGCCGAGGACGATATATCAGCTATCTCTGGTTTAAAACTGCCGAGGACGATATATCAGCTATCTCTTTTAAGTCTACCCTGCTTCCAAAGACCTCGGACCCCCCCACCCCCACCCCCACCCGGGCCATTCCATTGGCTGTAGTTTGGTAGTTGTTTACCACGAACGAGCGGACTGTGAACCCTAAGATTTTATTTGTTGGGAATTAATGTCGTGGAGAATGTCCATGTACGTCCTTTCCCACAGACGATGTGACATCTGGGAGAAGAAGATCCAGAAGAAAAATAGAGAAAGGTCAGCTAATAGCACCTTCCCTAGCCTTTTTGTTCAGTAACACCCCATTTTCTCATCATTTCCCATTTCGTTGTCTTTCCCCCTGCATCCTCTCCCCCAGCATCTCTGCTGTTGGAACCCGCATGCCTCCACCCAACCCCCTTCTCCTCCCTCCTTTCTCTCTCTCTATCTCCCACTCCTCTGTGTGTGTGTGTGTGTGTGTGTGTGTGTGTGTGTGTGTGTGTGTGTGTGTGTGTGTGTGTGTGTGTCCCCCTTCCTTCCTCTCTCCCTCCCTCTCTCTCCCGTCCTTCCTTCACTCTGTCGTCCTTTCTCTCTCCCCCCCCCCCTCTCTGTCATGGAGTAGTAGACAGAATGCAATGAGAGGCGTTAAAAACAACTCAAAGCGCTGTCAACTTGTTGAAAGAAAAACCGAATTCATACACAGCTCTATACCTCCAACAATCCCCATGCTACTACTCTCCACTCCAACTACCGAGAGAAAAGGCTCGTATTGGTGAATATCTTTTGAAATGTATTCTCTTTTCCTTGCTACCGCTGAAGTTCAAGACATGTCTCTACCAGTCTCTCTCTTGCTCGGTCTTTAGATTTCATGTCTTTTTGTAGGAAAATGATTGATATCATGGCTTAAGCCCAGAAAAGAGTTAGCACACCTTTCGATTGCGCATCTCGTGCTTATTTTATACTCTCTCTCTCTCTCTCTCTCTCTCTCTCTCTCTCTCTCTCTCCACCCTGTGGTCCCCAATAAATACCTTCCAACAACTCACTTTCAGGACTGAAAATTCGTTTTATGAGCAGAGAGAGAGTGAGAGGGAGTGAGTGAGTGAGTGAGCGAGCGAGCGAGCGAGCTTTTTGTGTGTGTGTGTGTGTGTGTGTGGGGTGTGTGTGTGTGTGTGTGTGTGTGTGTGTGTGTGTGATTATTTTAAGTGGTAGATGAATTAATCTTTTCTCTCACACACACACACACACACACACACACACACACACACACACACACACACACACACATCACATACACATGAATTTTACGCCATTGTTTTTCCGATCGTTTTTTCCAGTAGGCCTACTGAAGGCAGCCAGTATCTGGACGAGAGGCTTGATGGTTCGCTGAATTGTGCTGAAACCTAACACGGATGGTGCGATTTCTGAGGAAAGACAGGTGAGCACAGAGAGTTGATTTCTCAAGTTGCACCGTAGCATTATTGAAAGCAATGAATTGGTTGACGCTTCACAACATTAGATCTAGTTGCAAAGTGAGACGGGAATCTAATCAAATTTTAAATGTAATCGATAGCGAACCGCCAAGAAAACGTAGACAAACGAATCACAAGACAAAACACGACGCGTTTCGACCTCTTAGCAACATGTTTTAAAAAAAAAGTGAGATATGTTGAGTTGAATATGCGACTTAAAGTGACCCTGAATCAAAAGTTTGATGATGGAAATGTTAAATGCCATTAGAACATGACATTGACAGGTAGTATATGGAAAAGTACTTAATTGAAATGCGTTGAGTGAATTAAGCGATTGCAACAACCTTCATGTAATAACAGGAATGGGACCAAAAGCTGAAGTATTTGAATCCAGTAAATGTTCATTTGGAAGTAAACTGCTTTTCTATCACAGAATCAAAAATTGGAGTTTCATTTGACATACCTTACTGCCACACCCACAACCAGCGTTGTCTACTGAGGAGTCACAACAAGGAGACAAAAATCAATTCCAGACGGTCATCAACAAATGGTTCTGTTGGGAATTATAGTGTTAAACGGTTCTCACTGCTGTCAGTGAATGATTCCATACTCAGACTTTAATGCCCTCTTTTTCATTCTGTCTCTCTACCTCATCCTCTCTCCTGCCGTCCTCTGTCTTTTTGAAATTGTTGTTAAATCATTTTCATAGTTATCGAAGACTAGTTTATCTGCCCTAACAAGCGTGTGCAGTCGTTAAAGCATACAAAGCAAAGAAAAACATTCACGCGTTCGCCTCCGCGCACATA
The DNA here is from genome assembly GCA_018398815.1 of Conus ventricosus. Classification (NCBI taxonomy): domain Eukaryota; kingdom Metazoa; phylum Mollusca; class Gastropoda; order Neogastropoda; family Conidae; genus Conus; species Conus ventricosus. The sequence continues at coordinate 68,351,065 of CM031602.1, forward strand.
CGCACGCGTGCGCGTGCGCGCGCGCGCCACACACACACACACACACACACACACACACACACACACACACACACACACACACACACACGCGCGCACGCTTAGTTTATGTTAGAAACGCTGTGCATGGTTCGGCATGTTTGTTCTGTCAGCACGCAAAGTGAATACGGAAATCGACGGGAGGTAAAATAATTACTTCCGCACATAAGAATCAACCACATAACATCAATCACATAACATTAAATAATCAATCTACTTTTGAGTGAGAACGAATGAGTTACCTCACTTCCAACGTTTGCTGTAATGAAAAGGAAGGTTGCGCGCGCGCACGCGCGCGCGTGTGTGTGTGTGTGTGTGGAGGATGAGGGGGTAGTGGGGAGGGGTAAAAGAAAGAGAGAAAAATGCATGAGAGAAGAAGAGATGAAAGACAGGGTGGGAAGGCTGTGGAAATGAGTCCAAAGACGGAGAAAAGAGAGAAATCATGGCCTGTTCGGTTTTATCTGCGTAGGCCCTACACACTTTCTTCCACGAAGACACCACAATCGCTTGAATCATCGCTTTTAATTGGTGTCACTACCTCATCTGAATAAGAATAGATACGTAAGACGTCACAATGCTGTCGTATTGAACCAAGGGTGTGAAAATCCTGCACGGTGTATCGATCAACAGAACACTCGCACCTTTACGGTGCGCCGAAAAAAGCAGCTCTTAATTAGAAAGATTTTCTTTCTGCCGCCTATCCCCTGAAGGCAGTATTTGGATCATGTTTGCACCAGGTGAAGGTGAAGGTGATTTACAAGCGGGAAAAAAAGCTGAACCAGAGACTGGCTTCTTAAATCTTTTCTTTTTATTTGTATCTTTCTTACTTCCATGGACATTATTGAACTATGCGTACGGCAACATAGTTCCTCGAGTACAGTCAACTTTCTCGAGAGCATTCATATTTGGTGTTTGTCTATTTCGTGGATTCGTTATGGAAGTCGGTTATGGATGCTGACAACAGAACTGGATGGGAAGATCAAATCAGTGATTGAGATGCTTAAGAGGTGTATCGGCTAGGCACCGGCTGTGTGTCCTGTGAGTATGTCACAAATGACACAGTCCACACAACGCCAGGGAGCAGATGAGTCAGTATGAAGATATGTTAACCTTGTTGAGGAAAAGAGAGTTGAAATGGCATGGACAATGGAATGATTGACAGAACGACCTGAACAGAAGATATTGCTCAGTTTTTCGGAAAGAGGTTTACAACATCCTCACAGCAGTCAGAGGTGGAGACCACTAGGGCAGCGTTTTCATTGGTCCAGGGGCGCTGGTGGGTTCAGGGGACTGGTGACGGTGATACCATATTTGGAAAGATCACTTCTCTAATGATCACACCACTTTCAAAGGAAACTATTCAAGAAGTCAGTCTAGTCATTTCAGTATGATGTCCCTTTTAACTTACAGTACTAGTCATGAAAGGTGTTACAACCTGCAGTGTCTCCTCTCACTTTTGCTGTTGATTCCGCAAAAGAGGGGAGACCGCTGTGTACAAAAACGGGAAGGAATGACAGTTTCTTCAGCGGAGGGAACGGGGGAAGTGTCTGAGAGGAGGAGAGAAGGAGGCGGGCTTGGAAGAGGGTTTATGCCTCTGTGTGTGTGTGTGTGTATGCTTGGGATCGGAAGGGGGGGAGGGGGAGGTTTAGAGCACCGGGGATGGGAGTGGTGGACTGGGGGAGGACACTTGTTCAGCGAATAATGTGCACTCGTTGAACGGTGACGAGTGTGTAGAGGCACTCAACTCTAATTTAACGCATGTACTATACCCACCGAAACGTTGTGTCTGTGCAAGAAGGGGGATGGAGGTGGGATGCGGGGAATGGTGCTGCTGTTCATGACTGGCTCCGTATCAGCAGTATTGGCCGTTGACGTTTTTTCGGTTTTTTTTTAAATAAAAAATGGTTGTTTGTGAGTTTGTTTGCTTTCTAACTCGGTCTGCGTTCTTTGAGGATTCAGGAAAGTACTTTCAGGTTTCCTTTTCTTTGTTTTTATTTTTGTAGACGGGGGAGGGGAGGGGTCAGCACTGAGTCAGTTAGGACGTGGGGAGTGTTTGCAGAGGGAGGTGGGGGGAAAAGGGCCTCATCCCTGCCCCACTGATTCATGCTCCGCGCCTCCTGAATCACGGCTGAGCTGAAGCCGCATCGTGCTGCCCTGCTGCCATGTTTAATCGCTCTGGGTCATCATCCGGCTACGGCTTCAGGCTTATCGTTCTTGGAACATTCTGGAATTGCGCTCCTGGTGCTGGATCTCCAGATCGTTTATGTTAAAAAAAAAAGGAACTTTGAAAGGGCGTAACGGCGACGTTTTTGCTGGCTTGTTCCTGTTGTTTTGTTTTGTTTGCTATTCTGTTTGGTTGGTTGCTTTTTTTTTTTTTAATGGACGTCTACAGCTATGCCGTGCACTGTAAAAGTGATTGCTGCAGCCAGGGAAGTGTGGCTCTGACAAGTGACGCTGCAGCCATTCTGCTCGGAGATAACGTGTGAAGAAGTGGGAAAAAGGGGGAAGGACGATGCTGATATGCACAAAGTATAAATCTGGGTCTTGAGTTGAAGAGAGAATAGTGTGTACAGAAAAAGAATAAGATCATGCATGATGTTTACATGCGCCCGCGCTTGCGCGCGAGCACACGCACGCACAGAGAGAGAGAGAGAGAGAGAGAGAGAGGGGAGAGAGAGAGGAGGAGAGAGAAGAGAGAGAGAGAGAGATGAATGGAGACTGGGGAGGGATTGGTAGAGGTGTCAGCAGTGAGAAGACGGTATACATTTAATCAGTCTATTCTTTCCATTTCTTCGGGGCTGATTCAATCAGGAAGACGGGGATTATCTTCACACTACAAACACACCACACACAACACACACACACACACACACACCAAATAATCAATCTACTTTTGAGTGAGAACAATGATTCCCATCACTTCCAACGTTTTTGCTGTAAGAAAAAAAGGTTTGCGCGCGCGCAACTGCGCGCGCGTGTGTGTGTGGTGTGTGGGAGGATGAGGGGGTCGTGGGGAGGGGTAAAAAGACAGAGAGAAAAAAATGCTAAGAAGAAAGATAGAAAGACAGGGTGGCAGGCTGTGGAAATGATTCCAAAGACGGAGAAAAGAGAAATCAGCCTCTGTTCGTTTTATCTGCGTAGGCCCTACACACTTTCTTCCACGAAGACACCACAATCGCTTGACTCAATCGCTTTTTAATTGTGGCACTAACCCATCTGATAAGAATAGATACGTAAGACGTCACAAGGCTTTCGTATTGAACCAAGGGTGTGAAAAATCCTGCCACGGTGTATCGTTCAACAGAACACACGCACCTTTACGGTGCCCGAAAAAAGCAGCTCTTAATTAGAAAAGATTTTCTTTCTGCCGCCTAATCCCCTGAATCAGTATTTGGATCATGTTTGCACCAAAGGTGGTAGGTGAAGGTGATTATAAGCGGGAAAAAATGTCTAGAACAAGACTGGCTTCTTAAATCTCCTCTCTTTTTATTAGTATCTTTCTTACTTCCATGGACATTATTACTCACAACTATGCGTACGGCAACATATTCCTCGAGTACTGTCAACTTTCTCGAGAGCAATTCCATATTGGTGTTTGTTCTATGTCGTGATCCGTTATGGAAATTCGGTTATGGAGCTGACAACAGAACTGGATGGGAAGATCAAATCATGATTGAGATGCTTAAGAGGTTATCGGCTAGGCACCCGGCTGTGTGTCCTGTGAGTATGTCACAAATGACACAGTCCCACACAACCGCCAGCCAGCAGATTATCAGTATGAAGATATGTTAACCTTGGTGATGAAAGAGAGTTAAATGGCCTGGACAATGGACATGATTGACAGAACGACCTGAACAGAAGATATTGCTCAGTATTTTTCGAAGAGGTTTACAACATCCTCACACAGTCAGAGGTGAGACCACAAGGGCAACGTTTTTCATTGGTCCAGGGGCGCTGGTGGGTTCAGGGACTGTTGACGGTGATACCATATTTGGGAAAGACACTTCTCTTAATGGATCTCACCACTTTCAAGGGTAACTAATCAAGAATTCAGTCTAGTCATGCAGTATGATCCCTTGTAGACTTACAGTACTAGTCATGAAAGGTGTAACAACCAGCAGTTCTCCTCTCACTTTTGCTGTTGATTCCGCAAAAGAGGGGAGACCGCTGGTGTACAAAAACGGAAGGAATGACATTTCTTCAGTGCGAGGAACGGGAGAAGATGTCTGATAAGGAGGAGAGAAGGAGGCGGGCTTGGAAGAGGGTTTAGCCTCTGTGTGTGAGTGTGAGTATGGCTAGGGATCGGAAGGGGGGGGGGGAAGGCTAGAGCACCGGGGATGGAGTGGTGGACTGGGGAGACAATTTGTTCACGCTTATGGTGCACTCGTTGAACGGTTACGAGTGGTGTAGAAGGCACTCAACTCTAATTTAAACGAATGTACTATACCCACCGAAACGTTGTGTCTGTGCAAGAAGGGGATGGAGGTGGGATGCGGTGGAAATGTGCTGCTGTTCAGACTGGCTCCGTATCAGCAGTATTGGCCGTTGACGTCTTTTCGTGGTTTTTTTTTAAATAAAAAATGGTTGTTTGTGAGTTTGTTGTCTTATCCAAACTCGGTCTGCTTTCTTTGAGGATTCAGGAAAGTACTTTCAGGGGTTTCCCTTTTCTTTGTTTTTATGTTTGTAGAAGGGGGAGGGGAGGGTCAGCACTGAGTCAGTAGGACTGGGAGTGTTTGAGAGGGAGTGGGGGAAAAGGGCCTCATCCTGCCCACTGATTCTGCTCCGGCGCCTCTTGACATCTCGGCTGAGCTGAAAGCCGCTTCGTGCTGGGGGTAGGGGTGGGGCTGCTTGGGGGGCACGTGCTGGGGCGCCCTGCTGCCATGTTTAATCGCTCTGGGTCATCATCCGGCAAACGGCTCAGCTTATCGTTCTTGGTAACATTCTGGAATTGCGCTCCTGTGCTGGATCTCCAGATCGTTTCATGTTAAAAAAAAAGGAACTTTGAAAAGGTCGTACACGGCGACGTTTTGCTGGGCTTGTTCCTGTTGTTTTTGTTTGTTGCTATTCTGTTTGGTTGGTTGCTTTTTATTGTTTTAATTGACGTCCTACACGCTATGCCTGCACTCGTAAAAGTGATTGCTGCAGCCCAGGAAGGTGTGGCTCTGACAAAGTGACGCTGCAGCCATGTCGCTACGGAGATAACGTTGAAGAAGTGGGAAAAGGGGGAAGGACGATGCAGATATGCACAAAGTATAAATTGGTCTGAGTTGAAGAGAGAAAGGTGTAGGCAGAAAAAGAATAAGATCATGCATGATGTTTACATGCGCCCGCGCTTGCGCGCGAGCACACGCACGCACGAGAGAGAGAAGGAAGGAGAGAGAGATAGAAGAGAGACAGAGAGAGAGAGAGAGAGAGCGATAGATGAATGGAGACTGGGGAAGGGAGTTAGAGGGTCAAGCAGTGCGAGAGACGGTATACATTTAATCAGTCGATTCTTTTCCCATTTCTTTGTTTCTTTCGGGCTTGATTCAATCAGGAAGACGGGGATTATCTTCACACAACACGACACACACACACACACACACACACACACAACACCCACACACACACACACACACACACCTTGAAGAGAGAGATGCCAAGGATCAGATGACAGGAGAAAGATTAATCAAATGTCTACTTTCCTTTTTTCGGGCTTCTCTTCGCTAAGTCGAATACTTTTTTTTCAATCAGCCAGACCAGGAGATTCCTTGCGTTATATTGCGTGTGTGTGTGTGTGTGTGTGTGTGTGTGTGTGTGTGTGGGTGGTGTGTGATTCTTTGTGTGTGTGTGCGTGTGTGGGGTGTGCATAAGTATTGTGCTGTGTTGTGTGTGTGTGTGTGTTGTGTGTGTGTGTGTGTTGTGTGTTGTGTTGGTGTGAGTGTGAGAGACAGAAAGAGAAGAGAGATAGGAGGAGAGAGTGTGAGTGTGTGTGTACATGTATGATTTACGTGTTGTCTGTGTCTTCCAATACATGTGTATCTACACACACACACACACACATAGACGACGAAAGGCGCGCGCGCACGCACTGCACCACTCACGCACGCACCACACATTCACGTTCACGCACTCGCACAAACACACACACGCGACGCACGCACGCACACACACAACACACACACACACACACACGCACACGCACACACGAAGGAGAAGTGCGAGGAGGGATCTCAAACTTGTGGTATTGTGAGCACTGATTTTAACTTGGAAGTTTTTTTTATAAAGTTTTTTACACCTTTCGGTATTATTTCTAGCTTACTTAACCTGTGTGCAAGTGTCTGTTAGGTCCCTACCCTTTGGTCTCTAGAAATTTTTTGGAACAGCATCTAACGAAAAATTCTTATTTTCCTTGTCTTACTTTGTTTTGGCAGCCAGGGATATTTCATGCACGCAGAAGTATTCCCAATCGGATTCGTGCAGAGGTTTCCTTATGCGTGAGAATGTGTTGCTTGTCATCAGTCAGGAACCAAGGACCAGTAGCAGTGTTTCGGTGACATCTTAACAGAGGAAAACATCTGAATCCTACTGACCTCTCCTTTTAAGGTTTAATCCAAACTGAACGAGAGCTCTTAAAGGCGTATGCTGCACAGGTGTGGCTGACTATACGAATGTCTGCCTAAAAAGTATGTATTTCAGCTATGAGTTTTTGATGTTGTGCTACGCTCCGTATTGGGATTTAAAGACAAGTCGGCCCATGCCTCTTATCATCATTTCTGTGTACGGACTTCCTGCATCAACATATCAGGTCAACGGTCCAGTACGCGATATCCAGTGTTTTTAGTTAGAAAATTTTAAGAGTGATTAGACTAGATTTTTAATCTTCATGATTGTGATTCACAAGGTTCTGGACCCCATTGCTGAATATGTAGTGCCCGCCCACCCCTCTCCCTACGAGATTTTTGTAGACAAAATCTTATTCTCCTAACATATTTGAATTGTCACTTCGCTGAATGCTCTTGTCTGATTTTTCTCCAAACATATTTGAATTTGTTCACTTCGCTGAATGCTCTTGTCTGATTTTTAAAGCACTTTCTGATATATGCCGGATTGGGAGGGTTTTTCATTGTGCTTAAAAAGCAAGTACCTGGGATAGCGCGAGTCTGATATATCTTCATAGAACAACACGGCTTTCGCTTGCTAGTTTTTTGTTGAACTTTCATCTTGGGAAGAACAATGAACCCGCTTACTAGAGTAGAAATCTCCCCCCCCCCCCCCCATCCTCCCCCCTTTCCCTGACGCAGGTTGTCTGTGAAAGAAAATTATCTTAACTGTTACGGATTTGTGGTGTTTTAACCAATCGCCTACCTGTAAATAAAAGGCATCATTGGACCTAGGTTTAATCATCCTTTGTATGTCTTTATGTCCTGTATCAGCTTGGAGCCCATCACGCTTGCGGAGCGTTGTGCAGTGTTTTACACAGAGGATTTTGTGAAGTAACTGTTTCTTGTGATTTAAATCCCTAAGTTACTGACCACCCATAGGCTGTGACTTTTACATTTACATTTTTGGAGTTTTAGAACAAATGTCCGTCACACACTTGAATTTTCCATTCACTGAGTGCTGTTTTTATGCTCCTCAAAGAGGATCTGCTCGATTGACAGAGTTTCATTTCTGCTGACACGGAATGCTTTACACTTTCAGTTAATTAAGATCCAATAGCAAGCCTGAAAGTGCTTCGCAGAGCGAAAACAGTTGCTGCCTCGTACGTTCGGTACCTCGAGTTTCAAGGAACAGTAAAATAAACTAGTATTTAGTTGCGAATATGTCTTCTCCATTCCGCCTTTCCTTAGACGGAAGCCCATTTTAAGTTATTATATTTAACCTGGACAATTTTGACGGTCGCTTTTCAATTCTGCCTCAACAAACAACATTATCACCTATTCCTCACTGCCTTAAAACCAGCGTTGCTATATGAACAGAACGTAGAACATTGAATGCATGCTGTGTACTTGATGCCTATTGAATCGCTGTTCATCCCTCTCCAGTGCTATGCTGATGGTGGGGATACTGCGATCAATAACTTCTTTCCTCATAAAAAGACAGTCTGTGTGTGTGTGTGTGTGTGGTGTGTGTGTGTGTGTGTGTGCGTGCTTGCGTGCGTGCGTGCGTGCGTGCGTGCTTGCGGCGTGCCGTGCGTGCGTGTGTGTGTGTTCAAGAGAGAGAGAGGGAGACTTTTAGTAGCGTATATTTTCTTTAATGCTTAAATGTATGATATCATACTGTTTTTGGTGTAACTAGTTTTATATTGTTGACATTTCATTTTGTATTGTAGTTTGTATTTTGTATTGTTTCCAGTTTGTGTTATAAATTGTGTCATTCTTAAGAATTCTTAGTCCCTGAAGGGAAAATCCAGATAGATAAAAACTTGCTTTGTTTCAGTTTCCCTAAATACTCACTCTCTGTCTCTCTCTCTCCTCTCTCTGCTCACTCTCTCTCTCATCTCATGCATCTCTCTCTTCCTCTCTCGCTCGTCTCTCTCTCTCTCTCTCACACACAATCACCACACGCACGTACGCGCCCATGCACGCAGGCGCACACGCGCGCGCACGCACGCGCATACACACACACAACTACTCACACACATAGTGTGTGTTGGGGGGGGAAGTGTGTGTGTGTGTGTTGGGGGGGGGGTTTCGCGTCGCGAATGTGCGCATACGTCACCGACATCCACACCCACCCCGCACATGGTGCGCAGATAGAGAGAGAGAGAGAGAGCGTGAGAGAGAGAGAGAGAGAGAGAGAGAGAGAGAGAGAAATCGGGGTAGGGAGGGTAGGGAGGATGCAGACCACAACAATTCTATGGACCTATCACTCAAAGGTCCGATAAAGAGCATGGCTTTTTATACTTCTTTTGTTTGTTTGTTTGTTTTATTGCATATTTTGAAATGGGAGAGGGAAAGGGGGTATCCGAAAGAAACTCCTTCAATGTGCAGAGGGCAAGATAGCGTCTGACAGGAGACAACAATAGGGGATGAGGGTTGGCAGTAGAGTTCATGACGGGCGGATTGAAGAGGATGTTGACACACGAAAATGGCCCTTTTTCACTCAGCTGTCCAATGAAGGGTTTTTTTAAATGGTGAAAACGAAAGGAGAGGATGGGCTTTGTGGGAGGTGGGGAAGACTTACCCAAATGGCTTCTGGTGAATTTTCATTTGAAACGCCTCAGATGGCATTTCCTTCCGCATGTTTATGCAATCACCGTATTGGTGTGAGGAGATATGGGAGAATATAAAGAGAAAATAGCAGAGGTGAAAAAAAAGAATTGAAACTGTAGCAAATGATAGAAGACCTTTTGTCCATGTGTTTCATGGCTGTTCCGATTCTTTATGTCGATGTAAATGAATGTTAGCTTTTTCAACAGGGCTAGAAAGTGCTTCTCCCCATCATTTTTCTACATAGCACCATTCCTTGAAATACACACAGTCTAGTTGATTGTGGAAGACATAAGCAACAAACGGTTGACACTGAAGGCAAGGATTTTACTCATCCTCACACAGCGATACTAGTTGTTTTCAAACTCACCTGCAGGTGTCCCTTATTGGATGGGAGAGTGGGAGGGGGTGGGGGCATAAGTCAAGCCAAACATAGCAAAGTTTAAAAAGCAATGTTCTCAGCAAAGGATTTCATGAATTCACTTAATACAAGCTTCATATATTGGGAAAAAAGGCTGAACCTGAATACTCAACTAACATCCAGCTCATTTTGAGGAATCATGAAAGAGATAGGACAGCAAGAATCCGGCAGACGTACTGCATTCCGTTTAGCCCGGACTTGTTTTCCTCCCTCAAATGTATTGCTAAATGTATTGTCTGTCAGTCGCTGGGAGACTACATCACAGAGATATAGAAGTAAAAGGTCGTCATTGAAAGACGCATGTCCTAAAAAAAATATAAATAAAAAGTCGATCATATGTTAAGATAAGCAAATAAAGGCCGATGCATATCTTAAGAGAAACATATAAAGGCCGAATCCATATCTTAAGAATACACAATAAAGGTCTACGCATGTTTTGAAATATAACCAAATGAAAGCAGATCAAGGCAGAGACTGGATCTCTAATAGGAGATCTGGGCAGAGGTCGATCATGGGAGACTGCATCATTGGACATACGGAACGTCGATCAGTGGGAGATGCATGATTTAGTAGATACAGTGAAGAGTCGAATCTATGGGGAGATTTCGTCACTCATTGGCTACAACGAAAGGCTTTTCAGCACACAGTCGATTCGGACCGTTGACCTCCTTTATCTTGAAACCGCAATATCATCAAGGCAGCATGGACAATTTCCTTCATTATGTTTTCTATCCTTCAGCTGTCTGCTTGGCAATGTTGGATTTTGTTTTGAGTCCGTGCAGACAACCACGCGTGTAAGCTCCATTTATTTGCCAAGATAAGGCCGACAGAATCAGCCGGGTTCCAAAGATGATGTCGAATCAGCCGACTATTCGACGTTTAACATGGATAAAAATAAACTATTTCTAAAAAAAAAAAAAAAAAAAAAAAAAAAAAATTACTCGAAAGACTTAATTTTACAAAATGATACGATATTTTTCGTTCCATCTTCTTATTTTCTCTCCACCACCGCCCACTCCCCCACCGCCCTTCACAACCACACTTTTTGGACGGAGCAAGATGTCAGACATAAACAGTTTACGGCAGTCTCCATGAAAACCTTGTTCGGAGACATCCCGCCCTGTGATAATTTAAAAGAAAACGTTTTGAAAATATATCTCTCTGTCGTTTGAGATTTGTACGGGCGAAAAGATTTTAAGCAATCTTTGCATGTTTCAGAAAATCTGTTTTAGTGGTGTGTGTATGTGTGTGTGTGGGGTGTGTGTGTGTGTGTGTGTGTGTGTGTTGTGGGTGTGTGTGTGTGGTGTGAAAACTGTGTTATAACTGACTGTGACAAGATACAGCCCTATATGACCCGCCCCCCCCCCGCCCCTCCCCCCCCCCCCCCTCGGGTTTCCTACTATGCAACCTAGATAAAGCTCCCTTTCTCGCCGCCACCGAATTAGAGTATTTATGTATGTAACTGTTGTGTGCGTATTAAAACCTTGGCCAATGCCTTTTTCTTCCAGACAGGAGTGCCACACACACACACGCACACACACACACACACACACACACAACACACACACACACACACACACACACACACACACACACAAACACAACACCAGGGACCGCAAGCCTGCCGTACTATTTCTGTCGCAGTTTTATATATTCTGGCCCATGTAGGTATTTAGTCTGATTAGTTGTTTGTTTTTGATAGGAATTCTTTTAATAGATAAACTAGTCATGAGAGAACAGGGAAAGGGGCATTCTGGGCCACTTCCGCCCTCACCCAGTTTCGGGCGAAAGTAACCCAGAATGCCCCTTTCCCTGTTCTCTGACAAGTAAGACTTCAATAACTAAAAAATAACGATTATCTACAAACAAACATACTGTGCTGGGTTATTCGTTTTTAATACTAATTTACTAAACTTTTCAGATTTCAGTTTTCCGCGTTTTCTGATCATTATCAATAACATCATTTTCGCGCAGACAGTCATTTTCAATACTATCATTTTGCAGAGACAGTCAACCAAACTAAAACTTAGCTGAGACACTGTGCGAACACCCCTAATTAGAGGGCTTGGGGTTTGTGGCAGGCAGTACCCTGGACGGATCCTATGACCTGTAAATTATGGCGCCATAAGGTAGGGCTGGCGTAACCTGACCGTGTGGCGAAGGATTCTTTGTGATATTTTCATTTAGACACGGGGCCATAGGCATACGTGTTTTGCGTTTCACAAAAATACGTCGCACACACTCACACATGCACAACACACACACACGCACACACACGTGCAAACGCTATGAACGCACGCACGCACACACGCTCACTCACGCACGCACGCACACACGCTCACTCACTCACTCACGCACACACACACACACACACACCACACACACACACACACCACAACACACTATTTAAAAAAATGTGTCCCTGGTTTACAGTGGCATACCCTCACCTACGGTGGCGTGCTCCCTGTCTACATTGCAGGTGTGCCTCCCGGCCAAAAAATCAATACTGCTGCACTTACTCCCCACCCCACTCCTTCCCCACCAGCCTGCCCGGTTACAACATATGACATCAGCCAACACTGCCCGCGTGGCGGCGCTCTTACAGCCTGGCCAATCATCGAGTTAAGCGTATGCTTCCGGGCGCTCACATGACTAGGTAACCCACACATTCTTTCGCTGACAGTCAGACGAGCAGGACGGTTTACTGTGCGGTGGGTGTGTTATTTTAATAACCGGTTTACCGAAGAACAGAATTGTGTATCTTAAAGGTTTGTTGGCTTGTTGAAGACAATATTGTGACAAAGATACAGTAGTTTTAATACGTGTTTGGCTATCGATGAGATTGTTCGAAAGTCGGCCGAAGCAAAACAAACCATCACGCGTTGATTGTTGGGAGCTGGCTTGAGACAGCTAAAGCCATGTTTAAAAAACATGGCGTTCATTTCTTAAGGCGGGAGGTAAACACGGCTGATTCGTATGCTAAAAACTTATATTTGAAACATTTTTGCTGTTCCTCCCAAGTAAAAATGTTCTTAGTTTGTATCAGACTTGATTGATTGTTAACTACAGATTCAGTGTTCATGTGGCAGGCTGATCTGTGTATTAAGATGTGTATACTTTTCTACTTTTCTAATTCTAACTAGTTCATCTGCCTTCAAGTGTGCCCTTATGCAACTGGATAACGATTTTCGAATGTTCTGGCAAACAAACTAGATAGGGCTAGGCAGACCTTAGTACATCTACCAGTATGGAGAGGAGTAGTGTGTGGCCGGCACTATCTTCATATAAATGCTCCAAATATACAATGACGGATGTACTACTACTGGCGATTAGAGCCGCCATAAAAGCTGGCTACAGCAGTAATTGCTGTAACTCTGCCAAAGCAAGTTGCAAGCCTGTTTGAGAAAAGAGGAGCACAGCAAACTAGGCCAGTGATCATATATGATCACTTGACTGCAAAGCGCGGCAGCCTGCCGCCAATGACGTCAGCACGGAGCACCTGCAAAGCTCGGCGGAAAACTAGGCCAAGTGTTCATATATGATCACTTGACCTACAAAGCGCGGCAGCACCAGCAAAGCTCAGCGGCAAACTAGGCCAAGTGATCACATATGATCACTTGGCCTAGTTGATTGATGGTTGCGAGCAAGACACAACCTGTTTAGTCACAAAGCAAGAAGTGGTCCTAGTAGTTTCACTTTTTGTTTGTTTGTTGGTGTTTGTGTGTTTTGGCCTACCCCACGCACGCACGTCCCTCCACCCCCACCCCGGACTGTCTATTGTGTGTTTGTGTTTGTTGTTTGTTTTGTCCTACCCCACGCATGCACACCCCCCACCCCCACCCCACCCCACCCCACCGCACCCCACCCCCACCCCACGCATGCACACCCCCTACCCCACTTCACCCGCCCCACGCATGCACACACTCAAGTTCCTTCTAAGTTTTTAACTTAAGTTACCCCAAGTTACTTTTAAGTTCTTGCTCAAGTTATCCACAAGTTCTTACTTTAAGTTACTTCTAAGTTTTTAATTAAGTCGCCCCAAGTTCTTATAAGTTCTTGATCAGTTCTTAATTAAGTTCTTAAGTTCTTGATCAAGTTCTTGATAAGTTCTTGATTAAGTCATCCTCTAAGTACAACCAAGTTCTTATTCAAGTTATCTTATAATTATCAAAAAAAATACAATCTATGTTTTTATCTTAAATAGTAAATGCCTAATATAGTACACACACGCCTCAAAAAAACGTGTCATCGTTGAGTAATGTCTTGCTCAGCGTTCTCTGCATAGATCTTAATTGAAGTTTTTACATCCGAAGCAACGCATTGATTACATTTCTGGTCTATGGAAATGTCTTTTATAGACTCCATGTCTTTATTTATTGACTTCATCATTTTATTAATACGCCATGATCTATTTTTTATTAAAAAAATTTAAAATTAAGTTCTTAAAATATTATTACATTTCAAATGGATCAAAATGATGCTTTGTTATTGGCGGTTTTGGGTGCTGTTGTCTTTTTTCTATATTTAGTGGTTCAGATTTTTTTGATTGCTTTTGTTTCGACCGCCATTGTGTATATATTTTATAACAGTAATAAACTGCCCCCAACAGCAGCAATGGCGCCAAAAATGGCAACAGTTTTAAGTTCAATATTCATGAAGACTTTGGTGCTGTAGGTCTTGTATCACATGGAGTTTTTATAGTGGCATTGAACCAACTTGTTCTGGCGCCGGCGGCGTTCTGTTTTCATGATGAGTTATATTCTGTAACATTAATTTTTTTTGTCTGTTCCACTCTGCTAATTTTTTTCCTGCTTTAACACGCCCAGGATGAGGATTCTTTTCACTGGTCCCACCCTGGTTCAGTGTTTTCTGCTGATTTTCTGGCTTGGTTACTTTCTCCACCTGATTCTGATTCTGATGATTTTCCGACTCGTTCATTTTGAAGGGAAATAAAATCTATATGATTAAAAGTAATTAATCCCATGATTAACGGCGATAACAATGTTCCAAATCTGTAATATTAAATTACACCCTAGAGACTCTAATGTCTTTGTTAAACTGGATCTTGCGTTAAATCATACGTAAGATCTTGTTCAGAATCAATGGGAGCAAATCTACTGACTAGTTTAGTGTACAAACTAAGAGCGTTGCCCCACACTTTTTACCATTTCTCGACCCCAGCTGCGCTTCATACCTGTTATGATACTTTATAATGTCTTGCGGCGACATCTGTTGAATCTGTTCAATGCTGAATTCAGTTCCGAGGAAACTGTTTTGTTTTTCCACATGCTGCCAAAGAATACAGCCTCTCCTTTTTGGGCATAATAGCTTGGTCATCACTTGGTCATTCATAAGTTCAGGAAGGTTTAGGCCGCCCTGTAGCTGTAGTAGATCATCACTGTTCATGTTTTTTATTAAATTATAATTATTTTTATTTTTAAAAAATGAGAGCCCAAAAAAAATAAATTGCCAACCTTGTATACCATTCTGCTGTTATTGGAGGCCTAAGTATAGGATACGCGATGCTTGGTAAAAGCTTGTTAAGAATTAAACCAGCAGATCTTGGCAAACTAGACTTTGAGGATTCAGCAAAGCTGTTGCTATCATTGCAGCTTCGGTTGCCACGAAAGATTTTCTAGTTAAGCAAGGAATAATTCCAGACAATATAAATATGTAAGAAAAAAATACATTATAAAAAATGGCTTCACTCACAATAATGATAGGCGGCGCTGTGGTGAATGCGCTTCACGGCAGTTTGACTGCTGCATTAAGTCGCTTGAGTCAAAGTCTTCAATAGCGTGAGACGGAAAAAGCAGAATAAACAAATTGTGCGCTGGGTCTGTTTACTGTTAGCGGTCTTGTGTCCGACGCCCTGGAGTGTCAGGAGATAAAAGTCTGGCGCTAGTACTGAAAGCATGGAGAATAGCGAACTACACACTGCTTTGGTGTCTGTATCGCGCCTAAAGCTGACCAATATTTACACACGACTGCACACAGCCAAGCCCTGGTACACGAGAAAAGCGGGATTGTCTTTTCCACAATACGCTGTGAGCTATTTTCGCGTGCCGGAACGAAGTATCTGTTCCGAAGCGCTTGAATTCTTACACATACACGAACACATACGCGTGCGCGCGCGCGCGCGCACACACACACACACACACACACACACACACCACACACACACACACACACACCACGCATGCACACATGCGCGCGCACTCACAATATGTACATAAAAGCAGAAACTTACCCTCCCAAAAACCCTCCATTTTGAAATTATTAAACATTTTCAGATGTGGGTTTGGTATGAACTTTCAAAAGCTGACTAATGGAAAAAAACAAAACAAAACAAGACCAGCGCTTTTAGC
>CM031602.1:68367183-68377183 GCA_018398815.1 Conus ventricosus
GAATCTTTACTTGTCAGCACTCTGGTTGTTCATGGAAAGTATCTGTTGAGCAGTTGAACCACTTTCGTCAAGCACTCCTGTTGTTCATGGGAAAGTTTTGGCATGAACCACTTCGTCAAGCACTCTGTTTCATGGAAATATCTGTTGAGCAGTTGAACCACTTTCGTCAAGCACTCCTGGTTGTTCATGGGAAAGTATCTGTTGAACAGTTGAAGCACTTTCGTCAAGCACTCCTGGTTGTTCATGGGAAAGTATCTGTTGAGCAGCTGAACCACTTTCGTCAAGCACTCCTGGTTGTTCATGGGAAATTATCTGTTGAGCAGCTGAACCACTTTCGTCAAGCACTCCTGGTTGTTCATGGGAAATTATCTGTTGAGCAGCTGAACCACTTTCGTCAAGCACTCCTGGTTGTTCATGGGAAAGTATCTGTTGAGCAGCTGAACCACTTTCGTCAAGCACTCCTGGTTGTTCATGGAAAGTATCTGTTGAGCAGCTGAACCACTTTCGTCAAGCACTCCTGGTTGTTCATGGGAAAGTATCTGTTGAGCAGCTGAACCACTTTCGTCAAGCACTCCTGGTTGTTCATGGAAAGTATCTGTTGAGCAGCTGAACCACTTTCGTCAAGCACTCCTGGTTGTTCATGGGAAAGTATCTGTTGAGCAGTTGAACCACTTTCGTCAAGCACTCCTGGTTGTTCATGGGAAAGTATCTGTTGAGCAGCTGAACCACTTTCGTCAAGCACTCCTGGTTGTTCATGGAAAAGTATTTGTTGAGCAGCTGAACCACTTTCGTCAAGCACTCCTGGTTGTTCATGGGAAAGTATCTGTTGAGCAGTTGAACCACTTTCGTCAAGCACTCCTGGTTGTTCATGGGAAAGTATCTGTTGAGCAGCTGAACCACTTTCGTCAAGCACTCCTGGTTGTTCATGGGAAAGTATCTGTTGAGCAGCTGAACCACTTTCGTCAAGCACTCCTGGTTGTTCATGGGAAAGTATCTGTTGAGCAGTTGAACCACTTTCGTCAAGCACTCCTGGTTGTTCATGGGAAAGTATCTGTTGAGCAGCTGAACCACTTTCGTCAAGCACTCCTGGTTGTTCATGGGAAAGTATCTGTTGAGCAGCTGAACCACTTTCGTCAAGCACTCCTGGTTGTTCATGGGAAAGTATCTGTTGAGCAGCTGAACCACTTTCGTCAAGCACTCCTGTTGTTCAGGGGAAAGTATCTGTTGAGCAGCTGAACCACTTTCGTCAAGCACTCCTGGTCGTTCATGGGAAAGTATCTGTTGAGCAGTTGAACCACTTTCGTCAAGCACTCCTGGTTGTTCATGGGAAAGTATCTGTTGAGCAGTTGAACCACTTTCGTCAAGCACTCCTGGTTGTTCATGGGAAAGTATCTGTTGAGCAGCTGAACCACTTTCGTCAAGCACTCCTGGTTGTTCAGGGGAAAGTATCTGTTGAGCAGTTGAACCACTTTCGTCAAGCACTCCTGGTCGTTCATGGGAAAGTATCTGTTGAGCAGTTGAAGCACTTTCGTCAAGCACTCCTGGTTGTTCATGGGAAAGTATCTGTTGAGCAGCTGAACCACTTTCGTCAAGCACTCCTGGTTGTTCATGGGAAAGTATCTGTTGAGCAGCTGAACCACTTTCGTCAAGCACTCCTGGTTGTTCATGGGAAAGTATCTGTTGAGCAGCTGAACCACTTTCGTCAAGCACTCCTGGTTGTTCATGGGAAAGTATCTGTTGAGC
Organism: Conus ventricosus; assembly: GCA_018398815.1. Taxonomy (NCBI): domain Eukaryota; kingdom Metazoa; phylum Mollusca; class Gastropoda; order Neogastropoda; family Conidae; genus Conus; species Conus ventricosus. The sequence continues at coordinate 68,368,927 of CM031602.1, forward strand.
AGCTGAACCACTTTCGTCAAGCACTCCTGGTTGTTCATGGGAAAGTATCTGTTGAGCAGCTGAACCACTTTCGTCAAGCACTCCTGGTTGTTCATGGAAAGTATCTGTTGAGCAGCTGAACCACTTTCGTCAAGCACTCCTGGTTGTTCATGGGAAAGTATCTGTTGAGAAAGCTGAACCACTTTCGTCAAACACTCCTGGTTGTTCATGGGAAAGTATCTGTTGAGCAGCTGAACCACTTTCGTCAAGCACTCCTGGTTGTTCATGGGAAAGTATCTGTTGAGCAGTTGAACCACTTTCGTCAAGCACTCCTGTTTGTTCATGGGAAAGTATCTGTTGAGCAGTTGAACCACTTTCGTCAAGCACTCCTGGTTGTTCATGGGAAAGTATCTGTTGAGCAGTTGAACCACTTTCCTCAAGCACTCCTGGTTGTTCATGGGAAAGTATCTGTTGAGCAGTTGAACCACTTTCCTCAAGCACTCCTGGTTGTTCATGGGAAAGTATCTGTTGAGCAGTTGAACCACTTTCGTCAAGCACTCCTGGTTGTTCATGGAAAGTATCTGTTGAGCAGTTGAACCACTTTCGTCAAGCACTCCTGGTTGTTCATGGGAAAGTATCTGTTGAGCAGTTGAACCACTTTCGTCAAGCACTCCTGGTCGTTCATGGAAAGTATCTGTTGAGCAGCTGAACCACTTTCGTCAAGCACTCCTGGTTGTTCTCGTTTTCGCTCTCCAGAACATTGAAGAACCTGAGGTTATTTCGACGTGAGAAGGATTCAACCTTGTCAATTTGGTTCTCCATCTTTTGCGCAGCGTCCGTGAACCAGTCTTTCAAATGCAGTAAACTCCTACATTGTTCATTAAGGGCCGTGAACAGATTAGAAAGGTGGTGCATTTCCTCCCTCAGTTGGGCATTTTCTCTTTGAAGAACTTCGCACCATGACTGTAGTTTATCTACTCCATTCCCAGCCACAGAAGGAGGCTGCATTTGGTACCCTGCCAAGGAGAACAGATTTCTGTGAAGTTCGCTTTGGTGGGCAGGGTTTGAACAAAGCACTGGTTCAGGAGCATAGTTGTGGTCATGGTTATAATGATGCTGGTTACTCCCCTGCATCCACTGTGGCCCTGGGTTACTCTCCACGTCCCCACAAGACAAGAGGTACCAGGTGAGCAGAATGGCATGTGCCTCCAGGAAGAACAGACGCCGTAAACTCTCTGCATGGACGATGAGAACGACACGCCATTTGCCCTGTGTGGACCATCTGGAATCATTGAGGAAACGAACTGCTACGGCCCACTGGAGAAAGATCCGCTGATGACCAGCAAGATGGACACCGAGGGAAGAGAAGGGGAGGGTACATGAAGAATGAGAAGAGAAAAAGGGGAACAGCACGGCCGCAGAGTCGAGGCGAGTAATATCCACAGGTATTCGGTGAGCAATGATTGACGCTTGAATAGCAAGTTGCTATCAGCACTGTAGCAATGAACACAGTTTTTGCGAGAGAAATAGGCCACAGGAGTTTGATTTGGTAAACTTGTGTTGGGCGTCCCGATTTCTTGCCACCGCGATTCATTCTATTCCCACTGTAGTCTTGATCACTGTTTGCACGTGCAGATGTCGTCGTTGTTGGTGCTTGGCTTGTTTTGAACATGGAGTTCACATTTTTCAATCGTACCTTGATGTCACCAAAAAAAAACCAAATCAATAAATAACTTGACAGTGTCAACCCGAATAACTCACTTTTTAACACCAGTCGAATGCGCGCACCTAGACAAACAGACTGATGCAAAATTGAACACAGTCAGTCCGCTACAGCCATCAAAAGTCAACAATATCAAGACGAAGTCGACCAAAGCTGTCACACAGGTTGAGCACTCAGATCGGTCCCCGAGAGAGAGAGAGAGAGAGAGAGAGAGAGAGAGAGAGAGAGAGAGAGAGAGAGAGAGAGAGAGACTCAAGACTCAAAAACTTTATTACTCAAGGATAGAGATTTTAGGCAGTGGCCTTTCTTCCCATCTGTCCTTGCTATTCTACAACATTCAACTAAAACACTGCACATCATTTAATAATGGTAGAACCAATGAAGGAATATAGAACATTTATAATTATAACATTAACAATAGTTAATAAGAATAAAAATTATTTTAAAAAAAAGAGGAGGAGAGAGAGAGATCACCAGGCAGACAGAGGAGAAGCGCCCCAGGCAGAGAGAGAGACGAGAGAGGTAGAGAGCGAGAGAGCGAGAGAGAGAGAGAGGAGAGCGAGAGAGGTGGAACCAAGCAGAGAGAGGAGAGTAGAGGAGGAGAGAGAGAGGAGGAGACGAGAAGAGCGGAGAGCGAGACGAGAGAGAGAGCGAGAGAAGCGATGGATTGACAACACTGCAGGAGTGGTCAGGGAAACACTGCTCGAGAGAGAGAGAGGAGAGAGAGAGAGAGAGGGAGAGAGAGAGAGAGAGCGAGGGGTGATGGACCAGAAGAGGAGCGAGAGACGGATGAGATGAGAGAAGAGAAGGCACGAGAGGAGAGTGGAGAGGAGAGAGACGAGAAGAGAGAGAAGCGATGCGACTGACACACTGCAGAGTGGTCAGGAAACACTGCTCGAGAGAGAGAGGAGAGAGAGAGAGACAGAGGAGAGAGAGAGAGAGGAGAAGAGAGAGAGAGGTGGGACCAGAGAGAGAGAGAGAGGGAGACGAGAGAGAGAGAGAGAGAGGGCGGGAGGCACCAGCCAAAGAGAGAAAGGGAGAGGTACACCAGCAGAGAGAGGGAGAGAGAGAGAGAGAGAGAGAAAGAGGAGAGCGAGAGAGAGGAGGTGCACCAGCAGAGAGAGACGAGAGAGATGAGAGAGAGAGAGCGAGAGAGCACATCACAGCGAGAGCGAGAGACAGAGAGATGCGAGAGAGAGGTGCACCAGCAGAGAGAGAGAGGAGGAGAGAGAAGAGAGGGCACCATGCAGAGAGAGAGCAGAGGGGGATGCACCAGCAGAGAGCGAGAGCGGGTGTTGCACAAGCGACAGCGAGCGATGGAGAGAGAGAGATGAGAGAGAGAGAGAGAGAGAGAGAGGTGCACAAGCAGACAGAAAGCGAGAGAGAGAAGAGAGAGAGAGAGAGAGAGGAGAGAGACGAGAGAGGTGCACCAGCACAGAGGAGCGAGAGGTGCCACCCGCCGCCAGCGCGAGAGAGAGAGAGAGATGGAGACGGAGAGAGAGAGAGAGCGAGAGTAGCCCCAGCAGAGAGAGAGAGAGAGAGGCGAGAGAGAGAGAGGTGCACCAGCAGCGAGAGAGAGAGAGAGAGCCCCCCCCACCCCCCCCCCCCCCCGCCCCCCCCCCCCACCCCCCCCCCGTGCCTAGAGAGAGAGAGAGTGGTGCACCCGCAGACAGAGAGAGAGAGAGAGAGAGAGAGAGAGACGAGAGAGAGAGACGAGGAGAGAGAGAGAGAGGACCGAGGGAGCACCAGCAGGAGAGAGCGGTGCACCGCCCACCCCGAGAGCGAGAAAGGTGCACCAACCCGAGAGAGAGAGAGAGAAAGAGAGAGAGAGAGAGAGAAGAGAGAGAAGAGAGAGAGAAAGAGATGCGAGAGAGGAGAGAGAGAAAGGTGCACCAGAGAGAGAGAGAGAGAGAGAGCGAGAGAGAGAGAGAGAGAGGAGAGCGAGAGAGATCATGAGAGAGAGAGAGAGATGGTGCACCACAGAGCGAGCGAGAGAGAGAGGAGAGAGGGAAAGCGAGAGAGAGAGCGAGTTGGTGCACCAGCAGAAGAGAGAGAGAGAGAGAGAGAGGTGCACCAGCATGAGAGAGAGAGAGGGAGAGAGAGAGCAGAGAGAGAGAGAGTGCCAGCAGAGAGAGAGCGCGAGAGTGAGAGCGAGAGAGAGAGAGAGTGGTGCACAGCGAGAGAGAGAGCGAGAGAGAGAGTGCACCCAGCAGAGAGAGAGGTGCACCAGCAGAGAGAGAGAGAGAGAGAGAGGAGAGAGAGAGGAGGAGAGAGAGAGAGAGAGGGCTGCAACCAGCAGAGAGAGAGAGACAGAGAGAGGATTACGGAAGATGAGAGAGAGAGAGACGGAGAGAGAGAGAGAGTGAGGAGAGAGAGAGGAGTGGATGCACAGCAGAGAGAGGAGGAGAGAGAGAGACGAGGATGACGAGAGTGGAGCACCAGCACAGAGGAGAGAGAGAGCCCGAGGAGAAGAGAGAGGAGAGAGAGGAGAGGAGAGAGAGAGAGACCAGGGGGGAGAGCGAGGAGCTAGAGAGATGGTGCACCAGCAGAGAGAGAGTGGTGCACCAGCAGAGAGAGAGAGAGAGAGGAGAGAGAAGAGAGGAGACGCCGAGAGGAGAGAGAGAGATGAGATGAGAGAGAGAGTGGTGCACCAGCAGCGACAGAGAGAGCGAGACGAGAGAGAGATGGAGAGAGAAGAGGAGAGAGAAGCGAGAGAGAGAGAGAGAGGTGAACAGCAGAGAGCGAGAGAGAGAGAGAGAGCGAGAGAGAGAGGAGGTGCCCAGCAGAGATTAGATAGAGAGAGTGTGCACCAGCAGAGACAGAGAGAGAGAGCGAGAGAGGAGAGAGAGAGCGAGAGTGGTGCACAGCCGACGAGAGCGCGAGAGAAGAGAGAGAGAGAGAGAGAGAGAGAGGTGCACAGCAGAGCAGAGAGGTGCACCAGCACACAGAGAGAGAGAGAGAAGGTGCCCCACCAGCGAGAGGCGAGAGAAAGAGAGAGAGAGCAGAGGAGAGAGAGGAGAGAGAGAGAGAGAGAGATGAGTGGTGCACCGCACGCAAGAGAAAAGAGAGAGAGAGAGAGAGAGGAGAGTGGTGCACAGCAGAGAGAGAAGGCGAGAGAGACAGAGGAGATGAAGAGAGATGGGTGCACCAGCAGAGATAGAGAGACGAGAGAGAGAGGAGGACGAGAGGAGAGGAGAGAGAGGTGCACAGCAGAGAGGAGAGAGAGAGGAGAGAGAGAGAGAGAGAGAGAGAGAGAGAGAGTGAGAGTGGTGCCCAGCAGAGGAGACGAGAGAGAGAGAGTGCACCAGCAGAGAGAGAGGTGCACAGCAGAGAGAGAGAGCGAGAGAGAGCAAGAGAGAGAGAGAGAGAGAGAGAGAGAGAGAGAGAGGTTGCACCAGCAGAGAGAAGAAGAGAGAGAGGGAGAGAGAGAGAGAGAGAGAGAGAGTGGTGCACTAGCCAGAGAGAGAGAGAGAGAGGAGAGAGACGTGGAGCACAGCCGAGAGAGAGAGGAGCGAGAGAGAGAGAGAGAGACGAGACGAGAGAGAGAGAGAGAGTGCGTGCACCAGCAGAGACAGAGAGAGAGAGAGTGGTGCACCAGCACAGAGAGAGAGAGGAGAGAGAGGAGGAGAGTGAGAGAGAGAGAGCGAATAGAGAGTGGCTCGCCAGCAGAAGAGAGAGAGAGCAGTGCGTGCACCAGCAGAGGAGAGAGAGAGAGACGAGAGAGATAGAGAGAGAGAGGGTGTTACTAGGCAGAGAGAGAGAGAGAGAGAGAGGGTGTACCAGCAAAGAGAGAGGGAGAGCGGTGTACCAGCAAAGAGAGAGGAGTGGTGCACCAGCAGAGAGCGAGGAAAGGGCAAGAGCGGAGAGAGAGAGAGAGATGACGAGAGTGAGAGAGAGATGAGAGAGAGAGAGTGGTGCACCAGCAGAGAGCGTGAGAGAGAGAGAGGGAGAGACAGAAGAGACTGAGAGAGAGAGAGAGAGAGAGAGTGGTGCACCAGGCACAGAGAGAGAGAGGAGACGAGGAGATGAGAGAGAGAGGAGAGAGGAGAGAGAGAGAGAGTGTGTGCCCAGCAGAGGAGAGAGAGAGAGGAGAGGACGATGATGAGCTGATGAGAGAGAGATAGTGGTGCACAGCCGCAAGAGAGAGAGGTGCACCAGCAGAGAGAGAGAGAGAATAGCGAGAGAGAGAGGAAGTTGAGAGAGAGGACGAGAGAGAGGAGAGTAGAGAAGTGGTGCACCAGCAGCGAGAGAGAGAGAGAGAGATGGTGCCCTAGCAGAGAGAGAGAGAGGAGAAGGAGAGAGATGAGAGAGAGAGAGAGAGAGAGGGTTCACTAGGCAGGAAAGAGAGAGCGTGCGTGCACCAGCAGGAGAGAGAGAGAGAGAGAGAGAGAGAGAGAGAGAACGACGAGCGACGAGAGAGAGAGAGTGGTGGCACTAGCAGAGAGAGAGAGATGAGACGAGAAGGGAGAGAGAGAGAGAGAGAGAGAGTGGTGCACCAGCAGAGTCAGAGAGAGAGAGAGAGAGAGAGAGAGAGACAGAGAGAGAGAGAGAGAGAGTGGTGCACCAGCAGAGAGAGATGAGCGAGAGAGAGACAGAGGACGAGACGCCGAGACGAGAGAGAGAGGAGTGGTGCACTAGCACAGAGAGAGAGAGAGAGAGAGGAGCGGAGAGAGAAAGAGAGAGAGAGAAGAGAGAGAGAGAGGTGGTTGCACCAGGCAGAGAGAGAGAGAGGAGAGAGAGAGATGAGAGAGAGAGAGAGAAGAGAGGTGGTGCACCCGCAGTGACAGGAGGGAGAGAGAGCGAGAGAGTGGTGCACTAGCAGAGAGAGAGCGAATGGAGAAGAGAGAGAGAGAGAGATGGAGACGACGAGGAGAGAGAGTGGAGCACCAGCAGAGACAGAGAGAGAGAGTGGTGCACCAGCACAGAGAGAGAGAGAGAGAGACGAGAGAGAGAGAGAGATAGAGCAGAGAGTGGTGCGACAGCAGGAGAGAGAGAGCAGTTGAGCACCAGCAGAGAGGAGAGAGAGTGTGAGGAGAGAGAGAGAGAGAGAGAGAGAGAGCGAGGTGACAAGAGAGAGGAGGTGCACCCTCAACACAGAGGAGAGATAAAGGTGCACCCCCGCAGAGAGAGGCGAGAGAGATAGGAGAGAGAGAGAGGAGGAGACGAAGAGAGAGCCGAGAGAGAGAGAGGACATAGAAGAGAGACGAGAGAGAGAGAGAGAGAGTGTTGCACCAGCAGAGACGAGACGAGAGAGAGAGAGAGAGTTGCACCAGCAGAGAGAGAGAGAGAGAGAGGACGATGAGCCACAGCACGAGAGGAGAGAGGAGCGAGGGTGCAACCTGCAGAGAGAGAGGTGCACCCGCAGAGAGAGAGAGAGAGAGAGAGAGAGAGAGAGGAGAGGTTGCACCAGCGAGAGTGAGAGAGAGAGAGAGTGAGAGAGCGAGTGGTGCATCAGCAGAGAGAGAGAGGGACGAGAGAGAGAGACGGACGAGGAGAGAGATAGAGAGAGAGAGAGAGAGAGAGTGGTGCACAGCAGAGAGAGCGAGAGAGAGAGGAGACGAGAAGAGAGGAGAGGAGAGAGAGAGAGAGCGAACGAGAGAGAGAGAGTGAGAGAGAGTGGTGCACAGCAGAGACAGAGATGGATGAGAGTGGTGCACCAGCCAGAGAGAGAGAGAGCGAGAGAGAGAGAGGCAGAGGACGAGAGAGAGAGAGAGGAGAGAGAGAGCGTGGTGCACCAGCAGAAGCGAGAGAGAGTTGGTGCACCAGCAGAGAGAGAGAGAGAGAGAGACGAGAGGGAGAGAGAGAGCGGAGGAGAGAGAGAGGAGAGAGAGTGGTGCACCAGCAGAGACTAGAGAGAGCGAGAGAGAGAGAGAGGAGACTGAAGAGAGAGAGAGAGAGAGAGGTGAACCAGCAGAGAGTAGAGAGAGAGAGAGAGAGAGTGAGAGAGAGAGGTGCACCAGCCAGAGACAGAGAGACGAGAGAGAGAGGAGAGACTGAGAGATAGAGAGAGAGAGGTGAACCAGCCAGAGAGAGAGGGATGAGAGAGAGAGAGACAAGTGAGAGAGAGAGAGAGGTGCCACCAGCAGAGACAGAGAGAGAGAGAGACGATGAGAGGAGAGAGGAGAGGAGCGAGTGGTTGCACCAGCAGAGCAGACAGAGCGAGAGAGAGAGAGAGAGAGAGGAGAGAGAGATGAACGAGAGAGAGAGAGTGGTTCACCAGCAGAACACACACAGAGAGAGGGAGAGCGATCGAGAGAGAGGAGAGAGAGAGAGAGTAGAGAGAACGAGAGAGGAGAGCGAGAGAGAGAGAGTGAGTGGTGCACTAGCGGAGAGAGAGAGAGTGGTGCACCAGCAGAGGACAGAGATGAGAGAGAGTGGAGCACAGCAGAGAGAGAGAGAGAGCGAGAGAGAGAGAACGAGAGAGAGGAGGAGAGGAGAGAGGAGCTGTACCAGCAAAAGAGCGAGAGAGCGGTTGTCAGCAAAGGAGGGAGAGAGAGAGTGGTGCACAGAGAGAGAGAGAAAGGGAAAAAGAACGAGAGAGAGAGAGAGCGAGAG
>CM031602.1:68382183-68392318 GCA_018398815.1 Conus ventricosus
GGGTTCCTGCTTCACAGCCTCGACGCTGGGCCCGTACTGCGCAGTGCGGCAAGTTTGCTCGAAGATTTACTGGAAACAGGGCCCGGCTGCCTGGTACACGTTGGGACCACTGGACCGACTGGTGCACGTTGACCACGGAACACCCCAATGGACTGACTGATGCACGTTGACCACTGGAGCACCCTAATGGGAATGACCGGGCACGCTTCCACTGGAGCACCCTAATGGACTGACTGATGCACGCGGGCCCACTGACGCACCCTAATGGACTGACTGGTGCACGTTGAACTGGAGCCCCCTAATGGACTGACCTGTGCACGTTGACCACTGGAGCACCCTGATGGACTGACTGGTGCCGTTGAACAACTGGAGCCCCCTGATGGACTGACTGGTGCACGCGACACTGGAGCACCTAATGGACTGACCGGTCATGCTGACCACTGGAGCACCCTAATGGACTGACTGATGCACGCTGACCAACTGAAGCTCCCTAATGGACTGATGGTGCACGTTGACCACTGGAACACCCTAATGGACTGCCCGGTGCATGCTGACCACTGGAACACCCTAATGGACTGACTGATGCACGTTTGACCACTGGAGCCCCCCAATGGACTGACTGGTGCACGCTGCCCACTGGAACACCCTAATGGATCTGCCCGGTGCTTTGCTGACCACTGGAGCACCCAAATGAACTGACTGGTGCACGTTGACCACTGGAACACCCTAATGGACTGACTGATGCATGCTGACCACTGGAGACCCCAATGGACTGACTAAATGGAAACTGCCCACTGGAACACCTAATGGACCTGACTGGTGCACGCTGCCCCACTGAACACCCTAATGGACTGACCGGTGCATGCTGACCACTGGAACCACCCCTAATGAACTGACTGATGCACGCTGACCACTGGAGCACCCCAATGGAGGGCTGATGCACGCTGACCACTGGAGCACCCTAATGGACTGACTGGTGCCGCTGACCACTGGAACACCCTATGTTACTGACTGGTGCATGCTGACCACTTGGAGCCCCAAATGGAAACTGCCCGGTGCATGCTGACCACTGGAACACCCTAATGGACTGACTGGTGCACGCTGACCACTGTAGCACCCTAATGGACTGACTGGTGCACGTTGCCCACTGGAACACCCTAATGGACTGACTGGGGGAAATGACCACCGGGGCACCCTAATGGATGGTGCACGTTGACCACTGGAACACCCTAAGGGAACTAGCTGGCGCACGCTGGACCACTGGAACACCCTAATGAACTGACTGGTGCACATAGACCACTGGAACACCTAATGGACTGCTTGGTGCACGTTGACCACTGGAGCACCCCAAGGGGACGACTGGTGCACATAGACCACGGGAACACCCTAATGGACTGGGCTGGCGCACGCTGACCTGGAGCACCCTAATGAACTGACTGGTGCACACAGACCACTGGAACCCCCTAATGGATGACTGATTGCACGTTGACCACTGGAACACCCTAATGGACTGACTGATGCACGCTGACCACTGGAGCACCCAATGGACTGACTGGGTGCACGCTGACCACTGGAGCACCCTAATGGACTGACTGATGCACGCTGACCACTGGACCCACCCCAATGGACTGATGGTGCACGCTGACCACTGGAGCACCCTAATGGACTGCCTAAAGGGCACGCTGACCACTGGAGCACCCAAGGGGACTGACTGGTGTACGCTGACCACTGGAGCACCCTAATGGACTGACTGGTGCACGCTGACCCTGGAACACCCAAATGGACTGACTGGTGCACGCTGACCACTGGAGCCCCCCAAATGGACTGACTGGTGCACGCTGACCACTGGAGCACCCAATGGACTGACTGGTGCACGTGACCATGGAGCACCCTAATGGACTGCCTAAATGCACGTGACCACTGGAGCACCCCAATGGACTGACTGGGGCACGCGGGACCACTGGAGCACCCTAATGGATGACTGGTGCACGCTGCCCACTGGAACACCCTAATGGACTGACTGGTGCACGTGACCACTGGAGCACCCTAATGGACTGACTGATGCACGCTGACCACTGGAGCACCCAATGGACTGACTGGTGCACGCTGACCACTGGAGAAACCTAATGGACTGACTGGTGCCGCTGACCACTGGAACACCCTAATGGATGACTGATGCACGCTGACCACTGGAGCACCCTAATGGACTGACTGGTGCACGCTGACCACTGGAGCACCCTAATGGACTGACTGATGCACGCTGACCACGGAGCACCCCAATGGACTGACTGGGTACGCTGACCACTGGAGCACACTAATGGACCGACTGGTGCACGTTGCCCAACTGGAACACCCTAATGGCTGATGGTGCACTTTGCCCAAACGGGAAAACCCCCTAATGGACTGACTGGTGCACGCTGACCACTGGAACCCCCTAATGGATGACTGGTGCACGTTGACCACTGGAACCCTAATGGACTGACCGGGGTGCACGTTGACCACTGGAGCCCCCAAATGGACTGACTGGTGCACGCTGACCACTGGAGCACCCCAATGGACTGACTGGTGCACGTTGACCACTGGAAACCCTAATGGACTGACGGTGCACGTTGACCACTGGAACACGCCAATGGACTGACTGGTGCACGTTTACCACTGGAACACCCTAAGGGACTGACTGCTGCACGCTGACCACTGGAACACCCTAAGGGAACTGACTGGTGCACGCGGGCCACTGGAGCACCCCAATGGACTGACTGATGCATGCTGACCACTGGAACACCCTAATGGACTGATGGTGCACGTGACCACTGGAACACCCTAATGGCTGACCGGTGCACGTTGACCACGGAACACCCTACTGGTGGAAATGACCAATGGAGCACCCAAAGACTGACTGGTGCACGTTGCCCACTGGAACACCCTAATGGACTGACTGGTGCACGTTGACCACTGGAACACCCTAATGGACTAACTGGTGCACGTTGCCCACTGGAGCACCCTGATGGACTGACTGTGCACGCTGACCATGGAGCACCCTAATGGACTGATGGGGGAAAACTGACCACTGGAGCACCCTAGGACTGACTGATGCACGCTGACCACGGGAAAACACCCTAATGGACTGACTGGTGGAAACTGACCACTGGAACCCCCTAAGGGGACTGACTGGTGCACGCTGACCACGGGAGCACCCTAATGGACTGACTGGTGCACGTTTGACCACTGGAACACCCTAATGGACGGGACTGGTGCACGCGGGACCACTGGAGCACCCTAATGGACTGATTGGTGCCGTTGACCACTGGAATACCCTAATGGATGACTGGTGGAACTGACCACCGGGGCCCCCTAAGGGGACTGGTGCACGCTGACCACTGGAGCACCCTAATGGACTGACTGATGCACGCTGCCCACTGGAGCACCCCAATGGACTGACTGGTGCACGCTGCCACTGGGAACCCTAAGGGACTGCCTGATGCACCCCTGACCAACTGGAGCACCCAATGGACTGATGGTGCACGCTGACCAACGGAGCACCCTAATGGACTGACTGGTGCACGCTGACCACTGGAAAACCCTAAGGGACTGACTGGTGCACGTGACCACTGGAGCACCTAATGGACTGACTGATGCACGTGCCCACTGGAGCACCCCAATGGATGACTGGTGCACGCTGACCACTGGAGCACCCTAATGGACTGACTGGTGCACGCTGACCACTGGAACCCCTAATGGACTGACTGATGCACGCTGACCACTGAGCCCCCTAATGGACTGACTGGTGCACGCTGACCACTGGAGCACCCTAATGGATGACTGATGCACGCTGACCACTGGAGCACCCCAATGGATGACTGGTGTACGCTGACCACTGGAGCACCCTAATGGACCGACTGGTGACGTTGACCACTGGAACACCCTAATGGACTGACGGGTGCACTTTGACCACTGGAACACCCTAATGGACGGGACTGGTGCACGCTGACCACTGGAACACCCTATGGACTGATGGTGCACGTTGACCAATGGAACACCCTAATGGACTGACCGGTGCACGTTGACCACTGGAGCACCTAATGGACTGACTGGTGCACGCTGACCACTGGAGCACCCAATGGACTGACTGGTGCACGTTGACCACTGGAAACCCTAATGGACTGACTGGTGGACGTTTGACCACTGGAACACGCCAAGGACTGACTGGTGCACGTTTACACTGGAACACCCAAATGGACTGACTGCTGCACGCTGACCACTGGAACACCCTAAGGACTGACTGGTGCACGCTGACCACTGGAGCACCCCAATGGACTTGACTGATGCATGCTGACCACTGGACCCCCAAATGGACTGACTGGTGCACGTTGACCACTGGAACACCCTAATGCTGACCGGTGCACGTTGACCACTGGAACACCCTACTGGTGGAAACTGACCATGGAGCACCCCAAAGGACTGACTGGTGCACGTTGACCATGGAACACCTAATGGACTGACTGGTGCACGTTGACCACTGGAACACCCTAATGGACTAACTGGTGCACGTTGACCACTGGAGCCCCCTGATGGACTGACTGATGCACGCTGACCACTGGAGCACCCTAATGGACTGACTGGTGGAAACTGACCACTGGAGCACCCTAATGGGACTGACTGATGCACGCTGACCACTGGAACACCCTAATGGACTGACTGGTGGAAACTGACCCACTGGAACACCCTAATTTGGACTGACTGATGCACGCTGACCACTGGAGCCCCTAATGGACTGACTGGTGCACGCTGACCACTGGAGACCCTAATGGACTAAACTGGTGCACGTTGCCCATGGAAACACCCTAATGGACTGACTGGTGCACGCTGACCACGGGAGCACCCTAATGGACTGACGGTGCTTGCTGACCACTGGAGCACCCTAATGAACTGACTGGTGCACGTTGACCACTGGAACACCTAATGGACTGACTGATGCATGCTGACCCTGGAGCACCCCAATGGACTGACTGAGGGAAACTGACCACTGGAACACCCTAATGGACTGACTGGTGCCCGCTGACCACTGGAACACCCTAATGGACTGACCGGTGCATGCGACCACTGGAACACCCTATGAACTGAGATGCACGCTGACCACTGGAGCACCCAATGGACTGATGATGCACGCTGACCACTGGAGCACCCTAATGGACTGACTGGTGCACGCTGACACTGGAACACCCTAATGTACTGACTGGTGCATGCTGACCACTGGAGCACCCTAATGGACTGACGGTGCATGCTGACCACGGAACACCCTAATGGACTGACTGGTGCACGCTGCCCACTGTAGCACCCTAATGGACTGACTGGTGCACGTTGACCACTGGAACACCCTAATGGACTGACGGGTGGAAACTGACCACCGGGGCACCCTAATGACTGGTCCCACGTTGACACTGGAACCCCCTATTGGACTAGCTGGCGCACGCTGACCACTGGAACACCCTAATGAACTGACTGGTGCACATAGACCACTGGAACACCCTAGGGAAACTGATGGTGCACGTTGACCACTGGAGCCCCAATGGACTGACTGGTGCACATAGACCACTGGAACACCCAAAGGGACTAGCTGGCGCACGCTGACCACTGGAGCACCCTAATGAACTGATGGTGCCCCACAGACCACTGGACACCCTAATGGACTGACTGATGCACGTTGACCACTGGAACACCCTAATGGACGGACTGATGCACGCTGACCACTGGAGCACCCCAATGGACTGACTGGTGCCGCTGACCCTGGGCACCTAATGGACTGACTGATGCACGCTGACCACTGGAGCACCCCAATGGACTGATGGGCACGCTGACCACGGGGAGCACCCTAATGGACTGCCTGTATGCACGCTGCCCACTGGAGCCCCCCAATGGACTGACTGGTGTACGCTGCCCACTGGAGCACCCTAATGGACTGACTGGTGCACGCTGACACGGGAAAACACCCTAATGGACTGACTGGTGCCCGCTGACCACTGGAGCCCCCCAATGGACTGACTGGTGCACGCTGACCCTGGAGCACCCCAATGGACTGACTGGTGCACGCTGACCACTGGAGCCCCCAAATGGACTCCCTGATGCACGCTGACCACTGGAGCACCCAAATGGACTGACTGGTGCACGCTGACCACTGGAGCACCCTAATGGACTGATGGTGCACGCTGACCACTGGAACACCCTAATGGACTAAATGGTGCACGCTGACCCTGGAGCACCCTAATGGACTGACTGATGCCCCGTGACACTGGAGCCCCCAATGGATGACTGGTGCACGCTGACCACTGGAGCACCCTAATGGACTGATGGGCACGCTGACCACTGGAACACCTAATGGACTAAACTGATGCACGCTGCCCACTGGAGCACCCTAATGGACTGATGGTGCACGCTGACCACTGGAGCACCCTAATGGACTAAACTGATGCACGCTGCCCACTGGAGCACCCCAATGGACTGACTGGTGTACGCTGACCACTGGGCACCTAATGGACCGACTGGTGCACGTTGACCACTGGAACACCCTAATGGACGGGACTGGTGCACGTTGACCACGGGAACACCCTAATGGACTGACTGGTGCACGCTGACCACTGGAACACCCTAATGGACTGACTGGTGCACGTTGCCCACTGGAACACCCTAAGGACTGACCGGTGCACGTTGACCACTGGAGCACCCTAATGGACTGACTGGTGCACGCTGACCACTGGAGACCCCAATGGACTGATGGTGCACGTTGACCCTGGAAACCCTAATGGACTGACTGGTGCACGTTGACCACGGGAAAACACGCCAATGGACTGACTGGTGCACGTTTACCACTGGAACCCCTAATGGACTGACTGCTGCACGCTGACCACTGGAACACCCTAATGGATGACTGGTGCCGCTGACCACTGGAGCACCCCAATGGACTGACTGATGCATGCTGACCACGGGAAAACCCCCTAATGGACTGACTGGTGCACGTTGACCACTGGAACCCCCTAATGGTGACCGGTGCACGTTGACCACTGGAACACCCTACTGGTGGAAACTGACCAATGGAGCACCCAAAGGACTGATGGTGCACGTTGACCACTGGAACCCCCTAAGGGGACTGACTGGTGCCGTTGACCACTGGAACACCCTAATGGACTAACTGGTGCACGTTGACCACTGGAGCACCCTGATGGACTGACTGATGCACGCTGACCACGGGAAAGCACCCTAATGGACTGACTGGTGGAAACTGACCACTGGAGCACCAAAAGGACTGACTGATGCACGCTGACCATGGAACCCCTAATGGATGACTGGTGGAAACTGACCACTGGAACACCCTAATGGACTGACTGGTGCACGCTGACCATGGAGCACCCTAATGGACTGACTGGTGCACGTTGACCACGGAACCCCTTTAATGGACGGGACTGGTGCACGCTGACCACTGGAGCACCCAAATGGACTGATTGGTGCACGTTGACCACTGGAATACCCTAATGGACTAAACTGGGGGAAATGACCACCGGGGCACCTAAGGGGACTGGTGCACGCGCCCATGGAGCACCCTAATGGACTGACTGATGCACGCTGACACTGGAGCACCCCAATGGACTGACTGGTGCACGCTGACCACTGGAGCCCCCTAATGGACTGCCTGATGCACGCTGACCACTGGAGCACCCCAATGGACTGACTGGTGCACGCTGACCACTGGAGCACCCTAATGGACTGCCTGGTGCACGCTGACCACTGAACACCTAAGGGACTGATGGTGCACGCTGACCACTGGAGCACCCTAATGGACTGATGATGCACGCTGACCATGGAGCACCCCAATGGACTGAGGGTGCACGCTGACCACTGGAGCACCCTAATGGACTGACTGGTGCACGTGACCACTGGAACACCCTAATGGACTGACTGATGCACGCTGACCACTGGAGCCCCCTAATGGACTGACTGGTGCACGCTGACCACTGGAGCCCCCTAATGGATGACTGATGCACGCTGACCACTGGAGCACCCCAATGGACTGACTGGTGTACGCTGACCACTGGAGCACCCTAATGGACCGACTGGTGCACGTTGACCACTGGAACACCCTAATGGACTGACTGGTGCACGTTGACCACTGGAACACCCTAATGGATTTGACTGGTGCCGCTGACCACTGGAACACCCTATGGACTGACGGGTTTGCACGTTGACCACTGGAACACCCTAATGGACTGACCGGTGCACGTTGCCACTGGACCCACCCTAATGGACTGATTGGTGCACGCTGACCACTGGAGCACCCCAATGGACTGACTGGTGCACGTTGCCCACTGGAAACCCTAATGGACTGACTGGTGGACGTTTGACCACTGGAACACGCAATGGACTGACTGGTGCACGTTTACCACTGGAACACCCTAATGGACTGACTGCTGCACGCTGACCACGGGAACACCCTAATGGACTGACGGGTGCACGTGACCACTGGAGCCCCCCAATGGACTGACTGATGCATGCTGCCCACTGGAACACCCTAATGGACTGACTGGTGCACGTTGACCACTGGAACACCCTAATGGCTGACCGGTGCACGTTGACCACTGGAACCCCCTACGGGTGGAAACGGGAACAATGGAGCACCCCAAAGGACTGACTGGTGCACGTTGACCACTGGAACACCTAATGGACTGACTGGTGCACGTTGACCCTGGAACCCCCTAATGGACTAATGGTGCCGTTGCCCACTGGAGCACCTGATGGACTGATGAGCACGCTGACCACTGGAGCACCCTAATGGACTGACTGGTGGAAACTGACCACTGGGCCCCCTAATGGGACTGACTGATGCACGCTGCCACTGGAACACCTAATGGACTGACTGGTGGAAACTGACCACTGGAAACACCCTAATGGACTGACTGATGCACGCTGCCCACTGGACCCACCCTAATGGACTGACTGGTGCACGCGCCCACTGGAGCACCCTAAGGGAAATGATGGTGCACGTTGACCACTGGAACACCCTAATGGACGACTGGTGCCCCGTGACCACTGGAGCACCCTAATGGGACTGTTTGGGTTTGCAGGGTTGCCCACTGGAATACCCTAATGGACTGACTGGTGGAAACTGACCACCGGGGCACCTAATGGACTGGTGCACGTTGACCACTGGAACACCCTAATGGATAAGTGGCGCACGCTGCCCAGGGGAGCACCCAAATGAACTGACTGGTGCACATAGACCACTGGAAAAACCCTAATGGACTGACTGGTGCACGTTGACACTGGAGCACCCCAATGGACTGACTGGTGCACGTTGACCACTGGAACACCCTTAATGGACCCAACTGGTGCACGTGACCACTGGAACACCCTAATGGACTGACTGGTGCCTTTGACCATGGAACCCCCTAATGGATGACTGGTGGGAAACTGACCACTGGAGCACCCCCAATGGACTGACTGGTGCACGTTGAACCACTGGAACACCCTAATGGACTGACTGACGCCAGTGGGCCCACTGAAATACCCCAATGAATTGATGACGCCAGTCGATCTCTGAAATACCCCAATGAATTGACTGAGCCAGTCGACCACTGAAATACCCCCCAATGAATTGCCCGATGCCAGTCGACCATGAAATCCCCCCAATGAATTGACTGAGCAAGTCGACCACTGAAATACCCCAATGAATTGACTGATGCCAGTCGACCACTGAAATTCCCCCCAATGAATTGACTGATGTCAGTCGACCACTAAAATACCCCCAATGAATTGATGATGCCAGTTGATCTCTGAAATACCCCCCAATGAATTGACTGTGCCAGTCGTATCTCTGAAATACCCCCAATGAATTGACTGACGCCAGTCGATCTCTGAAATACCCCAATGAATTGACTGATGCCAGTCGATCTCTGAAATACCCCAATGAATTGACTGATGCCAGTTGATCTCTGAAATACCCCAATGAATTGACTGATGCCAGTTGATCTCTGAAATACCCCCAATGAATTGACTGATGCCAGTCGACCACTGAAATACCCCCCAATGAATTGACTGATGCAAGTCGACCACTGAAATACTCCAATGAATTGACTGATGCCAGTCGATC
>CM031602.1:68392418-68442418 GCA_018398815.1 Conus ventricosus
TCTGAAATACCCCCAATGAATTGACTGATGCAAGTCGATCTATGAAATACCCCCAATGAATTGACTGACGCCAGTCGATCTCTGAAATGCCCCAATGAATTGACTGATGCCAGTTGATCTCTGAAATACCCCAATGAATTGACTGATGCCAGTCGACACTGAAATACCCAATGAATTGACCGATGCCAGTCGACCACTGAAATACCCCCAATGAATTGACTGATGCCTGTCGACCACTGAAATACTCCAATGAATTGACTGATGCAAGTCGACCACTGAAATACTCCAATGAATTGACTGATGCCAGTTGATCTCTGAAATACCCCCCAATGAATTGACTGATGCCAGTTGATCTCTGAAATACTCCAATGAATTGACTGATGCCAGTCGATCTCTGAAATACTCCAATGAATTGACTGATGCCAGTCGATCTATGAAATACCCCCCAATGAATTGACTGATGCCAGTCGATCTCTGAAATACCTCCAATGAATTGACTGATGCCAGTCGATCTCTGAAATACCCCCAATGAATTGACTGATGCCAGTCGATCTATGAAATACCCCCCCCCCCCCTAATGAACTGACTGATGCCAGTCGATCTCTGAAATACCCTTATGGATTTCATACTGTGAAGGCGCTGGCTACAAGAATCATATAACCTAGGATCTATGATCACGATTTCGTCTCCTCGCCCTCCCTCCCCTCCCCTCCCCTCTCGCTTCTAGTACGTCTACAGACCTAACTGCAATTTCAACAGAATAATCTTTAACAGTTTACTCGTGGAATACAACATTTCGTCGTCAACAGCTGACCATGCATGAAAAGCTGTTGAGGTGTGTGTGTGTGTTGTAGTAGTAGTACTTTCATTTTTACGTCTGTTCACAAAATTGTGTGATATTAGACGATTGTGTGCGTGTGCGTGTGCGTGTGTGTGTGTGGTGTGTGTGGGTGTGAGAGAGAGAGAGAGAGAGAGAGAGAGAGAGGAGAGGGGAGATAGAGAGAGAGAGAGAGGAGAGAGAGAGAGGAGAGAGAGGAGAGAGAGAGAGAGAGAGAGAGGAGGAGAGAGAGGGGAGAGAGAGACAGGCACAGTCAAAAATGAAGAGAAACCACTGAAATGGCAATGTCTGCTACTTATATTTCTTAGAAGTTGGCAGTTCATGTTTGAGCATTTTATAACAAATAAATAGTGACTAGAATGCCAACGTGTAGCATCAAAGACCATCTTGACTGTCTCATTTGGAAAAAGAAACAGCTTCATATTAATAAAAAGTACGGCCCCAAACCATATTTAATCAACCGAAAAACAAACTTATAAAAGCAAACAAAACCCCACAATAAACTAAATTTAAGTGCTCATTTAATCGTGAACATCTCAGACCCTCGAATAACAAACAGCAAATTCGTGAACTACAACACATATCCCAGAAAGTCTAGTCCATCAAAAGAGCGAAAAGACTACAGCATTATGCGAACACCGACAAGGTAATACCCAATGTCAAACACTGCACAAGTATTTTGGTTATCTGGATATGTGCACATAAAAACAGATATGTGCACATAAAACACACTAAGGCCGGTCCCCATCAATCTGTAGCTAGTTCGGGCTGTTTTCCACTGTCCTACTGCCTCTGTGGACCGTTCGCCATTCTTTGCACGTTTTCTTCCTATTCTTTGTACTATGTTCTACTCAAACTTTGTACGGTTTTTCTATCATGCTTTGTACGGTTTTTACCCATGCTTTGTACTGTTTTCCATCCATGCTTTGTACGGTTTTTCTACCCATGCTTTGCACTGTTTTCTACCCATGCTTTGTACGGTTTTCCATCCATGCTTTGTACGGTTTTCCATCCATGCTTTGTACGGTTTTCGATCCATGCTTTGTACGGTTTTTCTACCCATGCTTTGTACTGTTTTCCATCCCTGCTTTGTACTGTTTTCTACCCATGCTTTGTACGGTTTTCTACCCATGCTTTGTACGGTTTTCTACCCCTGCTTTGTACTGTTTTCTATCCATGCTTTGTACGGTTTTTTTATCCATGCCTTGTACTGTTTTCTATCCATGCTTTGTACGGTTTTATATCCATGCCTTGTACTGTTTTTCTATCCATGCTTTGTACGGTTTTCTATCCATGCTTTGTACTGTTTTCTATCCATGCCTTGTACCGTTTTCTATCCATGCTTTGTACGGTTTTTTATCCATGCCTTGTACTGTTTTTCTACCCTGCTTTGCACTGTTTTCCATCCATGCTTTGTACTGTTTTCTACCCATGCTTTGCACTGTTTTCCATCCGTGCTTTGTACGGTTTTCTACCCGTGCCTTGTACGGCTTTCTACCGTCCTTGCACGATTTTCTACCCCTGCCTTGTACGGTTTTCTACCCATGCTTTGTACGGGTTTCTACCCATGCTTTGTACTGTTTTCTACCCCTGCTTTGTACGGTTTTCTACCCATGCTTTTACGGTTTTCTATCCATGCTTTGTACGGTTTTCTACCCATGCTTTGTACTGTTTTCTATCCATGCTTTGTACGGTTTTCTACCATGCTTTGTACTGTTTTCTACCATGCTTTGCACTGTTTTTACCATGCTTTGCACTGTTTTCTACCCATGCTTTGCACCGTTTTCTACCCATGATTTGTACGGTTTTCTATCCATGCTTTGTACGGTTTTCTACCCATGCTTTGTACTGTTTTCTATCCATGCCTTGTACTGTTTTCTACCCATGCTTTGTACGGTTTTCTACCATGCTTTGTACAGTTTTCTACCCATCCTTTGTACTGTTTTCTATCCATGCCTTGTACTGTTTTCTACCATGCTTTGTACGGTTTTCCATCCACGCTTTGTACTGTTTTCTACCCATGCTTTGTACAGTTTTCTACCCATGCTTTGACTGTTTTCTACCATGCTTTGTACGGTTTTCTACCATGCTTTGTACGGTTTTCCATCCATGCTTTGTACGGTTTTCCATCCATGCTTTGTACGGTTTTCCATCCACGCTTTGTACTGTTTTCTACCCATGCTTTGTACGGTTTTCCATCCACGCTTTGTTACTGTTTTCTACCCATGCTTTGTACGTTTTCTATCCATGCTTTGTACGGTTTTCCATCCACGCTTTGTACTGTTTTCTACCCATGCTTTGTACGGTTTTCTATCCATGCTTTGTACGGTTTTCCATCCATGCTTTGTACTGTTTTCTACCCACGCTTTGTACGGTTTTCTATCCATGCTTTGTACGGTTTTCTACCCATGCTTTGTACTGTTTTCTACCCATGCTTTGTACGTTTTATCCATGCTTTGTACGGTTTTCTACCCATGCTTTGTACGGTTTTCTAGCCATGCTTTGTACTGTTTTCTACCCATGCTTTGACTACCTGTTTTCCATGTTTTATCCTGCTTTGTACATCCATGCTTTGTACGGTTTTCTATCCATGCTTTGTACGGTTTTCTATCCATGCTTTGTACTGTTTTCTATCCATGCGTTTGTACTGTTTTCATCCATGCGTTGTACGTTTTCCATCCACGCTTTGTACGTTTTCTACCCATGCTTTGTACGTTTTCTACCCATGCTTTGTACGTTTTCTACCCATGCTTTGTACGGTTTTCTACCCATGCGTTTTACTGTTTTCTACCCATTTCTCTCTGTTTACAACATGCCAGCTTTTTTCCTGTCATTCGGTGAGGAGGTTGTGAAAATGCAATATACACGGTCCAGAGTGGACACTAGCGGTCTATTTTCTCACGTCTGCCCACCTGACTTTCTAGCCGATATGTTCATCAGTAATTTCTATCTGTGAATCTATCTACCTCTCGATAAAATGGAAATAGCTGTGTGTCCTTTCTGCAGGACAAATTTTGCTTTCAAGCCGAGGTGCCAGGCCGGTGAGTGGCTGGGCTACAATCATCAGTGAAGATTTATCATACTTTGTCACTGAAACAATCATCAGTGAAGATTTATCATACTGTGTCACTGAAACAATCATCAGTGAAGATTTATCATACTTTGTCACTGAAACAATCATCAGTGAGATTAATCATACTTTGTCACTGAAACAATCATCAGTGAAGATTTATCATACTGTGTCACTGAAACAATCATCAGTGAAGATTAATCATACTTTGTCACTGAAACAATCATCAGTGAAGATTTATCATACTGTGTCACTGAAACAATCATCAGTGAAAGTTTATCATATACTGTGTCACTGAAACAATCATCAGTGAAGATTTATCATACTGTGTCACTGAAACAATCATCAGTGAAGATTTATCATACTGTGTCACTGAAACATCATCAGTGAAGATTTATCATACTGTGTCACTGAAACAACATCGTGAAGTTTTTGCTTACATACTCCCTGTCTTCAGGAGGGAGAGGGAACATCAAAGAGAACGGCACGAACGGGACGGAATGACATTAACGATCTACAACTTTTTTTTTATTCCAGGTCGATCACCTTTCAGGTCTTCAGCCGGAGAAAACCGCTTAGATGGCGATTTTGGAACTGCTGAGAACATACTGGCGGCGAAAGCGTCAAGAGAGAGAGGTGCAGGTTCTCTGAAAAAGAGATAGATGTTTGGAAAAGACAGTTCCAGTTGTCAATAAGCTGTCTATCTTGAGTAGAAACAGAACCACCCCCCCCCTCCCACCCTTTCATCTTGCCTCAGTAAAACAAGAGAAATTGAATCCTGTTGACTGTTGCATTAAATTTCTCTTGCTATTAAGACCACCCCGGAGTCGTTCAAAGCAGAGAGTGAAAGGATAAAGGTAAATGACCTATTTTCATGACATGAAACTGGAAGAAAGGGCAAGTGTTACCACATGCACATTTTAATTGTTTAGTTTCATTCTTTGGATTCAGCCAGCTGAACACGCGGGCTTTCCTAGAGAAAGCTTGAGCATTTACGTCTTCTCGGGTTGTTTACCAAAGACAAGTGAACGAGGTGTCCCCACATAGAAGAGGAGCGAGTCTGGGTGTAGGCTAACAGTTTACACTGGAAGAGCGCCCTGACTGCACAGCGGGTCACCGACATCACACAGCGTTATTCCCTGTTTCACGTGCGTGTCCATGAAGCTCTGTTTCCGCACTGAAACGCCATCCCACAAATTCCTAAGCCCAAGCAACTTCGACATACTTCCCTGACGTTCCAGCTACGATCTCCACGCAGAGCTGACATGATGAACACCTGACGTAGGCTGAAGCCTGTGCAAGGGCACACATCCTGCGAGATGTTCAGGGCCTGATAAGGACTGGGGGTGATGTTTAGGTCAGACATCTGCACAGTCTTTCCCGCGAGTCCTAAGCCGGTTGCTAGCCGCTCCTCGAATCATGCTATTTTATCTTTATCCTACACGACCCTGGATCTTGAGGCTCAGGTGATGTGGTTTAGCGTACATAGGGTTAGTCGGCACGCTGTAATTCCTTTTTGCGCTTTGTCAGAATCAACAACAACAATGACGATTTGCTTGTCCACACAGCCGATGTACTTTTGCTTGCACAGATAAAATATTACATGCGCAACGATTCGCCTTAACAGCCCGATGTGTCTAAAACGGTTGTGCGTGTGCGTGTGCGTGATTGCGTGTGTGTGTGAGTGACCATGCGCGCGCGCGCGCGGGTGTGTGTGTGTGTGTGTGTGTGTGTGTGTGTGTGTGTGTGTGTGTGTGTGTGTGTGTGTGTGGTGCGCGTGCGCGCGAGTATGTATGTGTGCGTGCTGTGTGTGTGTGTGTGTGTGTGTGTGTGTGTGCGGTGTGTGTGGTGTGTGTGTGTGTGTGCGCGCGCGCGCGCGCACAAACGTCATACGCTCTAACTATCTTGTTTGTTTACCTCTTTTTCTGTTTCTTGCCTTCTATTTATGTTTTTCATTATTTCTGTCTGTCTGTCTCTTTTTTGTGTGCATCGATGTCTTTCTGTCTCTGTCGCCCTCTTCTGTTTCTGCCTCTCCATCTCCTGTCCTGCCGCCCCTTCTCTCTCTCTCTCTCTCTCTCTCTCTCTCTCTCTCTCTCTCTCTTTCCCTTGTCTATCGCCGTTTTCGTCCGTCTATCCTCCGTCTTGTCCCACCCCACCCCGCTCTGTCCCTCTTCCCCTCCCTTCCATCCTTGTACCTTTTGTAGAGGGCACAGGCAATTGGGTGATAGCCCTGTGAGGGGTGAGGGTGGGGTACACGGAAACATTGGGGGTGAAGGGACAGAGAGGATGCTGGTGAAAAACGAGACAGAGGAAACAGGTGTGGAGGAACCTGAGGTGGACAGATACGGAGGAGATGGCAAGGGTGAATGCAGGGCGAGTGGAAGGGAGAGGAGGTAGGAGACAGATACATTATGGAATGGGATGGAAAAAAAAGATCAATGTAGGAAAAGACAGTGTCGGGGAGGGACCGTAGACTGCTGCAGAAAGGGACTAGAACGTGAAGGGCTATGGACAGTGGACAGCAGGTATGACGAACATAAGATGGTGATGGATGAGACGAAGATAAAAGAGAGAGAGGGAGGGTGGAAGGGAGGGAAGACAGAGAGAGATGCATAGAAAGAGATGGGCTTACAAAAAGTGGAACAGAAAGGCGAGATGGAAAAACAGAGTGACAGACAACTGCAGATACAAAGACAGAGTGACAGTGAATCAGAGATACAGAGACAGCAGATGTTTAAACACACTTTTATCAAATCAACAAGACTTTCACGAATTGCACCACACACACACACACACACACACACACAAAACACACACACACAAGCTGATGCACTATTTCTGCCCGATTTGTGCAAATGCTGGACAACTCTGGCTTCTTTGGAGAGATCCTAGTCGTCCACTTGGACAAACCGAGTCTTCGAACAAGGTGGGAGGCTAGGCTCACGCCTGTATGACGACACTGGGACCATACGACAGACGCTGCAGCAGGAAAGGAACGGTTCACCTTAGCCAGGCAAGTCATCCAGTCTCTGATCACTCGTGTGCTCTGAGCGTGTTCGCCGCTGCACTGTTAGAGGTGGCTGCATGAAAGTGTGGGGCCATTGACCTGAAACTTGCTCCCATGGGATTAGTTTTCGGACTGAAGTGAAAGTGTGACACACCTGATCTGACTTGGAGAATGATTATATTCGGCGATGTTCAAACCTGCTGGCAATGACAAACGTAACACGACACTTATCACTCTCTAGGCAGTATTTTTCCAGTATATTCTTCTTTTGTTGTGCTCTCTCTTCTCTCTTCTCTCTCTCTCACACACACACACACACGCACGCACGCACGCGTACACACACAGACACACCACACACACACATACAAACACAAAGGAATGTTCTTGCAGCTTAAAAAGAAAGTGTAAATGTGTGAACATACATAAATAATGAAAATCTGTTAAAGACTGGGGGCATGGAGAAGGAGAGGGGAGGGTGGCATTGTGCTCCAGTCTGTCACACAGCTGCGTTAGTTTGAAGTGAAACATGTTCTGTGACATGTTACAACCACCTTTTGTGGCAGTTTCCGGTGTGTGGTGTGGTGTGGGGGGGGGGGGGGGGGGGGGGGTAACAATGACGTAATGGTGATGCTGGAGATATTGCGTCACGAGTTGTAGAACTCCTCGTTCCAGTTCTTGGGGCTGTAAGGAGGTGGTTACAGAACTGTCAGAAAGGGTGTCTGAAGAGAAGGCTCAGCAGGGACATTTTTTGCTGCGATACGAGCAGGATGGCGGATTTAATCAGCAAAGGGGAAAAACCATGGATCAATGGACCAAAGAAGAGGAGAACAAAGATCTGGGGGAAAAAAAGTGATGGAGTTGGGGAAAAAAAGGGGGGAGATCTAGAAGAAAAGGATATATCTTTTTGTGCATAAAACCGGCTAAAAAAGAAAGCCCCAAGACGTGTGGTGAGTTATTCCCGAAGAAGCAAGGAAAACCTCATGACGAGGAAAGAGATTGCGCAAACGACAAAAAGGGGTTTACCTAAAAGACGAACTGACACCCAGTTTCAAATTTTTCAAATTTGTAAGGCACCCCTGGTGTGGACGGGTTCCTTACCCATGAGGGCAAATTTGTTTCCCCAGTTGAGGCCGCCCTGGGGAAAACGCGTGGCAGTGCGGGTCTTCCGGAAAAAAACGCGGTGTGTGGTTCACCTGCGCCTTTTTCCGGATCGGTGGGGAAAGGTAGCTACACGGCGTTGGGCTTCAGCATTTATCAACCCCGCTGGGGGTTTGCCGGAGGTCGGGGTTTTGTTTCATCTGACTTTTTGTAGTCTCAAGTTATGTGCTTGTAGCAGTACTATTCTTCATCTGTCTATGTGTTGGTAATTGTTTTATTCTTCCATCTTCTGTGAGCGATATTGGGGAAAAATTCAATGTGAATCCCTTTTGCTTTCAAGTTGCGTTTCTAATTGCGATGTAAACGTGCTATGTTCTTGTATGGATGGGGTACACTGTTCGCCATGTCGTGAGCTGGTTTTTGTATCTTTAAAATGTGGTGGATTGTGTTCCGTCCCCAGTTTTGGAATTTGTGAACTATATTAAAACTATTCGACTTGCCGTTTCCTTGGCAAAAATGATGCCAAGAGCTTTATTTATCTTGATTGCTTCAGTGCTGGGGATTGACATTAAATGTTTAACAAAAATGCCTGTCTATCGAATTTTGGTGGTTTTGGAATACCCATCAAAAGAAGCTATTCGTGTGTGGGATTTTCTTATTCTGGGGGATTGTGGTTGGTGTCTATTAAAAAAAATTTTTGCGGTTAGATGAAGATGTTGTTTGGTGGCGTTACCCCCTCCAAAAATTTTCAGTTTTAGCAATGTTGAACCGTTTGATGTGATTGAAACGGTTTTGCTTCTTAAAGATAATTAAGGATTGTTATGTTTCTTTGTTGGGCGATTTTAATGCTTTTCCCAAAAGTTGAATGTTTTATTGTATGAATAGTTCACTCAGTTGTTTCTCGTGTTCTCTTGATAGAGCGAAGATAAATTTCCAACTGTAAAAGTATTCAAGTAGAGGCTAAAAATTAGGTTATTCTCTTGATTTATGTAAATCCCCAAAATATACTTTTTTAACGGAAAAATTTGGTTCGATGCTGGTATTGGAATGACATGTAAAGGAAGCACTTTTGTTGATTATTCTTTTGGTTTAGTTTTTGTGGAAAATGCAAGAAATTTTAAAAGTTGATTTTTTGATGCGTTGTTTCGATGTATTGCCTTGTGCCTGTCTCTTCAGTTAAAACCTTTTTTGTTTCAATGAACCAATGGTAAAAAAACCTCTCTGATAAAAGGTATGATGGTGCAGAGATTAGAAGAGGGATAACAAAAAATTGAAATAAATATAAAAAAACATTTAGAAATTCAATGTTGATGAAATTGAAACTTTTTTTGAAAAAGGGCACAATTCAATTTTTGAAAAGAAAAGGGTTTTCGTCAATTCTTTTTGATTCAGGAAACATTTGGTACTTATTAATATTAAAAAATTGTATTAAACGAGGCAGAATCAAAAGGGGTTTGATAAGGGGGAAAGGTTTTCAACCCGTTTTAAAAGCAAAGCATAAAGTTAAATTTTCAAATACTGTGCCTTTAATCTAAAAAATCTTGTGCTAAAGCAAAGAATTAAAAAATGTTTTGGACGATTGAAAAGAGAAAAACGAGAAAATGGATGGGAAATTGCGAGTTTTTAAAAACAAAAAAACCCAAGGGATTATTGGGGAAAATTAAAGGCAAAAAGCTTTCGTGTCAAACCCTCTTGAAGAGCTTTAAAAATTTTGCGCCCCTTAATAAAAATTCGGAGTAATGATATCATTTTGTAAAAAGTATCTGAAGGAAATATAAATTAAACTTTTTAAATGATTCAATTATGGGATAAAATTTAAAAGGGAGTCTTTTAAAATGTTTAAAGAAAAATAAAGCGCGGAGTGATTGAAAGGGAAATGTTTAAAAAAAAGATAGTTTTCCCTTTTTGAAAAGTTTTTTTTTTTATTGTTGATTTGGGTTTTTGGATTTGGTTTTATCCCAGAAGATTGGGTGACGGGTTAATTGTACACTCTTTTAAAGGAAAAGGAGATAAACAAGATGCATAATACGGGGATAAATGTTAATTTGTGTAGGCAAATTATTCCGTCTTTTCAAAATAGCAGACTTATTATTTTTTGAAATGAATGGTTATTTCAGAAAAAAAAGCGGTTTTTAGACGCATGCTTTAACGCTTGCCATGCTTTTGTTTTTTTAAATTTTTGTTTGCTTTTTGCAATCAACGGGGAAAATTATCTGTGCTTTTTTTGATTACAGAAAGGCATTGATTTTTGGAGAAGCTTTAGGGCCAAAACTGTTGAGTCAAGCTATCTGGGAAAATTTTGCACGTTTAATCAATATGTATGTAAAATTAAAATTTTGCATTTTTCTAATGGTCAAAATCGGTTTTTTGGGCAGTTTTGGGGGGTTTCGTAAGGAAAAAAACTTTCCCTTATTGTTTTCATTATTTTTAAATGATCACAACATTTCCCTTATTGGCAATAACTGTTTACCTAAATTGTTTAACGAAAGAGTTAAAACTTAAACAGTTATTAAATTGCTTGTATTGTTATTGTTTGAAAAATTTTTTATGGCAAATTCTAAATCAGCTTTGCAAAAAAAATTAAATGCCTTCATTATTGCAGAAATGGCAATTAGATTTTAAATCCAAAGAAAACAAAAATGTTGTCTTTATGGTCGAAAAGTAGCGTGAAATTTTTTTCTTTGGGAATGAAAAAATAGGGTTTTAAATTAATTAAATCTTAGGCTCGAGTTTAGAGAAAGGTTGTTTTTACAAAACAAAAAAAGTGTTATAATCAGGCTGTAGGCAATGTTTTATTATTACAATTGAAGGAAACAGAAAATTTCCATTGTGTTTGCATACAATTTTTTTATTCCCTAGTTTTTACCCGTGTTGTTGTAGGTTGTGAAATTTGGGGTTTTGAAAAAAGTTTTTTTAGAAAAGTTCGTTCTTTTTTAAAGTTTTATTTAGATTAAATAAAACTACAATGACTTTTTTAAAGATTTTTGGGAAACCCGGGAAATTTTCCTTTATCTGTATGTTAAGTAAGAAAGATAGGTTTGGGCTAACTTAGTTGTTCCCGTTCTAAGAATATTTAAACAAAAATATTTAAAATCTTACAGAACTTAACAAAAGGAATTTGTTTCCCTGGTTGTTATGTTAAAAACATTTTATTTTTAAATGGTTTTGATTGTGTTTGGGGGTTCATTATTCACAACGAAATAATTATAAGTGTGTTAAAAAAAGGGGTTGCAAAATAATTTGCTCGTGATTGGCGCAGTTCTCTTGAAAAAGCAACAAATGTGTATTTTAAAAGTATAAAGAGTTTTGGAAAAGAAAATTATATTTTTAAACCCTTTCCAGATATTTTGCTATACCCTTTTTTCAAATTTGATGTAGTAACCATAAATTGCAAATTTAAATTGGAAGAACCCTAATGTTCCAAAAGGAATTTGGGATTTGTCGTAATGTGAAATGGGTGAAATGGAGATGAATTTCCTTGATATGGAATGTCCAAAAATATAATGAACTTCGTGAAAAAATTTACCTAAAAAATATCTAAAACCAAAGTCTGTTTTTAATTTTTTTTAATTTATTTTCAAAAAGGAAGCGATTGTTTGAATTTAGTAAGTTTTTAAAAAATGGGAAGATTGTTTAATGGATCGTTAAAGTTCACCCGAATTCAGCATTTTGCAAATATGTTCACACATTGTCTGAGTGAGTTTGTATTTTTTTGTTAATTTTTACCCCCTGCCCCAGCGGGGTCAAAGGATTAAAATTTTAATTGAATTGAATTGTTGTGGTGGTGTTGTGTGTGTGTGGTGTGTTGTGTGGTTGTGTGTGGTGTGTGGTGAATTGTATCGCGCAAACTTGACAGAATAAAAAAAAGAAAAAAAGGGGTAAAGGAAAAAGAAAAAAATGCTCAGGTTGCTTTAACACAGGATTCTCGATGGCTATTTCTGGACGAAGAAAAAAAAGTTTTTTTGGATTATGGAAAAAATGAACTGCGTCCCTATTCCCTTTTTTTGTCCCGACCGTTTTTGTTTGAATGTAACAGTCCGGCCAATAGAGCCGTCCCAGAGATGGGTGGGTTTGCAATCCCATTTCCCCTTTCCTTATACGAAGTGGAAAACTTTTAGAAAGTATTTAAAGTGCTGAAACGAGCTTGAAAAATTGGCCCCGGGTCTAAAAAAATCATCCCCCGAAGAGTCCTTTCAATATGGATCCAAAAAAAAGGGGAAGCAATAGGAGTGTGATAATTTATTGTGGGCCCCCCCTCGATTCCTGCCCCTTTATTAAAAGGGGTGTGGGTGCGACCCGTCACCGGTCCCGCCCAATGACCTCAAGGCAGGTCGTGCGCGTCCCCCCCACATTCCCCCTGGTATCCGCTTGAATCAATTTCCCCTTTAAAACCCCTCTCTTGATAACCCGTTTTCTTCTTTCCCCCACCATACACACACACACCCAAAACCCCCACACCACCACACCCCCACACCACACACAACTCTCTCTTTTTCTTTTGTTCTTTTTCACACAAGTGAAAATAAAACATCCCGGGGTTGGTTTTTGGCAACGGGGAAAAAATTTTTCCGTGGAAAAAAAATAGAAAATCGAACGGTTTCTCCCCAAACTGAATATTATATTGGGTATTTATTAGGCCTATCCTCGGTCACAGACCAAGCTTAAACGTTTACAATAAACAATCCCACCATCAAAAGGGCTGCCACCCAGGTAGAGCGCCGAAGAGGCCTACTGGCACTCATTCGTGTTTCCCGTACCTTCAAATATCAGTCACTTTATTTTTTTTCATTCATTTTTTCTCCAGTTTCTCCCAAAAGGATGCATGCGATGTTTATAGGTCCCCCAAATTTCCCCCGGTTCCGATGGCCCGATAACGTAAGTGACAAATTTTGTGGTTGGGAAAAAATCGTTAACAGGGGCTATCTTCATTTTCATCAAAATTTTTCAGGGGGCCGGGGGGGAACCCCTGTCTTTTCGTTTTTTTAACTGCCGTGGGTTCTTTTGTGTGAGGGGGCCCGGAAAGGGAACGGGTCTGCTCCTTTAGTCCTCCGATGGATTGGCGTTCAGTTCGATTTTTCTTCAAATGGGAAAGAAAGGGGGAAAAAGGCAGGGTCGAACCAGGAGTTCCTTATGCGTGCAATTCCCCTTTAAAGGGGCCCTTTTTTTTTAAGGGAAAATGATTCGAAAAACTCAATACAGCTTCGCTGATTAGTTTTACACGTTTCTACCCCTTTTTGGGTTCAAAAACCCGTCAAAAGTCAGATCCCCTCTGCATAAAAGTGAAAATGGAGACATGCGACAGCGTGGTGCTTCCCAAATTCTTTTAATTGCCGTTCGTTAGACGTAACCCCCTACCCCCCCCCCCTCTCTCTTCTTTTTGTGTGTGTGGTGTGTGTGTGTTGTGTGTTGTGTGTGTTGTGGGAGGAGAGAGAGAGAGAAGAGGGGGGAGAGGAAGCGAGGAGAGAGAGAGGGAAAAAAAGGGGGAGGGGAGAGAGAAGAAGAAGGGGAGGAGAGGGGGGGGGGGGGGGAGTCCTATTGTTGTTTTCATAAATTAAAAGCAAAAAATACTGTTACTATAAGACTACACGACTGCTGTTTACGATCTTCATGCAATAGCCCCCGCCAACGTGATCTGTCACAGTTCCTATGTGGGGAGTTTTAAAACTAGAATGAATACCTTTCTGTATTTCTTTTTAACGGGAAAAACTGCAAAACCTCTCTAACAGTATTGAACCATGTCAATTTACACACCACACACACAGAGAGAGAGAGGGGGAAAAGAGAGAGAGGAGAGAGGAGAGAGAGAGAGAGAGAGACAGAAGGGCAGACAGACAGCAGCGACAGAAGAACGAGTTTTTTTAAAAATTCCCGCAGCATTGTTAGGCCAGAATAATGAAACGCAAAGTATTTCTATTCACCACAAGGACTAGTAGAACTATATCATTCATCGTAACTTGTCGTTTAAATACCCTTGCAACAGAGATTTTTTATACACAAAAAAATTAAACTGGATCGTATGCGCTTTCATAGCGGTCGGGCGCGCGCCAAGCCGACGCACACCACCCCCACGCACGGCACACCACACACATTTTGGTAATCACGTAAAGTGGGAGACGTTAAATTAAAAAAACAACAACCCAAAAAATTAATATATTATATTTATTTATAAATTTTTTTATATATTAATTTAATTTTTTTAAATTTTTTTTTTAAACATTGGTTTTTGCTGTAATTTTTTAAACTTTAAAAAAATTCTTTTCATTATTTTGGATGGGGTTTCAGTTGTGTTTTGATAATTCGCCACATTGCTTGAAAGAAAAACAAGAAGAAGAAGAAGAAGGAAAAGGAAACTTAGGACAGTTTATAAAGAGTTTTATACTGTTGAAGCAAAGGACTCATTTTCCGGTCCACCTTGTTCTAAAAACATCGGAAAGTGGTCCCTGCCAATTTTCAGCACAAGTTGGACTGGGAAGCTGTTTGCCTGCCAGATACTGTAGGGAGCAAAACCGTCATGGTTTCCCTTCCCTTCAGTAAGAATGAATACTACTGCTAACTATATATTCATCATCATCATCATCATCATACAGAAAACCTCTAATGATAATATTGTCAAAATATGTCCACAGTTCCTGCTGGGGATACATTTGAAATCACGAAAATGAATATCTTTGTAGCGTATGGGTAAAACACACTAAATCAAAGCGAAGACTGTATACAACATTATTGCCAGCCATGATCATTACTAGAGAAGTGTTATCCATGCTTATAGGATTTTTCTGTCACTCTCAACTTCTCCCCCAGACGGAATGACACTAAGGTCTGATTTATGTTCGGCACACAGGCAGGGAATCTTGTATATTGAACCACATCACTCAGAGAAATCTCCCCTTCCGGTTCTGCAGCAATGAAGACAGCGATCACCACATTGATTAAAAATGTCCTTTGCATGCTTTCAGCAAGAAAACATTTCCGATCGTTAGTTCTGTGTATTAGCTTGGGATTTTTGTTCCGCAACCAGGATTGACGTAACTTTAATTTGAGATATTTCACTAGCTATTCCCGATTGGGTTTTCAGTTCACCTCTCTGCAGCCATGCCCTCTATAAATGCCATCATTGTGTTAGAACTGATGAGCTTAAATATATTAACATCTCTCTCTCTCTCCCCCCCCCCTCCGCCCCACAGCGTTGGGAAGAAGCAACAAGAATCGACAACTTTTTGCATCAGTGTTGCATTACGTATTGATAATATACCCCCGTCGTGTCCTGAACGCTCTGCTAAAAATGGGTCCCTGGCGATCTTAACCTCCTGCAGGACGGGGAGGCGTCACACCACTCTGATATTGATTGTGAGAAAGAAAACGCCATTGCTCCATTTCCTCTTCATTAAGGCCGACTGTCCGAGTGCTGCAGACGTGGCACGCAACCACTCAGCCATGTTCACCTCCTACCTCGGGCCATGAGACACTCCAACCCACACACTGACCCTTACAATCCGGGTCTGACAGAATCAATACACCCTATAGTCCTTGTCTGTTTCAACATATTATAAAAAATGAAATTAATCACACGATCTCCAACGGCTATAGGCAACGAGGGAAACGCAGTTTTCTCCTTCACAAGAAAGAAGTGAAGAACAGTTCCATAGGAATGAAAAACGTGGGAAATCAGGCAGAACAACTGGACAAAAAATGGACACAGAGGAAGAGCGCGAGAGATGGGGGATAAGAGAGAGAGAGAGAGAGAGGAGAGAGAGAGAGATAGGAGAGAAAGAGAGAGAGAGAGAGAGAGAGAGGAGAAGAGTGAGAAAAGACGGACAGAGACAGACAGACAGACAAAGAGAAAGAGGGGGATGTGCTGAATCAAGCCTGTCTTCAGACTAACTCCTTATCGTCATCATACTCATTACGGGCATCATTGAAAAGGTCCAACGAATTACAAGATGGCTGAAATCTACCCACAGTCACTATTGCAGAGGCTCCAAAGAAAAGCTGGT
Organism: Conus ventricosus; assembly: GCA_018398815.1. Taxonomy (NCBI): domain Eukaryota; kingdom Metazoa; phylum Mollusca; class Gastropoda; order Neogastropoda; family Conidae; genus Conus; species Conus ventricosus. Next base: position 68,408,426 of record CM031602.1, read on the forward strand.
CTTTATATATATATATATATATATATATATATATATTATATATATATATATATATATATATATATATATAAACAGGTAATCGTTGACACGCTTGTCTCCTTCGTTTTCCAGCTGCCTATCTGTGTCCAATGGCAAGGTTTGGTGCAGTGAAAGATGATACTGCTTATGGACACTGCCAACGAAACGGAATCCAACACGTGAATCTTTGGGAACAGGAGAACAGACCTCCGCCTAAATTAAACGGACCATGGATCCTTCCTCTGACCCGGATCACTACCATGTTTCAATGGCTGTTTCAATGGCTTTGTCTCTGGACCACATCCGTCCACCACGTTTCAATGGCTTTGTCTCTGGACGACATCCGTCCACCACGTTTCGTTAAAACAGTTGGAGTGGTTCTTGAGTACACTTGCTGACAGACAACTTTCCGAAGACACGGGATGGAGGTAAAAAAAATGCGTTAACCACGTTCGTTGAAAAAAGTGAAACAATTCACATAGTTTGACGATACTGGTTTTCTTCCTCAGCTGAACTGGTGGTGAAAAAACACGGGTATCTCTGACAAGTTAACTCGCGCAGATAAGAGAAGACTGAAATGGGTCGAGAGTCGCTCGTTTTTAAGAATGACGTCACAGATGTACCAGGCGATGCCAAAAATGTGTGATAAAACTAACAGGTAAAAATGATCCCAATTCTTTTCTATGTTCCCCCCCCCCCCCCCCCCCTTCTCTTTCTCTTGACATTCCAGACCTCGCACAAACATCGCCTATTTCTCACCACTTTTTCCCCACACTTCCATCCTGTCTTCGTTATTTCTACAGCTTTTCTCCTGTAGCCCCCCCCCCCCCCCCCCCCCCCCCCCCTCCGAATTGCACTCCAATCTGTGAAATGAGGAAAACACGTGGTGTGATCTACAAGGATCCCCCTACGCCCTTCTGTTTCTTTTTCCTTTTGCCCTCTCTCTCTCTCTCACCTTGTCCGAATCTCTCTCTCTCTCCTCTCTCTCTCTCTCTCTCTCTCTCTCTCCCGGGGAAGACTTTGGACCGTCATGCACATACACGTGTCAGCTTTCAACATCCCAATCCTCCCTCCTCCCTCTCTCGTCGCCTTCACATTCTTTTAACCCTTCTCTCTGTTTACAGCCTTCATCTACGTGTTAAGCTTTGTCACACCTTGCCTTCCTCTTTGGAGATATGAACTTATCTTTGATTTCTGCAATATCCTATCTCAATCCACCCCCAATTATGAAGGTATCTTTCATTTCTGCAAAATTTTGTCTCCATCCAGCCCCCACCCCACCTCCCACCCCCCTGCGCCCATTTGTATCCTTCAATGAAATATGAGTTACAGAAGCTTATTTCGAAATACGAAAAACAACAGTCATATCAAAGTGTATTGAATAAAAGGAAAACTGTTTTGATGAACTGAAAAATGAAATGACCAACCTTCTATGTCTAATTTCAGTTTCTTTACGTATACCGCTACATGTTTTCAGATGTTCCACCTTCATTCCAACACCTCCCTCCCCCATCGTCACACATTTTTCGTTTACAAACAATCTTCAGGAATGTCGTGACATCTCTCAAATTTGATTGGCCAGGAAATGGACAATGCACCTAGATCCGCGAGGTCACTCTGAAAGTACATTTATGTTCTACGCAACAAACACAGCGTTCTGCTTTACCAGTCTACGTACGTACAATATATGTTGTGCTTTATAAAGTAGTCCTATAAATATGAGATGTTGTTGCGAGCTTACTACTTATTATTACTTATATTGGCAAGTGTTTCCAGCCCGGCTGGTGACAATAGAAAAACTAGTGTAAGCCGTCATGTTTTTTGTTTGTTTGTTGTCTTGTTGGTTTTTACTGTTGAGCCACCTTTAACTTCATCTCTCAGTGTCAGCAGAGTTTTTTTTAAGCCAGGGATTACCAGTCTACTTCACTTTTTCATAGTTTCCTTTTGTTTCTCAAAATCACTGTCCGATTTCTGCGTGGAACACAGTGAAGAAAAAACCTGCGATTTAGCTCCAATGTCTTCTGAGTTACTCCCAGCTACACCCCCTTCAGCTGTGCAGGATGCCACAGCAGTTGATTGACGGTGGAGTTTTTCGCCGGTCGACTGTACAGTCATGAAATATGGGCTGGTACACCCATGGGAACGCTCCCGTGGAGGTTCTGTCGTCACATCCAGTGGCCATTATCAATGGCACCTGCCAGGGAGTAATTATGTCCCTTAATGCGTTAATTTAATGGAATGCCCTGTGTATGCCTGCACATTAAGTGAACACTGCACAGGCTTCCAAGGATGGTGCAGGTCTGCTCCCAGCGGCCTTGTTCGGCACTTGAAACAGTACGTCTCTGGTTCCAAGCCGCACCTTCAGGTGTATCTTTTTCATGTCCTTTTGAGTTGACCTCGAAAAACTTATGGCCGACTTCAAGAAATTTTCGGCTGCCTCGGAAAATTATGTTATCGACGGAGCTACACTGCGGCTCTTCCAAAATGGTTCTGCAACGTGCGCAGTGAAAGACCGGTACGCAACACACACACAGTGTGACACACACAGACGCACGCACGCACGCACGCACGCACGCACACACACACACACACACACACACACACACACACACACACACACACACACACACACACACCTGAGATAAGCGAATAGGAAAGACAGGCAAATCATTTATTATAAATGTACTCAGGAACACTGCACTTGTGGTAGAACGCATTATGCCACCGCCGACCTTCCGTGTCAACACTAGCGTAAAACCTAGGGGAATCACAGCACACAATACTGATGACACTCTCTTGCCTCTCCCGCAAGCCGGTATCGCTGTCACTGGCTATGCATTCCTAATGGTTTAGGTTGGACGAGACGCAACACTACAATGCTAGAAAAAGCAAGACCAAGATTTCCTGGACTGTAAAGCCCATCTGTGTGTGTGTGTGTGCGTGTGCGTGTGTGTGTGTGTGTGTGTGTTCTGGTCGTAGCGATATTTGCTGGAGATCGTTTGCTTCGATCGACAACTTTGCCCTTTAGTAAGGTCATACACAGATGTAATCAATCCCACAAAATCTTCACATCTGAGCGGAAATAAGTTGTGGGCGTTGGTGGGACGAAAAACTAGGAGTGCTCCTACAGATGTCAAAATCATCCGCAGAGACTGGAAGTGAGGGAAATGGATGATGAAAGGCTGAGGTTACGTCAGGAAGGGGGAAGGTGCCAGAGAGGTAGGGGGTTGGCGGAATGAGCCGAGACCTGCACTCTCCCCAGAAATATTCAGAGGGGCAAAACGGAAAAGCAAGGTTATCCAGAGTCCGTTGACTGGTTTCAATCGGTTATCAGTGGTTTCAATCGGGTAACTATGTAATGTGAATGATGAACTGAGTGCCGAAGGGCGAATGGGGAGAAATGAAGGACAAGTCCCATTACAACAGATCGCCTGAAACAGACTTTTTGCAGTCTGCACAACATTCAACAATACGTTATGACCTTGTATTGTCCCTGTGCTCTTCCCTTACGCTGTAATATTCCGCAGATTTGTAGATCGATGGTCATTTTTCCCCCTCAGGAAACAAGGTGTTTTACATGACATTCCTCATCCCTGTGTGAAAGAGATTTCATGATATAAGATCGTGTTCTCCGCAGACAGCATTGTATCTTGTAGTGCAGGTTGACCTGTCAGGGTGTTAAGCTTTTATTCAAAGGCACAATCACGATCTATATACAGCTAGGTAAAAGTAACATTCAATCAAAAGGCAGTCACGCAAAGCAGAACTACTGTCTTAAATCAACCAGGCAACAGAGTTTTCAATCAAAAGGCAACCAGGTAATCCACATCTAGGATTTAAGAGCAGCCAGGAAAGCACAATTATGATCTAAGGACAACCAAAATAAGATTCAAACAAAACGCAATGTAACGTCTCTCTCTGGTAATCTTGAGCATTATATCTGATTTAATGACACATAGGGACATCTCTATTATGAATAGGGTGACTGAGGATGTTTCTGTTAGCCATCTCTATGATAATGAGAAAGCCGGTACATCATTTGCATTACTAAAAAATCTGCCTTTAATACAATCTTCAAGGAGTTCATATTGTAGTCTTTCAAACGCAGTGCCATGTGGGTCGAGAATCAAATACAGGGCATAGTCGTATGAATTACATGGCCTGTTGTCGGAGGAAATCAATGCTAAACTTATATTTCTCTTTAGCAAACTCATTGGGAAATAAACAAAAGCAATTAAAGTGGTAACGACAACGAAAGCCGTTGGATTTTCGATGGCTATTTCTGGACGAAGATGAACGGTTTTCGGACACTGGAAATATGAACTGACGTTAATTTCTTCCTTTCATGTTGTCCTCGACCGTGTTTTCCTTTCTTAAAGTAAAACGTCAAGCCGACTATCAGAGATGAGACAGTCAGAAATCCAGATCTCATTTCCATTTTTTTGTGTTTTGTTTTTTTTTGAAGGGGAAAAACTTTTGGAAAGTATTTCTAAAGTGCTGAAACTACGCATTGATAAACTTGGCATGGGTGTCCAAAAACTCACCCCCTGAAGAGTCCTTTCAATACTGGATCCCAAAAGAAGAGGGAAGCACTACGGAGTGCGATATTGATTGTGAGGAAACCGCCATCGATTCCCTGCCCCTTCATTAAGACTGGCTGTGGGCTGCAGACCCGTCACGCAGTGTCCAGCCACAATGACCCTCCAAGGCAGGTCGTGCGCAGTCCTCCCCACACATTCCTCCTGAATCAATACTCCCTTCAACACCCCTCTCTCATGATAACCCCCACCTAGCCACCACACACACACACACACACACACACACACACACACACACACACACACACCACGCACACTCTCTCTTTCTCACACACACACACACACACACACACACACACACTCTCTCTCTCTCTCTCTCTCTCTCTACACACACACCACACACACACACACACACACACACACACACCAATCTATTTTCCCGTTCTTTTTCAACACTAAACGAAAATAAATCATCCAGGGTGGAGCGTTTATAGGCAACGAAGGAAAAGCAATTTTCCCTGTGAAAAGGGGGGAAAAAATGAAAAAGGAACACGTCCCTAACCCTGCACAGATGCATAGCAATCTCTGCAAGGGGGTCAGTTCCAATTATATATGATGTTTAGAAACACTCAGTACAGCGTCAGCTGATTGAGATGTACATGACATTCTATCTTTCAGAATCGAAACCACTCAAACATCAGCATCCACTCTGCATGAAAGTGGAGCTGGGTGACATGACGACAGTGTGGTGCTTCCCGGCTTATTTCTTCTTCTTCGTCGTTTGTTCAGACAGCAACCCCGGAGTGCTGCAGCTGGCCTACGTTGGAGACTCTCCCGGGGGCATAAAAGCCTGTCTGTCGGATTCACAGGTGCGCGATATGTATTTTGGGATATATGGGAAATATTTCGTGTGATGTTCAGTGTGTGTGTGTGTGTGTGTGTGTGTGTGTGTGTGTGTGTGTGTGTGTGTTTGTGTGTGTGCGTGTTTGTGTGTGTGAGAGAGAGAGAGAGAGAGAGAGAGAGAGAGAGTGTGTGTGTGTGTGTGTGTGTGTGTGTGTGTGTGTGTGTGTGTGGAGAGAGAGAGAGAGAGAGAGAGAGAGAGAAGAGAGAGAGAGAGAGAGAGAGAGAGAGAGAGAGAGAGTGTTTGTGTGTATGTTTGAATATAAACAAATCTCACTGCATCAGCTGCAGGGCAGACAGAATGAAACTATCATCTCATTAACATTCAGCACACAGACCAGGTAATAAACTACAGCAATCACCCTGTAACTTTCCAATTTGAATATCACTGAAATAGAGGTGGTGTTTAAGGAAAAAGAAGCACGAAAAAAAAAGTGTCGATTGCTGCTCTAGACACGTACGCACACACACACACGCGCTCGCGAACACACACACACTGTTTCTATCATTATTTGTGACGTAATTTAATATTGTAAACATTCTATTGAGCGCGCAAGCACAGACACACACACAACAACAAACAAACACACACACACACACACACACACACACACACACACACACACACACACACACACACACACACTTTTCTATCCTTAGTTGTGACGCAACTTGATCTTTTAAAAATTCCACAGCGATTGTGTTGGACTGGAGTTTCAATTTATATTGTAACAATCTGGTGAGTGCGACAGCCATCTCAGAGCTCGTCTGAAGGTTTTATACCCAGAGTGCTTGAGAAAAGAAGAGAAACAAAACAAAACAAAACAAAACAAAACTTGCAACAGTTCATAGATAATTCTGCACGCTTGAAGGTATGCATTTCTTATCCCGCATGCTGTAAGCCATTGGTCCCTGCTAATTTCAAGCACAAGTAAGATTGGGAGGCCTTACGCCAGTCGCATACTGACTGGGAGCAAATCCGCCATGGTTTCCCTTCACTTCAGTAGCAATGAGCCTACTGTTTCTAAATATTCACCATCGTCATCATTCAGAAAACCTCTAATTATGTTACTGTCATATTGTGTAGAAGAGACATCTCAATTAAAAAAACAAAACCGAATATCATTGTACCTAAAGGGGAACATTCTTAAAACCCAGTAAAGACCGTAAACTGTGTCATTCCCAGCCATGATTATTCAAAGAAAAGCATTAGTCAAGAATAAAGGATTTTCTCGCCACTCCCAACTTCCCAGCTGACAGAATGAAATTACAGTCAGATGTATGTACGGTACGCACGCCGGGAATCTTTTATAAAGAATGACATCACTCACTCAGACATCTACTCTGGTTATGCAGCAATGGAGATGACAATACCACAGTTATTGAAATTGTTAGATCGTCAGCTCAACGCGAAGCAACATTTTTTTTTTTCGCAACGCGAACCAACGTAACTTTACTTTCGAAATACCCGATTCTAGCTGCGCCTGATTGGATTTCCAGTTCACGTCTCGGCATTCCTGCAATTCATGAATACTGTCCCCATGTTTGATTTCATGAAGTTGGAAATATTAACCGTGTCTGTCCTTCTCCCTCCGCTCCAAAACGTTGGGAAGAAGCAAAAAGAACCGATTTTTTTCATAAGTGTTGAATTACCTATCGATGATACCCCGTCGTGTCCTGAACAGTGTGCTGAAAATAGGTCCCTGGCGATCTTAACCTCCTGCAGGACTGGGAGGCGTCACACCACTCTGATATTGATTGTGAGAAAGAAAACGCCATTGCTCCATTTCCTCTTCATTAAGGCCGACTGTTCGAGTGTTGCAGACGTGGCACGCACTATTCAGCCATGTTCACCTCCTACCACAGGTCATGAGACACCCCCCCCCCCCCTCTCCTCCCACACACTGACCCTTACAATCCGGGTCTAACGGACTCGATACGCCCCAAAGTCTGGTCTCTTTCAACATATGATGGAAATGAAATTAATCAACTCATGTCGAATGGCTGTGGGCACGAGGGAATCGCAGTTTCTCCTGCACAAGAAGAATGAGGGAACAGACAGTTCTGACACTTTCCCATTCTTAAAATGATGTAGGAATTGAAATGTCAGAAATGATGCGGAACAAGAGGACACGAGAATGAAGACTGGAAAGACAGCGAAAGAACGGGGAGGAAAGGAGAAAGGGGACAGGAGGGGAGGGAGAGAATGTGTGAAACATTCAGCCTGTCTTCAAGACTGACTGGTTATCATCATCATCATTTTTATGGTCATTATAGGAAAGCTCTAACAAATCAGATGAATGTGGAAATGTGTCCACAGCTGCCACTGCGCAGTTCTTAGGAAATGCTACTTTTTAAATAGTTCATTCTCCACATAGCAAGTTATCAGCAGTCAACCATGAACTGATGAATTTTCATTGTGTGAGTGGACATACTGAAACCACCATCGGATCTACGTCTTTCCCATAGTCGAGGGAATCCTCCCTCATCAACCACGTCAAACACAAGGACAAGGGATTCGTTCCTAATGAAGCGCAGGACAAGTAAGTCCTTCATAATGAACCATATCAAATGCAAGGACAGGGAATCTTTCCTTATGAATAAAATCAAACACAGGACACACGAATCTTTCTTAATGAAGCTGATAAAAACACAGGGACATGAGAACCTGTCCTAATGCACTGTATCAAACATTGGGACAAAGAAAACTTTATTAATGAACTACACTCTAGACACAGGGACGAGGAAATCTTTACTTTGAACTGCCAAACACGGACAGTGGAATCCTTGCTGACCCACTACATCAAATACAGGGATAGGGGAACCTTAACTGAACTGTATCAAATACAGGGATAGGGGAACCTTAACTGAACTGTATCAAATACAGGGATAGGGCAACCTTTACTGATGGACTGTATCAAATACTGGGACAAGGGAATCTGCATCAATGAGCTATAATCAAAACAGAGACAAGGGAACTTGGCTTATAATATATTTATATATATATATATTATATTATATATATATATTTATATATATTATATATATATATATATCAATGAACATGAAATCTTTACGACTGAACTATATTCAAAACAGGTACAAAGGATCATTACTGATGAGCTAATTCAAAACACGTACAAGGGATCAATACTAATGAGCTAATTCAAAACAGGTACAAGGGATCATTACTAATGAGCTATATTCAAAACATGGACAAGGGAATTCTCACTAATGAACGATATCAAAACAGAGACAAGGGAGTCCTCAGTTATAAGCTATATGAAACATACGCACAAGGGATTCTTTACTGATGAACTTTAATCAAACATATGAACAAGGGATTTTTTGTAAACGATATCAAACTCACTCACGAACAAGGGAATCTTTACTGATTCACATGAGCATAAGAATCTTCTATGGTAATCTACTTAAAACACACGGACAAAGGAATCTTGAAAAATGAGCTACAATAGCCACACTGAGAAAAGAACTATTAATGCTGAACTAAATCAATCATGCGAACAAAGGAACAATGATAATGAACTACATCAGGCAGGCAGACAAAGAAACCTTTAATAATGAACTACAACGATCGTGCAAAGCAATTTAGATAAACTACTTCCATCACACGGACAGAGGAATCTATAGTACTGAACGACATCAATCATGAGGACAAAGAAAATTCTGATATTGATGCACATCAAAGACACTGACAAAGGAATGTGTAACGATAGCGAACTCTATCATTTATGCAAACAAAGGCATGCTTGATACTGAGCTACATCAACCACATAGACAAAGGAATCTTTATAAATTAACTACGTAAGCCTCTTGGACAAAGGAGTCTTCTTATACACACATGGAAAAGTTTTCAATGGTGTTTAATACAGAAGACAATTCTTTTCTTTTGTGCTAATCAATCTAGCGTTAATCAGTCTAGCGCACGTGCACACACACACGCACGCACGCACGCACACACACACACACACACACTACACACACACACACACACACACACAGACGGACAAGAGAGAGAGAAGAGAGAGAGAGAGAGAGGGGAGGAGAGAGAAGAGAGAGAGAGAGAGAGAGGGTGAGTTGACGTGTTAAACGGACATTATGTGATCAATGTTTCTTCTGCCAAATATAAGATATTTCTGCCTATTGTTTAGCAACGGTAAGCCGTCGGTGGCTGGAGAAGAGTGACGTGGGAGTGGGAAGGGGTTGGGGGTTCAGGTGACTGTTGAGGGAGACTGTCAACGCGGGACCAGAGTCTTTACAATTCGCGCTGTAGCGTCTATGGTGGGAGTCAGGCAAGCGATACGGCTGTTGCTGCCGCAGCAGTGTTGAAAAGAGACGGAAATAGACAGGGTGGAGGGAGGAGAGGGGGAATGCAATGGGGGGGGGGGGGGGGGGGGGGGGGGGGATCAACCACGTTATGTGACTGCAGTACACCCTGGCGAAGAAAACTGGGCTTCGTTCATTCAGCTTTGTAGCTACCCCTGTGGAGCGCCGGTTATACGCCTGCCTCTCATAATGCACTTTATCAATCACACGGACAAAGGAATTCTTTAATATGAATACATCAATCACACGGACAAAGGAATCTTTGATACTGAACTACATCAACCACACAGACAAAGGAATCTTTGATGCTGAACTACTTCAGTCACATGCAAACTTTCCTCTCCTTGGCGTGGCAGGGAGGGACAGAATTCCAGAGGGAAAGTTTTGCCCGACGGCGAGTTAAGATCAATCAGCACCGCTTTATCTTTCGGTTTACTTCATCCTTTCATTGTTGAACTTCGGGCAGGTAAAAACCATCGACGCTTTCTTTTTAAATGCATCGTTTCAACACAGAAATCAATTTCAGGTGATGCGACACAAAATGGCTGACAGTGCACCCAGGTAGCTCACTGACACTATACATTCGTTCCCTTCACTTAAGCTGGTCACAAGGGGATTAAACGGTTTGACATTATTGCGCTGGATATCGGATCTTTTGCACGGTGTGATTTTGCTCTGTTGTATTGTATGGAAAGTTACGACCATGGATAGTCACCACAGCTATTTTTTTCTCCGCTCCCAATTAACATACGCTTAAAAAAGAAAGTAGATCATTTTCTTTAGATTACTCTGTCAAATTTTCGCAAAACAGGAAATCGGTGCACTTCCATATCGCCTTCGTTCACCAGTTACATAACGGTGTCTAACGTAAAGGTTCTATGGCGGCAGTGACAGCCGACATTGGTTTATGGACACTGACCCCCAAACGTAATCCAACACGTGAATCTTTGGGAACGAGAGAACAGATTCCATGCCATCACTTCATGGGCACTTGACAAAACGCAGACCTCTGCCAAAGTCGAGCGGATCACGTATCCCGTCTTCTCATCCGCATCATCAAGAAATTTTAATGGGTTCGTTTCTGGACGAATTCCATCCGTCCACCAAGTTTCGTTAACAAAAGTTCCAGTTGTTCTTGAGTAATCTTGCCGACAGAGAAACCCACCAACAGACACGGGGTTAAAACAAAATCTTGGCGGAGGTAAACATGCCTTAACCGCGTTCGTTGAAAAAGTGAACTGATTCACATAGTCTGACAACTCTCTTTTTCCTTGCTCAGCTGAACTGGTGAAGGAAAAACACGGGTATCTCTGACAAGTTAACTCGCACAGATAAGAGAAGATTGAAATGAGTGGAGCGTAGCTCATTTTTTTCGTTTGCTTGTTTGTTGTTGTTGGTTTTTCTTTAAGAATTACGTCACAGGTGTACCAGGCAATGCCAAAAATGTCTGATAAAACCAAGAGGAAAAAAAAATGATCCCAGTTCTTTTCTATGCTACCCACTCCCCCCCCCCCCCCCCCCCCCCCCCCCCCCCCCCCCGCCTTTCTGTCGACATTCTGGACCCCTCACATACACCACCTACCACTTTTTCCCTCCACACCTCCATCCTGTCTTCGTTAATTCTCTGGATTTTTTTCTCCTACATAGTGTTCAAGAAGTGCACCTCGATCCGTGAAATGAGGAAAAAAAGCTTTCCGCGTGCGCAACGCTTGGTCTGATCTACATGAATTTCACCCCTTTCGTTGCTTTGTCCTTTTACTCCTTTCCTTTCTTTCTCTTTAGATCACATCTCATCTCTCTCGCCCTCTCTTTCTCTCTCCCATCTTGTCTGGAAGCTTCTCTCTCTCTCTCTCTCTCTCTCTCTTCTCTCTCTCTCTCTTCTCTCTCTCCATCCCCTACTCTCTCTTCCTCTCGCATTCTCTTTGAGTCCCGGAAAAACATAGGACTGTTGAAAGTTTACATAAACGTGTCGGATTTCAACATCAAAGCCCCTCCTTTCCTCCCCCCCCCCCCTTTCGTCTTTTCATTCTTCTGTATCTTCCCTCTGTTTACAGTCTTAATCTACTTACCTTCTCTTAATGTTGGGACATGCAAATTTCGAAGTTACTGATTTTCTGTTTATATTTTACCTCCCTTCCCTTCCTGTGCGCCCCTCTATGTTCTTTGAAACATGTTACCGAAGTTAATTTCGTATTACAAAAACAGCTATCACATAAACATGTATTGAATAAAACACAAATTTATTTTGAAAGATAAAAAAACAAAAGATAAGCCTTCTATGCCTAATTGCAAGTTTCTTCATGTATACTGCAAACGCATGTTTTCAGATGTTTCACCATCAGTCCTTCCCCCTTAAAAATTGTGTCTTTCACAAATAATGTTCAATAATGTCACATCTCCCTACTCTGTTCGGCCAGGAAATTAGACAGTAGTGCATCCAGAACTGTGGAATCACCTTGCAAGTAGTGCTGATCATTTGTGCCGTCCTTGTTTACCTCAGGCGAGCTTCTACCAGCCGAAAACGTCAAAAATCTGCCATTTTCATTACCTGGGTCTACCCACTAAAAAAAACAATTTATGAAATATTTGGCACATACATAGTTCCCACATTGCTGTTGGCATTCCTGGTATCACATAGAAGAATACGTTATATCTTGAATTTGTAAATGGGTCTTGAAATATGTACCAAATCGCACATTTCGGAAAACAGTTATATCATGGTTTACCTCATTTCTTATAAAGTAAGCATGCAATTAGTATGAAACTTCACAGACACACTGTTAAGTCAATTACATATCATGTGCCAGCAGAAAAAAAGTCACTTTGAAAAACTAATGTCATTTTATTTAGTGTTTTCAAAATATGCGTAAAACTATGTGAAAATTGAAAATAAACCCCTCCTCCCTTAAATCACAAAAGATGTTGATAAATGGTAGCTCTACATACACAGAAATTAAATTCCTAATTTTATTGAATTCTGATGAACAGTTTTGGGGATATTTGGCAAACGGTAAGCATAGTCGTCTAAAATCTCGTTTTGATCAAATTGGCTATAAAGTTAAAGTTTTGTTTGTACACTGATGTGATTAGGTATCAATTACATACAATGACTTTTTCCCTACTGCCTGGTGCATGTTTTCAATGTTTTTGTTACAAAGCTCTTCATGTCCCCAGCCAGCTAACACTCCTCTCTTTCACCCTTCTGTTCTGCAGCGGCCAGTGCTTGAGGACGTCGAGCAAACTGCATCACCTCACCGGCCTGTATGTGGCCTGCAGCATGCAACTCTCTTTCTGTCCAGCTCGGCAAAGCACAGCTTATTCCAGAGTCCAGGCTCCATGCCAAGAGAGTGAAAAATGTCCAGCCTACCCAGCTCTCCATCACTGTACACAATGGTGGCATCCGCGACAGCCAAACTGTCTTTTGCGACCTACAAGTGTGGTTTTGGGGCACCTCTCCCAAATCAGATTGTGGAAGCTCGTATTGGTGTTTTGGCTTCCACCATGGAGGCATCTCTGTAGCACACCGTCTTGAGTGAGTGTCTCAAAAACTGGTTTCAAGGCTTCGCACACAAAGTCTGGAAAGGCGTTTCTGTTAGGATTACCTCGGCCAGTCTTTGAGGGGCACCAGTCACCGTAATGGGTATGCTGCCTGTTCCTGTGGTCGAAAATGGCCCAAATATCTTGCTTCATTTTTTTTTCTCTCCAAATTTCCTGCATTTTCTCTTACAGCTGCACCAAAATGTCCTTGAATTTACAGAATTGCTTTTTTGTGAGTTTATTTTGACCCCCACTCCCCTTCACTGTCTTGCCATCATGAAGAAAAGTCTGTTGTTTTTTGGCTTTAGATCATTCACTCTGTTGGTGAGCTGTCTCCCCATTCTTTTCTGCACGTGGCCACAGCATTCCAACTTTTCCACAGTCACACTGTCATAAATATGTTCAGTCTTCAAAGTAGAGTAGGTTTTGTTGTCACCATCCCTAAAACGTTTACACACTGAAGACCATACTTCTCTTCTGACCGTGACAACACACTCACTGCACCAACACGCTCCATGGCAGCTGCTGTGCCAGTGTGATTTTTGTCACATTCTCCTTTTTCTTGATGAACTGTCCTCCATCTTTCTAAATTCTGCTCAGCTCTCTTCTTGTCGTTCTTCTTGTACGCATCGCAGTGGTTTGATAGTACTTCACAGTCAAGGACTTTGGACTTTTTTCCCCATTCACACAAAGAACAGTCACAACACCGTTTTTGGACTGAAATCCCCTACGCTGATATGTGTCATCCCCCGACACAGTAATACCCCCACCCCCATAGGCCTGTCTTGCTTCCTCCGCTGCTACCTGTTTGCTCCTATCTGCCACTGACTCTGAAGCCTTTTCTACCATATCGCGGTGGTTTGCCCAAGTGTTGTTGTTCAGTGGATAACGAAAACCTTCTGTTCACTTCAAATACTTTTGCAATCATTTTTTAAGTTGAAAAACTTACAGAGTTTTTGCACCCACCCTCAAATGTCAACACTGACGCCAGATTAGTCCTTTCTTCTTTTACAGATGATCGGCGACTACAGCCCAGTGGCTTTTTACAATCAGGGCACAAAAGTTTCTCAACAAACTGAACAAACAACTCACAGTCCACAAAACGAAATCCACGCAATTCTTTATCGAACTTAAGATTCACTGTTTCAGACAGTTTCTCACTCGATGCACATGATTTGCTGGTTTTAGCAGACGACGCACGTGCTTCGGTAGCTTGGCTTACAGCCGAAGTAGACGGGCCACGTTCACTTGAATCATCGGCTCTGAGTGCTCTCCGCTCCAACTGTTTCCTCTTTGGCGGTGGCACACGCTTTTTTGACTTGTATGAAGCTTTTCTTTTACCCCTTCTTCCAGCAGTGGGTTTACTTCGACATGAAACGTGATGAAAAACCGAAACTTCTTCAGCTCAGCGCTGTTTCGAAACTCCGTAAACAATGACCGAGCACGCACGACCTCTTGTTGAAACGCGACATCTGATTGGCTGAAAAGTAAGCCGCCGCTATGTAGCCCTTTTACCAAGAACTAATCAAATGCGTTCTTTTCAGCTCCTTGGGATTGATTTTCAGTGGTCTGGAAGGATTCCCGACGTTCATTATCGTGTTTAAATTTTGTTTCTAAGTGTCGTTGAAGCTGAGATATGGTCATCGTAAGTTTATACATATTTAATTAGCGACTTTTTCATTTCAAAACAAACACACTTACCTCAGAAAATAATAAATAAAAAATATTTACCAAACTTACTTGCTAAAACTACTAGTAGTGTAATATTCGTAAGGGTTTTAGGAAACTAAATCAGCAAAATATCCAAATCATGCAGTTCATGCGCGTTATATGTTGTGCTTTATAAAGTACTCCTCATGTTTTTTGTTTCACAAAATTGTCCGATTTCTGCATGGAACAGACGTCATGACACAGCTCCGATTTAGCTCCGTTATCTTCAAAGTTATCTCGAACTGTATCCCCTTCAGTTGGCCACGGAAAACTTTCGGTTGACCTGAGAAAACTGTCATCGACAGAATAAGAGAACTAGACTGTGGCTGTTTCACAATAGTTTTGCAACATACGCAGAGGGAGACTGGCGCGCGCGCGCGCGCGCGGGTACACACACACACACACACACACACACACACACACACACACACACACACGCACGCACACACACACACACACGAGCGCACACACACACACACACGCACACACAGACAAGACGAGTGAATATGAAGGACGCGCGAGACGAGTGAATATGGACAGGACAGGCCAGTCAGTTAAATAAAACATACTCTTGACATTGCACTTCTGGGAGGACGTATTGCTCCACCACTGACCTTAGTGTCAAAACTGGCGTAAAAACTAGGTTGTCATAGGCCACGCTTTCCTAATTGGTTTAGGCTGGAAGAGAGGCAGCTCTACAACGCTAGAAATAGCGAGACCAGTGTCCAAAACTGAAAAGCCTGTCTCTATGTGCGTGTGTTCTGGCGGGAGTGATACTTGCTGACGTTTGCTTGCTTCGACAGACTACCTTGTCCGTATGTAAGATGATACGAGGTAATCATCTCGTCACTTCTCCTTATTGGAAAATAAGTTGTAGATGTTTGTGGGACGAATCATTAAGAGTACTCTGAGAGATGTCAAAATAATCCGCGAATTCTGTAAGTGAAAACGAAAGTGAAGGAAAAGAAATGATGGGAAACCGAGGTTACGGCAGGAAGTCGGGAAGGTGTAGGAGGGGAAGGGGGTTGGCGGAATCGGCTGTGACCTGCATTCTCTCAAGAGATATACAGAGGGACCAAAAGTAAAAGCAGGATCCAGTGGATTCAACCGGATGGAAATGGTCTGAATCGGGTAACTATAGAGCATGAATGACTGAGGCCTAAGACTATGAACAATACGGTCGGTTTCAACAGACAATCAAGGGCAGACTCCTTGCGTGACAGAGATTTTATAATGTATTGCTGTCTAGAGACAGCGCCGTATTCTGTAGTACACTTTGACCTGTCAAGTTAGCTTTAATTGAATCACTTTGATTTCGCGCCGAATGTGAGAAGACAGGTGGTTTCTGGTTCTTCGTTTTCACTGTCCTAAATGTATTTGTTTTTGCCTGAAGAAGACCCAAGAGGTCGAAATGCAATGTGTTTTGTCCTGTACTTTGTCCGTGTCCTTGGCGGTAACTACCCCCTCTTTCTCTATTTTTTTCTTCTTTGTTTGTTTCAGGTCCTGCTCTTGATCTCCTTCTGCAATTCATTAAACCGCTTCTGTTGTATTGTTCATTAGCGACACTTCCTACATTTGTCTAAATTGATTTGTTTGACTGATAGTACCTTTGATTCATTTTCCCTTGTTGTGCATTCCATTCACCATTCCCTTATCTGGCACAGAGTATTTATCACCTACATCCAATGGAAGCACACCAATATACCGGCACGTCTATGCTCACACCCAAGGAAATATACGGATATGCCATATACACACACACACACACACACACACACACACACACACACACACACGACGAGCGTGCGCAGTGTATTTTACTCGTGAACTGCACGCGATGAGCATGTGGCATAGCAGAAAAGAGAAAATTAGGAAGAAAACTGAATGAAAGTGAACCAGAACGTAACACATTGGAGCAGAAACAAACTCAACAAATACAATCATAAAACACACATTCAACAAAAGGGAAATCATGATTTTTTCCCCCGTTGCTCGAGACACATAGATGGTGTGAGCGTGCATGATTTTTTTTAATGGCCAATGAAGAAATAATTCTTTTTAAATGTGCAGCATGTACTTTGCATGCAACTGAAGCGAAAATAAAGGCAAAGCACATCAACCATCTGAAGGCAGCCATGCAAGGTAAGTCTTTTTTCTGAATTATTACAATTCAGTCAACCATAGAGGGCATTTTTTTTTCAGGACTGTCAGTGTTTAGTTAAGGAAAAGAAATCCTGACCAGTCTTCAATCAGAACGCAGTCTGGCAAAGTACAACCACGATCTGAAAGCAGTCAGGCAAAATAAGCTTGAATCAAAAAGCATTCACGCAAAGTAAGATTCAGTTAAAAGTCAGTCATGTTTTTTTTTTTCTCTTTCAAACGGCGCAGGTATGAAGGTTGCCAAATAAATCATTTTTTTTTTTTTTAATGCAGTCTAATAAATGCAGTCTAAAACTATGACAATGAAATTCCCAAAATGTTCATCTTGTGAAGAATGGAATGAAAAAGAGACTGAACTTAGTTGCAAAGTGAGACGACTGCAGGCGGACATCTAAACAAGTCTTATATATTCTTTTTAAAGTTCTGTATCCACCAAACAAGAACAAACGAATCACAAGACAAAACACGACGCGTTTCGACCTCTTAGGTCTTCTTCAGGCAAGAGAAACAAACACGATGAGGACAACAAATCAATCAAACGAACGTTAACAATTCACTAATGAAAATCAAATTCAGCGCATGATCCTTGAATCCATTAACAAAGAGAAAAATGTCTACATATCAGATTCTGTCATTACTTTTCATCATTTATACAAGCACTCATAATTAAATCTTGTCTTCAGGCAGGGTCCATAAAATTTCCTCTGTTCAGACTCATATGCATCCTCTGTTTTATTTCCCCTACGCACTCCATAAATGTACATCCATCTGGTTCTATCCTTACGGCACTCCATAAATGGTAGCATCCTCTGGTTCTTATTTTTCCCTCACGGCACTCCATAAATGGTAGCATCCTCTGATTGGTTGACATTCTATGAGCAATGTTCACATTCAGTGACTACCAATGGGTTACTGGTGAATGCTCTTAGCGATGCTTTGCTGACGACTGGTATAACGTAAAATGCAGCAGAACAGCATGTCTCATCGAAAAACACTAACACAACTCGCGGGTCCGTTAGCCACTAAAATGTAACATTAGAACAATTTTGTTCGTAATCTACAAAAAATCTAACAAATGTTGCATTCTAGCAATCTATACGAATTGTTCCTTTCCCCCAAAGACTGCTGCAGTACCATTCTCTACTGTTAATAGTTATAAACAATAAATAAACTTTTGAGGGGAGGACAATATTGAAAAACCATCGACACACAGGTCGATAGTCTTGATGAAAAAACTAGTCGGTGATGATCACTCCGAAGAAGTTATTAATTTACAGCATCCACCAACAAGATGATCGTTATCCCAGTGAACAGCAAAATGTAAACGACAGTTCCTTGTTGAACATATATTCAAATGCGCAAGACAAGTTGCTATTTAATTATCCATCAACAGCAAAAGATCTAAGTCTCAATATTCAAGTGGTTTCAGGCACTATGGATCGGGTAAAATCTGAAAAGTAACGGTCTCAACAAAAAAAAACGTGATTTTTATTGCACGTTTGTACATCCCGTCCGAAAATGTACAAACTGTTAAATCTTCGTGCATATGGATCACGCAAAACCCGAAAAAGCAGCAGTCTTAACAAAAAATGTAGCATTTATCTGTACATCCCATAAGAATATGTACACATTGTTACAATCTTCGTGTATGGTGTACGAAAAAATGAAATAACTGTAACGATTGTTTAAATCTTTTTGGGGCATCATAAGAAATACTTGGTCTTGACTGCGCACTTCAGTTTCTCGTAGAGATTGCAGCATTGTTACACTTTACGTTGTATTACCGACTGCACTACATCAGTCCAGCCTCACACATTACACTGCCTTCCTAATCATTACGGTTAGGTCCCACAGCCGATCAACCGACAAGTTTATCTTCATTTCTGTCGGCCAGAAAGATGTTAACCAGATAAAAAAAAAATCTAGTTGCAAAGCGAGACGACTGCAGGCGGAAATCTAAACAAATCTTAAATAAATGTTAGCGAACCGCCCAGAGAACGTGGACAAACGAGTCACAAGACAAAACACAACGCGTTTCGACCTCTTAGGTCTTCTTCAATAAAACAACGAAAATTCACTTAGCTTTGATCGCTTCAGATCGCTTAGCTTTGATCGCTTCAGATAAAAACAAACAAACACAAAAACAAAACAAAAAAACACTCACACCACCACAAGTGCGCGCGCGCACACACACAGACACACACACACGAGCATGCAAGACACTGAATTACTGTGCTTGCAAATGTAGCAAGGAAGATCTGGCTTTGACACAGCCGACAGATAAGATGAGTGAAATCCCGCTGAACTAGCATGGCACCGGTCCAACTTCACGGCCAAGAGAAACTCCCGAGAGAAAGGACCAGCAAGCAGTGGGGTCTCGACTCTGTGGTGAAATATGGGTGGGCAGGTCAAGCGGTCATCCCATGCCTTGGGAGAAGAGTAGGTTTGCCACCTCCCCGCGCTTGGCCAGATATACCCCCGCTCGGCCACCGACCTACCTTCTTTGTGCAACTACCTTACAACAGATGGAGAGATGTGAGACTGGAGTTCGGAGTCAAGCTATGAAATGCTGTTTGTAAAAATACAGCTGAAAACGATGAGCGGGTGCGATCCATCATGTTTTCAGTTTTCTCCAGGGTTTGTTTCCTACTCTTTCCTTCCTTTCCCCCAAACCCTATATCCCCACCCTCCCGCTTTCTCAATAGACATCCACCAAATACCATGTCGACTCGAACGAAATCATGCCAAATCCCAGTCTATAAACTCCTCCTTATTGGAATATTCCACCGCTTCCCTTCATCAACATTTTAGCACTTACATTTCTCAGAGTGGTTAAGCACAGAGGAGACGAAGAGAGAGAGAGAGAGAGAGAGAGAGAGAGAGAGAGAGAGAGAGAGAGAGAGAGAGAGAGAGAGAGAGAGGGAGGGAGGGACGGGCTGGAGAGATGGATAAGGACAAAGACAGCGCGAGCGGACAGGCACCGAATGACATTGCCTGCAGACTTGCTGAATGGGGTCAAATGACATTTAAGCTTCAATAAACACACACACATACACACGAGAAAAAAAAAACAAAAACAACCCAACAAGCTCTTAAAGGACAGGGCGAAGTAATGAGCAAACTCCCCACACTCTAGCAAACGCTCAAACGAGCTCCCAGCTAGCCACAGACAAGAACGTTATCAGCACAGGCTGGTTAGGGTGTGGCGAAATACTGGCAATCAGAGATGGGCTCATTGGTTGCCCGGGGCCGAGGATTTATTTTCCATCCGCACATTACCAGGTTTTCCCCCTTTCAGCTAACCCTAGTGTGTGGAATTACATTTCTCTCGGAACGGAACATATTAGAACAGAGTTTGACGCGACATGATTACGTGCTGCTCCATACGAACAGACGACAAGCCTCGCAAGCTTCAACTATCCGTCTTTTCATTCGTATCTCTCAACAGCGTATTTCTTTTTCAAAGTTCTCTCCCTTTCACATCACCTTTGAAAGAAAAAGAAACTACTATTACATATTAAATCGGCTTAAGCCAACGCTTGTCTTTCGTAGCCTGGGGCATTATTCGCTTTTCGTGCGGATTGTGCCGTTTATTCCCCTGACAAAATGTTTTGGATGTGTCTGTCGCATGGTGGTCGGAACACAGCGGACGAAGTGAAGACGCTTTCTTCTTCACTGTGCCCGGGGGTGTCGGATTGTTTTCCTGGCATTTCATGATTTTGCATTGTTCCTTCTTCTTTGCAAATGGTCGTGGACATCATCGGCGGAAGTTTGCAGGAGGAAGTTCCATTAGGCCTTCGTTTGCCCGCTCTGTGTGTGTGTGTGTGTGTGTGTGTGTGTGTGTGTGTGTGTGTGTGTGTGTGTTGTGTGTGTGTGTGTGTGTGTGTGTGGTGTGTGTGTGTGTGTGTGTGTGTGTGTGTGTGTGTTGTGTTGCCTCACATGTTTTAACATTCTTATTTTTACGTGCGCGCGTGTGTCTTTGCGCGTGCGTGCGTGCGTGTGTGTGTGTGTGTGTTGCCACGCTTGTTTTAATATCTTTTTTCACGTGGCGCGCGCGTGTGCGTGTGTGTACGTGCGCGCGCGCGTGCGTGCGTGTGCGTGTGTGTGTGCGCGCGCGCTCTTGAGCGTTTGCTTTTAACAAAATAGACCTGTACTTTCAATACAACCGGCGGCACAAAAGTAAACGATTTCATGGGATAGTTCTAACATTGAAACATTGCTCCTTTTAGAAATACTCGAATATAGAACTTCTGCAGAGAAAATTCCTTCTTAATCCCCACTATCATTCGGATGAAACG
Source organism: Conus ventricosus (assembly GCA_018398815.1). Classification (NCBI taxonomy): domain Eukaryota; kingdom Metazoa; phylum Mollusca; class Gastropoda; order Neogastropoda; family Conidae; genus Conus; species Conus ventricosus. The sequence goes on from CM031602.1 coordinate 68,429,934, forward strand.
AGTGCACTCTTTGGTATGCACAACATTGCCAGAGTTATGTTTTACTTTCCCTTTCGTTTTGGTTTCCATATAAAAAGCGCAAGTTCGAAATTGGATATCAACCTTGTTTCCTTTTTAGTTAAAATGTGAGAGGGATTTTTCTTTGTGGTGTTGTGTTAAGGCATAGCAAATCTTTGTTGACTGATCCACGTAGTATATTATAATATTTAAACATTGCCGGGAGCCTTTAACATCGCGAGTAAAGTGCTGCAGGCTCAAGCTGGAGTAACAAGCTGTCGACAGACGTTTCTTCCATTGCTAGATGGTCAGCCCTTTGCGAATCGAAAAGTTGGATAGACCAGGGGCCAACGAATCGTGCTAGGAAAACTAAAACATGGGCTGTCATCTGAGCCACACCCCTCAAATCTTGGTCTGGTGTGGACAGAACGTAAAACGTAGGTGTAAAGACCCTCATCATGCCTCTCCTGATTTATTCATGACAGTGAATAATCAAGGGAAAAAAATCTAAAGCGCTATAAGGGTTACCTGGTTTTTGGCGCTTTACAATTTGAGAAGATACGGGGAAAATATAAACAGACACACACAAATGAATAAACAAAGTAATCATGCGGAAATTACCTATCACATAAATACGTACAGAGCGTGGACGGCAAACATCACAATAATAAGAACAGGTACTGATCGTCTCTTACATACACACATGATTCTGCACCCCCACGTACTTTGACAATTACAAATGGCAAGAAAAATCTGGGTGTAGCCAGGAAAAAAAGGTCGATTCCCATCAACGTGAGTCTCCAGCGTAATGGGTTCATTTTTTCTCTTCTGGTAAAGCAACCCCACCAGACATGGAGGGTAGCTCTTCATTAAACATTCATGGACTAGTAATCTGAATGACGACAGCGGCTTCTGCCGTGCCATCCACACTTGGTTAACACTGGCACTGACGGGTCATATTTCACCGACCAAGGTTCTGTGCGGCCTCACATAAAATCAATGTTTCCGTCAGAAGTCTGGGAACAGGGGTGTGATGGACACAAGTCGTGGCACACCGCCTCTGTGTGTGGTGTGTGTGTGTGTGTGTGTGTGTGTGTGTGTGTGTGTGTGTGTGTGTGTGCGTGTCTGCGCGCGTGAGTTAGAGCGAGAGTTGTGCGTGTATGTGTGCGCGCGTGCGTGCGCCTGTGTATGTGCGTGCGTCTGTGTGTGTGTGCGTGTGTTTTAAGAGAAGAGAGAGAGAGAGAGAGAGAGAGGAGAGAGAGGAGAGAGAGAGAGAGAGAAGAGAGAGATGTCTATGTTGTCTTGATCTCCAAAGGGATTTTTCATATCCGTTCGTTCTATAATTAATTCTTTCTCCCCGCCTATCCTTCAGATAATCCCTTTTTTGTCTGTCACTAACATTTCTCTCTCTTCTATCTATCTATCTCTCACTCCCTCCTTCTCTCACTCTCTCTCTCTTTCCTGTTTTTGCACAAAGCTCTAAGGTTCTTTGAAATCGCGACCTCATAATACTTTGCATTCATTTATTTCCTTTCTTAGTTTTTCTTCTGCTTTGTTAATTCTGTATGTTTTTGTTCATCTACACCCTTCATGAAGGACCATGGCCTATAAATGAATCTCAATCAATCAAATCATTCCTCTCTCTCTCTCACACTCACTCCCACACACACACACACACACACACACACACACACACACACACACACAGACGATGCTCGAAAATCTGAACGGGAAGTAATCCGTGTTACTGCTCGCGTTTAGCGAGAGTGACCCCGCCGTTTTCATGGGTCAGATGCCGCTGGTGGGCACGCCCAAAGTACTTTCGCTTTATCAGTCAGCTTAACGGACATGCCGGAACACGGGTCTGAAGCGGCGCGCCTGTCATGCAGACTGTCGATTTCCTCCGTCGAAATCCTGGCATGCGCTTCAAGTCAATCTAGTTCACTCCACATCTCTTTGCTGGAGAAAATGCGACTATTTGCAGTTGAGTGACAGATGTTAATGTTATCGTCCACTGATTTTTTTTTTACAGGTCTATTTTTCTCATTCTTCCTCCCGCTCTCATCATCGACAGGCGAAGTCAATACGTGTTCTGTAGCGTGTGGGATGGTAAAGATGCGAATGGCCCCGGATGAATCAAAATTAGTATTGTTGCACTGGAGCAAAACGGGAAAAAAGTACACCAGAGCTATTTAACATTGTTCCAATGCAAAGTGGTCTTTATGACTTATACCGGGCCGACTGTAAATCGTCACAAAGACTTCTGGGCAGAGGGTATACCATGGTGCCATGCATACATGTTGAAAATCTTAACGTTGTTCATGTTTGTTTTATTGTTATGAACATTGTATCTTCAAACTGTGATAAACAGGTTAACTCGTTATTGGTACATCTTGCGTGTTTAACTAATTTAGTGTCAAGTCAAAAGAGAAAAACTCCAGTAAGTAACATTTCTTATGTTTAACACCAGTGAAACGTTAAATTGTAATGATAACGCGCACAGGACATAGGAATCTGAGAGAGAGAGAAGAGAGAAGAGAAGGAGAGAGAGAGAAGAGAGGAGAGAGAGAGAGAGAGAAAAGAGAGAGAGAGAGAGAGAGAGAGAGAGAGAGAGAGATTTTATATATTCTATTCAGCACTGGAGCCCTATAGACAAGGGGAAGACTGTTGCATTCACCGATACAAAAAAGCTGAAATTTCATATAAACACACACCTACTCAAACACACCTCTTCATCGTTCTCTCTCTCAACCTTGTCCCCTTCACTCTCCCCCCTTCCTTCCCACTTCACACACACACACACACACACACACACACACACACACACACACACACACTGGATAATCCTGAAATTAACCAGTGCTATGTGTGGTGACCTTTTTCTCACGTACATGGCTTCAGCATTATATTTAGCCAGATCCTTTGCAACACGTCTGGTATGATTAGATAACATAGCAACACAGCTGTTTGAGCGGTATGAAAAAGAACTGAACACACTGCAGCCTTTACGTTTGCCAACATACGCAATGCAATGAAATAAAAAGTGTTCTTCGGTTTCACCTTCACTTCTATAAGACGGGCAGATCATGTCATCTGTACTTCTGTGATTCCATTGCTTACAATTTTTTCAGACCACTAACAGAGAGAGAGAGAGAGAGAGAGAGAGAGAGAGAGAGAGAGAGAGAGAGAGAGAGAGAGAGAGAGAGATGAAATCCTGTATTCGATCAAGAATTATGATTTCAGACAATGCATATTCTTCCAATTTGTCCTCGTTAAGCTAAGTTTCGCGATGGGATAAGAAAAATGAAAAGCACAAACACACACACACAAACACAGAGAGAGAAAGAGAGAGAGAGAGAGAGAGAGAGAGAGAGAGAGAGAGAGAGAGAGAGAGAGAGAGAGAGATCTGAAATCCTGTATTTGATCAAGAACTATGATCTCAGACAGAGCATATTCTTCCAATCTGTCCTCGTTAAGCTAAAGTTTCGCGATGGGATTAGAAAAATGAAAGAGAGAGAGAGAGAGAGAGAGAGAGAGAGAGAGAGAGAGAGAGAGAGAGAGAGAGAGAGAGAGAGAGAATTGTTTGTATGACAGGGATTCCCTCCAGGGCCAAACAAAATAAACTCTCCAACATAATTTTGAAGAGGATTGAAAGCAGAACCTGACAAGAGAAACACATTTGCAGGGCCACTTACGTTCAGAAATGAACCCGGCCCTTACGGAGAGAAGAAGATTTGTATGACAGCAATATGGTTTGTTATTTCCTAAACGCCAAATCATCAGTTACTGGTAAGTCTAACTTGTGTACTGAAGCTTCAAACTAAATATTGACCTATAAAGGTCCTTTGGCACACCACATAGCCGTCTTTCTCTGTAAAGCGGCACACCACATAGCCGTCTTTCTCTGTAAAGCGTACACCTGTAACTGAAGACATATTACTTTTCCTGCAAGGAACTGCCCTAAATATGGAATTCATAGAGAAAAATATACGCCAACAGACATTTCTCTTTGGTGTGTGGTCGAGATCTTACATACAGGTCATGCAAGTAAAAAAATGTTGAGTTCAAATTACAACACTTTCACCGAGTTTCGAAACGCATTTTTAAATATTGCTAGAATTCTACACAATTAACCTCTTCCATTTAAAAAAAGATTTTTGACATACTGTCTGTTAGACTAAGCTATTGTTGTGTCCCGTAGTTCTACAATTAATTTCAAATTGTATTTAGCCGCACGGACTGCGGGGGGCCGCACCGGGGCTTTGATTGGATTAAACAGGTCAATAATAGTCAACAATGACGGCTGACCTATAATTTTGAAGATTGAAGAAACTACAGCTCGTGAAAATGCAATTTCTTAAAACGCACACAAAAACTGCTTAAAAATATTTCTAAAATCTAAGATGAAAACATTTTTCTCTTTCAGGAACTTAGAAAAAACATTAGGTAAATTTATATCTCTTTTCATAGTCTGTTGTTGAGTGTTTATTTATGACATGCTATTGGGTGTTAATGTCCGACATTATGCAACTCCCAAACGGTCTATAGGAACAGGTTTTGTCGTTGTGTGTGGCACATCAGAAGGGTGCCCAATGGAAATGTTCACCTTTTTACCATCTGGAAGAGACCAGTGGGTGGAAAAGGAGTGACCTGTGGGTAATCGGCACAAAACTGGTTCTTCTTTATGGTCACAGAAGGATAGCTAACCCATGTGTTTGCATGTCGCACCAGGGTGTGTGTGTATGCGGGCGTGCACGTGTGAAACTGTGTGAATGCGCGTGCGCTGCGTGACTCAGGACTCGAACAATTTCTTGTTTTAAATTTCTATCGCATTCACACTATGGCATATACGGGTGTGAAAGGAGGGTGTGGGCAGAATAAGAAAAAATCCATAGAACTGAACTTGGCGGATTGATCGATATGCAACATTCTTCGCTACGTGGCATCCATACTTTGGTTATTAGCTATAAATGAAATATTACCTACCCCCCCCCCCCCAAAAAAAAAAAAATTCTTATGATACAGCTCATGCTTAGAAAGCCCCCCCCCCCCCCCCTTAACACCATGATATGCCGGGACAAGTATTTCCAGATGGATTTCCTTTCTCGCCAGCACCGAAATACCGATCGTAAAGGAAGTCACTATTTACTTCGTGGCCATTAAGTTACTTAATGTTTGTCTGTTATTGCATACCACGAAGACCCTATAGAGTGTTCAAATCTTCGCCAGCTTGGCCATTTTTTATCGTTTCTGTTTTGTTTTTTTAAACACTGTGTTCTATCATGGAGCACTATCATTGTCTGTAGTCTTGTGTCAAATGAGATGCTTGCAGACTGATTTTGTGCTCACTCACCAGCACAAAGGTTCAGCTTGTGTCAAACACAGTCATAATTTCATTCCCTGTAAAATAAACTTGCACTGAACTGAAGAAAGAATGCGGAGAGGAATGAGGATAAACTTACTTACCTTTTGCTCTCGAGTCGAGTAGGTTAGTTGTGCGTCGGCTCTTCTCCAGTCCCTGAACTGCTATGAAGGTCAATATCCGCGGTAGACCACCGCGCCTTTCTGAATAGACTGTTTTCACTCGCTGGTGTCAGTCGAAGCTAAAAGATTCAATACACTGACACTAAACTCCCAAATAGAACCACCACACAGACGTACAGAGTCAGGTTTTCAAAGTCAGAGTTCAGCAGAACTCATGGAAGAAAGAATGCACTGAACGTATGCAGAACGGCGATTACAACTGTTTGGCGATTATCTACCGTAGTACCAGAAACAAGAACACATGTCGTAAAATCGTTTCTCAACTTTGCACGGAAAAAGCGAGGCATGTCACATTCAACACAGAAGTTCCGCTTTCTATATTGACAGGACAGGATGTTGACTCTCCCCCAGTCATCAGCATCAATGACCATGAACTGGATGTCGTCCATGACTTTGTTTATCTGGGCTCAACAATCTCAGACACCCTCTCACTCGACGCAGAGCTCAACAGGCGCATCGGCAAGGCAGCTACCACCATGACCAGACTGACAAAGAAAGCATGGAACAACAGCAAGCTGACTGAGCACACAAAGGTCCAGATCTACAGAGCCAGCGTCATGAGCACCCTCCTGTATGGCAGCGAGTCTTGGACTTTGCGTGCCCGACAAGAGCGAAAGCTCAATACTTTTCATATGCGTAGCCTCCGACGCATTCTGAACATCACCTGGCAGGACAAGGTCCCAAACAACACTGTCCTGGAAAGAGCCGGATGCACCAGCATGTACACGCTGCTGAAACAAAGACGAATGCGCTGGCTTGGACATGTCGTGCGCATGGATGACGGACGGATCCCTAAAGACCTCCTCTATGGAGAACTTGTGCAGGGAAAACGTCCCACAGGGAGACCACAGCTGCGATTCAAAGACGTGTGCAAGAGGGACATAAAAGCCTTGAACATCGACCATAACAACTGGGAAGCAACAGCCCTCGAACGGTCAACCTGGAGACAAACTGTGCAGAAAGGTCTTTCCAAGTTCGAAGAGACACTCGCTCAGCAGCACGGGGAAAAGAGAATGAGAAGAAAGGCTGCAGCCCAGGCAGACAGATCAGCATGACTTCATCTGTGCCCTCTGCCACAGGGACTGTCATTCCCGCATCGGACTGGCCAGCCACACCGCCGCTGTACCAGAATAGACACCAAGAGCGCAACTCCATAGTCTTTCGAGACTGAAGGATGCCTACTAAACTAAATTGACAAATCGGCAAAAGTTGCATTCTGCATCTCCCTCACTGGTTGTCAGGTACTCTGCCTCCCGTCCCCAGTCCAACTTTTACCTAAACTGAGTTTAAATATTCTGCAAGACCGATAAAAACGAAACACTGTAAATTATTCTGTCCAAGGCGGTTGGACAGGGTGGGGTGGGGTGGGGGTAGTAAACAAAATTCAGCCTTTGCCTGGCAGTCTCGGTGATTTTGATTCAGAGCGATGCTATGTAGGTAGCTTGTGTACCAGTTGGTTTTATTCAGATGCTATACTGAGCCGGACTATTCCTTTCTAATCATCATAAAACTTGTCAAAACTTTCTTTTCATTAGCAAATTGAATATTCATTAGGTCGCTGCGTGTCTGGAGAGTGCAACAATCAGATATCGCTGCTATTGTGTTCGTTCAACACACATACACACACACGCGCGCGCGCGCGCAAACACACACGCTGACTGAAACCCATCGTCAGATTGACCTTTGGTTTTACTGACATTTAAGAAAACATTATAAAAGAATGTCAACGTTTGTTTCTGAAGAAAATGAAATACCACACACACACACCTGCGCGCGCGCGCACACACACACACACACACACACACACACACACACACACACACACACAACAACACACAGTAAAAATCAGAAAAGACTCTCTCCTCCTCCTTTCCATTCTTTTATCGCACTCTATTATCTTCCATCCATCCCATCCCCCGCTCAGCCTCCAGCTCCTCTTCCTCCGCCCCCTCTCTCATTCCCCCTCCCCCCTCCATGTGATGTCCTTCCTTCCATCCTCTGTTTCCAAGGAAACATTTCTACAGATAAAAGCATTTAATTTATACACCGAGGACGTACCTCCCCGGAATACAGCGTGCGCGCGTGCGCACAGACAGACAGACACACACACACAAACATACACTCGAGAATGCACGGACGCACACGCACAAAACTACACACACGCACGCATGTGTGCACAAACACACGCACGCACGCACACACACACACAAACACACACACACGCTCGTGTTCTTTGGTCCCACACACAGCTTGTGCGCATGAACATCAGTTCTATATGGCCACATGTATGTGCAATACAAGGGGGAATAGCGATCATTAGAGTATGGAACAGGCTGACATATTACCTGTAAGAGTGGAAGAGGTCGTGGGTGTATGTGGAAGGAAGGTTGGGAGGCGGCGGGGAAAGGGGAAACGAGAAGAAACTTGCTCTACGTGCAAATCAGACGCCGAACCATACTGATAGGAGATATCTAGAATAATGTTTGAACGTTGAAAAAAAAAAAGAGAGAAGCGCGCGCGCGCACACAGACATGCACAGACACACTCACACACTGATATGAAATATCTAGAATAATGTTTTGAACGTTAAAAAAAAAAGGAAGAAGCGCGCGCACGCACACACACACACACACACACACACACACACACACACACACACACACACACACACACACACATACGCGCGCGCGCGCGTATATACAGGAAAAAGAATAAGTAGAGAGTAAGTAAGACAATACTACTGAAATAATGAACAAATACAGAGAAATATGTTGACTTCGGGAAAAAAAACCCATTCAGTCACTGTAGTAACACAATGCCATTCAAAAGCCCCTTTTTCCGGACACTGGCTTTCAACTCACTTTGACTCAACTTTCACAAGTCACACAGCAAAGTGAGAGTAAGTCTGACTCGCATCTTGCAATGTCAAACACAGCCCCACTAGGAAATCCGTCTCTTTTTAATCGAGTCTTCTCGGTCGAGTCTTTTGGGCTGAAGCACGATTGCTGAATAGTGCCCTCTGCCTTTTCCTTTGAAGGTGCCAATTACCGTTTCTGGCATCGCAGAGCAGAAGGAACACTTTCTGAAGGAAAATGGAGACCATGCAATGCAAAGCATGTCGGGTAACATTCCGTGGAATGTTGCAAACGTGTTACTCCGCTGTTCTAAAGCCATCTTGCCGGCAGCCGGTCAAGAGAAGCTACTTCTGAAGAGAGAGAGAGAGAGAGAGAGAGAGAGAGAGAGAGAGAGAGGGAGAGAGAGAGAGAGAGACAGAGGAGGAGGAGAGAGGAGAGAGGAGAGAGAGAGAGAGAGAGAGAAGAGAGAGAGAGAATTCTTGCTCATGGTCTCAGTAGTCTGTTCATATAGACCTCTGGGTGCGCGAAACAAAGCGAATTTTGTATAACATGGTGAATGGGTCCAGTGAAGTAGCGGGGTGGGGAAGGTGACATGCAAAAGCTGTGTGAAAAACGAGCGCTGGGAAAGACAAGACAAACTGCAAATAATGACAGCCGTGCGCAAGGGCAAACAGAGAATGACTGGACCGCCAATCCAGGGAACAATTCACAAAACGCGTTTCGACCTATGAAGTCTTTTTCATGCAAAACAAATAACATTCAAATCACATTATCTCACTTACGAAAATGATCATCATCCTGTACTACTGTTGATCTTACTTATGACAATGATCATCATCCATCAGTCATTGGTCATTACCTTGTTTTTTCCCTCCACCACATTATTGCACTTACGACAATAATCATCATCCAGTAGTACTGCTGGATTTTCCAATAATACTGCTGGCATGAGTTTCCCCTCCCTCCCTCTGCACACGTAGATATAGGCGGAGAGATATGAGTTTTCCCCTCCCTCCCTCTGCACACGTAGATATAGGCGGAGAGATATGAGTTTCCCCTCCCTCCCTCTGCACACGTAGATATAGGCGGAGAGATATGAGTTTCCCCTCCCTCCCTCTGCACACGTAGATATAGGCGGAGAGATATGATTTTTCCCTCCCCTCACTCCCCTCTCACCCCTCCTCCCGCCACTGCCCCTCCCCCCTTTTTCCCTCCACCCCGCGCCAATCTCCCTTTCCAGCCATTATCATCAGTAAAAAAGAAACATCCCCACATACAACTGTTATCATTATGATGACCACCACCCAGTAGTTCTGTTTGATATGGATATCCCAACACATTATTTCATGCATTTCGCTTATCACAAAGATCATCATCCACTAGTATTTTTGGCTTTTCCAATAATACTGTTGGCATGAGTGTCCCCTCCCTAACTCTAGGCACACATACGTATATGCAGAGAGAGAGATGAGCTTTCCCTCCCCTCCTCTTCTTCGGCCTCTTCCTTCCCTCCCTGCTCTCTCCCCCCCCCCCCCACCCTCGTGCCCCTTTTTTTTCTTTGCTTCTCCCCCCCCCCTCTCCCCCCAATCGTCCTTTCCAACCTTTATCATCAGCACAAAAACATCCCCACATTTAACTGTTATCATTATGACCACCACCCATTAGTTCTGCTTGATGGACATCCCCCCCCGCCCCTTTTGGCGTGTGTGCGTGTTGTGTGTGTGTGTGTGTGTGTGTGTGTGTGTGTGTGTGTGTGTGTGTGTGTGGTGTGTGTGTTGTTGTTGTTGTTGTTGTTGTTGTTGGCATGTTAACAATTTCCCCATTGATCATTTCCATTCGTTTCCTTTCCAACCATTATTATTAAACTATTATCCTAACACCAAAAACATATCACTTCTCACAACTAGTCTCATTATGATCATCATTCACTCATAATACTGTTTACATGTCCACCTCCTTTCACCCCCTCCCCTTTGTGTGATTTCCCCTCCCCCTTAGACAGGATACCCCTTTTTTCCTTGATCATTCCCATCTCTTCTCAACCAACACGATCATATTAATGCCAGCACACTATTTCAGCTACTACAATGAGTACCATCCAACAGTACTGTTTATTTTTCCAATGATACTGTGTGCACGAGTTTCCCATCCCTCATCCCTGTACACACGTATGTGTGGGCGGAAAGATATGAGCTTTCTCCCCCCCCCCCCCCCCCGTAACCCTCTCCCCCCCCCCCTTTTCCCCCAATAACGATTGCCCCTCACCCATTGATCATTTCCATTCCTTTCCAATCATTATTATCATTACCCACACCTCCACATATAGCTACTATCATCACAGTCAGCACCCATTTAGTGTTTTTTTGCTGTTGTTGATCAGTTCTGTTCCTTACCACTAAGTACTATTATCAATCCACCATAATCACTACAGTCAATAATATCATACCATTAAACAATAATTACAAAACAAACCACCCAACCCTACTATTCACACACACAACACACCCTCAACCCCCACCTCCCTTCTAAAAAAACAACAACAAACAAATAAACAAACAAAAAACCACGTCATCAGCATCCCTCCTCTTACACATACGTTTTCATCATCGCCACTATTATCAACAGTACTGCCATTATTACCATTATTATCACGGTCATCATTACTATTTCAGCTCCCATGATCCCCTCCTTAATGGCCTCGTTTTCATCCAACAGCCATTTTGCGCCGAATATGAGAAGTGGTTTCTCGTTCTTCGTTTTCACTGTCCTAACTGTTGTTTGTTTTTGCCTGCAGAAGACCCAAGAGGTCGAAATGCACTGTAACAAAACCTCTTTCCTTTCTAAATGTTGCTTCATTTTCCGCCCTCAGTCACTTCGTTTTGAAACTAACCTCTACATTTTCCCAATGAAAAGTAATGACGAACAGAAGATCAGTTATCTCTTCGATGTGGATGCAAAAGTTAATCTTGGGTTTTCAACTTAAATTGCGGAATGAAACCGACGTTGAAAAGGAGGTACAGGCGATAACAATAATGATACTACTACTACTACTACTACTACTACTACTTCTTATTAGTAAATGTTATAAAGACTGAAACAACGGAATGGAACAGAAGTTGAAGGGAAGATGGTACAGATAATGATAATAATGACTGTGGGCTGGTGTTGTTTGGGTGGTTAGGGACATGCTGTTTTTGGATGTTGATGCAAAGTGGACACGCGGTCTCCAGTTCGGCAATACATGGGATTCCTGCATGGTATGCTCAAAGCTGTCACTCCGTGAGTGCCAAAGCGCAAGGACTTTGACATGATTGATGTTGTTTTAGGGATGGCTGACGTGCAGAGCGACAGGTTTTGATCAATATGGCGGATGTTGGCCGGGTGTTCAGAAATGCGTGTGTCAAGTGCGCGGGATGTCTCTCACCTACATAGATCTTACAGCACAGTTCACAATGGACAGATATACATATTTGCGGCTCTGACATGAGAATATAGGTGTTATTTGGAACGAGTCTCTGGGGGCCACGTAAGATAGTGTCTGGCTCAGTGTGAGGACAGATTCTGCAATCGGGGTTTTGTGCAGATGAAAATATAGAGTAACTTAGGTGTGATCATCTTCCTCATTTTGGAGCGTGCATGCAGGTCTTTGAGGTTTTTGTAGCGCCTGAAAGTAATGATAGGTCCCAAAGGGAGGTTTGTGGTAATCCAGTTGGACTTTAGAATGTGCAGATTGAAAGTGTGTGTGTGTGTGTGTGTGTGTGTGTGTGTGTGTGTGTGTGTGTGTGTGTGTGGAAGAGCAGGCTGGCAGCAGTGGGTCTGTCTGATTTTTTTCAGAGGCTGGGCTTGCAAGATAATTGTTCTGAACACAGCCGTGGCGCAGCTAAGAGCATCATTTACGGCGGTTGGTAAAGAAATGAAACTATTTTCCCCGCTTGCAGAGTGAAATAATCTTTGTCGGAGCGGAGTCTACGCAGGCGGTGGAACTCAGAGTATGAATGAATTGTTTGACGGGTGGGTGATGGAAAGATGTATAGTCCTGGTACGAATGTGCATCGGTGAGTTGTAGGAAACTCGTATTTTGAGCAGTCC
>CM031602.1:68447418-68474918 GCA_018398815.1 Conus ventricosus
ACTTGGGTACACCAGTCGCATCACGAAGCAAAATTTACACAATCCTGTCAGGTGGAAAAAAAAACAAACAAACACACTGACATACTGATGTCCAGCTACACAACAATTCAATGCATAGCAGGTTAAGTACTGATACCCATAAGACGGACAAGATTAGGCCGTAAGGCATCACCAACTGACAGATCGATGCATTAAAGGAAGACATGGAAGGCCACGTTGTCAAAGAACCTTGCATTGTGCGTAGCTTGTGCCTTGCTGAACACGAGTTTACACGTTCACCACTTAATTACCAGATCACAACATAACAGACTGGTTAGAAATTGTAACAATTGTGAAAGTGTAAACAGTTTTCCAAAACACAGTCCAGGGAGAAGTAAAAAATAAAGGAGTAAAAAGGGGAAAAGAAAGGGGAAAAAAGGCACAGCGTCAGACAGCACAACGTCAGACAGTGACAGAACAGGGAGCAAGTATAGCACAGACTTCCCAGAGGTGCTAATAAAAGTTAGACGGAAAAGAGTAACCTCCTCACCTGCCTCCCTCCCCCTCCTCTCCCTATTCCTAAAGGAACTGGAAAGAGTGAAAGGAGCAACAGGTGTGCTGACCTTAAGTAAGAACAATTATTAACACATATTTATTCCTACAGCCCCCACCCCACCCCCCACCCCCAAGCTTCTGACAAAAACGTGGAACGACAGAGAGTTGAGAAGACCCACCTGTGGTCACAATGAACTGGTGGTGCCTGATATTACTTGTATCTATTGGCTACTTCATACACTGTTGCTCCTTCTATTTCGGTGCTCCAAATTACTTTCATGTGTCAGCTGTTCGTTATCTTTAATCAACATCTCTCTTTCCTCTGTGTGTGTGTGTGTGTGTGTGTGTGTGTGTGGGGTGTGTGTGTGTGGGAGGAGAGAGAGTGAGAGAGAGAGAGAGAGAGAGAGAGAGAGAGAGAGAGAGAGAAGAGAGAGAGAGAGAGAGAGAGAGAGAGAGAGGAGAGAGAGAGAGAGAGCACGTGCGTGTACACGTACGTGTTGCATAGCCAGATTGTACCATGGCTGTGGAATCCTGTGGCACTAATTTGCGGGACAGGCTGTCTGTCCAGGTCTGGGCCCACTGTGTCATTTGGGAAGCAAAACAAAGTGTTGGTGGTTGTTTGTGGCTGAGCTTTGCCGGCACAACAAAACAGACCTACACTGCCAGTTGTGGGAATCAATCGGCCATTACTACTGATCGCTCCATCTGTAGCTGAGGCAACACGTCACCACTGACTGTAGCAGCTACTGTAAAACAGTACTGATTGAGTACAGATTGCTACACAAATTGGAAATGACGTATCTGTGATCAACGTGTTTACGGTTTTATCATGACAACCCATTACAAACTGGAAATGACTTGTTTGAGATCGATGTGTTCACGCTTGGGAACGAACGCACGGAGAAACAATGATTCCAGACCTAGTAGTTTGAGTTTCACTTTTGAGAATTTCCGCACCCGTGTCCATACAGGCACACTTGGGTATCAGTAATCATACCAAGAAGCAACATCTACACAATCTCGTCATGCTAGAAAAGATACCCAACAGCAAACAAATACACACAGACTGATGTCCTGCGACAAAAGAATTCAGCACATAACTGCCTATCTGTGAATCCATAAAACGGATCAGATTAATTAGGCCACATGGTAAGGAATTAGTAAAACAGTTCAATGCCTCCGAGGAAGGCATAAAAAGGCTATGTCGTCAAAGAACACTGCAGTGTGCAGAGCTTAAACTCTCTCTGAATGGCGTTTACAAGCTCACCACCTAGCCGTCAGATTACAACAAAAATCGGGCATGTTAGAAGTCGTAACAATTCTGAAAATTTAAACCATTTTCTAGGACAAAGTCAAGTCAAGTGAATCGACCACAAAGACGGACTATCCCTGCCCCCCCCCCCCCCCCCCCCTTTTAACCCCACCCACTTCAATCTGTCCTGTAAACGACAGTCAAGGCAGATGTTAGAAAGGTGGTAAAAATTCACATCATCAAACACTGACAGACCATAGAGCAGTTGTAGCATAGAACTTGCAGAAGGTGGTCATACATGCACTACTGAAATGAGCACACACGCCACTCCCCCCCCCCCCCCGGTCCGGAAGGAGAAAAAGGAACAACAGGTGTGGTAACCCCCAACTAAAAACACCTCGTTATTGACACACTTTTATTCCTGGAGCCCTGGAAGCTTCTAACGACAAGATGGAACGAAAGGAAGTTAATCAGACTCACCTGTGGTTAAATCAGACTCACTGGTTAATCAGACTCACCTGTGGTTAAAAGAGGTAGTGGCTGCTATCACCGGTCTCCGTTTGCTATTTCAAACATTGTATTATAAATATTTTACATATGCTCCTTCCACACGGTGCTCCAAATAACTTCCATGTGTCATTGCTGATTACAATTAATCTACGTTCTCTCTTTCCATGTGTGTGTGTGTGTGCGTGCGTGCGTGCGTGCGTGCGTGCGTGCGTGCGTCGCGCGCGCGCGCGCGGTGTGTGTGTGAGTGTGAGAGAGAGGGAAAGAGAGGGGTTGGGTTTGAGAAAGAGAGAGAGAGAGAGAGAGAGAGAGAGAGAGAGAGAGAGAGAGAGAGAGAGAGAGAAGAGTGTGTGTGTGTGTGTGTGTGTGTGTGTGTGTGTGTGTGTGTGTGTACACCCACCGGTCTAACATGTATTACACTTAAAAAAAAGAGTTACATCGTATTTTTCTCCTGAGGATCAAATGAGATTATTATGAGTTATACTGAATTTCTTGTACTGCGCTGCACTTATAAGGCATCATAAATATAGGAAATGCTTCTCGAGGGAAAATCTTTGTAAAAATAATAGCCGAATTAAAAAAACGAGAGCATGTTTTCACTCTCTTGTCGACACTGATTATGTTTTTGCTTGAAACGTCTATCGTCCCTCCGTACCTCTCAAAAACACAAACGGGACACACACAACACACACACACACACACACACACACACACACACACACACACGCACGCACGCACGCACGCACGCACGACCAGATTTTCTAGCGAGGGAAGCAAAAGCCTCCTCATTTTTCTTCGCTAAAAGGGCATATGAAAGCGTTGCAGAAAACGCCTTGCAATGTAAATAAAACGCAGTCAACACAGTAGCGCGTGCACTTTCACGTCGTCTGCTCCGTGAACCGTCTACTGCACCCGCCCAGGGGAAATGACCTCCCGCTTTTCCGACAGAAAACCTCATCTAACTATTACTGATATTGATGCTACGGATACATACTCTGGTTGTGATATGTTCAAACACATAACTTGATATCGTGGTGAATGTTAGTAATGCTATTCCATGCTAGAAAAAAAATAATCAGCAGTTAACACACGTCGACTACTTTAACTTAAACATGCAAAACGCAGTTAACATGTCCGTGCGAGCGAATGTTTGTAAACAGAAAAGCAGAAAGAGTGTGTGCGTGTGCTACAAGATGAATGTAAGAGATGATCAAAACATGAAGAACTGGGTGATAACTAACCAAACTACATACTGCTTATCTGGGAAGACTGTAAGTGGCACAAAAATACCAGTAATGTTTAAATTAAAAGAGCTTTTCCACCGTATAGGACTGATAAAATGCAATGAGTAGTTTTACGTTGTCATCTCTTAACTGCCAGGCCTAGCCGATTTGGAAAAAGGAGAGACGTTTTTCAATACTTAAGACAAAAACAATACTCCGTATACTTTCTTCAAGATACACATTTTCGTCAAAATTAGAACGCCAGATTAGAGCAGAATGGGGGTATGAGGGTATTTTTCGTCAAACAAATAGAGGTCTAGAGATGTAGCAATTTACTAAACAACAATTCGAATTCAAGATAGAAAAAACCAGTTCAAAGACTGTGGGGGTAACTACATAATCTTAGTAATAAAACACCACGGGAAAACAAATAGGATTGGTAAACATATACGGACCAAACAGGGATGATCCAACTTTTTTTCTCTAATTGCAGAACCAAATAGAAGAGTTAAATGTACCGAATATAATAATAGCTGGAGACTGGAATCTTGTGTTGAATCCTAATTTAGACTATTGCAACTACAAACACGTCAATAATGTTAAAGCACAAGAAAAGGTATTCGAAATGATGTCAGATTTAGAATTAGTAGACATATGGAGAGAATATAAAATCCAAAATTCTTCGCTACACTTTGGAGGCGATTAAATCCCTTTCAAACAAAGCCGTTTAGATTTTTTTCTGGTCTCTGATTCATTCTTTCCAATATAAAGAAGCTGACATTCTCTATGGTTATCGAAGTGATCACTCTCTTATAACAATAGAAATCACATTTAAAAAAGAAGAACGATCAAAAACTTATTGGAAATTCAATTCCTCGCTTTTAAGAGATAAAAAAAATATGTTGAACTTGTTAAGGAAACTATACAAATTGTTTAAAGAACAATACGCGGTTTAGTCTATGCAAGAGAAAAATTAAATTTGTTCCGAATTATGAAGTTCAATTGAGTGTAACAGATCAATTATTTCTCGACACCCTTTTAATGAAATAAGAGCGAAAACAATAGCATATTCTATCAAAAGGAAAAGAGAGCAAAGTGTGAAGGAAGAAAATCTAGAGAAAGAGATACATACTGGAAGCAAGCAAAAGAAAAGTGACAGTGATAGAGTTTGTTTAGAGGGAAAAAAGGAAGATCTAAGAAAAGCTAAAATGATGGAATTATTTTCAGATCAAAAGCAAGGTGGTATCGCAAGGAGAAAGTGACGAAATATTTCTGCTCTCTGGAAAAAAGGACATATGTCAGCAAACAAATGTCGAATAGTAACAAACAAAGGACGCGTTTTGTCAGAAACAAAAGAAATGTTAGATGAAACCACATCTTTTTATGAAAAACTTTACGAAGAAAGAAGAACTCAAGGATGTTAATTTAAATGACTATGTCACAGCTTTACCAAAATTAGAAAAAGAAGAAGCTGACAAATTAGAAGGAATTATAACAAAGAAAGAAGCAGCACAGGCAATAGAAATATGAAGAATGATAAAAGCCCAGGATCGGACGGCATGACGGTAAATTTTTTCAAGTTCTTTGGCAACAGATAGGGGATTTTGTGGTTCGCTCCATCAATGAAGGTTTTTAAACGGGAAAATATCTATAACACAGAGGGAAGGCATAATAATATGTTTACCGAAAGGTGATAAACCAGGGAATATTTGAAGAATTGGCGACCAATACATTACTAAATGTGACATACAAAATTGGATCAGCATGCATCGCTAACCGCATAAAAACTATACTACCGAAAATTATAAATGAAGATCAGACAGGCTTCGTACCAGGAAGATTTTTGGAGACAGTTTAAGAACTTTATACGACATGATGCATATTTAGAAATAAGGAACTTGCCCGATACTTGTATCAATTGATTTTGAAAAGCTTCGACTCAGTAGATTGGATTTTCATGAAAAAAGTATTAAACAAATTTGGGTTTGGAGATGACATATGTAAATGGGTATCTGCGTTTTATAACAATATCAGGTCTTATGTTATAGTAAATGGGAAAATGTCAAGACATCTTGAAATACAGAGAGGTTGTCGACAGGGTGATCCCGTATCTCCATATCTTTTTATACTGTGTGCCGAAATCCTGGCATGCAAAATTCGAAAAGATGAAAAATCAGGGGAATAAAAAATATCAGACACCGAATTTAAAAGTAAATCAGTTGCTGATGACACCACTTTCACTTTAGAAGGAGACAGAGCATCTTACGAAAAACTGTTCGAAAGGTTAAATGAATTTGAAAGTATATCTGGCTTAAAATTAAATTTTGACAAAACTACAAAATGTTTGGCTAGGAAACAGGAAAAATTCAGCAGAAAAATATTTATACCACAAACATATGCAATGGAATCCCCCAAAATTTAAAAATTCTGGGAATCTGGTTTGCAAACGAGATAACAAATTTAACCGAGATTAATGTAAAAGATAAATTTGTTGAAGTTAAAAACTTTGTTTAAAATTTGGGCAAAAAGAACATGTACTCCTTTGGGTAGGGTTGCGGTACTTAAGTCTTTGATTCTTTCAAAAATTAATCTTCTTATGGATTCTGCTCCCTAACCCACCGGAAAATGAGTTGAAAAAATGCAAAAAATGTGCTTCGAATTTGTGTGGGATGGCAAAACAGACAAAATAAGGAACAATATTCAGTACAAAATGTTGAGCAAGGAGGAATAGGAATACCTGACATACAAGCCTTTGGTGCATGCACTGAAGTTGTCATGGTTGAAAAGCTGCTTTCAGGAACTTCAAAATGGAAACACATACTCGAAACATTGTGCCCAGAAATAAACTATATACGCTGTTACGGGTCTAAAATGTTTATAAAGAGTAAATGCAACTACTTCTGGAAAGATGTATTTTAGCCTACGAAAAACTCACCCAGCCACATACATTTAGATAACGAAGAGGAAATTTTATCAGAACCTATTTTTCACAACATAAAATTTAAAATCAACAATAATGATTTTTGTTTCACAAAATGGACTGCCAAGAATGTGTTCTTAGTAAAAGATATTGTTGGTAAATAATGGAAGCTTTTTGAATCATGATGAATTTTGCCAGAAATGGAATTTGAGAGTGAATTACTTACACTATCTAAGTTCCATTCAAGCGATAAAAGAATATATCAGAAAAAGAATATAACTGTTCAAAACAATGATAGTAACCAGGATCCAAAAGCAATTAAAACGATAAGCAGCGTTACAAAAGGCTCAAAACCATATTATAACATACTGGTTGGAAACACACTTGTCGGTAATATCAAACCACTCATTAATTGGCAAAGAAAGTTAAATTCTGTGGTAGACTGGCAAGTCGTTCTAAGATTGATTAGTAAAATAAAAGAAGTAAAATTGAAATGGTTCCAGATTAGAATTTGCTACAGAATATGGTTACAAATAATATATAAAAGAAAATGGGCCTAGTCGTGAGCGATAAATGTAGTTTTTGTAATGACAATTAGATTCGATCTATCACTATCTCTGGAACTGTGACTTCGTACACAACTTTTGGATGGAATTAGAAAATGTATGAAAAGAAAATGTCATGTTGTGAAAGACTATCCTTTAACGTTCAATTAATTTTGTTTGGAACAGACGGAAAAACCAAAATCGATGAAATTCTGTATATCATTATCTTATGGGCAAAATTCTTTATCTACAAATGTAGGATTAATAAAATTAGACCAACCATGACAGCTTTTTATAGAGAACTCAAATACAACTATCGCACCGAAAATATAAGCATAGTCTAGAACATGCGCCATTCTGAGTTTGAAAAAAAAAAGGATACTATATTCAGTGTTACTTAATGATTAAGTGTTCCTTGATGATACGTTTTTTCTTTACTCGATGCTATAGTGTGCCTGTTTTTGTCATACAGGACTAGATAAACAACCCAGCCCTGAAACATTACCTCTGCTACATGAACAAAAACAAGGCCCTTAATGGAAACTATTACTCCATTCAAATCACTTTTACCTAACAGATATTCTCTTTCACTGTTTTACTACTATAATATGTGCCACATAACAAAACATGAATGTTAGCTTTATAGTAAGTACAGGATAACTGAAATTATGGGGATATCGGTTGGAGGTGGAAAATGAAAGAGGAGGGTTTTTTTACGTATGTACAGACATAGAAAAATAAATGCGTGTGTGTGTGGTGTGTGTGTGTTGTGTGTGTGTGTGTGTGTGTGTGTGTGTGTGTGTGTGTGTGTGGTTCGTGAGGGGAGGGGGGTGTAGCTGAGAAGGAAGGGAATCCTTTTTCCTATTAATTTTTCCTTTGTTCTTTTGTTACGATTTATATTGTTTACCATTTCCCACTGAAAATGAACGTTGGCATTCTATGTTTGTTTTTCTTTTCACGCGAGTTGAAATGTGCGATGTAAAAGAAGAGAAGGGAAAAGGGGGGAGGGGCGGGGGTAGAGAGGAAAAAAAAAAGAGAAACTAAAAGTATGCTGATAAATTATTGAAAAGTTGGTGGATGCGTGTGGGAGGGGTGGTGCTCTCTAAGGGGTTTTCTCTCCGTTTTTCTTCCCTCAATCTTAGTTATTTATGATTATGAGTTTATTTTATAATTGATATGTTTATGTTACTGTTTGCATATAACCTTTCTGCGCACTGTCCGCTTTCTGCGCTCCTGTCAGCTCTAACTTTACTTGATTTAAAAAAAGAAAAAAGAAAAAAAGAAAACCTCATCTTGTTAAGGCTGATCAACAACCCTCTGGCGTTTTCTTCAAGGAGTGGAGGCGCCGTCAAAGAAGAAGGCGAAAAATCAAGCCAGGAAATCTGAAAAAAGCGACTAAAAATATTTCTATGGAAACGGACGGTGACGGAGAATACAGAGATTGACGGCTGCATGGTTCACGATGAACAGGCAGACAGCCTGCGTTGTTCTTCCGCAGTGAACGGATGGCAGCGTCGACAGGCAAGTGCGCTCAAAAGAAAAAAATATCGCAGATCTTTTAAACTTGAGGTTAAGAAATACAAAGTTCCCAGACACACCGAGATGTGCAAGGAGTGCACTGGCTATACAAACCATCCCACAGAAGGTGTCAAATTGCACTGAACGGTGAGAGAATAGGCCACATGATTTGAACACGAATGTCTGGCTAGGTTTAAAAACGAGGCTAGGTTTTAAAAAACGAAGAGAGAGAGAGAAGAGAGAGAGAGAGAGAGAGAGAGAGAAACAGACAGACGGAGAGAGCGACAGAGCGATCGAAGAGAGAAAGAAGAGAGAGAAAGGGAGGGGGGGGGGAGAGGGGGAGAGAGAGACAGGCAGGCGCAGACAGACAGACAGACAGACAGAGAGACAGAGTGAAGCATGCATTTTCAAGAATTTTGACGGCTACCTCAAAGAAAATCTACCAGATTTCACTTGAATGGAAGCTCATAAGACTACCTGGGTTCCTGGTCTTTTTTCATTCTCTCTCTCCCCCTCTCTCTCTCTCTCTCTCTCTCTCTCTCTCTCTCTCTCACTCCTCCTCCTCTCCCTCCTCTCTCTCATACACACACACACACACACACACACACACACACACACACACACACACACACACAACACACACACTTATGTTCCCCTCCCCGCTCTTTACCTCTCCTTCCAAAGAAAACATGGGTTTCGATTCCACTAAGGTGAAAGAACCTTCCCTCTTGGACAAATCCTCTGGCTTCCCTCTTCGGAACTAGCCCAAGAAAACCAACACAGCGCAGTGGCTGAAGCTAAGAGGCGAGACGAACGAAGTCCGATTGAATTTCAATGGCATGACACTGAATTTGGTAAAGGAAGAACGCGCCTGCTGAAGTGCGATAACATACAGGAACGCATCAACATGTTAGTTGGGAGCTGAGGGCAGAAATTGTGCATGGAATCGGCAGACAATTGACATGGAATCTCCCGATGTAACCAGGCTTTTTTTGTTCTGTCAGTCAGGTGATTAATGTCATTGCAGACTTAAAAGCACCTTGTTTGTCAGAGGTGGGGCGGGTGGAGGTGTGAAACTGTGTGGATAGAAAATCTGTGGAAATGCGGAAAACGTGGTGTGTAAAAAAGCTTACGATCGACGACGACGGCTGCTTTCAAAAGAAACGGTAATTTTGTCAATCGTCTCCTTGTCGTTCCTCCTGTCATTTTTACATGGGTGGTTTGATGATGTTTTCTTCTCATGTGTCTGTACTTTCTCTCACTGTACAAACATCGTTAAACGTGCTGCTGAAGTAGATGAATTTTCGTAGTTGAGCAGTTCTTCTGTTACGAAGATATGCACAAACAAGGGATGCCATTATAGTATGAAGCCGGAGGGTGAGAGAGAGAGAGAGAGAGAGAGAGAGAGAGAGAGAGAGAGAGAGAGAGAGAGAGAGAGAGAGAGAGAGAGAGAGACAGAGAGAGAGAGAGAAAGAGAGAGAGACATAGAGAGAGAACATCAACAAAAAGTTCAGCAGATCGTAAATGCTACAGATTAACATCTTTTAAAACGAGCAGGAAATGGTATTGGTTAACATCATGTCAAACCAAACTGGAAACTATCCTAGGTTAAACCGATTGCAAACAGTACTGTTCAACACTGTTTAAGTGGTATAGAGCCACATCGTTTTAGAAGAACTTCAAATGGCGTTGACCGACATTTTATATAACTATAATAGCTGTTGATCAACTTCATGCTAAACCGCTTCGTCGATCTCATACTAAATGTACTAAAAACAGTACAAGTGAAACAGTTAAAAACAGTATTAATCAACATGATGTCAAACATGTTGGGAACAGCAATGATCGGCACTGTGTAAAACAATTTAGAAACGGTACTGATCCATATCTGAAATAGACTATAAACAGCAGTAATAAATGGCTTGTTCAACAAGAAGGATAATTACAATAGAAATCAAAGCAGCGAAGTAGAACACACACACACCCTCCCCCGCCCAGGAAAAAAAAGGAACAGAAGCTGCAAAACACTTTTTAGAAGCGCATACCTAGTAACGGCAAGCAATGCAACGGACATATGACATTCTGTCAATATACAACTCTTTATGAACAAAGAGCAGCTTAAAAAGGTTTCTCGCGGATAGCAAAGGCTACTGGGCTTTATACGTTTATTGTTGAAGACAAAACCCAGTTCCAGAAAACAGTATTATTCTTCTTTTGCACGGCACACACGCCTCGCCGTAGCAGAACATCACCACACTCATAACTGCTTGCTGCCATCAAGATGATGGCTGTTCCGACTCTTTGAAACTTATGTCGGCCAGTCAGTCTGAGAGCAATTTGTGCGTCAGTAATGGTTTGAGGTTGATTTATGTCCAGTGAATGTAAAAAGCAGTGAAAGGTCACAGTACTGACAAACATTTTCGTGGGAAAGATTGTTCAGTGTGAACGACAAAACCAAGGACATGACACATGCCTTTCATGGACTGTACGATTGCGGAACGTTCTTCAGGATTTTGTCGTTACTGCATTCAGGAACCCCCAAATACGATCACTTATAGATATTGTTCCTACACACAATTCTATAAGATCCGCCGAATGATTTTCTACTGGACACTGGAAACAGAACACAGTGAGAACAAGAAATAACAGCAAACTGTCCGTAAAAACAAGAACGTTACGCTAGTTCACTATCTCATGCAACAAAATGGATTAATGGCCGTCTTAAACTTTGGATTTTATGACGTTTTTGTAATTGTTGGGAGTTTATATTATCATTGCGTCTCGTCCTCTTAATGGTGATAGTGTCAGGGTTTGGGGGCCCGTTGATTAAAAACTTAGATATGATGTAACATTGGGGAATGACCGACGTGAGCTGTTTATGGTTTCTACTCTACATTGTTTAGGAAGTGCTTTCATCGACGAGTCTGTGCTTTCTCATCTTCACAACCCAAAACGCCTTTCTCATTTTTTTTCTGCACTTTACTTTACGACCTGGAAGAACCTAGCAATGGCTCAATGGATAAACCATTTTCTCGGGAATCCCCGAACGACCAGGAAGACCCTAGCGATGGCATAATGGATAAACCATTCTCTCAGGAATCCCCAAACGACCAGGAAGACCCTAGTGATGGCATAATGGATAAACCATTCTCTCAGGAATCCCCGAACGACCAGGAAGACCCTAGCGAGGGCATAATGGATAAACCATTCTCTCAGGAATCCCCGAACGACCAGGAAGACGCTAGCGATGGCATAATGGATAAACCATTCTCTTAGGAAGCAAGTGAGTACACGAAGGCCACGTTCAAGAGAGTGTTGAGCGATATCAAAACCAAGCCAACCACAGAACGTCCGTTCGGAACTGACAGCAACATCACACAACTGCCAAGGGAAAACAGACACACACAGAATAATGATTACAATGTATAACGATTCAAACATTGCCATCCGTTCAAACGGAGAAAATTAGACTGCTGAGTACGCGAGCTATTTTGCTTAGTTTATTAGAATCAAATATGCACTCACTGTGTATGAGAAAATTCTGTTTATTTTACGTCCAAGTTGAAATGCTTTTAACGTTTTACACGTCAACTCTTCACAGCGTGCCTACGTGTTTGGAAACCAACACTTGTGGAGTAAATGCTCATAGACAAGGGCAGAGCGGAGAAAGTAACATTACAAGACTGGGGGGAGTGAAGGAGGAACTGTTGGAGAGGATAGTGGTTGGTCACAAAAGAGATGAGTTAAACCCTTATCACGAGCCGCTGGTTAACTGGGAGTAATTCTGCCTAACGATATCATCCGTTGATACACTAATTTGATTTCTGACAAATATTTCAGTTTTTCTTTTCAGTCTTTGGTCCATCAAGCCATGCAAACACACTAAATTCAGTCAATCCTCTCATGTGAAACAGTACAACAACAAGAACAAATATACACTCACACTGGTATCTATATCCAGCCACGTAACAATGCAAAATATAGCACTCTAGCTACTGATCCCATAATCGGATAAGATTCCTTTATAATGAGTGCACCAGCTAACTTTTCGCACACCGTTTAAAGCAACCCAAAGCAAAAACATGTCAACATTCCTCAAATGACAAAGAAAAGTCCACTCTGTCAAAGAACACTGAAGTATTCACAACTTTTGCCCATTTTGAGGAACGTTTGTACACTCACTACCTAATCTCAGATTACATCATAAAACAGACATGTTAGAAACTGTAACAGTCGTGGAAGAGCAAACAAATTTCCACAACAAAAGACAAGACAAGTGAATCAGCTATAAAGCAGACATTGCCTTGCCCCCCCCCCCCCCCCCCTCCCCGAACCATCTTCCTTTAGTTTTGTTAACAATATGCAGAGAGAGAAACCAAAAAGGCACAAAGTTAAGTAGAGGAACAAAACAGGGAGCAGTTGCCTTGCTGACTGAAACCAGAAGCAGGTGTGCGGAACCCAAATCAGAACGTCTTGTTATCATAGTTTCGTTCCTGGAGTCCTCGAAGATGCCAACAGCAACGCTGAACGAAAGTCAGTTAATAAGACCCACTGTGATCACCGTGCATTGGTGGGGCTGAGATCACCTGTATCTATTGTGTATTTCACACTGTTATGATTACACACGTGCCCCTGCCAAAGGGGGGCGCTCTGAATGACTTTCAGTTTGTGAGGTGCTGATTATTTATTATTTCTCTCCTCTCTTCCAGCGTGTGTGTGTGTGTGTGTGTGTGTGTGTGTGTGTGGTGTGTGTGTGTGTGGTGTGTGTGAGAGAGAGAGGAGAGAGAGAGAGAGAGGAGGAGAGAGAGAGAGAGAGAGAGAGAGTCTTACATGTGCTCATCAGTCTAAACCATATTACACTGAAAAAATTAATTGCATTGTAAATTTCTCTAGACGACGAAATGAGATAGATCTGAGCTTTATTGAACTTGTACTTCACTGCTTTATACCGTATATCTAGAAAACTGTTCTCTGGGGGTGAGGCGTAGGGGTAACTGATCTAAATGAGAGCTGGGTTAAAAACCGAGAGCATGCTTTCGCTCTCTTTTTCACACTGATTAAACTTCTCCTTGAAACAGCTACCACATCTTTCCTCTCTTCACCCACACACACACAGGATCAAAATCACAAGCCGTAGCAACGTCCGACCAGATGTTGGGGACAAGCAAAAGCTTCCATTCTTGTGGCTCAAACGGCGAGTGAACATTCTGCAGATCCACCCACCCTTTTCCCCCCTGCGACGCGAGTAAAACGCAATTAACGTGGTCGTGGCGTGTGCACTTCCACGTCATCTTCCTGCCTCAGCTGTCCATCGTGCATGTCTCGGCGGAAATTGCCTCCGCTTTTTCAACCGAGAACGACATCTGATTAAGGCTGATCAACAATCTGTGGCTTTACTCAAGAAGTGGAAGTATCGCCGGAGGTAGAGACGAGAAAATCCAGGCTGAAATTTGGAGGGGGGGGGGGGGGGGGGGGGGGGGGAGCGACAGAGAACATATCTGCAGAAATGGAAGGTGATGGTGAATGGATAGACCCATGACTAGATCAACTACGATGAAGAGGCAGACAAAACTGCCAAAAGGAGCAACATGGACAGGCGAGTTTGTCAAAGGTTCAAATTCTTTTTTTTTAAGTTGAGACAGTAACAAACATGCGCTCCAAGACACATGGAAATGAGCAGGATTGCTCTGGCTAAAATGTTCTGCATGCTAAGTTTTAGAGAGGGAGAGAGGAGAGATGAGGAGAGAGAGAGAGAGAGGGAGAGAGAGAGGAGAGATGCATGCAACTTAATCAATCTGTTAGGACTGAAAAAAACAAAAAACAAAACAATAGAAGAACTAAGAAATGAATGCAGACACTAAGAAACAAAAACATGGAAGGGATGCTATACGAGCAAAAATTAGATGGTTAAAAGATGGTGAAAAAAACAGCAAATATTTTAGCAACTTGGAAAAAGAAATTTTGTAAACAAATCGATGAGTTACCTCGACAAAGGCAATGGTGAAATAATATCAGACCAAGATACAATCTTGTCAGAGGTCCAGACCTTTTCCACAATTTGTATAGTTACAGAGAGGTTAATGATATTAACCTTAACCACCTTTTGCCAGATGCCCCAGCAATAACTTGTGACGCGAGAGAGAGACATTAAAGGACCCCTCACATACAGTGAGGCTGCAAAAGCACTGAAAAAAAGCAAAATGACAAAAGTCCTGGGTCAGACGGATTCACTGTTAAATTCTTTAAGTTCTTTTTTGTAGACATCGGTCACTTTCTTGTCAGATCGGTTAATTCAGGCAACGACTGTGGGCAACTTTCAGTCTCACAAAAACAAGGATTTATTGTGTGTTTACCCAAAGAGGAAAAACCCAAACAATTTATAAAAATTGGCGCCCAATATCCCTGTTAAATGTCTCCTATAAAATAGCTTCCGCTTGCATATCTGCAAGGTTACAAACAGTCTTGCCAAGCATTATAAATGTCTGTCAGAAGGGCTTTATCAAAGGTCGTTACATTGGAGAAAATATAAGATTGCTATACGATATTATGCTTTACACTGAAAAATCACGCATTCCTGGTCTCTTAATGCTGATTGATTTTGAGAAAGCATCTGACAGTGTCTCTTGGGTCTTTATTGAAAAATGTTTGAATTTCTTTAATTTTGGACCTAGTATTGTTCAGTGGTTTCGAACATTGTATATGAATACCACATCGTGCGTTCTGGTAAATGGTCAGTATTCTACCCGTTTTAAACTTGAAAGAGGATGTAGACAGGGGGACCCGCTTTCTCCCTACTTATATTTAATATGCGCAGAGATTTTATCACTGATGATTCGAAAAAGTAAAGATGTTAAAGGCATTAGCATAAAAAAACACAGAATTTCTCCTGTCACAGTTTGCAGACGATACTTCTCTGCTACTTGATGGTTCTGAGCAGTCTCTGAAGGCAACTGTAGATATCCTTGATGAATATGCACAGATGTCAGGTTTGAAAATGAATAGTGATAAAACCCAACGAGTGTGGATTGGAAGTAGAAAAAATAGTCAAATTCGATACTTAGGGACAGGAACTTCCAATGGAATCCTGGTATCTTTAAGGTTCTTGGCATAAAATTTTCTACTAATACAGACCAAATTGTTGACTTAAATTACAGTCAAAGCTTTCAGCCGTGCAGAAAATCTTAAAACAATGGAAAAGAAGAAATCTGACTCTTTTGGGAAAATCGCAATATTAAAAATGTTCATTCTTTCTCAGTTTACCTATCTGTTTCTTAATCTTCCGGACCCCCAAGCCAATTTTTGAAGGAAATAGAAACTGAAATGTTCCAGTTCTTATGGAATGGGAAACACAATAAGATAAAGAAATCAGTAATTTATCAAGAACATGAAAATGGAGGATTGAAATGAGTAACATATTTATACTACTTGAGACTCTGATGATTAGCTGGAAAAAAAACGGTTAAATATTCCAGAATCAGAATTTAGTAGTTTCATATATACCTTGTATCCAGCCATGAAACAAATGAAAACGCTCGGAGGTGAGTACTCTAACGTGTTACTCCAACGACTCGATAATCCATTCTGGCTTGATGTTGTTAGACACTATAAAAAGTTCTGCTCAAAGTGTAAACCTTTAAATATAAAAGAATTTCTGTCAGAATGTATTCATTACAATGTAAACATAATAAGGGACAATAAGGTGATCTACATGAAAGAATGGATAGAAGCAGGCGTAACAAAAATTAACCATGTAATGGATGCAAATGGACATTTTCTGTCCTTTAATGATTTTAAGGTAAAATACTCAAATGTTGCAAACACTATTTTTTTTAGCATATGAGGGAATCATCAGAGCTATTTGAAAATATCAAGAAATTCTCAATTACAGAGAAGACGTAGCACATGTTATTGATGAGGAAAATAAAGTATGGACCTTGATCCAGAAAGATAACAAAGTAGTTAAATCGATCCTACTTGGTTCTAAAATTACACCAGCAGCATTGATTAAGTGGGAACGTCTGTATACTGGACTCAAGTGGAAAGATATCTTTTTAAAACCTCTTAAAATTACTACAGATACTCAACGGAGATGGTCCCAGTTCAGAATTGTACACCGTATTCTCCCCACACAAAAGTTTCTTCACATGTGTAAACTCACAGACTCCCACAATGTAATTTCTGTAACTCAGAAACGAGACAATTCAGCACTTGTTTTGGAATTGCATTGTAAATCAAAATTTCTGGAATGACTTGGAATCTGTTTTATGGAATAAATGTCCCCATTCTCTAAGACTAATATTAAACGAACAACTAAATTTGTTTGGTTGTGCAGAAAATGTAATAACAGACAAGCCTTTAGATTTCATACTACTATTTGCCAAATTTTTCATGTATAAAGCAAGTTACACAATTTGAACCCTACAATGCCTAGTTTCATCAATAGTTTAAATATAAGGGTAAGAACAGAAAAATATTTATCAGCAACTGTAGGGAAAAATCATGAATTCGAGCTAACACGGAAAAAATATATGCCTTTATTTATGTAATTTAAGCCTTATGTGTGTAGACATCATGTTGCCAGAGCGGACGGTGTGGTGGGATAATCTCTCCATTGCAAAATGAAATTGTCTATCCATAGGCTCACGTATTAAAAAAAATGTTATGTTATGCCATTTGGTAATAGTTTCTATTATTACCTCTGTTTCATAATAGAGATGTGCCCTCATCTGTCCATCACCTACTAAGTGTCTAATAACTATATGTAACTGTTTCTGAAACTATGTTTTTGTTTTTCTGTACATGCGTCTTGTTTATTGTCTTTTGCTTTTGGAAAATTATTTAAAAAAACAAAAAAAAAAAAAAAAAACAACTGTCAACCAATTTTCACTTTGCTAGTCGGTCAAACGACTTGTGAAGTCTTGGTGTTTAGTTCGGGTGCTTCCTATTCCTCCCTGCGCGCGGGCACGCACACACGCACGCCACACACACACACACACACACACACACACACACACACACACACACACAGCACGCCACGCAGCACGCACGCACGCACACACACACACACACACACACACACCACACAACAACTCACACACATACACTCCTACTTCTTCCTCTCCTTTAGAAGGAACACAGACACTCCCTGCACTCTTTCTCTCTTGAAGAAACCTTAGCTTTCAATTCTGAGATGAAACAACCATTCCACCCGGATAAATCCTCTCTCTCCCCTCTCTCTCTCTCTCTCTCTCTCTCTTTCTCTCTCTCTCTCTAAAACCAGCCCAAGAAAACCAACAACTGCAACAGCAGAGGCTGAAAGCCGAGACGAACAAAATCAGATTGAGCTTTAATGGCATTACACTGAATTTTGCAGGGGAGAACATGCAACATATACTCGCTGAAGTGCGATCAAATATAGGAATGCATCAGAATATTTGTTTGAGGCTGAGAACAAACGCTTTACATGGCATCGCTAAATGGAAACTTTTTTTTTCCCTTCTGTTGGTCAGGTAGCTAATGTAATTGCAGTTTGAGCAAAACCTTGTTTGTCTGGGGAGGAGATAGGTGGAAGTGAGAGACTGTGGATTGAAATCTGGCATCAAGACGGACAATGCGCTGAGGGGAAGGTAATAGAAAACGGAGACCGTTTCAAAAACGGCAAATTTGGCGTTCTCTTCCTTTGCTTTTTCTTCTATCATTTTTTCTGTTCGGGTGGTGTGATGTTTTTCTCCCCATGTCTCGACATTCCGTCTCGCTGAATAAACATTGGTAAACATGCTGACCAAATGGATGAATTTTCTAAGTTGAACATCTCTTCACTTGCAAACACGCTCAAACATGGGATGAAATATTAGAGAATGTAGTTTGGGAAAGAGAGAGAGAGAGAGAGAGAGAGAGAGAGAGAGAGAGAGAGAGAGAGGAGAGAGAGAGAGAGAGAAGAGAGAGGGGAGAGAGAGAGAGAGAGAGAGAGAGAGAGAGAGAGAGAGAGGAGAGAGAGAGAGATGCTACCACGCCTCTAATGTAACGAACCATCAGCAATTCATGATGCGTATGAGTGCATCATTTGTTAAAAATTACATTAAATATGAAAAGCAAATATGAAATCAATAATCCAGTTTAGCTTTCCTTTAATCAGGAAAAAACAAACACCACATTTATCAACAAAATATGGTCTGTTCCCTACTCCCACTACTCTCTCTCTCTCTTTCTCTCTCTTTCCATAGCTGGGTGGAAAAAAGCATGTATAATTTGCTTATCCTATTACCCTGGAAATATTACATTTCGTTCGTTCGTTCGTTCTCTCCCACACACACATACACAAACATACAGAAAAACAAAAACATGCGCGCACACACACACACACGCACGCACGCACGCACGCACGCACGCACGCACGCACGCACGCACGCACGCACGCACCACACACACACACACACACACACACACACACACACACACACACACACACACACACACACACAGAGAATATCTAGCGATACGAAAATGTAAAGCCAAACTGCGTGTACCTTTCAGACGGTATCTTTTTATGTCTTATGCTCCAAGTTTCGGGAATGAATTTCCCTATCGAATTTAACATGGTCTTTGTTCTGATGAATGCCAACTGATCAAACCTCTTGTTACTGCAAACTCTTCCTCAAAATCTGTATATCTCTTTCTCACATTGTCACAAGCTTTGCAATCATAACCAACAATGGATTACACCACCAGCTTCGGAACCACACGCCGGACAAGAGATTTGTGGCATATGTATGTACCATTTCCATCTCTGATTTGTTTTTTGAAAATCCCAAACTTCAGCGCCATATGTAATGAGTGGTTCAATCTGTGAATTAAACATTCAGTAGAAAACTCATAAAAATCCAGTTTTCTAGGCGTCCTAAGATTCTGTGACATTTTCTACCTTTTCAAGCACATTTAACTCAATGCTAAATTAAGCCTAAAGTAGACTGTAAGCAAAACATCATACCCTTGCTTTCAACTTTTCCATCGAACCATTTCTCTGGGGTGGACAAAACTACCTCTTATACGGAACACCATACTATATTTTTCCCACGAATTTGATCGTCACACCCGAACGACCTGCTTCTTTTAAAACGTGTAGTTGGTTTTGCAGTCCAAAATCTGTATCAAAAAGAAGAGTGACGTCATCAGCAAATAATCAAATATTTCAATTATGATAAGATTAATCTGGACACCGCATTTCTTCTTTTCTTTTATTTGTTTACTCTAGTGCTAATTCATTTATGAACAAACAAAAAAAAAAACACATTTTGGTTCAACACCATCCCTATTTTACTCCAAGATTACAGGGAAGACAGAGGAAAAAGTCACCATATGCACTCTTATAATGTGCAAGTGCAAACGCTGAATATATCCCTTATGGTTAGTTAAAGTTTGCCATTCACACTACTTTTTCTTAAAACATTCTTCAGCAACTTACGATTACCAGCCTTCTTTACGGTCAACGAGAAAGCCACCTGTAGTGTCTCGTTTTCAACAAATGATTCTGAACTAAAGCAAACAACGTGACCATGTGGTTAACGGTGCAATACTTTGCTGTGAAGCCCGTTTCTTCCTCATGTGTTTTTCTTCTCCTCTATCTGCCCATTAGTCCTCGCACACATGTGTGCTACAATTTCACATGGATCAGCGCTACTACCAAGTTTCTGGCTAACAAAACTTGTCATAATGTCATCTTTAAAAATGGGGTCATTAACTATGGGCTCACTGAGAGAATTAACACGACTTGCAATTACATGATTATTTTCACAGTTTTTTTTCTTCTCCAGAAGTAACAGTAAGCGCTTGATTATACATAAACACTGAAACCTGCTCGTATCATTGCTTTAATGAAATTTCGTGACACCCTGGAGTTTCACATCATTACTTCGAAGTAGGAACCAAAACGATTGACTCATTAAAAAAAAATCTCTCAGCGTGCTTACCGTTGCTTTGCTGAATCCCTTTTTTTCTCTTTTGGAAGCAAAACATACCTTTCTTTCGTTTGTATATATATATATATATATATATATATATATATATATATATATATATATATATATATATATATATATATTTATTGCTTACCGGCTTTTGCTTTACACCATACTTAATTTTGGACTCGTTCCTTTCTTTTGATCACATTCTGTACCAAACCAATCGATCATAAGTCTTAGATCTCTTTCCAATCGTTCGAACTATCCACACACAGCCAATCCACATAAAGCAAGAACAAGACTTTTCCACACCACTTTTTACACCAACATTCAATAACTTATATACATCAATTTAACATTCACAAAACTCGTCACTCTACACCTTATTTCGATAAGTTTGCACACAATCGGCAGATCACATTCTCCTTTTTTTCGCCTTGCTGACCCATACGGATTCATGACCATTAGGTTGTGGATATTTCAACTCTATAAATCTCGTTTATTATCTTCCTATAATTAATCACTCTTCATAAAATCATCACGCATCACAAAAAAAACCCGGAAAATCCAACAGAGATTTTCCGAAATGTTCAGGGTGTAATTCGAAAAACAAAATTAACGCACACCAAAAACACACATCAAGTTGTTGAATATCATGTGATAAAATCTGTTCTGAAATTATTTCATGAGAGAGAGAGAGAGAGGAGAGAGAGAGAGAGAGAGAGAGAGGGGAGAGGAGAGAGAGAGAGAGAGTTTGTTGACATTTATCTTTTTGTGGCTCCGGAGCTATGGGGTTCAATTCACCAAACAGCGATGAACAGAAAAGTCTAATTTTCCACAAATGACTGCGTAAAAACCACACACACGCACGCGCACGCGCGCACACACACACACACACACACACACACACACACACACACACACACACACACACACACACACTGTGAACAAGGTTTCACTTTCACCCCATTCGGGGGGCATGGACCATAATACTAGGCGATCATCATCATGAACTTAGAAAATAAAGAAAAACAATCACACAAAACTACAGCACTGAAAAACCATTTGAAGACAATGTTGATGCACAGATGAGGAATTCACTGACATGTAATTAGATTTTATCTTGATCAACTTTAAAAGCCTGAATAATCCAGCAGACAATATTCCTCGAAGAGCTGCTGGAAAAAATGACACAAATTACCTTTGAACGAACTTTCAGATACCGGTGTGGAGAACGAAACTGATGACGAAAGACACCACACTCCACCGGAACACTAACAATAATTGTAACACCAAGGGAAACAACTAGTGGAATCTTAACAGACCTTGACCCCTCATCCAGGCAGACAGGACGAGGGGCGAAGTAAACCAGCCGACAGGAGACAAAGGAGAGATGTGGAGGAGTCAAGTCATGACCTCGGGGAGTTTGCCTCGGCGCACACCGGGGCACAGGTGGGGCCATTTCCGTTTGGCCATTTCCCTCTTGTATCCATGGACGGAGTGAACCTCTTGACTCGGTCAGGAACTGTAACACCCTTGTGAGAGACTGTAGCGTCATTGTGAACGACTGTAGCGTCATCGTGAACGACTGTGAACGACTGTAGCATCATTGTGAACGACTGTAGCGTCATTGTGAACGACTGTAGCGTCATTGTGAACGACTGTGAACGACTGTAGCATCATTGTGAACGACTGTAGCATCATTGTGAACGACTGTAGCGTCATTGTGAACGACTGTAGCGTCATTGTGAACGACTGTGAACGACTGTAGCATCATTGTGAACGACTGTAGCATCATTGTGAACGACTGTAGCGTCATTGTGAACGACTGTAGCATCATTGTGAACGACTGTGAACGACTGTAGCATCATTGTGAACGACTGTAGCATCATTGTGAACGACTGTGAACGACTGTAGCATCATTGTGAACGACTGTAGCATCATTGTGAACGACTGTAGCATCAATGTGAACGACTGTAGCGTCATTGTGAACGACTGTAGCGTCATTGTGAACGACTGTGAACGACTGTAGCATCATTGTGAACGACTGTAGCATCATTGTGAACGAGGATCTGTGAACGACTGTAGCTCATTGTGAACGACTGTAGCGTCATTGTGAACGACTGTGAACGACTGTAGCATCATTGTGAACGACTGTAGCATCATTGTGAACGACTGTAGGTCATTGTGAACGACTGTGAACGACTGTAGCATCATTGTGAACGACTGTAGCATCATTGTGAACGACTGTAGCATCATTTGAACGACTGTAGCATCATTGTGAACGATGTAGCATCATTGTGAACGACTGTAGCATCATTATGAACGACTGTAGCATCATTGTGAACGACTGTAGCGTCATTGTGAACGACTGTAGCGTCATTGTGAACGACTGTGAACGACTGTAGCATCATTGTGAACGACTGTAGCATCATTGTGAACGACTGTGAACGACTGTAGCATCATTGTGAACGACTGTAGCATCATTGTGAACGACTGTGAACGACTGTAGCATCATTGTGAACGACTGTGAACGACTTTAGCATCATTGTGAACGACTGTGAACGACTGTAGCATCATTGTGAACGACTGTAGCGTCATTGTGAACGACTGTGAACGACTGTAGCGTCATTGTGAACGACTGTGAACGACTGTAGCATCATTGTGAACGACTGTGAACGACTGTAGCATCATTGTGAACGACTGTAGCGTCATTGTGAACGACTGTTAGCGTCATTGTGAACGACTGTGAACGACTGTAGCATCATTGTGAACGACTGTAGCATCATTGTGAACGACTGTAGCATCATTGTGAACGACTGTAGCGTCATTGTGAACGACTGTGAACGACTGTAGCATCATTGTGAACGACTGTAGCGTCATTGTGAACGACTGTAGAGTCATTGTGAACGACTGTGAACGACTGTAGCATCATTGGGAACGACTGTAGCGTCATTGTGAACGACTGTAGCATCATTGTGAACGACTGTAGCGTCATTGTGAACGACTGTGAACGACTGTAGCATCATTGTCAACGACTGTAGCGTCATTGTGAACGACTGTAGCATCATTGTGAACGACTGTGAACGACTGTAGCATCATTGTGAACGACTGTAGCGTCATTGTGAACGACTGTAGCATCATTGTGAACGACTGTGAACGACTGTAGCATCATTGTGAACGACTGTAGCGTCATTGTGAACGACTGTAGCATCATTGTGAACGACTGTGAACGACTGTAGCATCATTGTGAACGACTGTAGCGTCATTGTGAACGACTGTGAACGACTGTAGCGTCATTGTGAACGACTGTGAACGACTGTATCATCATTGTGAACGACTGTGAACGACTGTAGCATCATTGTGAACGACTGTAGCGTCATTGTGAACGACTGTAGCGTCATTGTGAACGACTGTAGCGTCTCATTGTGAACGACTGTGAACGACTGTAGCATCATTGTGAACGACTGTGAACGACTGTAGCATCATTGTGAACGACTGTGAACGACTGTGAGCATCATTGTGAACGACTGTAGCATCATTGTGAACGACTGTAGCATCATTGTGAACGACTGTAGCGTCATTGTGAAAGACGAGCTATTGTGAAACGACTGTCTCATTGTGAACGACTTGTGAACGACTGTAGCATCATTGTGAACGACTGTGAACGACTGTAGCATCATTGTGAACGACTGTAGCATCATTGTGAACGACTGTAGCTCATTGTGAACGACTGTTAGCGTCATTGTGAACGACTGTGAAGACTGTGATCATTGTGAACGACTGTGAACGACTGTAGCATCATTGTGAACGTGTACGATGTAGCATCATTGTGAACGACTGTAGCATCATTGTGAACGACTGTAGCTCATTGTGAACGACTGTAGCGTCATTGTGAACGACTGTAGCGTCATTGGACGATGTGCCTGATAGGATCAGGCAAACAGCTCTTGTTACTGGTCCTCTTCTTTTTCCCTTCCTAAGGTGACAAAATCAACGGTTTGGATGGTAGGTGGACAGAAATGGCAGCCTACGCTTTTTAAAGAAAAGCAAACGGGAGCCTAGGCTTTAAGAAAAGCAAACGGGAGCCTAGGCTTTAAAGAAAAGCAAACGGGAGCCTAGGCTTTAAAGAAAAGCAAACACCACAACATTGAAAGTCGGCGGGGACTATCTTCACGGTGAGTCAGAGGCCACTGATCAACAAAGGCATGATGACTTTGACCTGTACCGTACTGACCTCCCCGTGTGGTCCTAGAAAGGAACTACAGGAGCTGTGTTCCGCACTTGGGCGTAGGCGATGCTGGACCGTGTCCGCCTCGCTGGCAAGATGGTGCTGTTGGTTGGCTATGTGAATCTGTGTCGCACCGCTGTCTTGTCCTTTCTCAAGAGACAGAATAAGCTGACAGGTGATAAAGCCATGCCGCTTTTAAGACCGCGTCTACGACTCTCGTTATGGTTACTCTCTTTCCAAGCCATGCACTTCAAGAAAGGTTCAACAGTTAAAGGTTTAGCAAGATTACATCTTTTTTATTAAAAATGTGTGAAGAGAAAGGGATCGCTACAAACTCGACACAGTTTCTTCTTCTAAAATGCATAGCTACCAACTCTGCACAGTTTCTACCTGTAAAATACATTTCAACACGAGAGGCTGCTTTGTTGAATCTCCAACCTTTTATTTTCGATTCTTTCGGGGCCGGAATAGCTCAGTGGCTAGAGCGCCGGACTCGTAATCCTGGGGTTGGGGGTTCGAATCTCCGCCGAGCCGTTTCAGTACAGGGGGATTTTCCCCTCAGTTCATTGGTTCTGACTCCATTTCCCA
The DNA here is from genome assembly GCA_018398815.1 of Conus ventricosus. Classification (NCBI taxonomy): domain Eukaryota; kingdom Metazoa; phylum Mollusca; class Gastropoda; order Neogastropoda; family Conidae; genus Conus; species Conus ventricosus. The sequence goes on from CM031602.1 coordinate 68,472,694, forward strand.
TACAGTCCTTCGAATGAGACTATAAACCGAGGTTCCGTGTGTGAACGCACGCATAACATCTTGCACACAGGTAAAATGCCATCACCAACTTTCGGAAGAGAAGGCCAGTTTGGCCGTTGGTATGGATGACACGTTACACATAGCAAGCACCTTCCCCGAAGCTGGAGTATGGTTGCCTTAATGGTGGGATAAAAAAAACGGTCATACACACAAAACTCCACTCCCTTTGCTGGGTAGATGGGATTAATACTTGTCTGTCCATATAGGGAGTGTCCGCAGATATATCAGCCTGCTTACGCAGATGATGAAGAAAATTTCAATTCTTTCCACAGTCTCTTCGTCCTTCGTCGCCCCCCCCCCCCCCCTCCCCTATTCTACCCTCGCATAACTGTCTCACCGCCTCCAGCCCAACCTTTTACCGTCACCCATACTCTGTCCTCTCACATATTACGTGAAAGTTTATTGAGCTTACTGTAACGATTGGCGCTCTTCTTTGCTCTGATTGGTAAACAGTCAACACAACAGTGTCTACGGTTGCTGGCATGTGCACATTCTTGCCCGTATGTTGCCGCTGATCGTAGCTAGTAACGTTCACTTCCTCAGAGAAAACACGGAGAACGAGAGCGACATTCGCATAAACGTATTAGATGAAAGTATTTGGCCCTTCATGAGGAGTGCGAGACTATCACGCCGTATGTATCAGTCACAATTAAAATAAGAGAGAGAGAGAGAGAGAGAGAGAGAGGAGAGAGAGAGAGAGAGGAGAGTACACAATCTATTGTACAGGCACTGGTCCTATACAAGAGAGTGAACACATGTTTTAAACAACAGTTCTCTCAAATACAATGTCAAACTACTTAAACTTTGTGTGTTAAACTAGATAGATTCGCCCCAACATATGCACTTTTGCAGTCTATAACAAGCTAAATTCGAGCGTGTATGGGTATTGGGGGGCAGAGAGACAGACAGACAGAGGCAGATAGACAGACAGACAGACGAACCAACTAGGTGTCCTGTACTGAAAGGTTAAGCGGGTTCAAAGTCATTAAACATGAAGAAGGCAATTTGGACCCTCCCAGGCAGGGAAGAGTGAGGATCCTCACACTTGTTTACTTCCTGGGTCGGAGTGCACCAAAAATAACTTCTTTTCTATTCACTGGAACAACACAACTGAAGGTGGCAGAAGCAAAATTGGCTGCAGTGAAAACAGCCAGAATGAAACGTAAACAAAGGTGCGATGGAATGGGATGAATGTGTGTGTGTGTGTGTGTGTGTGTGCGTGTGTGTGTGTGTGTGTGTTGTGTGTGTGTGTGTGTGTGTGTGTGTGTGTGTGTGTGTGTGTGTGTGCGGTGTGTGTGTGTGTATGTGTGGAGAGAGAGAGAGAGAGAGAGAGAGAGAGAGAGAGAGAGAGAGAGGGGAGTGTGTGTGTGTGTGTGTGTGTGTGTGTGTGTGTGTGTGTGTGTGTGTGTGTGTGTGTGTGGCGTGCATGCGTACATGTCTATCAAAGAAAGATAAAAGTGAATAAACGAGCGAGTGTGTAATTCGTCCTGCGGAAACTTCAGCACGAGACGTCTTCAGGTAGCCATCATTATTAGATACTCATTCAGCTCAGGACTCGCTGACCTGCTGTTTGACCTCTACGATGGTGGCCAGCGGTGCCTGTTTTGATCAAACGCACGCTTGCTTCTGATAATGACTTATTAATCGCGGCCGACAGCTCGAGTGAGCAATCTCCTCTAGCGGGCGCCACTACGTCTGTCCAGTTCTCACGAACTCGCCGCCACCGAGGCATCCGACGACAATTCCCAAGAATTCCCTCCACCAAAGACTTCGTCACGAACTGGACTGCGAAAGAGAAATGGACAGGGGCAATGTGGTATTGGGGGCGGGCGTGGAGGAGGGAGTCGCTTCTTTCATTTACACTTATTTTCACGGTTCGCCATTTTCAACCTGACCCCGATACCCATGCTAGCGCAATACACTCACCTGCAAATACGATGTTAGGAAATAAATTTATCTAAACTGAAACAGCAGCTACCCTTCAGTTTCATTCATCTCACGTGTGTGGTCAATAGATCTTTTGCTACGTATGCTGCAAAACCATCTCTAAAACATGCCAGTCAGGTTCTGGAAAATCCTGGTCAAGTTCTGTAATCTTTTACAGAAATGGACACAGTATAATAAAGGTGATGCTATGGTAAAAATGAGAGAGGGAGGAAGAAAAG
>CM031602.1:68479918-68489918 GCA_018398815.1 Conus ventricosus
TTAACTCTGCTTTGAAAAAGGGCACTTTCTCCTTCTAGGGGGAAAGCAGTCATTCTTTTAATTCACAAAGGCAAAGATTACCTAAAAATTTTTTAAAAAATGGAGACCATTTCGTTAACGAATAGCGTTTAAGCTTTGTTAAATGTTTGGCAAATCGTTTAGTAAGGGAATTAAAAATTTTAGTAAGTGAAGTGGGTTTTGGGATAAAAAGGGAGTGAGTAGCGACGTATGGACTAATTGTGTATTTTTGATCTTTAAAATGTAAAAAAATTTTTCCTGGTTTGCTTTTAAAAGTATTGATTTACACAAGTTTTATGTTTCAAAGACTTATGTTAAAGCTTAAAAAATGTTGGGTTTGGGGGAAGAATTATCAGATGGTTTCGTTTTAAATCGTGATATTTGTTTTGTGTTTTGTATGTGGGGGAAACCAGGTATTTTGGGTTGAAACGGAATCCGCAAGGATGTCTTTTTTCCCCCTTTTGTATTTGTGTTGTATAGAATTGCTAGCAAAAAAGAAAAAAAGACTGTAGAAACATTGAGGAATTGATTTAGGGGGTTAAAGCGATACGTTTTAATGTAAGCAAAATTGGCTTTTGAAAATGAGTTACTTTTATTTTTGACAGTCAGCATGAATGTGCAGGCTTAAAATTATCAATGATTTTTCTTTGTTTTTCTGGTTTGGTTATAAATAGAAATAAATCAGCAGCTATGTGGCTAGGTAGTAGAAAACATAGTGCAGAAGCTTTTAGGCTTTACGGGGGAAAAAAAAATTTAAATTCTGGGTATTTATTATGAGAATGATAAATGGGATCTTTAGTTGGGTAATTGGTTGCAAAGAATAGAAACTATTCGGAAATTTATTCACCCCTGGGAAAAAAAAAATCTTGGTAATGGGTAAAAAATAATATTATCAAAACTTTTCTTTTTAAAATGGTCTTGTTTGCAAACATTTGTGTTGGACAAGATTATCGATATAAATCGTATGCTTTTTAGATTTCTCTGGCGTAAAAAACATTAAAAATCAAAAGGCATTTGAAAAAGTTAAAAGAAGCAAAAGTGCAGTGAATTAAAAAAAGGAGGATTGAAATGAAAAATTTAAGCAGATGCAATCCTTTTCTCCTGTCATGGGTTGAAAAAATTTGTAAGGCCCAAAAAAAAATAAAAGAGGGATTTATAATTCGAGAAAAATATTTTACCCTTTGGTGGAAGTCATGTGTTTTTAGGGCAAATACTAAAAGCGATTTTCAAAGTTTAGACAAGATACTTTCACCTTTTGGAAAATTCTCTGAAACTGGCTAGTTCTTAATTAAAACAAAAAGAGTCTCACCTTTCCCCTCTTTACTGGGAAAAATACTAAAATATTCGGGAAATGTCTTTTTTTCCCCTGACTGGAAAAAGGGCAAAAAAAAAATTTGGGGACATGTAGGTCCAAAGGGATGCTTTCTCCCAGGAGGGGTTTAAACAAAAAGGGGCCCTCCCCCTGAAAGGATCTTAGAGTTAAAAATGTAGTGTCAGCGGCCATACATCCCTTTTTATTGGGTTAGTAAACAAGTAGATTGATATAGATTTTCGAACCACCTTTTTTTGAAACAAAAAAAATTTTTCTTGCAGGTTTTGCAACTTTGTTTTTCCTAAGTTATAAAAACCCATGGGCAGACGTTATAAATAAAAAAATATGGACTGGGTTAAGAAAATGTATGGGAAATACCCCGTTGTGCCAAAAAAAAACCAGAGGGAGTTTTACAATGGAAAAATTTTACAAAATTATACGAAAACATAATGCTATGCAAAATAAAAGTCGAAATATTCAAAAAATGTTATTTGAAAACGATGAATTTTGATTACATTGAACTTTCTTTTTCCACTGTCTAAGGTTAATTGTTTTGGAAATTTGTCGTCAATACTATTAGCGTTACAACACAAAAAATTGGGTTTTCTGAAGAAACTGTGTTTTTGGGAAATTTTTTGACAAAAAAAATTTGACGAATATTACGAAAATACCCCTGTTGTGATTTTTGGCAAAGATGTGTTAAGATTTATAAAAAAAACGGAATTAAGCGCCAATTTCATCATATTGAAAATCAGTGCGCTGGGAAAATATAAAGAGATTCATACATGATTACTTTACACCGCAAGCCGACGCACCCCACACACACTGCACACGCACCCCCGCGCACAACACCCCGCACACAAAAAGCACACGCGCGCGCACAGAGGGGGGGGGGAGGGGGGGAGATGGGGGGGAGGGGGGAGGGAGAGAGGGGAGAGAGAGGGATGAGAAAAGGAGAGAGAGAGAGAGAGAGAGAGAGAGGAGAGAGACATATTTACAAATACCCGTGTTTGTGATTTGAGTGTGTGTGCGAGTGTGTGTGGTTTTTAAAAAAAAAAATGAAAAAACTAAAAATTTTTAGTCCCTTTTTCGTTATGTTGGTTCCTTTTCCCGTATTGAAAAACATTATCAGAGTGAGTGTGCGTACAACACATTAGTACATTAACAAACCGACATTTGAATCAATTCCCCAAAAAACAAAAATCGAAAATTATGCCCTTTTGAAAGAGAACATACGGGATATGCAGGTGGTAAGGTTTGGGTTTGTGAAAGAAAAGAAGAAGAAAAAAAAAGAAAAAAAAAAAAACAAAACAAAAAAACAAAAAAAAATTAGTAGGGGAATTGGGTTTTTTTCCGTTTTTTTTTTTTTTGGCAGATGAAGGGACAGTGGAACACCAAAAAAAAAAGGGTTTGTTTTTTGGCCTTGGGAAAAAAAAAATCCCACCTTGGGCTCCATTGACCCGAGAATGTTTGCCACAAAAAAGCATTTTTTTGAGGGACCTAACATCTTTTGAGGGAAGTGCTCCCTATGATGAATGCAGCGTTCATTCAATAGGATGAGGCGAACGGATCTTTTTTGTCTGGGGCAATGATTTTTTCGTAAGTAAACGAATCGGGGCTACATCCAAAAAAAACACACACCCCCACAAACCCCCAAAACACACACCAAACACAGAAGAGAGAGGAGAGGGAAGGGGAGAGAGAGGGAGAGAGAGGGGGAGAGAGGGGGAGAGGAGGAGAGACAGACAGACAGACTGACAGACAGAGAATATACATGATTAATTGTATAGGGCCCGGCTTTTCAAGGGTGTGAACATTTTCTAAACAAAGTTTTTTATTCAATTTAGATCTCAATCTAAATTTTTTTTTCTCTGGTTTTTCTTCTTCCTAAATACTGGTTCATCAAAAACGGTAGGTCACAGCGCGCATGTTTAAAAAATAAAATAAAATAGCATAAAAAAAAGTGCGACAGTGTTGGCCCCGGAGCAAATTTGGCAACAAGGGTCGCATCGATATTCAAGAAGTTAAAAGCTTGGCCAATTTTAGGCCCGGTAAAAGTAAAAATTGGGGAAGTTAAAATAGAAAATCGTCAAAATGCGATCTCAAAAAATGTCGTATCAATTTGTTTTTTTTTTAAAAAGAGTTGATTTGTGGAAATTTTTGGCACCCGGCAGTGAGTTTCCCCAGGACAGAATAGGATAAAATGAATGTAAGTGGCTGTCAATTTTGATGGGTATGGAAAATTGACCCCCACTCCTGGTGTACTTTTATTTAAAACTAGTTGTTATTGGAAAATCAATTACTTTGCTTGCCTTTGAGAAGATGTTAAGTTTTATAAAAGCTCTTTCTCTTTTAAAGGGTTTCCATTTTAAAATTTTCCCCATTTTCTTCCTAGTATTCCCTTTTCTTGATGTGGTTCCCCGTTCGAACCGTGTGTCTTCTGAATCTTTTTGAGGGGATCAAGTCTTTAGAGGTAAGGATCCCAAACTAGAACCCTATTCCGTATGGTCTACAGTGTTTTTTGCAGTGTTTTAACCCTTTTTGGGGGGAGTCATTGATTTCCTGTATAAAAAGTAAGATGTTATTTGCTTTCTTACTACTAAATTTTAGTGTTTTTTCATTTTGGGGAATCTATAATCACGCCCAAATATTTTTGCAGCATTGTTTCTTTAGAAAAGTATTATGGATAGAAAAATCTGTCTAATTGGTGGCGTTTGTTACATATACGAAATTGGGTTTTGGGGATGAAATTCAAATTTTTCCAAATTCTTTAAAACTTTTTTTAAAGCGTTTAGATCTTCTTGTAGAAGCGTTATATTCTTGTTCTAAATTTTTCTTTTTAAGTGTCACTGCAAAAAGCCTTATGTTTTCCAGGAGAGAGATTTTATTATGTCATTTATTATTTTAAAAAAAAAAGGGCCCGAAAAAGTTCCTGTGGTAACCCCGACAAGATGGTTTACAAAGGGTGACGACCTTCACAACAATTTCGCGTTTCCAAACGAGGGAAAGATCTAGCCCCTTTTAGCAAAGAACCCCCAAGCCGATGTGTTTAAATTTAAAACAAGGGCCTCATGGTCAAACTTTCAAGGCTTTGAAAAAATCTATAAAATTTTCATTTTATTTGGGTCTGTTGTTAAGGGCGTTATTAAAAAACATTGAGAGTTGTTATAAATTGGTCTCCAATCCCCGCGCTGTCTAAAACCTGCTGGGCGTTATTTAAGGAGTCATTTTTGTCAAGTGGTCATTATGTCATATATTATTTGTTCAAGTGTTTTGCTGATTGGATGTAAAAGTTAAAGGGCTTAGTTCTTGCTTTTTTTTTGTCACCTTTTTGAAAAGGGACAATGCTCGCATCTGCCATCTCGGTATTACTCCCCGGTCCGTGAGCTTGGGAAAGTAGTTGGTATCCTCATCAATTATTTTTAATAATTTTAAGAGCTTGCCAGGAACGCCTCGGGGCCAGTAGCTTTGTTTTCTTTTAGTTGGTCAGTAAAATTAAAATCCCGCTTTGTTTACTTTGTGTTTTGCATTTCAGGGGTTTTTCACATATTTGTCTAAATTAATTTTAAGGTTTGGGGTTTGAGAAAAAAGAACAAACTGCTTTTTTGTAAATTTGCTTTCCCCTTTAGGGTCCCGTATTAGGGTTTTTTGGTTGTTTCTCAGGTCTGGAAACCCCAAGTTGTCTGTCTTTACTCCTTATGTAAGGCCATAATTTCTTGTTTTGATATCCCCTTTGAAATATAGATTAAAAAATTGGAGTGGCAAGCCCCATTCTCTCTGACACCCTTTCCCTTTAAAATGTTTTACCTAACGTAATCTTTAATTAGGTGGTTTCAATTTCTTAAAGAAACGAGTTCCCTTCTCACAAAAGTTTAGTTATTTAGTAATCCATGGTGGTGGTTCTTGCTTGAAGTTTTTTTTGTAGGTAGTTGGCATCCTTTAAATTCCAAGTTAGTTTTTTACATTCCAAAAAGGGCCTGCTTTTTTTAACACTATGGGACCCCAAAAAAAAACGATGAAATCATGAGTATCCCTGCGATTTTTGGTTAATCGCTTGGTTCCCGAGTCGATGGGGCGTTTAGGGGGGTTTTTCGAAAAGGGTTTTAAAATTGCTCTCTAAAAGAATTTTGTCTGATCACCGGCTGCAATTAATTGATTGCTAAAGGCCGGCAAATTTGGTAAAAAAAAAAATCAGGTTTTCCTTACCCAAATGGTGCTTTAATGGGCTGATAAACCTAGGCTTTGGTGGTATAAAAACTGGTATTTTTTTTACTGTATTTATTACCATTTATGGATTTCCCCCAAACAATATTGGTAAGTTAAAGTCCCACCAATCCCTTAAATTGCCTTCCTATTGGCCAAAAATGTTAGAAAAATCTCTGCAAATAGCGAACATACATTTTCATCTGTAAACTGATCCAAAAATGACAGGTCCCTTTATTCTTAAAATTATCCCACAAAAAAACTTTCCTTTTTTGCCTTTATATAAAAACTCATGGCTAAGTTTTTCCCAATGGCAATCAAGTTCCCCCCCCTTTTTTCCAGTCTGTCCTTTTTTAAATATAAAAAACTCATTAGAAGTTCACTGTGGATGTTCATTTTAGCCCAAAATTTTGTTCCAATTGCAAACAAGTTTTTTTCGGTGATAAAAATTTCTGAGTTCTTCCTTTTCTTTATAGGATTGAAAAATTTCGTCTATGCATTTAAATTTATCTTTTTTCTTAATGATTTTGGGGTTCAGTTTCCTTTATGAATTTGGGGTTTTATGTTTTTTGAATCGGGTGGATGCAAAATTTGGACAAAATTTCAAGTTTTTTTGGGGGGTCGGTCTGGTGGGGTAGGGCAAAACGGTTGCTTTTGAGTGCAGTCTTCAATTTGAATCTTCAAAAAGTCTCGAACTAAAATTTGGAAACCCCCAGGTAAAACAAATCAAGATATATACTATTGTAATGTTCATAAAATGCTGGTTTAAAAAATACATTTTTTTTTGATACCATGTATTGAGACGTACAGGCCTGCTTTATGTTTCCTGTGACTCTAAATTTCAAATCCCCATGGTATTTTACTTTGGTGGCGGCCCGGATTTAGTCAATGTTCCGATAGCAGGATAAAAAGGGTTAAAAGCCTGTTTAACTCCTCTTTGTCTAATCTTTTATTCAAAAAAAAAACCTTATCACTGTACTATTCTGTGTTTAAATTTAAATCAGGGGTTCAAATCTGGGCTAGTAAAAGATGGAAATATCGGCCAAAGGGGTTTCAAAGGAGGCTAAAAAGGTTTGGGTTTTCACAAGTTTTAAAAACCCCCAAAAATGGAAATAAAGGCGTCACGCTACATTAAAATTTCAAAATTTAAATGAGTGTAGGGGATTTTTTTCCTGTCACATTGGGGGAAAAAGCAAGGAAAATAGAAAATTTTAACGAAGCCCAGGAAAAACCGCCGGTAGCCATTGGTTGTGTTTGAAACTGGGATTGGTACAAAGATGTGTTTTTTGCAACTTGAACAAGGCAAATTCTAAAATGTGGGTATGGAGACAGAAAGAGAGCGAGAGAGGGGGCGGGGGGGGGGGGGGGGGGGGGGGGAAAAGAGGGAGGGAGGGAGGAGAAAGACAGAAAGAGAGGAATAATGATTTATTATGTAGGCCTTTGCCCTATAAAAGATGCCTATTTTTTTTAAACAAGAGCAATATTCAAAATCTCTCTCTCTCTTTGTCGAGAGAGAGAGAGAGAGAGAGAGAGAGAGAGAGAGAGAGAGTGAGAGAGAGAGAGAGAGAATGAATGAATGATTTATTGTGTAGGCCTGGCACTTTACGAGAGAGTGAACAGTTTTTTGGGCAACTGTAATTTCATTAAATTCTCTCTTCTCTCTCTCTTCTCTCTCTCTTCTTCTCTCTTCGAGAGAGAGAGAGAGAGAGAGGAGAGAGAGAGAGAGAGAGAGAGAGGAGAGAGAGGAGAGAGGACAGAGACAGAGAGAGAGGAAGAGAGAGGGGACGTGAGAGGGACAGAGAGACAGACAGATATGCGAGCAGACAGACAGGCAGACAGACAGACCAATCAAGTTCTGTATTGAAAGGTCAGCGAGTTCAAAGTCATTAAACATGAAGAAGGCAATTTGGACCCTCCCAGGCAGGGAAGAGTGAGGATCTCACACTTGTTTACTTCCTGGGTCGGAGTTGCACCAAAATAACTTCTTTTCTATTCACTGCAACAACACGACTGAAGGTGGCAAAAGCAAAATCGGCTGCCGTGGAAAAACAGCAGAATGAAAAGTAAACAAAGGTTTGTAAAGAAAGGGATAAAAATGCGTGCGTGTGTGCGTGCGTGTGTGTGTTGTGTGTGTGTTTTTTTTGTTTTTTTTGTGTGTGTGTGTGTGTGTGTGTGTGTGTGTGTGTGTGTGTGTGTGTGTGTGTGTGTGTGTGCTGTGTGTTTGTTTGTACGTGTGTGCGTTTGCGTTGCGTTGCGTTGCGTTGCGTTGCGTTGCGTTGCGTTGTGTGTGTGTGTGTGTGTGTGTGTGTGTGTGTGTGTGTGTGTGTGTGTGTGTGTGTGTGTGTGTTTGTTTGCGTGTGTGTGCGTGTGTTTGCGTGCGTGCGTGCGTGCTCTGTGTGTGTGTGTGTGTGTGTGTGTGTGGGTGTGTGTGTGTGTGTGCGTGTGTGTGTGCGCGCTTGCGCGCGCACGTGCGTGCCAACGCACGACGCGTGCATATTCAGGAAACATAAAAGTGAATAGACGAGCGAGTGTGTAGTTCCTCCTGTGGCAGCTTCAGCACGGAAGTCACAGGCAGCCATCATTATTTGATACTCTTCCCGCCAAGAACTCTCTGAACTGCTGTTTGGTCACTAGGAGGGTGTTCAGTGGTGCCTCTTTGATCAAACACACGCAGACAATCACCTCCTATGCTGCTTCTAGCAATGATAATTAGACAAGGTCAAAAACTTGAGTAAGCAATTCCTTCAAAGGGCGCCACCGTCCATTCAGTTCCCACGCACCTGCCGCCCCGAGGCCTCCAACGACAATGCCCATGAAGCTGCTGCACCGAAAACTTCAACAAGGACTGGACGAAAGCAAGGAATGAACAGGGGCATTATGGTAGGGGGGGGGGGGGGGGGGGCGGCTTGTACTATTTGCTCCTGTTTGCAATGTTCGCCGCTTTCATCCTGACCTGAGTCTGTGCTAGCGCAGTATTTTCACCTGCAATACAATGTATAGAGTTCCCAAAACTGACACAGCTACCATTCAGAATAGTTCATTTCGTGTCTGTCGATAGGTCTTTCAGTACACATGCTGCAAAACATTAAAAAAATACCTGTGAATCTCTGTAATCGTTTACATAATTGGACATAGTCACTATCATGAAATGATGCTACTGTAAGAATAAGAGAGAGAGAGAGAGGAGGAGAGAGAGAGGGGGAGGGAGGGAGGGCAGAGACAGAAGAAGAGAGAGAGAGAGAGAGAGAGAGAGAGAGATTGAGAGAGAGAGAGAGAGAGGAGAGAGAGAGAGGGAGGGAGAGTTGCATATCTTCATTATCACGTCTATCCTGACCTTAAGACAGAGAGAGAATGATATGAATCATTACTATATCTTGTTATGACCTTCCACAACACACACACACACGAGAAGAGAGAGAGAGAGAGAGGACGGAGGGAGGAGAGAGAGAGAGAGAGAGAGAATAAAAACATACAAAGAAAACTAACGCAGTAAATTTCAACCAAAGCTTGCAGTAAGCAACAGTCATGAGACAGTGAACGAGGCTGAGGGAAAGATCAACTTCACCGGCCTTGCAGACAGCCTGCAGCAACACGCCCTGATCACCTACTCCACCGCCTAACGTAGGCACAATGCACGTCGACCATTACCCATTACCCCCAGCTTCCCGCCAGTGCCTTTGACACGCGATACTAATCAGTAATCACGCCCTGCCCACCACGGTGCCCATGGGATCCAATGTCACCACGCACAATGTTTATGAGCCAGCGGTGTGGACGTCTGGTTGACTGGAGAGGCGGAACGAGTGAGGCGGACTGATCCAGAAAACAGCCGCTTGAAGGACGACCCCAAAAGGGGGGAAGTCATTAGAAGTTCCTTTCTCCCCTTGTATCTGCATTCCATGCAGCGAGGTAAGACACAAAAAGGGAGTAAGCCCACAGGGAGTAGTGGGGGAAGATACAGGAGAGAGGGAGGGAGGAAGGGAGAGAGAGAGAGAGAGAGAGAGAGGGGGGGGGGCAAAGACAAAGAGCAGGAGAGAGAAAAATGAGATGAGAGACGGAGAGAAGAGAAGGAGATACAGATGAACAGAGAGGAAGAGTGGTCCAGTTCAGATCATGTTGCTTTCAGCCAGCTGACCACAAAGACCCATGTCAGAGCTGTCACTTGTTGACGTCAACTCTCAACATCGATTTAAAACACACGAACAAACCGACACAACTCATTAGAACAGAATTTCTGAAAGCACGCCCAAATTTCCTTAAAATCTTTCTCCCATAAATCTTTGGTGAAAAATGTTTATCTCTTTAAGAAACTCAAAATTCACTTAAGGTGGGGACATCCTGAGTAGGGGTTTCGTGGAGTTGCTGTTAAGTGTTTATGTCTGACATAGGAAGTCCAACGCTCCAGAAGGAAATGTTTTACACTGAGTGTTACATCACATGGAATCCCTACACAGCTTCTTCACCTCT
>CM031602.1:68494918-68512418 GCA_018398815.1 Conus ventricosus
GGGAGTAGTAAATGCCAACAAGTTATGATGAGGAACCCACGAGAGGATCCCTGCACTGCTGGCGAGTCCCTTCGGTGGCGTTCACTTGTGCCTTATCTGATCCAGTATAAGCAGTCCACTACCTCTTAAGCCCTTTACTGATCGACAAATGCTCCCACCTGTGCTCTCTAATGATGACAATAAATGCTGAGTAACACAGCAGCGTGAGTGAACGTCCTCTGTCTGAGAGCATCACCTCGTCCGTTCAATCACAATCTCCATGAACATGCCAACTCGGCGTAAGCCTCGAAGGGCGTGGACGTGGAGAGGTCATCGGAAATAAGGTCACCATGAGAGAAGGGCATGAAAGGCCACAGAATTAGAGAATTTGTTTTCCTGGTCAAAGAAGATATGGATGATGAAGATAATGCTATCGAGATCCATTGCAATCCGAGATACATGACAGGGCTCTACTCTACACTGGCAGTAACATTATATTCCAGCGTTGACCTGGCCCAAGAGATACAGACACTTATTGCGTTGGTCGGAAAAGGACTGTGTAAAATAATGAGAACGAAAAGAAAATGGGTCACTACTATTCATTGCTTTATAAGTTGATGGTTAAACAATAGCAGCAACACCAGCTTTAACAATAAACCATGGTGACCCTTTATTTGCCTAGTGTTCTTTTCTACGTCCACCAAGATCGGTCACGATTGCTGTCTTTGTTGGTCCTGTTTCAATTATCTGTTCGTGTAGCCATTCTTTACAGTTTTGACTTCTTGCTATTTCCAAAATTATCTTACTGTTTTCATGAGTTACAAGTTCTTCTGAAGTTCTTGTTCATTTTTTATGTAATCTACATTAAACCAGTCTTAATGGCAAGTACAGAGGGGTCTGTGTGCTGGCAGGAGTTTTAGCTAAGCTCCAAAGAGCGAACAGAAATAGCGGCCCAGAGTTCCAGAGGCGGAAAAGTCTCTACGGCATTTAATAAAAGTGTGCAATGTGGTAGAGCACGCAGCGTTATTCAATTCTCCCTTTAGAGTTGTCCTTCAGGCGGGCTCATGTGGAATCTGTCCTCCTTGTGGATCGTTCCCCTTTCCTTCCAGGACGGATGTCTTCAATCAGAAGCATATAGACAAAGTGGTTAGTGACATTTAATCTCTGTAGTAGATTGGTTCGGCAGGGAGAGATTTTTTTTTCCCTTATCCCCTCCACCATTTTTTTTTTTTCACCCCTTAAAATATAGCACACCAAAAGAAACTTGGAGGATTCCAAAAGTTTTTCATACGTCATCTTGTATGTGTAGTTGTCAGTGACTGTGGTGGAGGATGTGGTCGGGGTCTTTGTCTTGTGTTCGAATTGCGTTATGGTTTTTCCTTTAACGTGTTGCCTGGTCATACCATTTTGCTTTTTTTTTCTATTTGTTCTTGGTTTCATTATTTTTACTGTTCCATTCTTTTGATTGAAAATAAGATTGGAAGACCTTAGCAAATGACTAAGAGTTGGAGAGAGAGGAAGAGAAGGAGAGAGAGAGAGTGAGAGAGAGTGAGAGAGAGAGAGAAGGGAGGGAGGGGGAGGGAGGGAGAGAGAGGGAAGGATAGACACAGAAAAGCAAAGTGAAATTGTTCTCGAACTACAACAGTGGAAAAGCAATGCCTCAGGGGTGGGAGGGGAGGGAAGGAGGGAGGGACGGAGAGAGAGAGAGGGGGGTGAGAGAGAGAGGGAGGAGAGGTAGAGAGAGAGAGTAGAGAACATGGGAAGGAAGGAAGGGATGTGGATAGGGAAAAAGGGGAATGTGGATAAACTTCTTTTCATTCTGCCTCAGACAGAGTTGGCAGCTTGGAGAGGGAAAGGGAAAGGGGTGGGAGGGTTGGTACTAGAGGTGTCTGAAAAAGGATATAAAAAATCGCTCCACGGCATAATATTACAAAGAAATTTGTAAGTAAGAGGTTGAAACTGAGACAGTGATTCAATATCTGAAAAAAAAAGTTCTGCCTGTTAAAATCAATAGAAGCAGGTATTCATTGTACTGCTATTTAGTGCATTCTATGTCCTTATCGATAATGTAGAGATACTTTATATAATTATGCATGATGAGAGAAGGAGAGAGAGAGAGGAGAGAAGTGAGAAGACAGACGAGAGAGGAGAGAGTAGAAGAGAGGAGAGAGGAGAGAGAGAGAGAGAGGAGAGAGAGATCTATTTTCGATCCAGTCTACATACCAATATCTAGCACAATTTGCACCATGTCGGCAACAAAGAGTCTTTGCCACAAAATAAATCCTTTCACTGGGCAATACGCCCATTTTTGCTTTGTAAGAATCTCCTCATAGAGAAGTTTCACGCAGCAAAACCGTTCAAGGCCACAGTGCAATTTATTGCGATGAGGGGGAGGGGGGGGGGGGGGGGGGGGCACCTTGCAGTTATTTCTGGTTTCAGCGTATTTAAAACGCAGATCACAATCCTTTATACGGCACATAAGACCAGCAGCTTCGACATCACAAGTTGGCGAATATAAGATGGGCATGCATGTGACGGGGCTCTGTGGCAAACTATTCCTTCAAGTGACGGATGGCCAATTAAATTCTCCCGAGTCTCTTGCTCTCTCACTCTCTCTCGCTATCACTCTCTCTCTGTACACGTTTCTCTCACTCTCTATCTCTCTCTCTTCTCTCTCTCTCTCTCTCTCTCTCTGTACACGTTTTTTTTTCTCTCTCTCTCTGCTGGCGTGGTGTGTGTGTGTGTGTGTGTGTGTTTGTGTGTGTTGTGTGGGTGTGTGTGTGTGCGACAGGTGAGAGAGAGAGTCGAGTGAGAGAGAGGGGGGTGGAGTGTATGCTTGAATGTGCACTGCAGCAGTGAGCAGGCAAAAATCCATGCACATGCACACAAGCGGCGGTTGTGTGTGTGTGCGTGTGTGTGTGGGTGTAGTTATGTCGATGTGTGTGTGTATGTGTGTGTGTGGGTGTGTATGCGTGCGTGCGTCCTCGCGCGTGCGTGCGTGGTGTGTGGGTGTGTGTGTGTGTGCGTGCGTGCGTGACGTGCGTGCGTGCGTGCGTGCGTGCGTGCTGTGGTGCGTGCGTGCGTGCATGTCGTGCGTGCGTGCGTGCGCGTGGCATATGTTCTTCTGATTCTTCTGCACAAATGCCTTGTTTTTGCCGCAGGTGACAGCGGTGCTGGGACGTAGCACGTCCTACGTTCCAGTTCTACGGTTGTTCATTTAAGACTGGAGTGTTTACTATTATCATGATCAAATATCCAGGCCTTTCTGATGATTTTTGCTATCTCATCTCCCAGGGTTCCCCCACACCGCTCATTCTGGCTCTTGTCCATTGCACACACGGCATGTCCCCGCGCAGTTCGTCACTGTCAGTTACGTGGGAGTAGTAAATGCCAAAAAGTTACGATGAGGAAACCCATGAGAGGATCCCTGCACCTGCTGGCGAGTCCTTCGGTGGCGTTACTTGTGGTATGATCTGATCCAGTATAATCCAGTCCACTCCTCTTAGCCCTTTACTGATCGACCAAATGCTCTCTCTATCCCCCCCCCCCCCCCCCCCTGTGCTCTCTACTGATACAAATACAATGCCGGAGTAGCACAGCCCCAGCGTGAGTGAACGTCCTCTGTTGAGTGCATCACCTCGTCGTTCAATCACAATCTCCAAGAACATGCTCCAACTCGGACGTAAGCCTCGAAGGGGTGACGTGGATGAGGGTCATGGGAAATGAGGTCACCATGAGAGCAGGGCTGAAAGCCACAGAATTAGAGAATTTTGGTTTTCCTGGTCAAAGAAGATTGGATGTTGGAGATAAGGCTAGATCGAGTTCCATTTGCAATCGGAGACTACATGACAGGGCTCTATTACAATGGCAGGAACATTATTATATCAGCGTGACATGGCCGAAGAGATACAGACACTTATGCGTTGGTCGGAAAAGGACGTGTAAAAATAATGAGAACGAAAGAAAATGGGTCACTATTCATTGCTTTATAAAGTTGATGGTTCACAATAGCAGCAAGCACAGGCTTTAACAATAAACCATGTGTGACCCTTTATTTGCTAGTGTCTTTCTACGTCACAAGATCGGTCACGATTGCTGGTCTTGTTGGTTCCTTGGTTTTATCTGTTGTGTAGCCAAGTCATCACTATATGCTCAGGCTTAAGACTTCTTGCTATTTCCAAAATTATCTTAGTGTTTTCCAGAGTTACAGTGCATCTGGATGGTCTTGTTCATTTTTATGTAATCCGACATACAACCAGAACATCGTGTCTGCATTTGCTACGGTCTTAAATCGTCCAATCAAAAGAAGGGGACAGGTTATAAAAAGCAATCAAGAACAAACAGTTGTAAAAAAGCAAAATGGCTCTGACCATGCACACGTAAAAGAAAAACCAATAACGAAATTTTCGAAACGGACATAAAGACCACGACCACAACTCCACCACAGCCACTAGCAACTACAATACAAGAGGACGTGATGAAACTTGTTGGAAATCTCCAAGTTTCTTTTGGGTGCTATATTTATCTCTCCCTGCCGAACCAATCTACTACCGGAGATTAATTGTCACCTATCCACATTGTCTATAGCTTTCTGATGTTGATAGATCCGTTCCTGCGAACGAAAGGGAACGATCACAGAGGACAGATTCCACAATGACCGCTGACAGGACAACTCTAAAGGGAGAATTGAATAACGCTACGGGCTACTGGACACATGTGCCCACGTTTTATTAAATTCCGTAGAGACTTTTACGCCTGTGGTACGGTCTGGCCCTATTTCTGTACCTCTTTGGAGCTGTTCTAAAACATCCTGCCATGCATCCTCACGGTCTCTTGTCTTGCCATTTAAGGACCGTTGTGGGTACATCAATACTAAAACACGCATGCATGAAAAAACCAATAGCCAAAGCGCTTTTTTATTACGCAGGTCTCGATAAACTTGGTTGTGCTAAGCAGATGATCACGACCATCCAAATGATCGCTTTACAAAATGCAGGAATTCTTCGCCATAGCACCAAGGACATTTTGGCCATGTCATGACAGCAGTAGGAATTCCAGTGTATGTATGTATGTGAGTATGTATATATGTTGTATGTATGTATGTAAGTATGTATGTATGCATTAATAAATGAGGATGCGTACACCGAGGACCAAGTCCAAGGTATTTATGAGCAAAAAGACCAAGAGAGAGAGAGGGAAAATGAGTGATGAGAGAGAGAGATTGAGAGAGAGTGTAGAGTGTGGAATGAGAGAGAGATGAGAGAGAGACGATGGAGAGAGAAGAGAGCAATCACTGACTAATGTTCACTAAACTACCACAGTAGTAAAAGCTAATGGATCAGTTCGGGTTTACATTGGGATTGCAAACTCTGAACAGTAGTTTGCTGAGAAGAAAGTCATCAACATGACCAAGAGAGAAGAAGAAGTAGAAGAAAAAAGGAGACGGAGGAGGAGGAGGGAAGGAGGAGGAGGTAGAAGGAGGAGGTGAAGGGAGGGAGTGGGAGGAGGAGGAGTGGAGGGGGGTGGAGAAGGAGATGAAACGAGGCACAGAGAAACACAATAATTTTCCCTGGCGCATCCAACTCGTCACCACTATCACATGCGACACCTGTCTGCACAAGCACATACTATACTGTGCACACGCTTACGCACAGATCGAGGTCAGATCCTCTGGAGGATCCCCCACCCCCAACCTTTAATTACGTCGGTCACTCCACAACAGGAAATCACATATCGCCATGTAAATTGTAGAACGTGGTTTGTAATGACGACGACCCTGTTTCGCTGGAGTGCAACGATCGAAGGTGGACTCATCTGATGAGCAGCTAACAAACGACTGTCTCTGAGAGGCAAGCGTCAAATGTGTCGCGTCTCTGCTTTTTCTGGTTATCTGTATATAATGTTCCCCCTGATCCTTCCTGGATTGGCAGTATAACTTTTTTCGTCTGCTGTACGACAAGCTAAGTGATGTTCGTCTCTTCAATATGAGTCACTAACTCATCGACCAGCATAAACAAAGGTGGTGACAGAAGAAAACCAATTCATCAGAATTTCCCAGCACAAAAGTTAACGACTGCGTCCATTTTTCTGACGGCAAACTGGATTTCGGGAGAGGTGGTAAAGTTTTTCACTGCTCTTGCTTCCTTCTTTCTATGGACATGCTCCCGAAGGATTTACATAAGAAAGATTAGAAATGCTGCACTGTAGGATTTTCATCCTCAATTTAGAAAAGTGGCCTGTACGATTTCTAGCCATCGATTAGAAAAGCTTGCACTGTTAGGATTGCGTCATAACAATTAGATTAGAAAAAAACTGCATGTATGATTTCGCATCCATCGATTATAAAAGGGGCACTGTATGATTTCAATCATCGTTTAGAAAAGTTACACTGTATGATTTCGATCCATCATGCATTTTGTTTGCACAGTGGCGTTCATCATTTTTTTGATGATAGCTGATGCATATCTTGCTTTGGAGGAAATTTGTCTTGTTGCGAAAGGGCAACTTTACTGTACTGTCATTGTTCCAAGACTGAGTGGAAATGGCATGTCATTTTGAAAATTTTACTCCATTGTGGAGAGAGAGAGAGAGGAGAAGAGAGAAGAAGAGACGAGATGAGAGAGAGAAGAGTCGAGAGAGAGAGAGAGAAGAGCGAGTGATGAGAGAGAGAGAGAGAGAGATAGAGAGAGAGAGAGAGCATAATATCACTTGGTAGCATCCAACCAATCATGACGGGACCACCACCATCACCACAGACAAGGTTTGCACACGCTATACAAATTATGCTCCAATACCCACAGGTCGAAGCATGATTCTTTGAAGACCCCCTACTACCACGCTCAGGCTGCAACGCTCACCACCGGAATCGCACATATTACCATATACACCACCTAAAAACTGTAGTGACGCCGACACCCGTTCGCTGGACCTGTAATGATCGAAAAGTCTTCATCCCGAAAATGGAGCCACTGAAAATGGGTGCGCTCGTAAGGGCGGGCGTCAAAGAGTGTTGGTCTTATGCCTTCTCCTGGTATTACTGTACTATCAACTGTCCGCCTCAGGTCTTCTGAATGGGCAGTCTCATCTTTTTGTGCCGCTTCAGTCAGCTAATGATGTTCGTCTTACAATATGTGACACTAACATCCACAGCATAAAACCATCACAGAGGTACTTGGATGACATTTATATTAAATCCAGCCGTCAGAAATTCCGAGCACAAAGATGACTGGTCACTTTCTCTTACGTGTAATGTGATTTTGTTTTTGTGAAGAGCTGGTGAAACTGCATTAACATCCCTAGAGGAACATACATGAAAGACCGAAAAAAGGTGATAAGTACATTTTCAATCTTCGAGCGCTTCAATGTCAATTTGTTTTGGACAGTGGGTGACAATCTTTTGCTCAAAACCGATACCGTATCTAGCTACTACGGTACTCTCTAGCTGGCGAATGGCAACATTACAATTCGATGATGGTTCTTTATGTAGCTCTAAATATTTTGTACTCTAGGTTTTCCGATCGTATCTAGACAAATGACAAAAGATGGCGAAGCTTTTGGTTGTGGACAGAACGAATAGGGACTCCAATCCAGAATAATTCTCAGATTGCTTATTACTGGCGGAATCGCTGAAGAATCTATCACTTCGATTTACACCGTGTTTCTCAGTCTTATGATTTTTATTGTTTAAAGGTTGTCACAGCTGGAACATGACTGAGCCTCAAATTTCGTTACCAACTTTCACCGTTAAGCGGTCTCCGTTCTAACTGTGGTTCGTGGGCAATGGACTTGTTCACACTCCTCCCTTACTCTAACGTAGACATCATCTCCTCTTTCTCATTTTACCATCTTCTTTCTGTAGTGCTTTTCTTTGTCATACAACACACAGAACCCTCACCTATACATTCGTAACAACAATAAAACCTCACCCTCGTTATTACTTAAGACGGTTCAGTTCCGACCGTCGCGTATTTAGAGTGAAATATCAATCCTATCATTCTGAAAACTTTTCCTACTCAAGGGGGAGGTGAGAGAGAGAGTATATCAATGACAGTAGATAGTATAGAGAGAGAATGGGGAAAGGAGAAAATCGAGGTTGATAGGAGCAGGAGAGGGGCAAGTAGGCGGGATGAGCAGAGAGTGAGGAGGAGAGATGGAGATGATGGCAAGGACGGATATGCCTGAGAGATGGAGAGAGGTGGGAGAAAAGAGACAGAGAGAGTTTGAAGAGTTTTTAAGTTTAAGAGTTTGTGAGTACAGACAGTGAAACATAACATCTTGTTCAATGTCAAAATTTGTAGGTAGTCTCTACGCATACCCTATTCTATTAAAAACAATACAGAGAATTAACAGAAAAAGGGTAATTATCCTTTGGTTTACCTGAGTAATAGCGACGCCAGCCCGCTGGCTAAAACTTCCCATTAACCCTTTTGATCATTTGCCTGCTGAGAACATTTTCCTAGCCAGACACTCATGTCGCAGTCACCTTTATTTTGTTATTGGAAAGAGTCTTTCCATCCTTTGAATGGAATTATGGAAAGTATTTTCACTTTATGGCGTCCCTAAAGATAGTTCATCTTCATCATATCCAGAAAAAAACAGCATTGTTAGGTCTTTGTTTCATATATCCAAACCCTTTAAATGAAAAGGAGGGGAAGGACAAAAATCGAGATCGAGAAAATATGGTGAAGAAGGAAAAATGCTGACAGAAATACGAAGAAGCAAATGTGGTAGGCAATATACGAGAACAACCAAGAAGACTGAGAGTGACAGCTAGCACTGGTATTTGTAGCGGTGCAAAGGCCGTCACCATAGCTCCACCACAGCCATTACCAACTACACACAAGAGAAGGGGCCCTACTGCAGCTATCTAGATTCCTATCAGCTTCTTTTGGTGTGTTGCGCTAGCCTCTTCCTGTCAAACCAGTCTATCACGGGAGACTGTATGTCACCACCCACGTTGCCTATTATGAGATTCTGATGTTAAGGATCTGTTATCTGGAGAGAGGCAACGATCAAAGAGGACGGCGCCAGGGCGAGACGCCCAAAAGGACAACTCTACAGCGGGCATTTGATAGCATCTCGGTCAGTGCCCCCATCTTGTCACGTTTTACCTGTACCGCCCCTGGGCCTGTCTTGCCTTTTTCCTGTTGCACTTTCAGCTAGCTTATGGGGTATTCTGAACCCTGTTCAGCTCTATCTCCCTATAATAACCGAAACTAATACACGCAGCAAGTAATAACAGAAGAAAGAACGGTTTTATTTGGCAGATCTGTCAGGCGCGTTTTCTCCAAGTCAGAAAAACCCAGCCATAATCATGAGTGAATATCAACGAAGAACTCGTGGATTTTATTTTCTGCACTTGCGCGAAATCTTTCTCGGCCATACTATAGCTGAGCAATATCATGTGTGCAGCTTGTTTTCTTCTTAATTCAGTCCAAATTGGTCTTCATTCAGGGGCAATCCTAATACTGCACATATCTTTAAAATCCCTCTTCACGTTATTATAAAACTGTTACCAAAGCACTGTCTTTTTATTATAATCGACAAAATCTTCGGATCTGATGTGACTGCGCCTGTTCTCCTTGCAGACACAAGTCAACCCATTTACGTTATATGCAAAACAACAGATCTACAAATAAAATACTGAAAATTCAATAGAAAAATAGTCAGATATTACAAAATATTACTACTAAGAAGAGAGGAAAGTTGAATGTTTGTAAACAATGGTACACAAATGTCCTTTTCGCAGTAACCATCAATACAAAGTCACTTCACTCATAAGTCATAAAGCTGCAGAATAAGTATCCGAACCATCCACAAGGGACATTTATGTGGACGGCTTCCTCACAGCTGGCCGTAACCTCATAGCAATGCACACTCCCTGGTGGGTGTAGCCTACTTCATTCCACCGCCGCGCGCATGGCACGTGTTGTCCATCACAGGGCCAGTATCAGCTAGCACTTGATTTCAGCAGAAATCCCAGACATGGAAAGGCCCTTTTTATCGCAATTCCCGGCATGTAGCATCTTATTATGCATTAGTTTCAAACACAAAATTTGGGTGTACTTACCCCCAACAGTCTCCCTTCCGTTATCCTCCACCTGGAACCCGTGAGCAGCAGCACAGAAAAACAACAACAAAAGGTGCAGCCCGCACAATGCTATAATGGACTTGACCAGGGATAGTGCAAACTGAGGCGCTGACCCAGCTTTCTCTGAACTCGCGAAAAGCAGACAATACTATGGTATGCATTTCATTCATTGGTAAAGGGAGAGTGCATTGCTGCGTTTGATTACAAAAATCTTATTTCTTTCTAATTATCATTTGTTTGCAGTGGATTCCGTACTCAGTGGATTAATTACAATACGCATGTTTGTGCTTAATCGACAAAAAAGCCGAAAATAAACGCAAAGTGCTCTACTTGGGACTTCTGTGAGAATAAGCTTTGATTTTGAGCGTAGAGCGCCCACAGACGTCACTTTTACTTCCATCTCCCATATTCAAAATAGCGTCAGAAAAATTCCTCTCTTTTTGCGTCTCACTGGCTACACTCTCTCTGATGTATAACTGCCAGCAGACGAACCCAAGTAATGTATGAAGGATCTAAGCTGGTTTGTATTTTTCGTTATTGAAGCAAGCCGACCACACGGGGTCTTTTCAGGGCTGTCAAACACATACAGGAAAACAGGTCATATCCCGCAAACTGGTGCAGGCTGAAAATCGATAAACAGTGAAAACAACACACAAGTAATGAGATGACAAACGAAGTACTGACCTTCCAAAATCAGACAGGAGTAGGCCACGGTAAGACCACCTGACATTCTGCGGTCATCGATCCCTGACTGAAAAAGAAAAAAAGAATTACCAAATGATAAAAAAAACATGAATGGAAGAAGGATGGTTGTCACTGCTTCAGGGTGCCCCCACGGACCGACGTCTAAGGGATCAAGTCAAGTCAAGTCAAAATACATTCAAGGTCACAAAAGCACATAAAGGGTCACATGACGAATAATACTAGATGGCAGCGATGTCTACACTCTGACCTGTGTACAATATTCACTACTATCACTAGATTACAACTAAAATGCTCTCATGCCATGATTTGTGACCGAACAAAAATGTCAATGGGGTTCCGAACAAGACATGAAAAGGTCCATGAAGACTGAATAGAGAGAGAAAAAGGACACTTTAAAAAGACTGCATTCACCAGGAATATCTTACACGTCAGAGTACAATGACACATGAGCTGTTTAAAATGTACGCTTGCAACCGATAAATACATATAAGAGAAAAAAAGATCGAGAATTACACGAGAGAGAGAGAGAGAGAGAGAGAGAGAGATGAGAGAGAGAGAGTAGAGAAGAGAGACAGAGTGGAGAGAGAGAGGAGAGAGAAGAGAGAGTAAGAGTGAGAGGAGAGAGAGAGAGAGGAGAGAGAGAGAGAGGAGAGGAGAGAGAGAGAGAGAGAGAGAGTGAGAGAGGAGAGAGAGAGAGAGAGAGAGGAGAGAGAGAGAGAGAGAGAGAGAGAGAGAACAAGGTTAGAAAAAAAAATCATTTCCAATAGTAGGTTACCAATTTTGTTACACGTCCTTTTGACAGGAACACCCCCCCCCCCCCCCCCCCCCCCCCCCCCCCCCCCCCCCCCCCCCCCCCCCCCTCCTCCCAAACTAGGATTAACAAATGTGCGGAAACGAAAAAAAAAATCGAGAACAACATGGAGGAGAAAAATAAGAGCATGACTAACAAGCGTGAAACAAAAACACAGATTGACAAGCAAAAAGAAACGAGCAGCCGGAGACGGAGTAAACAATCACTGTCCCTGGTAGCGCCCAACCACCAGTATATATCACCACCATCACCAACCACTGTTTGCACAAGCACAGACAAGCCGTGCCCCACTACCCGCAGATCGAGGTCAGATTCTTCAGAGAAGTGCCTCACTAATCTCTCTCAGTCTACACCTCCATCACGCTACCACAGGAGATCACCTACCACCAACCAAATTGTTGTCGAGGACATGATGGCAACGACCCCGTTTGTAGGAAGTGTAACGATCAAAGAGGGGGAATTCTCCAGAATCTGTCGTAGAAAAGGATGACTCTCGGGGTGGCTTTAAATGTTCTCCCCCCCCCCCCCCCCCCCCCCTTTTTTTTTTTTCTCTCTAACAGTCCTTTGCTTATTCCTTCAAGACTTTTCTCAGCTGATCTGTATCTCCTTTTCTGCAGTACAATCAGCAACCTGATAATCGTGTTTTTCTGTCCATCTCTCAGTTTGTCTACATATACGACACACTATTAGACTGCAGCACAACACGCCAGAGGCCCATGCCCACAAATGCTTGTGGACATAATTTAAAAAAAATCATCAGAATATCTAACCACAAAGATACAATGGTCACTTTTTCTACGGGGCAGCTGTGTACCCTAAACTTTATAAGCTCCAAAAAAGTTTGGCAAGTTATCCCTCTGATCCCTTTCTTCCCTGAAATATGCTGCTTAGCAGGACTATAAAAAGCAGACCGAAGTAAAGTTCAACAGTGTGGATTTCTGTCTCTGTGGGCCTACTCAGATAGTCTGATTAGAGACTGTGTGAGAACTGAGCCTGGGGTATCCCCATATCTTACAGTACTGAATATTTATTTTGCTCTCGATGATCAACTTCTGCTCTAGGCTATTCTGCTATTCCTAAGTTTTTGCATTCTTCCTGATTTTGTTTCCATTTTCTGATCAATGGAAATAAATGGGCGATACTCTTCTAATGAAAGACACTACGCGCACCATATATTTATAAATATATCTGCTTTTGAGATTGAAACCGTTTTAACAGTTTTGACTGCCTTACTTATTTTGATCCCAGTTACGTAGTTAAAAAAGATTGCCCTAGGTTCATATTTCTGGTCCTTTGTATCCTCGCTTTGTGGACACAGCTGGTCTTTTAAATCATCCATCTAAAGAAGCACCTTTCTTGGTAAGAATACTTTCGTGGGTTGTGGCTCCTATTGCAGTCCCCCCCCCTTCTCTCTCTCTCTCTCTCTCTCCTCTTCTCTCCAGACCTACTGCGTTTTAAAACTGATTCACTTAGGCGTGAACTGTGTATGTGGTCTCGTTTATATACTACTGCAAGAAAAGCATATTGATACCTCATAAAGTCGAATAAATATGTCAGAATAAAGCGTATTTCCTAAACCATAGCTCTAATCAAGGAAGAGAGAGAGGAGAGAGAGAAGAGAGAGAGAGAGAGAGAGGAGAGAGAGAGAGAGGAGAGAGAGAGAGAGAAGGGGGGGGGGGGGGCTTATTGTTACTCTGTATCGATATCATTAGTTGCAATTCTCACCATGCTGCCGGCACGAGCCTTTTCATGCGATCAACCCGTTCACTGCGCTAATATTAGTAATGAACTCCATTTTCGACTCTGACGTCCCACAGTAGGCCAAGTTAGTCACAGTGCAATTGCCTGACGGGAAAGAGGGAGTGAATAAGAGGGAAAGTGGTCAGGGGCCAGCTGGGAGGAATTAGCCGCTATTTCTGGTTTCAGAATAAAAAGGCACCTATCGATCCTTTTTTTTTTTTGCTCTATAGACCAGTAACGTGTGACGTCAATGGTGGGCAAACACAAGACGGACATGGATGGACTGAGCTGTATGGAAACTGTATCCTTCAGGAGGTGACGGTAAATTAAAATCTGTGTGTGTGTGTGTGTGTGTGTGTGTGTGTGTGTGTGTGTGCGTGCGTGTGTGTGTGTGTGTACAAGTACTTTCGTTTTTTTCTAAATGTGAAGACGGCGATCAGGACGCGTCAGCATAAGTTATGTTTGTGTGTAGTGCTTAGAACATAATATATTTACGGACATTGTGGTAAGAAATCTTGTGAACTGACAAAGTTGTGACTTTTACCCAAATACAATTCTGTTTAAGACAACAAAAACAAAATAGATCGTTACCTTATGCGTGCTTGTATGGATGAGTCATAACATAGGCTGTGAGCCTGAAAATCTTGTGCGGTACCAAAGTCCAAATGCCCGTTCCTCTTTAGATGGCCATATGGGGGGGGGGGGGGGAGAGAGAGAGAGAGAGAGAGAGAGAGAGAGAGGAGAGAGGAGAGAGAGAGAGAGAGAGAGAGAGAGAGAGAGAGAGAGTCATTGTGTCGCGAGTTAGTCGACGGTCGGCACACTTTGCGTCTGCCTGGAGACAACCACTGCATGCTCGGGTACGTGTTAAATTGTGACAAAAGAGAAATAGTAGTCAAACCGACTTAAATAAGCAAACATACTCGAAAGGGTCACAAGGACTAAGAAATTGTGGACAACAGCAAAGAAAGAAAGAAAAAAAAGAAGAGGCGGAGTAAAAGAAAAAGTGAGAGAACGGAGGAAATTAGTACCACCGAAATTTCAGAAGGTGACATATCATTATTGATAGTGAAAGAACCTTCGGAATTTCTACGGAGACCAATGTCCAGAGGATGGACCAGGAAGAGAGAAAGAGTCAAGACAACTGAAAGAAACCCAAACGAGCCAGACACACAGGGTGACAAAACGGGGAATACTTTTATTCTGACTTTGACTAGTACGTGACGTACATCATATTCTGGGCTAAAAAAAAACCCATTCTATTCTCTCAACCTACGACTTTAAACAAGAAACTTGTTAATGTTAGTATTGTGAATACAACATTTCGTAACTTACTTTCGTATGTAGTCAGCGCTAAGCTTCAGTATGTAATCAGAAACGGGCAGTCTATCAAAATGCACACATTCTGCTTTGTCACGCGAAATATGAGCATCATCAAATTAAAAAAGGAAAAAAAAAACCAACACATTTCACAGATTCTAGAAAACATATACTTTAGAGTGCTAGCCACTGTCCTCGTCGCATAACACTGAAATCGATCTGTAAGTTTATCCTCTTTACTGATCTATCTATTTATGTTGGAATGTATACCCGGCGTCACGAGTAACAGACCTAAAAACAAACTGTCTTTTTCATTAAGTTCACAAGACAATCTGTTCACTTCTGGATGGCTTCTTTAATAACTGAGAAAATCAAACGTCATGTTTGACTAATCGGTGCAGCTTTTTGATTCCACTCCAAATCAAAAAGTCAATGTTGCGTGTAACCGCCTCATGAATCACTGCAGTCCTGCCATCTTCTTCATACAGAACGTAGAAATCATCAGAATACATGCGAGGACGGCATGGTAGAATTTGGTCACTCCACGAGTGGACAAGGACCAGCTTTAAGACCGAGGCCGTAAGTTTGGTGGAAACATTTCCAAACCACTGGAAACACTGCTCGTCCCTGAATTAATTTAGTTTTTATCATCATGGCCAACCGACCACACGGGGCCTTCTCAGAGCTGTCGGGCGACCAGCGGGAAATGGGTCACATTCTAAATTGGTAAGGTCATGAAAAACTGGATCCTGAAAGAGGAATAAACAACAAAATCAATTCAACCCTTGGTAGATAATTACTGACAATCTTACAGCCGACAAGACCAAGTCTTCTTCTGACAGAGCCAGCATACAGTAGGAAATGTATTAACTTAGCGAAAAATACGTTTCATAAAGCCATGCTGGCCAACAGACTCACCAAAGTGGACAGCCGATGTCCGCACTGGACTGTGGGCAGAGCGTTCATGAACTAGTCGATAAACAACGAAAAGCTGTCATGTCATAGTGACCGGAAGTAGGTGGATTGAGTTCCAAGAACAGGGACAGGGGAATGGTCAATTATAGCAGACCAGCAATACAGTCGATGCAAGAATAACAAAGATAAAAAATGCTGAGTCAAGGAATCAGAGCGAGTGACACAAAAACTGAAGTTAACAGTACAGAACTTCCGGAGGGCTGGGGATCTATTTGTACTGAAAAAGCCTCCAGCATCCCCACTACCCTGAACTTCCACTCCTCAATAAAACTTCACCGTTCTTTCTCATAAGAAAGGGAAAAAAAGAACAAATGAATTTAACACTAGTAGTAGCATTCTGAACTCCAGAAGGTTAGTTATGTTGTAGTCAGCTAGGTGGCTATGCGAAAAAAATCGTTGTAGAAACCACGTACTCGAAGAATGATAGTCTTTCAACTGATCACCTTGTTTTGAAGGAGCCCATCCAATTTGCACCCCCCCCCCTACACACACACACACACACACACACACACACACACACACACACACACACACACACACACACACACACGTCATTCCGTTCTCGCCCCCTTCAAAAAAGAACGGCATCGTTGTACTGCATTTGTGCCTCCAAAATCTTCAACCGGTGTGTGAAATAAAGTGAATAATTATTCCTTTCACTGAAGAAGTATGCGTGTGTGGTCTATACTTGCTTTCTCCCAATACCTGCGTGTGTGCGTGCGTGCGTGCGTGCGTACGTGTGTGTGTATGTGTAAGAGAGAGAGAGAGGGAGGGCGGTGCGCAGAATATCTCTGACGGAAACCGTGTACAGAGCTGGTCAAGACAATGTATAGCCTCGCGTTTACACGGCTCTGTCAATAGTTTGTCACCGACATGAAATCGCCACACAATACAGCAGTTCCATGGCTTCATTGTGCGACTTTTAAAACCCCGATTTTACGCTCATTTCATTGCATATAGGTTTGGTAACTGTGAATACTAACTACTTTATTTGTATCTTTCGATACCGACGAACTTGCCTTTTGACTTGACATCCCTTTACAGACCACCTACAGACGCTCATAGGTACTGTCTGTAACTGCTAAGTTTTTTCTTTAGCGTTTAAAATTTGCGTCCCTTTCAAGGACTTCTTACATAAGTTCAAATACGCTGTCTGCAACTGCTATGTTTTTAGCCTTTTAACTTTGTAACACTTTCAAAGACTTCTTACCTAAGTTCATATACGCTGTCTGTAATCGCCACACTGTAACCGCTATGGTGTTTAGCTTTTCAACTGTGTATCCCTTTCAGGGACTTTTTACATAAGTTCATATACGCTGTCTGTAACCGCCATGCTATAACTGCTATGGTCTTTAGCCTTTATCCCTTTCAAGGACTCTTATATGCGTTGATGTAAGCCGTCTGTAAATGCCATATTTTTTTTAGCCATTTGACTTGGTGTACCCTTTAAGGACAACTGAAAGACGTTTACATATGCTCTCTGTGTTTGCTATGCTTCTCAGCCGTTTTTTCAAGGTGCCTCCGTCAAGTACCCTGTACATACGCTTTCATAGGCTGTTCATAACTGCCAGGCTTCTTACCCTCTTAATTTGTACATCTTAAGGACGAGTCAAAGACGTTCACACAGGCTCTGTCTATTTGCCAGTTTCTCAGTCTTTCGACATGATGCCTCTATGTGAACCGTTCACAGGCGTTTATACACTTTTTGTGTAACTGTTTTGTTTCTTTGCCTTTTAACTTGTGTCCCCTTTCAGGTCTAATTGCGCACGTTTGTAAAAGCTGTCTTTAACTGCCATACTTTTCAACCTTTCAGCATAGTCACTGTCTCCTGTAAAGACCGCTTTTGAGATGTTCATGTAGGCTGCGTGTAACTGCAATGCTTC
>CM031602.1:68517418-68522418 GCA_018398815.1 Conus ventricosus
TCCCTTTGCAAGAAAATGAACCAACCCTCTCCATCTTCCATTCTTTTCCGTCTCTTCTCCGTCTGTGTGTCAACAGGACAAGTCGGGGCTGAAATTACGACCTGCCAGACAGCAGTCCATTTTCCTAAAGAACTGTGCAAACCCCATGGCAGCATGTCACCGCACTCATCACTAACTCCACATCAAGCTTCGCCCAGCCGGGCCCACTCATGTGATC
The DNA here is from genome assembly GCA_018398815.1 of Conus ventricosus. Lineage (NCBI taxonomy): Eukaryota > Metazoa > Mollusca > Gastropoda > Neogastropoda > Conidae > Conus > Conus ventricosus. The sequence continues at coordinate 68,517,636 of CM031602.1, forward strand.
GGTGCCAGCCCTCCATTCCCAATCCGATCATCAGTGCAAAACCTGCCCCTCTGGGGGTGCTTCCACATTCTGGAGTTGTCAGGCCATGACAAAGCCGATTCCTGGTGAAAATGGGCGGCGGGGGAAATTGTTGCACACCACCATCCAAGGTCGTTCAGGCTTCTCTCACGGGAGGGGGTGGGGGTGGGGGGGGGGGGGGGGGGGGGGGGGGGGGGGGGGCTCAAGGCAACTTACTCGCCGTGATGTGCACCCCAAAGCTACGACACAATCCGGAGATGCATTCACCTGACTACTGCTTTCTGATACCATAATGATTATTCAACTGTTGTCAACCTGCAGCTTTTTTCCTGTCGATTCATTTGTGGCTTCCGTAATAAACACCGCAACACCAAGCTTTATTACGATGCGGTCCCAGTGCTAATACTCTACAATATCATTTTCAGATCGCGATGGGGTCTACCATCACAGAATACGGTGCTGTAATGCTATTTCATTTAGGTGGCGTTCGTTCTGATTCATCACATGCAATATATCACCTGGTGTGTCCCTCCCTCATACTCTCCTCACGTTATTCACCCCTGTCCCACTCAGATCCCATTCCTTCAAACCACGGTGAAGGTCGCGGAGCCAGCCGAGTGTCAAATGTAAGGGATCAGTGTCAGACAACTAGGTTACTCGCATTCCTTGAGCTGAAGGTTTGAAGTGCAGCAACCACATTTGTAGCATTTTTTTTTTAAACTGAGGATTCGACATGCTGAAACCAGATTTGTCTCGTTCACGACAACTGGATTTGACGTGCAGCAACTTTATTTGCTTTACTTGTTAGTGGATTTGACGTGCAGCAACTTTATTTGCTTTACTTGTTAGTGGGTTTGACGTGCAGCAACTTTATTTGCTTTACTTGTTAGTGGATTTGACGTGCAGCAACTTTATTTGCTTTACTTGTTAGTGGGTTTGACGTGCAGCAACTTTATTTGCTTTACTTGTTAGTGGATTTGACGTGCAGCAACTTTATTTGCTTTACTTGTTAGTGGGTTTGACGTGCAGCAACTTTATTTGCTTTACTTGTTAGTGGATTTGACGTGCAGCAACTTTATTTGTTTTACTTGTTAGTGGGTTTGACGTGCAGAAACCACATTTGTTCCATTTCTCGATCAGAGGATTTGACATACAGCTGACTGACATTTAGAAATCGAATTTCCCTAATTTCTTGAACAGAGGGTTTGATGTATCGCAATCAGATGATCTGATGTGTTGCAATCGGATTTGCCTCATCTTTTGAACGGATGGATGATTCAATATCATCATCACATATCATGAATAGGTTTGATCTACTGCAATAAGATTGGCGTCGTATCTTAAACCAGGAATTTGACGTGCAACAACCAGATTTCCTGCAAAAACGAAAGTGTTATTATGTCAAAGATCATTGTCCAGTATAATTTATAAGATGCGTTTAAACTCGTGGAAAACCAAATTTTCTAAGGATGCAGATTGCGCTTGTGGTCTCCCATTATCTATTCAACATATTCTTTTTGAATGTCCAATTCTAACATCTTTATATAATATCCAAAGGATAGATATTGGTTCCTTAGGGGCTTTACAAGAAATTCTTTACAGCCCCAAAATGATTGATATAGCAAAGGCTATATCGAGTTCTGTTATCATTCATTTATTGTAATTGATTTATCAGTTTAAAATTATTGTTTGGTCGTTATAGGCAAACTTTCATGCATATGTGTCCGTGCGCGCGTGCGCGCGCACGCACACACACACACACACACACACACACACACACACACACACACACACACACACACACACACACACACACACACACACACACACATATGCTTACACACACACGGGCGCGCGCATGCATGCGTGCATGCACGCACTCGCAAACACACACACACACACACACACACACACACACACACACACACACACACACACACACACACACTCATATAAGCACTTACACACATACACCTTTTTATTTTATTTTTTATTTATTTTTTTTTTAAAGTCTAATATCACCATTGTTGTGAAGAGACTCTAAATTAAATCAATCTTAAAAAAACCAGATTTGCCTGATTGTTTGAACAGAGGATTTGACATTCGGCAATCAGATTTGTCTCATTTCTTGAAGAAAGGCTTTGGTGTGCTACAATCAGATTTGCGTCATCTATGGAACGGAGGATTTGACTTGCAGCAATCAGATTGGTCTCATTTCCTGAACAGAGATTCTGATGCAGCCTATAGCAGGCACATTCGCCCTAAATCTTGATCACAAGATACACGCTACGCAGCAGTCGGGTTTTGAGTCTCCGTACATTTCGCGTTATTTGTGGCAAATTGTGGGATTGCAACGTTCCGCGGTGTAACATGGATCCCAATCCACTTTCCTAAAGTTATCTATCTATTGCATGCTCGCTCTCGCTCTCTCTTTCTCTGGCGTGCTTCCCATTCCCAATCTGACTGAACTTGTCAGTCTCGAGCCATGACATGCACAGACACTATTCGTGGTTTCAAAAGCCGTCCATCAATCCACATTCATTGCCCTTGTGAAGCGTGATAGAGCCAGAGTTAAGATCCAATCAGGTGGGAGAATAGGCAACATAAAACTGCCTGCAGTGTTCGCTCGCCTCTCAAGATGGCCAGAAATCTCCAGGTTCTGGGTTCGAGACACGCATCCGTCACGTATCTTCCCCCCCCCCCCCCCCCAATCCACACGCACACCTCACTGTTCCTCCGTCCACCCTCCTTTCCAATACATCATGACCAGTGGAAGAGGAGCCCATAAAAACTACAGCTCAGCACAGCGATACCATCACAGTACAGAACAATACAACAGAAAAGAACACCGAGGATCACCACAGCACAAAACAGTTCAGCACACTAAAACAAAGAATACAACAGCACAGTGTAAAACACTTTAGTGTAGCACAACACTATACGGAACAGTACAGCCGAATGTAAAGTAATACGGCATTCACCTGAATAGCAGAATGCAGTACGGTAAGTAAGCTGCAGAACATACAGCAGAGTGCAGTGCAGCACACTACAGTGTATAACAGTACCGTACAACAGTACCGAAATTTACCAAGACTATACAGGCCACTATAATGTAGGATACTGTAAAGAATACGACAGTACATACAGTACAGACCACCTGAGAGTACTACGCAGTGCAAAACACAACACTGCAGTACTGTAAAGATCACCACAGTACAGTACAGAACATTACAAGATTGCAAAGGCCACGACAGTATAGAACAGCACAACACGATAACAGAACACCACTGCACAGCACAGTTCAGATCACTCCAGAGCAGTGCAGTGCAGAACACTCCAGCGAAGCACTGTAAAAGTCATATAGTGCAGTACAGAACAGTGCGAGGAAGCACTACAGCACATTACAGTTCGGATCCCTACTGTGCAGTACAGTGCACACCATTCCAGTGCATCACTGTAAAAATCGTTACACAGCAGTAGAACACTGCAGTGCATTATAGTACAGGTCACTAAAGTACGGTTTAGTGCAGAACACTCCAGTGCACCATTGCAAAAGTCGCTACAATACAGCGCAAAACATTACAAGACACTACAGGTCACTGCAATACGGAGCAGTACGGCACACTACGGTACATTACAGTACAGATCATCACAGCACAGTACAGCGCAAAACATTACAAGACACTACAGATCACTGCAATACGGAGCAGTACGGCACACTACGGTACATTACAGTACAGATCATCACAGTACAGTACAGCGCAAAACATTACAAGACACTACAGGTCACTGCAATACGGAGCAGTACGGCACACTACGGTACATTACAGTACAGATCATCACAGTACAGTACAGCGCAAAACATTACAAGACACTACAGGTCACTGCAATACGAAGCAGTACGGCACACTACGGTACATTACAGTACAGATCATCACAGTACAGTACAGTGCAAAACGCTATCGTGCAGTACAGGAAAGGTCACTACCTAGCAGTACAGACCACTACAACACGGTACAGGTCACTACAGTATAGAACAGCAAGGCACAGCTCGGAACACTACAGTACAGATCACCTCAGTATACCACAATGCAGAGCACTACACGGTACAGATTAGATACCATTTGACATATACCATTCATCAATACATAAGGTAGCGATTGCGACGGACTCCAATTCATATGTCAATCCTTCATATTGAAAACATAACTCACAGATTTAAGAAGTTACAGAGTTGCACCCTATCCCCCCCCCCCCAACCCCCATTCCCCCTGCCATCTGACCCACCAATAAAAATACGAGGTATGGCTAGTTTCAGTAGTATCTGAACAATCTTGACAGTACCGTATTATTCAAAGTCTCTCTCTCTCTCTCTCTCTCTCTCTTCTCTCTCTCTCTCTCTCTCTCTCTCTCTCTCTCTCTCTCTCGCACACACACACGCACAACACACACTTCACACTTGAAGAGCGTTCCTGAATGCTCCGCTGCTAGCAACGAAATATGTTACACCACTGAGAAAACTGCCCCCCCCCCCCCCCCCCCCAAAAAAAAAAAAAAATAAAAAAGCTTCTCCTCGAATCGCACTTAGGTCTGTGAACACGCTGGAGCAAAAAAAGACTTAAATCTTGGCTACAGGAACGGTCTTCATGACCATGTCCCTGGTGTAAGCCTACACTGTCCAGTCCATGCCTCTGTGTACGAGTCACATCATTCAGTCCGCCAGTTTCTCAGAAAACTCCTCTAGACGAATTTCAAGGAACTTGCT
>CM031602.1:68527418-68544918 GCA_018398815.1 Conus ventricosus
TAGTTGGTGAGCGTTTATTACATATACGCAACACTTGGCACTTCTGGGGATGAAATTCCATTTTCCAAGTCCTTTCCCACTCTTGTAAACCGTTTAGATCTTCTTGTAGAATGCGTGTATCATTCTTGCTTCTGATTGTTCTATATACTAACCTGTCATCTGCAAAAAGCCAGGCCTTATAGTAGTTCCAGGACAGGGATTTTGGATTTCTACTTATGTCATTTACATAAATTAAGAAAAACAAGGGCCCCAGAACAGTTCCCTGTGGTACACCTGAAAAGACTGGTTTACAATGGTTCAGGTTCATGTCCTATATATATATGCTACATCCATGCATAAACCACTTCGGCGACTGCGTAGGTTCACCATATCTCCTTGTCAATCAAGTGGGAACAGTTCATCTTGCCAAACAGATGAAACTTTTACGCACACATTCCTGCTTGCGTTTGATCACATGTACTTGGTACATGCTCGTGAGTGCATTGGATCACTGAGAAGAATGAACAATACGTTTTGTACAGTGTGAAGATGGAGGAAGTCTGCATCCGTTGATACCAGATCTTATGTCCTCTTTGCAGGTGGGAGGAAAAATGGTGTGTGTGTGTGCGCGCGCGCGCGCGCGCGCGCGCGCGTGTGTGTGTGTGTGTGTATGTGTGTGTGTGTGTGTGTGTGTGTGTGTGTGTGTGTGTGTGTGTGTGTGTGTGTGTGTGTGTGTGTGTGCAGGAGGAAGAGGAGACCGCAGAAGGCAGATAACTGTCTAAGACGAAATGTAATGTGCCTGAAGTTGCTACTTTATTTTCAAAGAACAACTTTCCAACAACAGCAACAACGAAAGTTTACTTTATTAGCTCTTACTTATTCCAGCAGGTCATCCTGCTAAGTCATCAGAGGTTGCCATGGCTACCGGTAGTTTAGGGACGGCCTTGTAAAATCAACCGACTCAGGCCAACAGAAAAAGACACGAGGATGGTTGTCCATAGTGTAACAAGCCAAGAGTCAGTCCTCCTCGTTTCAGGCCTTACAGATTGGACGATTACTCTCAGACAGCCCTTTCTCAAACTGCAGTGCCAAAGAATGGGAAGGGAAAGATATGACAACGCAGCATCTGCTTCTTCACCGACTTCTTCGTGTAGGAATCGGGATCAGAAAAAGATGTTCCAGTTTAGATGGATGCTGCCCAGCGTCGTTCTTAGAAGGGCAGGGAAACTTCAGCGGAAAGTTTCCTACCAAATGCCTCTGCTGTCATCCCGAGAGAGATAGACTTTTTTTTTTAATTTGTGGATGATACTTTCAAGATTCCAGAACATCTCGTATAGAAAACTGTTAAACTGATATTCACGGCTGATGTTGTCAAAGGTCTGTGTATCAGAAACTCCATCTTCGAGAAGTGATACAGTTTCCTTTTTAATGTAACGCACAGTAATGACAATCTAGCCTTTCATACCACAGTGCTGTATAATAGTCTGAATGTTCTGTTCAGATATGCAAAGTACCGGAAAGGAGTGGCTGAATATATGCCTTCCTCACACTAAGCTTCGCAAGCAAGCACCCTTACTGGAAATGCAGTCTTTAAAGAAGAACACATTTACAATAACCTGCTAGACAGTATGGCTGATCATAATGGCCCACCCGAGGAAAAACCTTTGCTATGCCCCGCGCTTGTGTACTAGTGTTGTAATGATCTGGGTTCGATTTGATAGTATCACTCACCGAGTGTCCTGACACATAACCTCACATGTACCTACCACCTCCGCTGTCTTGTGTCTCCTGGATTGGCTGATAATCTAGATACACTGATAATGACAATTATGTCTTTCATGTTTAAAAACATTTCCTGCAGCTACCGACTTACAATTTTTGTTTATCTTTCAAACGTATCTTCCTTTTGAAATGTCTTTATCATAAAGTTAAGCGAATGCACAACAGCATGACCAATCACACACAAATATGCTGGCTTCAACAAGGAACAGGAAGAAAATCGGGTATCATTCTTAAATATGGCAAAACGTCGCTCTTTTCTTAAATATGTTGCATCTTTTAACACTGGTGAATGGATGGCGATCAACATGACGAGATTCTTGTCAGCTGCTCTCATGCTATAAGACAAAAACCACACATATCAGAAATCACAGGAAATAACACAAACTCTGTCAGGAAAAGAAATAAATCCAAACAAGCAGGTGAAGGACAGAAACGGCTCATCCCAAATTATGCAGATCTTGCTGCTTGGAACACTTCGAGGAAATTCTTGATAACAATGTCTGCCAATTGCTCCTGATATACCATAAGCAGGCAAACTGCCTAATGTGAGGCGAGTCCACCGACAAAAACAACTGAAATCACCACTGTCATCATGATTATGAAGAACAGCCAGGCTGCAGGTGTTGACCACATCCCACCTGAGGCGCACAAGGCAGATCCAGCAATACCAACGAAGGTGCTGCAGTCTTTTCTGCAAAAGAACTGGAAGCAGAAACACAATAATTCCCAACAGACTATACGTTTACTGCCTGGTGGAACTCTTCAAGAAAGGCGACCTATCTAAGAGTGGCAGTTGGCAGGGTTCCATGCTCTTCTCCGCTCCCAGTCAAATCCTGGTTAGAATCATCCAGGAGAGACTGAAAGAGGGTTTGGACAACCGAATTAGATCCCAGCAGGCAGGTTTCCGTCAAGACAGATCATGTACAGACCATATCGTCATTTTGCAAATAATCATCGAGCAGTCCATCAAACGGTAGTCCTTTCCGTAGATGACATTTGTGGATTTAAAAAAAATTGACAGACCGAAAAGCTAGAGTTTCTGGAAACTGAGGCATCCTTGTGGAATTCTACAAAATTCACAAACATCATTCAACGGCTGGATGTGGACTCCACCCGCCAGGTCACATGCAGCAGAAAGTTAACCGTCCGTTTTGCAGTGAAGACCAGAATGAGGCAAGGGTGCATATTGTTGCCGACAGTCTACCGCTGGTCATCGACTACATCACGGGAAAAACATGGGCATTCATGGACCCTCGCCAAATAAGGCCTCGACTTTACTGCCGATGTCAGCCTCCTCTTCTGCTACCCATCTGAAACTTCAGAATACTGGGCAACACGATGAGAATCTTCAACACCAAAGTGAAGGCAGCACTCCTAACATGGATCTGAAGCATGGAGAGTTTCCAAACCAACACAAAGCGAGACGACTGCAGGCGGAAATCTCAACAAATCTTAAATAAATGTTAGCGAACCGCTAAGAGAAACGTGGACAATTCGCTAACATTCATTTAAGATTTGTTTCAACTCAAGTAAGCTTCACACGTTCAATTACAGAAGCCCACCTCACAGTCTGCACTTCAGGTGGCCTGAGACGATCTCCTATGCCATCCTATTAAAAAGAACGACCAGAATCCCACTGACCATGAGTAGAGAAACTAAAATGGGGGTAAACTGGACACACCCTACGTACACCAGCTGACAACGTCACAAAACAGGCAGCTCTGGACTGGAACCCACAGGTGAAGAGACGAGTAAGGAGACTGGAACATACGTGAATAAGATCGGTTGAGCGCGAGGCAAAGGCTGTCGAACTAAGAAGGGTGTAGCCGATAGGAACTACTCAGAACCAAGTCCGCTGGCAAGGTGTGGTGGTGGCCCTGTGCTCCTTTATATATATATATATATATATATATATATATATATATATATATATATATAGAGAGAGAGAGAGAGAGAGAGAGAGAGAGAGAGAGAGAGAGAGAGATCAGTATATTTAAAATGCCTAAAACAATTTTTTAAGTGCTCAACCCCTTGGGGAGCAACATTCCCATATATATATATATACAAGTGGGCTTCACCAAATACAAATTTTGTGTCGAGCATGGTACATTTCTCAACACATTAGGTCTCTCACAAAATGAATTTCCTCAGCCAAGGAGGTTGACTTCCACACGCTTCTGTTGGTCTGTCAGACTGTGCAAAACTTCTAAACAGATTCTGAACGAAACTTCATGCAAAGGCAGAGCGCGATCCGCCGCTACGGCGAAGTGTTTTGCGTCACGGACTCCCAGGTTTGAAATAGAAGATCCGATTCCCATTGAAGCCATTCATTCTTCGGGAGTTTTCGGACAAAACTGGCTCTTACACAGAAAAAAGTTTGCTATGAGTTAACTAGGAAGAAACATTCCAGTTTCGGACACTTGAAGGACTTACCTCTGAGATTGTTGTTCAAATGTCCTAATCAACATTGAAGTTGCATACTTATCTCTCGGGCCTAGTTGACATTAAACCACGCCACAAGACAACCTCATTAGGCGATGTCCCTGAACATATTGGATAAGAACAGACACCAAAGAACACCACCGAAGTGACTCGGCGGCAGCGCAGTGTCCCCTTTAGTGGGGTGCTTAATAATGACATTAACTGCTCCTTGCCGCTGATGGCGTTGTAGCAGGACAATCCAGGCTGTGGACATATGTACGGGAGCCGGAGTGAACGGCGGGGGTGCAATGCCATTGAAATGGCGCGGAAAATGAACAGCACAAAAGACCAAAAAAAAAGTGTTATGAGGACGAACCCAATACACTGTAGTGCAGATCTGTGGTGCGGACCCCGATCAACAAACGGATCCAAGTTCTGTTCAGCAAGATGACGCCAAGACTACAGAGACAATGTAAATCCTAACTTGGGAGAAGACGGAATGTGGCCCAAGCATGACTTCGTCAAATTCTGATGCGGAAATGTGTTGCAGATTAGGATGACAGGCAGATCCACAATCCTTCTGACCCTATCGGAGGTCAGAGCTCTCCCTGTGCCTTTCCAGTCAGTCACTGCCATACACGGACCTTTTACATGATACTCAACTGGTTTTGAAAGACAACAGTAATATTGTCGTATCAACAGAATGGTTTTAAAAAAAGCTAATTAAAAAGGTTCATTCCCACAGCAGCACAAACAATCGGGAATCAATATTGTCTTGCCTTAAAGAGTTCATGCCTAGGTAGCTGATTAAAAGATCACTTATGTGATATACAGTCAAACGTCAAAATTTTTCAGAACCCTTCTGTTAATAAGAAAAATTCAACACACGCAAAAAATCATACACAATTTTTCAGTTGCGTCTAACGGAGCTACGAACAACGAAACTGAAACGAAACATTTCTCAACAGACAAGATGAAAAGGACCCCAATATTTTTCCAGTTACTCATCACACACCTATTTTCATACAAATTACTGCTATCCTCGTCCACTTTGTCCCGTTTCCACACAGCAGTCTAATCCCCTAGTGCTTTGATGAAAGGAAAAAGACGAGTCTCACCAGAATCAATATGCCAAAGCACAGGAAGTGCCGACAGCGGTTCTCTCTGTTCCCGGCTTTCTAACCCTCAGCTATTATCTGGCCCACAGCCATCATGAAGATTAAGCCATTAATGCACTGACTGGCCGTATTTCATGGACACCACAGCAGCATTGCGCACTGTTTGTCACGCAGCATCAATGTTAGTGCATGGGGAAATCGTAATGCCCACCCACTTATCTAGCTTGATCTTCTTTCCGTGGCAAGTTGATAAATGATTAAACGTGTTTGTTTGTCATTCCGTGCCGCGAATAGTTAGTGTCATGTTGTGAGGAGCCTTAGGGGAAGACAAACACCATGAACGCTGAGAAGAGGATGCTGGAGATAGGAGGTTGGCAGAGGGGGAAGATGGAAATGACGAAGTTCGGAAGAGGCCAAGAAAGATGACCGCAGTTTCAATGCGCTGTGTGCGTGTGTGTGTGTGTGTGTGTGTGTGTGTGTGTGTGTGTGTGTGTGTGTGTGTGTGTGCACGCGCGCGCGGGCGTGTTTGTGTGTGCGCGTTGCATGCCTATGGAATGTAACACAATGCAATGTAATTTAATTTAATACAATGCAATGCACTGTAAAATAGTGTGTGTGTGTGTGTGTGTGTGTGTGTGTGTGTGTGTGTGTGTGTGCGCGTGCGCGCGTGCTTACGCGCGCACGCGTGTGTGTGCGCGCACGCACGTGCTTCCGATAGTGCGCGCCCATTTCCACGTATGCCTGATATTTCGTAAAGTGCATATGAATACCGTACATGTGAACTTTTTGTTAGTTATGGTGATCTGTTTGTCCACTGTATTGAAACAAAACGCTCAACTGCACAAAACATGTTTTTGTTATAATTGTAAAACGCGGAGGACTGGCTTTTGTCTGGAGCAACAAGACTTGAGAATTGTCTTCTGTTAACACAAAATTTTTGTTTTCTTTTCTAAAACACATCTGAAAAATTATCTCTCGACTTCCCAAATGCACATAATTTCTTCTGCAGGTCCACTCACCTGTGTGTAATGCAAGTGAAATATAACACGCCATCTTGAAAATGCTAAGTACAATTTACTATGACGCTTAAGATACCTGGCTACAAGTCTAAATAATAGTTTTGTACTGCTTTACATAAGGTCACCATTAAACAGCGAGTATTGAATTCACACGGCTGTCTCAGTTACAGTGCATCTGCATATAAGTGTAACATCACTCCCCCCTCCTGTTACTCTGCATGCGTACGCGCACGCACGCACGCACGCACACACAACACACACACACGCCCCACACACACACACACACACACACACACACTCCAACACACACACACAAAAATGGAACCAAATGAATACTCCCAACTCCTAAACAAAAACATCCAGAAAAATTACAAGAAAGCTGATAAAACCGCACATAACAACATCCACAAAAAAAGAAAAAGAACTTGCACACCGCATGGAGTTAAGCGACAGGGTAGAGGCAACAGCAACAAAAGAAGCCTTCATAACACCACAAGCCTAATTCCAAAACAACCCAACATGTAGACTAATAAACTTATCCAAATCCGAACTGGGCAAAATAAGCAAGAGAATTTTGGAAAAGGTTATAGAAAATGTAAAATCAAACACCGTATACAACCTTTGGAAAAACAGCTATGAAGTTATCCAATGGTTTAGGAAAATCAACAAACAGAGAACAGTGTTTATCACTTTTGACATAGTAGACTTCTACCCATCCATAGATGAAGAACTACTCACCAAAGCTTTGAAATTTGCCAACAAACATACGAAAATAACAGAGACAGAAATGGAGATTTTTTTTCCACACCAAGAAAACCAACCCTACCCCACAGCAGAAATGAAACTTGGATTAAAAAAAACGAGCAAAACTCCACATTTGATGTGACCATGGGATCGTATGATGGCGCCGAAACTTTGTGAACTAGTCGGGCTGTTCATGCTATCCAACATCCAAAACAACTCGGAAACAGGTCGGTTTGTACAGAGATGATGGCCTTGCTGCATTAAACAATAATCCAAGGACTATTGAAAACAAGAAAAAAGAATTATGTAAAATCTTCAAAAACCACAACTTAAAAATCACAATAGAAGCAAACAAAAAAAGTAGTGAATTACCTAGACATAACATTAGACCTCAATGACCATGTGTACAAACCATACAAAAAAACCAACGACATACCAGTCTACGTAAATATCAAAAGCAACCACCCACCATCTATACTAAAAACAATACCCAATGGTATAAACAAGCGACTATCCAACCTGTCATGCAATGAAAAGGTATTCGATAATGCAGCAACAGAATACCAAGAGGCACTACAAAAAAGTGGTTATAATTACAAACTGCAATACAGCCCAGACAATAACACAAACAGAAACACGAAAAACAGGAAAAGGAAGATCATATGGAACAATCCCCCATACGATGGACAAGTAAAAACAAACGTAGGAAAAGAATTCTTCAAAATCTTGGCAACATCATTTCCAAAAGAACACAAACTGTTCAAAATATTCAACAAAAACACCATCAAACTATCATACTCATGTATGCCCAACCTTAAAAACATAATTGACTCATCTAACAAAATGAAAAGCAACACAACAGAGAAGGGTGCCGAAAGGACATCTTGCAACTGCACTAAAAAAGAACAGTGCCCCTTAAGCAACAAATGTCTTCACAGCAATATTGTATACCAAGCTACGGCAACATCAGAAAATGAAAAAGAAACATTATAGGGATCACTGAAAACCCTTTCAAAACCAGATACGCAAACCATAAACAGTCATTCAAAAAAGAAAAAAATACAAAAACCAAACAGAGTTGAGTAAATACATTGAAGACTCAAAGATAAAAAAATAGACTACAGCATATCATGGAAAATCATAAAAGAGCAACACCATACAACAATTTTCTTTAAAAAAAATCCCAATTTATGCTCCACAGAAAAATGGTTAATATTATGTAAACCACACCTAGCAACTCTGAATACTAAAGTAGAAATAGTAAACAATTGCAGGCACAAATGGAAATCTTTGTTAGCACACTCCACCTGAACAGACCCCAACAAGAACCACAGACCACACTGTGCAGCGAATGAGATTAAATCACACATGCAGAAACGGAATCAGGTTCCGCACGCTATATAGAGAGCAAGAGGCTCGAAACAAGCTTGTTGATTTTAGCACTTCATTTAGAAATATTTTTAACAGATGGGTTGCTCCCTAGACGGTTGAGCTCTTTTGGATTTTAAAGGACATTTTTATACTGTTCGTGATATATATATATATATATTATATTATATATAATATATATATATATATATATATTATAGATGCTGAACAATTAAGTAGTGGGGGGAAAACAAGTGCAGGCTAACAATTCTTCTGTCATTATAATAATGACTTTGCAAGATTTGAACTTTTAGAGAAAAAAAAAATTGAAGATGAAGAAAATGGGGGAAATATATTATAAATATGAAAAACCCTTCACTAGCTGCCTGAGAGAACCATCGTGATCCCTTCTGAAGGCAGATCTATTTGTATTGCCTGCTCCTAGGCCTTTCGTCCGCTGGGATCGGACTCATTCAGGGAGACACGGCTGATTGTGTCTGCACTCCTGGTGTCAAATAGAGACACACCACAGTTCATAATTCTGTGGTGTTCTCCCCACCAAGAGTTAAAAAAGAATCCAACAGCACCCCCAAAGCAGCCAGTGAAGGGTAGTAAATGGAATAAAACTAAAGTGTGGAGAGGAAAAAAGTTGCTAAAAAAACTAAAAGCATTATACAAACAGTATAAAATGTAGGGGACAATCTTTGAGCCTATGCCTGAGGATCCATTCAAGGATACAAGGGAGATCAAAAGATATGGAACAGTTTGAGTGGTCAGCTCTGCTGTTCTATAACTCAAGCAATGTCAGTGGCTAAGAATTGTGCAGGACAACCTTTACTTGGATCTCCTAAGAGATGCAATCTCCCACTGATTGACCAAACAATATGATGCTGAACAATTAAGTAGTGGGGGAAAACAAGTGCAGGCTAACAATTCTTCTGTCATTATAATAATGACTTTGCAAAGATTTGAACTTTTAGAGAAAAAAAAATTTAGATGAAGAAAATGGGGGAAATATATTATAAATATGAAAAAACCCTTCACTAGCTGCCTGAGAGAACCATCGTGATCCCTTCTGAAGGGAGATCTATTTGTATTGCCTGCTCCTGGCCTTTCGTCCGCTGGATCGGACTCATCAGGGAGACACGGCTGATTGTGTCTGCACTCCTGGTGTCAAATAGAGACACACCACAGTTCATAATTCTGTGGTGTTCTCCCACCAAGAGTTAAAAAAGAATCCAACAGCACCCCAAAGCAGCCAGTGAAGGGTAGTAAATGGAATAAAACTAAAGTTGTGGAGAGGAAAAAAGTTGCTAAAAAACTAAAAGCATTATCAAACAGTATAAAATGTAGGGGACAATCTTTGAGCCTATGCCTGAGGATCCATTCAAGGATACAAGGGAGATCAAAAGATATGGAACAGTTTGAGTGGTCAGCTCTGCTGTTCTATAACTCAAGCAATGTCAGTGGCTAAGAATGTGCAGACAACCTTTACTTGGATCTCCTAAGAGATGCAATCTCCCACTGATTGACCAAACAATATGATCTGAACAATTAAGTAGTGGGGGAAAACAAGTGCAGGCTAACAATTCTTCTGTCATTATAATAATGACTTTGCAAAGATTTGAACTTTTAGAGAAAAAAAAATTGAAGATGAAGAAAATGGGGGAAATATATTATAAATATGAAAACCCTTCACTAGCTGCCCGAGAGAACCATCGTGATCCCTTCTGAAGGGAGATCTATTTGTATTGCCTGCTCTAGGCCTTTCGTCGCTGGATCGGACTCATCAGGGGACACGGCTGATTGTGTCTGACTCCTGGTGTCAAATAGAGACACACCACAGTTCATAATTCTGTGGTGTTCTCCCACCAAGAGTTAAAAAAAGAATCCAACAGCACCCCCAAAGCAGCCAGTGAAGGGTAGTAAATGGAATAAAACTAAAGTGTGGAGAGGAAAAAGTTGCTAAAAAACTAAAGCTTATACAAACAGTATAAAATGTAGGGGACAATCTTTGAGCCTATGCCTGAGGTCCATTCAAGGATACAGGGAGATCAAAAGATATGGAACAGTTTGAGTGGTCAGCTCTGCTGTTCTATAACTCAAGCAATGTCAGTGGCTAAGATTTGTGCAGGACAACCTTACTTGGATCTCTAAGAGATGCAATCTCCCCCTGTTGACCAAACAATATGATGCTGAAACAATTAAGTAGTGGGGGAAAACAAGTGCAGGCTAACAATTTCTTCTGTCATTATAATAATGACTTTGCAAGATTTGAACTTTTAGAGAAAAAAAAATTGAGATGAAGAAAATGGGGGAATATATTATAAATATGAAAACCCTTCACTAGCTGCCTGAGAGAACCATCGTGATCCTTCTGAAGGCAGATTATTTGTATTGCCTGCTCCTGGCCTTTCGTCCGCTGGATCGGACTCATAGGGAGACACGGCTGATTGTGTCTGCACTCCTGGTGTCAAATAGAGACACACCACAGTCATAATTCTGTGGTGTTCTTCCCCACCAAGAGTTAAATCCAACAGCACCCCAAAGCAGCCAGTGAAGGGTAGTAAATGGAATATAACTAAAGTGTGGAGAGGAAAAAAGTTGCTAAAAAACTAAAAGCATTATACAAACAGTTTTAAAATGTAGGGGACAATCTTTGAGCCTATGCCTGAGGATCATTCAAGGATACAAGGGAGATCAAAAGATATGGAACAGTTTGAGTGGTCAGCTCTGCTGTTCTATAATCAAGCAATGTCAGTGGCTAAGATTTGTGCAGGACAACCTTTACTTGGATCTCCTAAGAGATGCAATCTCCCAACTGATTGACCAAACAATATGATGCTGAAACAATTAAGTAGTGGGGGAAAACAGTACAGGCTAACAAATTTTTCTGTCATTATAATAATTGACTTTGCAAAGATTTGAACTTTTAGAGAAAAAAAAATTGAAGATGAAGAAAATGGGGGAAATATATTATAAATATGAAAAACCCTTCACTATGCTGCCTGAGAGAACCATCGTGATCCCTTCTGAAGGCAGATCTATTTGTATTGCCTGCTCCTAGGCCTTTCGTCCGCTGGATCGGACTCATCAGGGAGACACGGCTGATTGTGTCTGCACTCCTGGTGTCAAATAGAGACACACCACAGTTCATAATTCTGTGGTGTTCTCCCCACCAAGAGTTAAAAAAGGAATCAACAGCACCCCAAAGCAGCCAGTGAAGGGTAGTAAATGGAATAAAACTAAAGTGTGGAGAGGAAAAAAAGTTGCTAAAAAACTAAAAGCATTATACAAAAGTATAAAATGTAGGGACAATCTTTGAGCCTATGCTGAGGATCCATTCAAGGATACAAGGGAGATCAAAAGATATGGAACAGTTTGAGTGGTCAGCTCTGCTGTTCTATAACTCAAGCAATGTCAGTGGCTAAGAATTTGTGCAGGACAACCTTACTTGGATCTCCTAAGAGATGCAATCTCCCACTGATTGACCAAACAATATGATGCTGGAACAATTAAGTAGTGGGGGAAACAAGTGCAGGCTAACAATTCTTCTGTCATTATAATAATGACTTTGCAAAGATTTGAACTTTTAGAGAAAAAAAAAAATTGAAGATGAAAAAATGGGGGGGAAATATATTATAAATATGAAAAACCCCTTCACTAGCTGCCTGAGAGAACCATCGTGATCCCTTCTGAAGCAGATCTATTTGTATTGCCTGCTCTAGGCCTTTCGTCCGCTGGATCGGACTATCAGGGAGACACGGTGTATTGTGTCTGCACTCCTGGTGTCAAATAGAGACACACCACATTCATTAATTCTGTGGTGTTCTCCCACCAAGAGTTAAAAAAGAATCCACAGCACCCCAAAGCAGCCATGTGAAGGGTTTGTAAATGAATAAAACTAAAGTGTGGAGAGGAAAAAAGTTGCTAAAAAACTAAAAGCATTATACAAACAGTATAAAATGTAGGGGACAATCTTTGAGCCTATGCCTGAGGATCCATTCAAGGATACAAGGGAGATCAAAAGATATGGAACAGTTTGAGTGGTCAGCTCTGCTGTTCTATAACTCAAGCAATGTCAGTGGCTAAGAATTGTGCAGGACAACCTTTACTTGGATCTCCTAAGAGATGCAATCTCCACTGATTGACCAAACAATATGATGCTGAACAATTAAGTTAGTGGGGGAAAACAAGTGCAGGCTAACAATTTCTTCTGTCATTATAATAATGACTTTGCAAAGATTTGAACTTTTAGAGAAAAAAAAAATTTAAGATGAAGAAAATGGGGGAAATATATTATAAATATGAAAAACCCTTCACTAGCTGCCTGAGAGAACCATCGTGATCCCTTCTGAAGGCAGATCTATTTGTATTGCCTGCTCCTAGGCCTTTCGTCCGCTGGATCGGACTCATCAGGGAGACACGGCTGATTGTGTCTGCACTCCTGGTGTCAAATAGAGACACACCACAGTTCATAATTCTGTGGTGTTCTCCCCACCAAGAGTTTAAAAAAAGAATCCAACAGCACCCCCAAAGCAGCCAGTGAAGGGTAGTAAATGGAATAAAACTAAAGTGTGGAGAGGAAAAAAGTTGCCCAAAAAACTAAAAGCATTATACAAACAGTATAAAATGTAGGGGACAATCTTTGAGCCTATGCCTGAGGATCCATTCAAGGATACAAGGGAGATCAAAAGATATGGAACAGTTTGAGTGGTCAGCTCTGCTGTTCTATAACTCAAGCAATGTCAGTGGCTAAGAATTGTGCAGGACAACCTTTACTTGGATCTCCTAAGAGATGCAATCTCCCACTGATTGACCAAACAATATGATGCTGAACAATTAAGTAGTGGGGGGAAAACAGTGCAGGCTAACAATTCTTCTGTCATTATAATAATGACTTTGCAAAGATTTGAACTTTTAGAGAAAAAAAAATTGAAGATGAAGAAAATGGGGGAAATATTATTATAAATATGAAAAACCTTCATAGCTGCCTGGAGAGAACCATCGTGATCCCTTCTGAAGGCAGATCTATTTGTATTGCCTGCTCCTAGGCCTTTCGTCCGCTGGATCGGACTCATCAGGGAGACACGGCTGATTGTGTCTGCACTCCTGGTGTCAAATAGAGACACACACAGTTCATAATTCTGTGGTGTTCTCCCACCAAGAGTTAAAAAAAGAATCCAACAGCACCCCAAAGCAGCCAGTGAAGGGTAGTAAAAGGAATAAAACTAAAGTGTGGAGAGGAAAAAAGTTGCTAAAAAAACTAAAAGCATTATACAAACAGTATAAAATGTAGGGGACAATCTTTGAGCCTATGCCTGAGGATCCATTCAAGGATACAAGGGAGATCAAAAGATATGGAAAAAGTTTGAGTGGTAGCTCTGCTGTTCTATAACTCAAGCAATGTCAGTGGCTAAGAATTGTGCAGGACAACCTTTACTTGGATCTCCTAAGAGATGCAATCTCCACTGATTGACCAAACAATATGATGCTGAACAATTAAGTAGTGGGGGAAAACAAGTGCAGGCTAACAATTCTTCTGTCATTATAATAATGACTTTGCAAAGATTTGAACTTTTAGAGAAAAAAAATTGAAGATGAAGAAAATGGGGGAAATATATTATAAATATGAAAAACCCTTCACTAGCTGCCTGAGAGAACCATCGTGATCCCTTCTGAAGGCAGATCTATTTGTATTGCCTGCTCCCAGGCCTTTCGTCCGCTGGATCGGACTCATCAGGGAGACACGGCTGATTGTGTTGCATCCTGGTGTCAAAATAGAGACACACCACAGTTCATATTTCTGTGGTGTTCCCCACCAAGAGTTAAAAAAAGAATCCAACAGCACCCCCAAAGCAGCCAGTGAAGGGTAGTAAATGGAATAAAACTAAAGTGTGGAGAGGAAAAAGTTGCTAAAAAACTAAAAGCATTATACAAACAGTATAAAAAGTAGGGGACAATCTTTGGCCTATGCCTGAGGATCCATTCAAGGATACAAGGGAGATCAAAAGATATGGAACAGTTTGAGTGGTCAGCTCTGCTGTTCTATAACTCAAGCAATGTCAGTGGCTAAGAATTGTGCAGGACAACCTTTACTTGGATCTCCTAAGAGATGCAATCTCCCACTGATTGACCAAACAATATGATGCTGAACAATTAAGTAGTGGGGGAAAACAAGTGCAGGCTAACATTCTTCTGTCATTATAATAATGACTTTGCAAAGATTTGAACTTTTAGAGAAAAAAAAAAATTGAAGATGAAGAAAATGGGGGAAATATATTATAAATATGAAAAAACCTTCACTAGCTGCCTGAGAGAACCATCGTGATCCCTTCTGAAGGCAGATCTATTTTTATTGCCTGCTCTTAGGCCTTTCGTCCGCTGGATCGGACTCATCAGGGAGACACGGCTGATTGTGTCTGCACTCCTGGTGTCAAATAGAGACAACCACAGTTCATAATTCTGTGGTGTTCTCCCCACCAAGTTAAAAAAAGAATCCAACAGCACCCCCAAAGCAGCCAGTGAAGGGTAGTAAATGGAATAAAACTAAAGTGTGGAGAGGAAAAAAGTTGCTAAAAACTAAAAGCATTATACAAACAGTATAAAATGTAGGGGACAATCTTTGAGCCTATGCCTGAGGATCCATTCAAGGATACAAGGGAGATCAAAAGATATGGAACAGTTTGAGTGGTCAGCTTGCTGTTCTATAACTCAAGCAATGTCAGTGGCTAAGAATTGTGCAGGACAACCTTTTCTTGGATCTCCTAAGAGATGCAATCTCCACTGATTGACCAAACAATATGATGCTGAACAATTAAGTAGTGGGGGAAAACAAGTGCAGGCTAACAATTCTTCTGTCATTATAATAATGATTTGCAAAGATTTGATCTTTTAGAGAAAAAAAAAATTGAAGATGAAGAAAATGGGGGAAATATATTTAAATATGAAAAACCCTTCACTAACTGCCTGAGAGAACCATCGTGATCCCTTCTGAAGGCAGATCTATTTGTATTGCCTGCTCCTAGGCCTTTCGTCCGCTGGATCGGACTCATCAGGGAGACACGGCTGATTGTGTCTGCATCCTGGTGTCAAATAGAGAACACCACAGTTCATATGTCTGTGTGTGTGTGTGTGTGTGTGTGTGTGTGTGTGTGTGTGTGTGTGTGTGTGTGTGTGTGTGTAAAACATGTAAACCTTGAAACTCCAGACAGTACCACTCTCTCGCTGCTGACAGGTCCGTTCTCTTGGTGTCGCGAGACGATTTAAAAAGTGGGGAAAAAAAAAAAGAAAACTGGACTGGTTTTGCAAAGGTTCTAGCACAGGAGACAACCAAGCCGTTTCGTGGTCTTGTGGTCCAGTTTTGTTTTCTTCTTGTTTCTCTCTCTCTCTCTGTTTTTGTTCTCTCTCTCTCTCTCTCTCTCTCTCTCTCTCTCTCTCTATCTCTCTCCTCTCTCTCTCTCTCTCTAAGTGCTTTGTTGTTTTTTTCCACAGAATTTCCGCAGAGACAAGTACCTTGCTGCCGAGGGTTCTTTTCTTTGGGACATCGCAGTATCATCTCAGCCTAAAGGCTAGAATTCTGACCACTACTCCAGGTCTGGTGGAAAACAGAGGACGGTCTGGCCTCTTGTGACATGACTCTGCCGAATGTTCACACCCTTCGCCTCTTGTCTGTTGACCGCCTCTTCTGTCAGGTTTCTTTCATTACATCGATGCCATGAAAGAAAAAAATCTCTATATTGGCAATAACAATATCCCCGATACTGAGGGAATTTCGTTTTCTCTGAACTCTTTCTCTTTCTGCTCTTTGTTCCACCGCCTTTCTTTGATGCTCCCAAACAGCGTAGTATTGCTGAAGATCAAGACGCGCTTACCCTATGTGAGTATGTCTGTGTGTATTCAGTTTGGCAGACTTGTGGGGATAGGATTTGTTATCACTTGACCTCTCAGCAATGTGTTCAGGGAACAAACAATTGTATCATTTCGGTCCGTCTAACTGGAGTGCTAAGGACAACAGCATTACGCATACTCTATCCTCCAGCTAATTTTGCGCTATCATAGGAGAAACCTAGTGACTCCTTACATTCTACCATGCATAAGAGTCCACAAAAATCTTATGGATTGTTTTCAAGTGCAACAATGTTTTGGTATGACCACAGATGTTGCCCCACCCACACATGCCTACTACTTCCACAATGTAATGTTTCCACAGTCCAATTGATAACCTAAAGGAACAACAACACACAAAAGCAATAATCACGCTTCTGATGTTTAAAACACTTTCTCTCTCAGATCCTCTTTTCTTTCTCTCTAAATCCTACCTTCATTTAACCAGAAAAGTGGTAAACGGCACATCATTACTCAAGATCAAAAAGCGCTTAGCCCGTCTACCTCTGTATATGTCTGCCAGTGTCTCAGACTGACAGCAGTGAATTGGTTTCTCAATACAGACACTTTCAAGTCCAGCTACTCCTCTGTAAACCAAGGGAAACCAGGCACTATTCAATTCTTATGTGTCTGGCTGGAGTTCAGAGAAGACTGTAAACGCCGACACTTCCTCCTTCAGCGGGTCAAAAGCGTACAATGGAGATAAATCCTAAGATTCTTCATTCCTCTGTCATGTACACAGACTTACCAAAACAACAGAATTGTTGGAAGCATAGCACAAGTCTGACTGTATTTCTTTTCTTATACACGTCTGAAATATTAACGTCCTTTCCCAGCCAACAGCTGGTCGAAGCTTTTACACAGATAAGAAATATCATAAAGTAAATGAAAGTAAGCAATAAACGTCTCCGGTTAACTTCAGCGAATCACACAAAGCTCTTTCTGCCACACCCCAAACGAACCAATTCTACAACCGTACACAGGTTTTCCACCCCTTGCAAAATAACCCGCTGGTGTTTTTCAAAACAGGAACAAATATAACCAGACTCAACATGCCACAGTTTGGGAGCGCCGACGGTGACTTCTTACCCTGTTCCCATCGTTAAGTCCCAAGCTTTTAGCTCGCTCGCATCCATCATGATCAACCCATGATGGTATCGACTGGCCGTGTTCCATGGACAC
>CM031602.1:68554918-68577653 GCA_018398815.1 Conus ventricosus
CCGAAGATCAGTCATGATCACTACGAACAGGGTAGACGGGGGTGCGGTGGGGTTGGGGGAAAGCTGCTCTAGCTAGGTATGACTCAATATAGCACTACGGTGCCACCGACTCACCGTGCGATGAAGTCAATAAAAGCCCCTACTCCATCCCCCTCGGGAAAAGACCCTATACAACCATGACCACGTTTGGTAGGGGCGGAAATCTTCACAAAATGTCCAGCAACGGATGTTTCTCTCCACACAAGGAACAACAACAACATCAATAGTGATAATGATGATGATGATGATGATGATGATGATAATAATAATAATAATAATGATGATGAAGATGATAACGACGACGACGTCGAAGACGACGACGACGACGACGACGACGATGATGATGATGATGATGATGATGATGAGGATGAGGAGGAGGAGGAGGAGGAGGATATTGATTTCAATAATAATAAGTTCGTTTCCATAGTGCGTCAGTCGCTGTCGGAGATTTTTTTTTTTCTGTCGGAGATTTTTTACTCAAAAGTCTTTCATATGTGAAGCTACAGAAAATCATTCACCACTTCTCAAAGAAACAAAATAATCTCATCAAGGCGCTACAAAATCGTTGTCAACTTTTCCTTTTTCGCGGACAATATTAACTTTCCCCTCCAGAAGGCAATGCAATTATTAACTTTTTTTTAGAAACAAGAAGTGTCCTCGTGCAGTCAAGGGGTGTTCCGACTCTCAAATCCGGTCGCGGTGCTCGTCCTCTTCACGCGGTGGGGCTGTTCACGCTACAGTTGACTGTTCGACAGCTTACCGCCACACACATCTGTACAGGCGTCCCCCAGTGTCTCTTAGGGGGTCGATGTGGTAACCCAACAATCCGCAGTACGACCTCAGTGCTTCGTCAGTCGTCTGGCACCCTCAGACCTGGGTAATACTTGTCAACTCGTCACCACTCCTCCAAAGTGGCAGAGGGCTTGTGTAGGAAAGCTACTTACCACCCGTGTGTGTGCGTGTGCGTGTGTGTGTGTGTGTGTGGAGAGAGAGAGAGAGAGAGAGAGAGAGAGAGAGAGAGAGAGAGAGAGAGAGAGAGAGAGAGAGAGAGGCGGGGGGGGGGGGAGGAAGAGGGAAAACGAGGCTGATAAAAAAAACAGCCCGGGCCCGCTCTCAAAAACAGCAAGAATTAATGTTTGACAAATATATTTCGTCCGTACATATATGTTCATTTGATTATTTCAGATGATATAGTTAAAAAAAACAAAAAAAACCCTTCAATTCGTTTCCGAATCAAGCTATTATAAAACACCAAAATGGGCATTTTCACCTACAATGATGCCATGCTGGAATAATCGACCAAATCTTGCAATGCAAATAACTTCTTTGAATATCACGTCAGTAGTTTAAATCAAAAGAAATGGCTGCCGCATATCTGTAACATAACTAAGAGACAACAAACGCTTCGACTGAATCGACCAGCATCTTGCACAGCGAAGTCAAATCATTTTTTAAAGTCGTCTTTACCACACTAACGGCATTCGAAAGGCATCTCTGTGGACATATAACACCATGGTCTCCTTCCTCCCCTTTTTTCAACAACTACGCACCTCCCACAACCCTTGGCAAAAGGGGAAAAGCTGTAGATCTAACTTAACCTCCACTCTACCCTCTGTAGACTGAATGCCTTCTGTGACAGCGCTGACTAGCGATCATAATACATATATACCTACTTGTAGTGAATTCGGTCAATCATTTAGTTAACACCAAAAATAGAATACAAGTTGCCCACAAAGCAACTTCAAAGTTTAATGTCCACGGCCATGTTAAGCGAAAGCGGGTTTTTTTTCAGTAACCTTTTAATAACTAAGAGAAAGAGGCCGTGAAAATCTTTCCACCCTCTTGAATTTGATAAATTTTTCATGAACTTCGGTAGATACTGAAAAAGAAAAGCGAAGCATAACAACAGCGCTATAAGTTTGAATCCGTTTCTCTCGGCGGGCCACATACTAAGTGCTTGCCCATACCCGTTATCACACTCAACTGGGCAAAAGACGCCGAGTCAAGGACTGTAACCCACGGGTGGCTCCACACATCTGAACGCCAACCTAACTTTTCCACAACCGGGGATGTGTGCCCCGAGAACATTCCTCGCTGGTCCAACGTGAATATAGCAATGAAGAGAACAGGGAAAGGGGCATTCTTGGCCACTTCCGCCCTCACCACCAGTTTCGGCAAAAGTAACCCAGATGCCCCTTCCCTGTTCTCTGACAAGTAAGAACCTTTCCCAAATAACCACAAAAATAAGGACGATTATCTACTAACAAACATACTGGTAGGGTTATCCGTTGTTCATACATTTTACCTAAACTTTTCAGATTTCAGTTTTTGTTTAATTCCTGTGTTTTACCTGTCATTTTCATAACATCATTTTCACGCAAAACATTCTCAAATGAGTCTCTGTCATTCATGTGAAATAACACTACAGTACTTTTAACTGTTCTCTAAAGTCTTTTAAAACTGATTCTATTTTTGGCATAAAATCCGCACACTTATCCAGCATGCCTTCCACTGAAAGCTAGTTTTGACAAAGTGTTTCTCTTTTTAAACTATGTCTCTTTCTTTCTGCCGAGCAGTCATCCTATAATAAATAGTGTTCTGTGTACCCTCAAACAGTCTATAAAACTGTTCTAAACACTCACATCATTTTATTGCTGGGATCAACTAAATATTTGTCATCATCTTCCATATAAACCTTCTAATCATGATATGCTTTGTTCATTTAAGTGTTGGACAGAAACACAATAGGATTAAAATATAACGATAAACTGTTTGTTAACAGGTCGAGGATAAATATAGTTTTTCCACAACCAGTCTGCCCACACATCCACATGAGCAATGAGGAGTTTTTGTCATAAAGTTTATGCCTCCATAGTTTTTATAACAGAACTAATCTAATCCATTTTATTTTTATCATACCTCCTCTGTCAAAAACTTGTTTCATTATAATAAACTCCTACGAGGCCTAAATGTGTAGATTAATCCAATTCAGTTCTGTAAGATTTGTTTCTTCTATTTAAGTCAACATTGATTTTTTGGTGTGCTTGTTGTTATGATTCTCAATATCCTCACCATTGTGAAGAACGAAAAAAAAACGATGGTACGTTTTAAGGCGTTTAACCGTCTAAGTTTTGCCAGCATATTAATTCCTTTTATAAGGGCATGTACTAACGCCCACAACCCCATCCCCTCTCCACATCTTTAAAGACAAAATTTCAAATATCATTGGAACTGTGGTCTCCTAATTTTTCTTGCTTGGAAAGAACTGTAATTTTGTAGAAGCTTTTTTTTTACAACTGTTTTTCTTTTCTGTGAGATTTACTGTTTTTGTTCCCATTACGGTCGTTATTCATTTCTTTTTCGGACATTGTCGTCTGGCATAAGACTTTCATTAAAGGGCCATAGTTGAATGCTTTTCTGAAACTTTTTGTGACGGCTAAAATATGTAACATGGGCTATGAATTCGTACAAATTTTATTTCCCATTCTAAATATGGTTTCCTAAGTGCCATTTTAGGTCAGGTTTTCGAACTATTTTATTCATACTGGCCAACATTATTTTCCTTCTAGATTGCGCAGTTTGTTCATAGTTTAGGAACTTTTTTGCCGTCGCCAACCTCTTTGCGGTTTTATAATCACCATCTTTTAGTGTACTCAAAACATACTAAAGCGCCTAGCTCTCACCATTTGTTCAAAGTCCGCAACGTCCTGCAAGGTCTTTAATGCTAAGGGTTATACACCCTACAGTCGCTAATGAACTCCTGATTCTTCTGTCTTTCTGGCCCACGCGACATTATTTTTTTTAGGTAACGTATTATTTTATTTCAAAACAATGGGCAGGGTGATCGCTTTTTAACAACTTTCCTTCCCCGCTTTGTCTTTTGATTTTTAATTACATGATCCGACCCTCCCACAAACAAATTCTTTTAACTGTAAATTTAGGGAATTGTATAATTTCATAATCGCGAAATATGCAGCTTTCCCTGATGGAAGAGCTCTTAAAAACAGTTGTGGGCCTTGCCGTCATATAAGTTTTTCATCAGTGCTCAGCTCATCCAATGAACATAGAGTAATGAGATGTAATGCAAGATCGAGCGGACTTTCCCCCTCTATTAAGTATTTTGGCTGTTAAACTCTTAAAATCTATATTTGTTAGCTGTAAAGCCTAAACATTTTAGCTACTCTTTATCAAAATGAACCTACTTCGTCTTCTTCTTCGGCTTGAAGTTAACATTGTTTTTTAGATTTGCATTGTTAAGGTATGAGAGTTATGTCAAAGTTACTCATTGCTTCTTTTAGTGAGCAAAGATCCCGTAATAACATCAGGTATGGGTTTAATGGCAACTAAGGTTTCCTGCATTATTAATTTTTTGAATCTTAATATTCTTTCCTGGATTCATATATAAACCATAACGACTTTGTAGAATATTTCCATGGAGCGCGACCGTTATGGCCGCCCCGCAATTGTTATCAATAGCATGTTCTAAAAAACCTAAGAACGGCTAGTGGTTGTTATTGTACAAACATTTTTTAAGAACGAAATAAAAAATGAGTGCATTCTAAAATACTGGTGCTAAAAATATTCTGTTGGCTCACTGGGGCGCGCACTAAAATCTTTAAAAATATAGCAACGATACGCTTGACATTGCTGAGAACCAACTGAGCCTCTTTTCATAAAAAGGTGAGCACCCATTAAGCAGATACTTAACCCCCCTATTGAACCGACCACATCAAGAAAGCGTGGTTTAGTCATCCGAGCAGTTTTATCAGAACCATTAAACGTTGCTGGTTTTGCGCATCAACTGGTGTGGAGTGTCGTATGCTGATCGGATTTTAAATCACCATGATCCTTTGGTGAGGTCAGTGTACAGATTCATTTCTATTACAACAAACTTCAACGGAATTTTTGAACTGAACTGCAAGCGCCATTTACCAGAAGTTGACAAACTCAGTTAATATCCACTCAGGCCAACATAATAGACAGAAGGCTTTTTGAAAGGATCCTGTACGAATTCAAGTATTGAACACCAAGACAGGCTTTAGACAAAAGTTGGATCATAATCATGGTCTAGCGACCTTTATTTTTCGGGGCTACGCACAGAAGTATAACTATGACTGGCATCCTCCTTTCAAAACTTTTCTTTTTTGGCCCCAACTGTTCAGTAGCCCGGGTCCCTACATCAAGAGCCATAAAACAGCAAGAGACAACATTTATCTTAGAACATTCCTAAGGGCCAAACTAGCGCGGGAATAGAACGAATAACGACTCTATCTCCGTACTTACACGTTGTGTTAGCTAGTCTAGGGCGCAAGCATCAGTCAAGATCGAGCATAACGATCCTTCTACTGGCGTTTGACGGCGCCAAAACAAAGACTTAGCAAATTTAGAGGACGCCATTAATTCGACAGTTGATTACCTTCAAGCATTAAAAGTACCAAAATGTTTTACAATACGCCAGATCGAAAGTATACTTTGCTGTTGGCACTGGTTTATAACATGTTGCCTTCTGCCTTAGACTCCAGGTAGGAATAATAATAAACTATAATAATGAAATTCTTATAGCAGGCAATGAACAGAAGGTTGTGGGAAAAAACGACATAAATTCTGAGCCAGTAATATACAAGCAGTATACAAACAACCCAAGATTAAGTCATCTAATTCGCGAAGTCCCAAAAACCCCCAAGTCATTGAAGACCCAGCAAAGCTCCGCAGACGCTGTTTCGCGATGACCAAGAATATGAAAAGAAAGCGCTTGTTCTGGATTAACTGGCATAGGATTTACCTTGTCTTTATCTTACTAAATATAACCCAACTAGTACAAGACTTAATGTCCATACGTGCTCGGGGCCATAAAGCCAACTACTGCTTGCAGTAGACAAAAGCCATCTGACATACTCCCCAATATTCCTGGGATAAGCGGTCCGGCGGCTTTACCAGCTGAATTTTTTTTAATAACTGTGCAAAGATGATCAAAGCTGTTTTTTACACACCCCATGATTTATCCGGGCGGAGATGGAGGCGATGGCGGCGGAGGCACTGAACTTGCTCTCCACCACCGCGCTTGTAATAGCCATCACCAGTGTACTTATTGCAAATCCTAAGGCAGTTATAACGCTTGCTAATTTGGACTTCCTTGCTCTCTAAAAAACGTTCGTATTCGTTTCTGGCTAGTGTTTGTGTCTTCATATAAATTTTTTCGGATAGTGTCTCTTAATCGATTCACTTGAGTTACTAATTGGGTCCGTTAGTAGTCCAGCATTCTAGTCCTTGCTGATCGTGTCTTGATTCAAGATCTTTAGGTCTTTTCTAATCTTCTTTAATATCAGCCCCTACGAAGGAGTCGTCAGCCTCACGAGTTTTTCTTTTCTCTTTTATATGCTCATCTAGTGTCACTAGTTTACTAAAATTGTTTGTTAATTCGCCTCTAATGGTTCTTAAAGCACGATCAAGGGCCGCCGCTATTTCCCCGCATGGGTAGAGGCGAGTCGTGTATAGTCTTTAACGCTGTTTTCTTCTCTTCTGAAAAACTGGTTTTGTTTCAATTGCATTTATAATTCGTCTGCGATTGATTGTTAATTCTTTAAGTTCCATGTTTTGCATTGGTTTATACTGTCGGAGTTCGGTGTAGTGTGTTTTGAAGTTTCGCAACTGCATCCCTATCTATTTTTGGTCTAACAAGACCAAGGCGATTTTGATCGTTTACACTAAGTCCGTTTGTATAGATTGTACTCTGGCTAAAAACTTTGATGGGTCTGGTTTAGTTGTATGCCGAACAGATTCTCCGTGATCGCCCCATACAAACAAAGTGACCATCTTCTAATGTCAAAATCATTTGGTCTATAAATTCCGGGAGGTTCTAGGCCTAAATCTTTTGTAAAATGCTCCACCGTACTTTCAGTATTCACGCCACGCCGCATTGAGACGCTGAGCGATAGTCTGTGTCAAAGGGATCATTTCACTCTGTCGTCTCCAGGATAAAAAACATCATAATCTTCTCGCCTTCAATTCTGCCATGTCATTTTTTTTAATTAATTAACTTTATTTTTCTTCTTTATAAAAAAATTCACATGAGCATATGGCTCGATTCTTGACCGTGGTGGGAGGGAGGGGTTTGGTCCGTATAGAAACTGTAAGAACCCCTTGGCGTGCAGGGAAATAAACGGAATATTACTGTTTCCAAATAATCCATCTACTATTGATGGCAGATCAATCTTACTGTTAGATTTCCAGACCTAGGAGCGATGATTTGATCGTGCCAGCTCTGCAACGCTTACTTAAAAATAGAACTCCGCTTAAACAACAAACGCGAACCCAGAACAGTTGTCCCAGAATTTGGTACGGGCAATCGGTTAAGAAAAATTTCTTCTGTAAAACTTGGGGGCAAAGAAGTATTTTTCTTTAAACAATGCAGACATATTTTTGAACCTATTCTGATCTATGGCTAACCGCGAATGAAAGGGAAAGTATCGTGCGTTTCATGGAATCGGCGAATGACAAAGCTCAACACTTAAATATGCGCCGAACTCGCCTCAGGTTCTAAAGCAGCAAAAAGGCTTTAGCTGTAATTATGCGTATGGTATCGCTTTTCCCATTCCCCTAGATTTTGAAGTTGTTAAAAAGCGCATGCCCCATAATTTCAAGGAGGCATTACAAGACAGATTGTCATATGAACTAACTTTTAATGATACAAATACGGTGTTATCAAATCAACAGACACCGAAGCAAAGTATCAAGAAATTGGCTGACCTCTCGTTATAGTTTGACGGTGTTAGCAACCTTAAATTAGCAGAGCTGATTGGGATCAATATAAGTCTAAAGGGGGGTGTGGCAAATTAGTCAATAATTACGAAAAAACGTGCGTCATCATTCAACAAATCCTAAAATAGCAGGGCAGACGCTTATATGGAATTTTAGTTTTAGTGTCGCTGTAAAATCGGCTTAAAGGTATCTTTATTGCTGTGTGAAGATGAAGAACTGGCGCAAGAGCAAGTGAAAAGTTTTTTAATCCAAAAAAAACGAAAGTACAATGTTCAATTGACGGCAGTTCCTAACAAATCTAGCTAGCGGACATAGACCTAGCATCATTTTTTGCGAAATAAGAAAATTGTTTGGGGTGGGAGGGGAGAAGCCAACAGCAGAACCTTGCGTCTAAAGATCTACTACCTTCACAGTGTTAGGCTTGATGATTATTTAACATCCAAAATACGGTTTATATTGGATTGACCTAGTCAACAGAGGAAATCAAGTTGCATAGAAGTGGGAGAGAGGTTATAGACGTAACCATTCAATTGAGAAAGAAAAAGAAAGCTGATAAACGCTTAATGTACATTTGTTTTTAATTAATTGATGCACACCTGAATTTTGGAGATAGCAGATTACAATAGTACTATTCAAATTATTTTTTTCATTTAATAAAAAGCATGTCTGTTCAGGTTTAATCCAAATGTGCCTACACACTCGGAGAATGCCAAAAGAAGAGATAGTAGAAACCCCTATCATATAAACGCTCAGATTATCCCACATTACACAAATGCAACAAAACTAGGAGCAAGACCTTTCAAATACTCAAAACCAAACGAAGGTATTCTGCTGACTTTAATGCTGTACTTAGTTAATACTGGGCATCGACTATAAGTTCCTATCAGCAGGAACGAGGTGTTGGTCTCTTAGCACCGGGCATAGGCGCAACCCGCTGCTTTACCTCTAGGAGGTTTTTCTGTTAGCTCTCGCGCTGTGTTCATTAGCTGTAATTGCGGCCGGCAAAAATTAAAAACTATACTCCAAAATCACACAGGCTTTGGTTCAACTAATAAACAGCTAAACTTAGTGTTCCTTCTAGTCTGATAATTGAAATAAAGCGCTAGCTGGGGAACTCAAACATCACGGATGAAAAATATAATCGTTTTACAGCCGTTTTTGATTACTACAAAGACAAAAGTTTGATCTTCAAAGAAAGGCGAGGGCAAGTTTTTTCTCAACATCCAGACGCCCGAGCAGATAACAAAAGGAATGCTGTAAAAAAACTAAACGAGACATTAAACTCTGTTCAAACAGCTCACATTAACAACACCAAAGTGTTGTTTATACTTAGTTTATGAGTCCAAGCGCAAAAAACCGTTGAAATTTGATTCTGATTAAGCCCGTAGTATTTTTTAATTTAAATAAATAGTGGTTGGGCTTCGAAAAGAAAGACAGCATTGGCTAAGATATATGAAGGACTAGACGACTTGTTTGAAGGATGCTCGAGAGAGAGTGTGCGTTTCTCAAGAGCACAGAATGAAGTGAATTTAGAAGTCATTGACCCAACAAACGTACAGGCAAGTGTTGTCATGCTATTTCTCAAGTATCCAAGTAAACTATCAATAGACCCCCATTTAAAGTAATGTTAGCTGTTTTAAATCGACTATGTAACAATAAATGAAGAAAATCTAGAAGTCTGGTCTCACTCAACAGCATACTATTCTTTTCTGCATAATGACGTTAAACACCGTTGGGCAGAACGAACTGCCTTACACAGTTTTGACGCTGCCGCTGAAGAAGCTAAAATGAGAGCTCTGGTTGGTCAGAGGGCTATTCTTCGAGATTAGATGAAAACAGGCTAAGATATGCAACGCGATGTAGCAAGGCTTACATTCCGGCTACCATCGGAGTTGGTTTTAAAGAGAGCATGTTTTAAACATAAAAAATTCAGACAACAAATGTTTCATTGGTGCGTTCTTTCAAGGCTGCATCATGTCCGCGAACACGCAGAGAGAGTGACTAACTATCGGCAATACGCCAAAGATCTTAACTTCAATGGGAATATCCTTTCCTGTTAGTGTATACCAAATTGATCAGTTTGAAGAACAAAACAACCCATAACTGTTAATGTATACACATGGGGATGAGGAAACAAATTTGGCGGCCAGATTAAAGTGTACCAAGAACAGTTCCAAGTCAATAGGCGAACCAGACAAAAATCAATGTGACTTACTACTAATGTTTTCACCACGGTGCTACCCCATTACACATAGATACGCAAATGATAATAATTGAGTTAAACTACAAACAAACATAGCAAACAAGAAATTCAGGCAGAAAATGTTTAACAAGAATTCCATACTGTGCAAGCTGCGAGTGAACATATAAAACATTTGTAAAAAGTTCTGTAGACTGTAATACAGAACTAATTACGCGGCCCCCACCGATCTAAAGTTAGTTTCAGAAGCTGGAAAAAACTGCAACATCCCATATGTTGTTTACGCAGGACTTTGAATCACTCATTGTTCTTATGAAGGGCCAGCGCCAACAAAAACTTCGAAAAAACAGTCTTAATGAGTAATCCATCAAGTTGTTCATTTGCCGTCATTGTTGTCAGGTCGGATGGCGTTTATCAGACCAGAATTATATAGAGGACTGCAGATCTGCAGAAACATTCTTAAAACGCATGCAGCAAGTGCGTAAACGCCTGTTCTAATAATCTAAACTTATCTGAAATCATAAAGGCGCCTGAAGACCAACAACAGTATGACACTGCACGCATTGTTGGATTTGCGGTTTAAGAGCTACGCCGCAAGAGTGTAAAACCCCACAGTAAGATTCCATGATCACATTATTTGGGAAGTTTAGTGGTGCAGCGCATAAAACAATGCAATCTTCTACTAAAGTTTGATCCAAAGAACATGGAAGCTGCCTGATTCGTTCACAAACTTGCGACAGTTAACTCTCACCTTATAATGCAAGCAGTAACCAGCGCTTCAGGGTAGCATGGGCAATTGCACAGTCCTCAGAAAGTACATGTGCTTTAATCTAAAAAACATGTCTTTTTATGACTCTATGCAACACATATGGGATTCATTAGAGTCACTAGCTATGTCCCTTCAAGTCCTTCCGCAATAAAGGAAGACTATTTTGACCCGACTCTCGTTAGAAAGGGCGTTTATCCTATGAGTACATGAAAAGTTTGGAAAGTTGATGAAGACCACTCCTCCGAAAGGAGCGTTCTTTTCTAGTCTCAGAGGAAAGGACATTAGTGATTCTGATTACCAGCAAGCTCAGATGCGTGGCAGAAGTTAGATGTAAAAACGATGGACTATCATGACTCCTAGTTTAATGCAGATGTATGTTTGTTGGCGATATTTTTGAAAATTATAGAAAGACCTGCATGAAACATTACATTTTGGATCCTGCGCATTACTTTTCTGGCGCCGGGATGGAGTTTGGATGCTTTCTTAAGTTTACTGGAGTACAAATTGATTTATTGTCAGATTTACCAATGATTCAGATGATTGAAAACGGGGTTGCGTGGGGAATTAGTATGGCGTCGCATTCCATACTGTAAAGTCAAACAACCAAATACTTGGGATCATTATGACCGAGTATAAGGCCTAACTACTCATGAATTTAGATGCAAACAATCTGTATGGTTGGGCCATTGGCGCAATCGCTTCCATTACGCAACTTAAAATGTACACAGAAGACAATCCGAATAAATATTCAAAAGGCATTAAAGAGTTGGCAGTTTTAACGCCTGACGCAACAGCGTGGTTTCATTCTAGAAGTTGACTTAGAATATCCTCATGAACCCATGACCTGGCATAATGCCTAGCCCATTAGCAGGCAGAAAGTCTAAAAGATGGATCCAAGAGAGCCGCCTCAAGCTTGTGCTAATCTTGAGCAAAAAAAATTATGTCTGTCATTACAGACTCACAATTTTAGTTTAAGACATGGTTTGAAGTTGACAGCAGTTCATCGCATAATTGCTTTTGATCAAGAACAGTTCATGAAACCATACATCATGAAGAACACTGACCTCAGAACTAAATCCGCAGATGCTTCAGAAAAAGACTTTTTCAAGCTGATGAACAACAGCTGTTTCGGAAAGACTATGGAGAATCCGCACAAGCGTAAAGATGTCAGATTGGTCACCAAAGAGAACGAAGAAATTTAAAAGCTGACTTCAAAACCTAATTATCAGGACTTTAGAAGATTTCATGATCAGCTTTTTGGCATAATGATGAAAAAAAGAAAGTCAAATTAGACAAACCTGTATTTATTGGGTTTACTGTTTTAGAATTATCAAAGCTTTTGATGTTAGAGTTTCTTTATGACTACTTTAAGCCCTCGTATCCTGAGTCCAGAGTGCTTTACACAGATACAGATAGTTTTGTTAAGATATCCCTACTGAAGACATCTATAAAGACATGGAATTAGAAGTGGCTAAAGGTCATGCGGGATGGTATGACACGTCCGATTATCCTAAAGATTCGCCTTTGCATTCAATTACTAACAAGAAGGTTTTAGGAAAGATGAAGGATGAATTATCTGGAAAGGTGATCAAGGAGTATGTGGGGTTAAGGTCGAAATGTACAGTATTTCGAGCCAGGAGAAAATCATTAAGAAAGCAAAGGGAATATCTCGCAGTGTTGTGCAGTCAAACATATCACATGACAACTATAAAGAAGCATTGTTTGGCAATAAGACTTTTCATCATGACAACGTAAAACTGCGATCTAATCTACATGAGATCAACACAACTGTTGTAACAAAAAAGTCATTAGATAGAACAAACACAAAACGGTGTTTTTTAATCCGGAGTTTTCATATGCAATGGGCACTGGAGGACCGCATAAACAGGGGGTTTTTATATTTTTCATCAACTTTTATTATAAGATCAATCATAGCTTCATCCAATTCATTTAAATCTTTTCTCATGTTTGCTTGACGAGTTCGAATTTTTTTTTATATTTCAAGATATTCTTTTTCCCAATTTGGGGGTTTGAGTTGTAGGCGATCTGGATGATTTAGCATGCATTGATTAATCCTCGAAAATGTTTCCTTAATAGCATTACACGACTGAAATGATTCCCGTATCATTTTCAAGGTCTCTTCCTTTACCATTCTTGTTTCGTTCTGCGCTTCCTTCTGGCCTTCCATTTTAAACCAAAATATGTTTACGTAAATTAATTAAAGCGGAACTGTGTCTGGCGGAATTATCTGCAGTTCTTCTTTCACAAAAGATCTTTGAGGAGCTGGTTGTTTTGTTGTGTCAGTTTCTCGTAAATAATACACGGGCGGATTCATCTTTACAATTCTTTTTATTTCGTACGGGTCAACACTCCAAATTGGATCGGTTGCCCTGATGCGAGTGTCCCCTTCTGCTTCTCCCGGTAAATAAAGGTACCTTACTTTCAATCCAAACGGTAATAGTTTGCTGGATGCAGACTCTCCTTCAACAACATTTATTGTTTTTCTTTTGATTGCTTGTACTGGTTTTAGGCCTTTAAATTCTTCATTATTCATTGCGCGCAAAACTGAGGGCAGTCTTCTAACCCATTCTGTGTTGCGAGAGTTGTCAATAAGCTCTCTGTGATACTGGTAGGAGAAAAGTCTTTCGGCTAACTGTTTGTTAAAGTTTTCAACTAAAGCCTGTGATCTGTGAACTCCTGGAATGCCTCTTTGATGGTAACTCTATGTTTCAACAATAATTGATTCGCTTGGCCTTTAAACTCTTTTCCATCGTCAACTTGAATCATGCGAGGATAAGTTAGTGGCCCTCGTTGGTATATCAGTTGTATGGCAACAGCAACAGCAGAAGCACTCTTTTGTGTTAATGGTTCCGCATCTTTATATCTTGAAGCTATATCAATGACTGTGAGTGCGTACTTAAATCTTTTTCGTCTAATCCTATCAGAGGGTAAATATAGAAGGTCCATTTGATGGGTGTCGTTCGGTATTGTATTCACAAAGTGCGGTCTCTGTATTCGTCTAGGGCAGGTCAATAAATTTGCCAAAATCGCTTCGCCTTGGTTAGATACCCAATCTCCTTGCTGTTTAGTTCACTGATGCAACCTGCCGCTTGGCTTAGCTTTTGTATTAGCAGTGATACCCTTTCCCAATATCCTTTTGGCGAATAATAATAATTGTTCATTTTTTACTCAGCAATATTAAGGCAACCACAATACACTACGGTCCATAACCAACGACAATTAAACGCGATTACTTGCATCTTTTGTTTTTCTATTGTTGATAAAATTCACTGTATTTTGGTGGGGGCAATGTTCTGGACCGTTTGCCTGAACTAGATAATATTCTTTTATTGCTTGTCAACATTTTTAAATGTGTAAGCTGCATGCCCCTGTTTCTTTCAGGTGTCCCATTAATAAAATCTAACTGCTTCAAATCTCTGCTTTTCAAAGTCGCCTCTTTGTGCAGCTGCAAGTTTGCTCCATAGCTTTTGTTATGTCTTTTTCTCTCGGACCTTCAATCCCGAAGATTACTCAAGCGAAATTTACTTCCGCTAAAAGCAAGCCACGGCGGTGGGGCCCGCCACACTCAGAGCCACTGCCGGTTCAGTGCGCACAACGCTTGCCTTTTTGATCACTGGCGATGCCGAAGCGAGTTCAGCCACTCTACCGCACGGCCAGACGCTGTGTGTGTTTGGAGCTTCGAGACGTGCTACATCTTTACGTTATATTACTTGTACAGAGGTTTTTTAACTATAATTTCTGTATGAAAGCCATGGCGCAGTGCGTACTTTGAGAGTGTGACCAAAGCTGGCATTTCAGTTTTCTCTGTGAGTTACCATAATTAAGTCGTGTTTTAAAACTTTCTGACAGAAACTTTGCGACCGGCTGTGCTGCGCGCGCCGTGGCCTGGTAAGAGCCGCAAGCAAAGACGGGGGAGAGAGGGCGCGCGACCTATCATTGCCGAAGTAGGCCAGCCAGGCGTTGGCAAAAATCTTTGTGAATAAAAGTAGTTACATTTGTAAAGGGCCCGTTTTACAACCGTTGTATATCAACAATTCCTTCATTGTTGCTGCATTTTATATGTATCTAGGTTGCATGTAGAGCAATGTAGCCTAATTAAAGGGTAACGTAGAGGATCACATATTTACTACAAGCAAAATACTACTACTGATAACAGAATGGTAGTAGGCCATAACATTAATAAGTGAATAATTATATATTTAAAATAATACTCATTTCCAGTCACTACATTTACTATTTCTATCGCATAATTCAAATTAAAGTGAAATGTTGGAAGGAACCATAGGGTGCTTTGTGTGTGTGTGTGTGTGTGTGTGTGTGTGTGGTGTTTGTTTGTGTGTGTGTGTGTGTGTGCGCGTGTTGTGTGCGTGTGTGTGTGCATGCCTGCGTGGGTGCGTGCGTGCGTGCGTGCTTGTGTGTGTGTGTGTGTGTGAGAGAGAGAGAGAGAGAGAGAGAGAGGGGGGGGGGGGGGGATGCCGAAAGATTATGGAACAAAACGGTCACTCTCTCACGAACATATTTGAAACGTTTAAAGGTCATGTGTAGACTGTGTGGGAAAAGGGTCTAAGGAGATCCAAAGAAAGATAAAAAACAAATCAGTAAGTAACGTGTTTAGAGTGTTGCTTCTGACATAACCGTAATCTTCAATGTGAATGTTCTGGAAGATAGGGAGGAAGAACATTCACAAAAATTTGTGTTTTTTGTGCAAACCTTTGAAAAAATCGACAAACCGCAAACATTCAACTAGAGCAAAAAAGAAGCCGTGCATTGTCATAATTTGAAAATGCCTCAAAATTATGGCCCCTGTTTGACCCCAGTTATTATCGTCAGTCAGTGTGCGCTATGCACATCACTTTACAACACAGGAGTAAAGGGGGAG
This sequence comes from Conus ventricosus, assembly GCA_018398815.1. Taxonomy (NCBI): domain Eukaryota; kingdom Metazoa; phylum Mollusca; class Gastropoda; order Neogastropoda; family Conidae; genus Conus; species Conus ventricosus. The sequence goes on from CM031602.1 coordinate 68,570,585, forward strand.
ACCAGAGAAAAGCTCAAAAATCTGCCGTTCTCAAACAGTATTCCCCAACCAGCAAAACGAAAGTGCCAAATCAAACTCTGATCTATGATAGTGATATATCATTTTCTGTCTCATCGAAGCCACATCAACTCCGGCAAATAGTCCCTGAACTGTAATCAGTGCAGACTGTCCCAGCTGGCATCAATGAAGCATTATCCCAGTCCAAAAAACCAGTTTCCTTTTGTGTCACATTTGATGCCACATCAACACCACCCAAAATTCAAGAGGCGCATCACAGTGCAGAACCGTTCCAACTGGCATTGACAAAAGCCTTGTCTCCATTCAGAAAAAAATCCGTCAGGCCTTTGAGTCAGCTGAAGGCACCACTGACAAACACAGAAGAAGCTTATTTCACAAACTTGCCCGCATTAAGCTCTCACAGTCCAGTAGATTAAAATGACGTCACATGCAAACTGGTGGACAGCCGATTTGCGAAAAAAAATACAAAACCTCGGAAAAGCATCAAGTGAAGCTCGAACACCACTCCGGAAGAAGCAGCAAAAGAATATGAACAAAATTCGTTTGAATGTATCAGGAACACTGAACAAGATGGCGGCCAAACAGCAGGGCACAGAACTGAAGACGGCAAGCAAAGTACCAAACAGCGGTTCTAATGTAGCGAAATGTGGTCAATTATCTGTAACTGCAAAACAAGTCCAGCCCTTCGTGCGGCACTTGGCCTCAGTTTGACACAGTACAGACTTGCACAAACAGTTTCTATAGGAGGCACGGGGTACAGTTTTTGCCATGAACAGAAAGAAAGGAAAGAACAATCAAAGCACAGTGTGCAGAGTAGAATGTCCAGATGAGAAGTGTGGAGTCTGGAATGAGATCGATGGGATATGAACTGGTTCCAACCCCTTTCAGCAGGCATTATGGATGTCCCAGCATTTTGTCACCAAACTGCTTGGATGCTTATGACATCAAGGGCCGATTAACATGGCATGATGAGAGTAGTCCAGTGAACGAAAACTGATTCAAGATTGGCGGGACCATGTAGGCGGATCATTTAAAATGATGCTTGCAGATAGCAAACCTGGGAACGCTAATTCAAAGCAGAACACAATGCATTATGACCCATTGCTGAATGTAAGGACAACCCCTGAAAACCAAGAAGATGTTGGACCCTTACAAAAGCAATTGAAGACCTTGAAAGCAATGGAATGGAGAGGCAAACAAACTCGCCTTTTCCTCTTTGGAGACTATGATTTTTTAACTAAAATGTATGGACTGTCAGGTCATCAGTGAATCCACCCGTTGTCTGTACTGCACAACATCGAGACACAGATGCAGCTGCCCCCGGAGAACAATGAAGAAACATTAGCAAGAGAACGGTCATCAGATCAAGAGGGACAATCAAATTATACGCGTGCAGGAAAAATAAATCAAAAGCCAACAATTCAACAATGTCATCAAAAAAACCATTATAAAATAGACTGAGCAGGTGACCCCCTCCCTACCTCACATCTGCTGGTTGTTTCAAAAAACCCATGACCCGTTGAAAAGATGATGCCATGCACTAGATGAACGGCTGGCAAGACATTAATTTCATGCACTATGACATCACTCCTTGAACAATTGTGAGTATTTCTCAGTACAGTTTTCAGCACATGTAAAGAGCCAAGAGCCATTTGGAAAGAAAAAGAAACTGCTGAGACAACTCCATGCCCAAGGCCGAAGTAAAACAACTAAGGAACTTGAAGAAAGCATAAAAATAAACCAAGGGAAGAAGTGGAAAAAAATGAAATCTACAGCGACATCATTGCTATACCTTCTGGGCCAATCACAGCAAATCTAGAAGATGTTTTATGGCGGGTCAAACAAGATCTTCCCACAGGCTTATCATTTTCCAGGGCCTTGTTGGGAACCATTGGCAATAACAAGTATCGAAAGAACCGGTGTACAAAAACATCTGGTCAGAGTGTTGCAGAAAAGACAGGAAAATCCAACTCGCTGTCCATACTAAATACACCAGAAACCATTCGTGATGACAAGTTCACTGACTGAATGCCCTCTTCCTCGGATGTTCATCGGCGCATATCGCATCAAAGAGCATCTGTGATGATGAGATTGCAATATTGAAACATCCATTAAGCGGTACATATGGCCTATTTACAGAGAGAAAGTTTCCAAGACTGCCATCATTCCAAAACAACTCTGTTGGAACTCACTGTGTTCCTGGACTCAGACACGTGGGACAGGAAGTGCACTGCTGGGAGAGCAAGAGGCCGAGGAACACACGCACAATCAATGCACTGTTTGAGAAGAGTCTGGGGCATGAAAACAAACAAGCAACAGCTCAAGTCCTGCTCACCAAGAGCATCTGACACTTGTGGCAACCACAGTTTCATGGACTGATACTGCCACCACGTGAGAAAAAACGACAGCACTGATTATGGGGAAACGTTTTGTAATTGGCATTGTACATTTCTTTCCCTATACATCTTTATATTTGTCACTGAACAAAATTCTAAGTATATGTTTCCCCGCAGACTTTTGCAGATCATCCATTTCAGAGCGAGAGAGAGAACAGTATTTTTAAATGAAAATTCATATACGTAAGAATTGTTGAAAATGAAAAAGCATACCTAATACAATCCCAAATTGACACAAAATAATTGTGTACATAATCATCCTATAGAACGTAAGAGCATTATAATGTTACTTTCAAGTTGACATATGTTCACTGATACCAGTTGGAATTGCATGTTTGTGATGGGTGTATAATAATAGCTAGAAATATTGACCCTTTATTTTCCAAGAATATGCATATATTGATAAATATAGGTTTTAGAAAATATTATCTGAAGTGAGAGTAACTCTGAACATCAACTATAGTTTGTGTTTAAGATTTTTTTTTTCAAACGGCAAAAGTGTAACTTCAAGTTAAAAGGTGGGGTGGGGGACACCGGTGGGGTGGGGGCGGTTGGAGAGAGGAGAGGGGACAACAGCAAAAGCCCTGTCAGTGTCACACTATTCTGTAACACAACCGCTGATCTAGATGTAGGACCACACCACGAGACATGTGCCAACCAAGACAGTTTTGGGTTTTGTTGTTAAAAGTGATAGTGAACTGTTTATATGTGATGAGACGTGGATATTTACACAGAACCATGGCTTAACCTTACAAGGGTCGTGAGTACACAATGTGTGTGTGTGTGGGTGTGCGTGCGTGCGTGCGTGCTGCGTGCGTGTGTGTGTGCGTTTGTGTTATGTGTTGTGTGTGTGTGAGTCAGTGTGTGTGGTGTGTGTGTGTGTGTGTGTGTGGTGTGTGTGTGTTGTGTGTGTGTGGTGTGATCTGTTTTGTTCTGTTAAGTCATGCATGCACGTCAGTTTATCAATTCATCCTTCTCCTCTCTCTCTTCTCCTCTCTCTAACCTCCTCTCTCTCTCTTTTCCTCCTCCCCCCCCCTCTCTCTCTCTGTCTCTCTCTCTCTCCCTCCCTCCCTGTCCCCGACCCAACCTCATCTCGAATGCCGTGTGCCAATGTATATGTTGTGTGTGTGTGTGTTGTGGGTGTGTGCGTGTGTGTGTGTGTGGTTAGAGTGTGTGTGATATCTGTTTGTTCTTGAAGTCCTGCGTGCACGTCAGTTTTCAGTTCAGTTTCTCTCTCTCTCTCTCTCTCTCTCTCTCCTCTCTCTCTCTCTCCATCTCTCTCTCTCTCTCTCCGCCTCAGACTCGTATGCCGTGGATAATAATTTTAAGTGTGTGTGTGAGGTGTGGTGTGTGTGTGGGGTGGTGATATCATGTTTTTGTTCTGTGAATTCATGCATGCACGTCAGTTTCAGTTAAGTTTCTCTCTCCTCCACTCTCCTCTCCCATCCTCATCTCTCTCTCTCTCTCTCTTCTCCTCGTCTCTCTCTCGCTCTCTCTCTCCCGCCTCCAACTCGTAGGCCGTGTATATGTAATTTTTTAGTGTGTGGTGTGTGTGTGTGTGTGTGTGTGGTGTATGTGTGTTGGGTGGGTGAGAGAGAGAGAGAGAGAGAGAGAGAAGTGTGGGTGTGTGTGTGTGTGTGTGTTTGTGTGCTGGTGAGAGAGAAGAGAGAAGAGAGAAGAGAGAGAGAGAGAGAGAGATAGAGTGGTGTGTGGTGTGGTATGTGTGTGAGAGAAGGAGAAGAGAGCGAGAGAGAGGAGAGAGAGAGAGAGAGAGAGAGATTGTTCATTTATGAGTGCAAGCCATTTCATGTGAAACATTTTCCTCTGATCATGCTTTTTATAGATTTTTTTGTTATGAACAAAGCTATCTGTGCATTCATGTTCTTCCATATATGTATTATTAATCAGTCTCCTCCCTCCCACCACCACTCTCTCCCTCTCCCTCTCTCTCTCTGCAATGACATTTATGACTTTGTGTGTTACAAAGGTATCCCGTTGCTGTCCGTTTCTTTTTATGTTTTCTCAATCAGTCCATCCTCCCCACCCCCAATCTGCTCCCTCCCTCTCTCTCTATGTCAGACCTCTCTCTCTCTCTCTCACTCTCGGGCACTCTCACTCTCGTTCTCTCTCCTCTCATCTCTCACTCTCAGTTGTTGTGCAAGCGCGCCGTGTACACTGTGCATTTTCTTTTCTCCCTAATGATTATAAAGTGGTAAATTTGCGTGCAGTGTCCTTGTGTAGTCATGTTTACTCAACCATTCCTCTCTCACTCTCTTTCTCGGTCTCTCTCTCTTCTCTCCCTACTCTCTCTCTCTCTCTACAGACACACACGCGCGCACACACACACACACACTACACTCACACACACACACACACAACACACACACATACACACACACACACACAGACTTCGCGACTTTGGGTTGCAGCAGTTTTTCGTCAGCGCTGGTCTGTTTTTGTATGTGTGTTGGGGGGTTTCCATTATCAGGCTGGTTTGAAAGTTCATACCTAAACCCCACATCTTTAATGTTTAATAAGCATAATGAGGGTATGACTAAGTTTTCTGCTTTTATGTACATATTGTAGTGGGCTCGCGCATGTTGCAATCGTGTGTGTGAGTGGTGTGTGTGTGTGTGTGTGTGGTGTGTGTGTGGTGTGTGCGCGCGGCGCGCGCGCACGCGTCTGTGTTGTGTATGTGTAAGAATTCAAGCGCTTCGGAACAGAACTTCGATCCGGCAACGGCGAAAAGCTCCAGCGTATTGTTGGAGAAAGACAATCCCCGCTTTTCTCGTGTACCAGGGCTTGGCTGTGTGCAGTCGTGTGTAAATATTGGTCAGCTTTAGGCGCGATACAACACCAAAAGCAGTGTGTTAGTTTCGCTATTCTCCATGCTTTTCAGTCTAGCGCCAGACTTTTATCTCCTTACACTCCAGCGTCGGACACAAGACCGCTACAGTAAACAGACTCCAGCGCACCATTTGTTTATTCTGCTTTTTCCGTCTCACCAATTGAAGACTTTGACTCAAGCGACTGAATGCGCATCAGAACTGGCCGTGAAGCGCATTCACCACAGCGCCGCCTATCATTATTTGTGAGTAGAAGCCATTTTTTATAATGTATTTTTTTTTCTTACAGATTTATATTGTCTGGAATTATTCCGTGCTTAACTAAAAATCTTTCGTGGCAACCGAAGCTGCAATGATAGCAATCAGCTTTGCTGAATCCTCAAAGTCTAGTTTGCCAAGATCTGCTGGTTTAATTCTTAACAAGCTTTTACCAAGCATCGCGTATCCTATACTTAGGCCTCCAATAACAGCAGAATGGTATACAAGGTTGGCAATAGTTTTTTCGGTGCTCATTTTTTAAAAATAAAATAATTATAATTTAATAAAAAACATGAACAGTGATGATCTACTACAGCTACAGGGCGGCCTAAACCTTCCTGAACTTATGAATGACCAAGTTGATGACCAAGCTATTATGCCCAAAAAGGAGAGGCTGTATTCTTTGGCAGCATGTGGAAAAACAAAACAGTTCCTCGGAACTGAATTCAGCATTGAACAGATTCAACAGATGTCGCCGCAAGACATTATAAAGTATCATAACAGGTATGAAGCGCAGCTGGGGTCGAGAATGGTAAAAAGTGTGGGGCAAACGGCTCTTAGTTTGTACACTAAACTAGTCAGTAGATTTGCTCCCATTGATTCTGAACAAGATCTTACGTATGATTTAACGCAAGATCCAGTTTTAACAAAGACATTAGAGTCTCTAGGGTGTAATTTATATTACAGATTTGGAACATTGTTATCGCCGTTAATCATGGGATTAATTACTTTTAATCATATAGATTTTATTTCCCTTCAAAATGAACGAGTCGGAAAATCATCAGAATCAGAATCAGGTGGAGAAAGTAACCAAGCCAGAAAATCAGCAGAAAACACTGAACCAGGTGGGGACCAGTGAAAAGAATCCTCATCCTGGGCGTGTTAAAGCAGGAAAAAAATTAGCAGAGTGGAACAGACAAAAAAAATTAATGTTACAGAATATAACTCATCATGAAAACATAACGCCGCCGCGCCAGAACAAGTTGGTTCAATGCCAGCTATAAAAACTCCATGTGATACAAGACCTACAGCACCAAAGTCTTCATGGAATATTGAACTTAAAACTGTTGCCATTTTTGGCGCCATTGCTGCTGTTGGGGGCAGTTATTACTGTTATAAAATATATACACAATGGCGGTCGAAACAAAAGCAATCAAAAAAATCTGAACCACTAAATATAGAAAAAGACAACAGCACGCCAAAACCGCCAATAACAAAGCATCATTTTGATCCATTTGAAATGTAATAATATTTTAAGAACTTAATTTTAAATTTTTTTAATAAAAATAGATCATGGCGTATTATAAAATGATGAAGTCAATAAATAAAGACATGGAGTCTATAAAAGACATTTCCATAGACCAGAATTGTAATCAATGCGGTTGCTTCGGATGTAAAAACTTCATTAAGATCTATGCAGAGAACGCTGAGCAAGACATTCTCAACGATGACACGTTTTTTGAGGCGTGTGTGTACTATATTAGGCTTTACTATTTAAGATAAAAACATAATTGTATTTTTTGATAATATAAGAATAATGACTAAGGATGA
>CM031602.1:68578653-68598040 GCA_018398815.1 Conus ventricosus
TCAGAAGGCTTATAGGACACTGTGGATCGTGGACATTTAATCTCCTGACGTAGATTGGTTCCGGCAGGGAGAGATACATATAGCACACCAAAGAACTTTGGAGGATTCAAAAAAGTTTTCATACGTCCTTTGTATGTGTAGTTGTCAGTGACTGTGGTGGAAGTTGTGGTCGGTGGTCTTTGTCTGTTTTCGAAATTTCGTTATTGGTTTTTCTTTCGTTGTGCCTGGTCATCCATTAGCTTTTTTTTACTATTTTGTTCTTGATTTATTTTTACCTCGTTCCTTCTTTGATTGAACAGATTGCCTAAGCCCTTAGCAAATGAAGAGAGAGAGAGAGAGAGAGAGGAGAGCGAGATGAGACGAGAGAGGAGAGCGAGAGAGAGAGAGCCCGGGAGGGGGGGGAGGGCCGGGAGAGAGGGCAGGATAGCACAGAAAAAGCAAAGTGAAATGTTCTCGAAACTACAACAGTGGGGAACGCAATGGCTCAGGGGAGGGGATGGGGAGGGACAGGGACGGGAGGAGGGGGAGAGAGAGAGATGAGAGGTGAGAGAGAGGGAGAGATGAGAGAGAGAGGAGAACATGGAAGGGAAAGGAAGGGGATGTGGATCGGAATGGGGAATGTGGAATAAAACTTCTTTCATTCTGCCTCAGACAGGACGTGGCAGATGGAGCGGGACATGGGACAGGGTGGGTGGGGTGGTACCTAGAGGTGTTGAAAAAGCGGATATAAAAAACGCTCACGGCATAATATTACAAAGAAATTAGTAAGTCAAGAGTAGAGAAATGAGACAGTGATCACTCATGCAAAAAAAAGTCAGCCCTTTCAAATCAATAGAAACAGGTATTCATGTACTGTATTTAGTGCATTTATGTCCTTTATCGATAATGTGAGACACATTAACTAATATGCTGCTGAGAGAGAGAGAGAGAGAGAGAGGAGCGAGAGAGAGAGAGAGAGAGAGAAGGAGAGAGAGAGAGAGAGAGAGCGAGAGAGGAGAGAGATCTATTTCGATCAGTCTACCACCAATAACTAGCAAGTAGCCCCATGTGGCAACACGAGCTTGCACAAATAAATCCTTTCACAGGCAATACGCCCCATTCTTAGTATTGAGTTCTCCCCTAGTAGAAGTTTCACGCAGCAACACCGTACACGCCACGTTGCAAAATTATGGCGATGGGGAGGAGGGGGGGGGGTGGGGGGGGGGCACCTTAGCAGATATTTCTGAGTTTCAGCGTTACAACGCAGATCATCCTTTATTCGGCCCATACACAGCAGCTTCCGAATCACAGTAGGGCAATCTAACTGGATGCATTTTACGGGGCTCTGTGGAAACTATATCCTTCAAGTGTCGGATGGCAATAACTTCTCAGAGTCTCTCTCTTCTTCTTCTCTCCTTCTCTCTCTCTCTGTACACGTCTTTCTCTCTCTTCTCTCTCTCTCATCTCTCTCTCTCTCTTCCTCTCTCTCTGCTAACGTTTTTTTCTTCTCTCTCTCTTCTGCGTGCGTTTGTGTTGTGTGTGTGGTGTGTGGGTGTGAGTGTGTGTGTGTGTGTGTGTGAGCGCCCAGAGAGAGCGAGAGAGAGAACGAGAGAGAGGGGGCGGGAGCGTGTATGTGAATTTGCACTGCATCCGTGGAGCAGGCACAAAATCCATACATGCACACAAGCGCTTGTGTGTGGTGGTGTGTGTGTGTGTGTGTGTGTTGTGTGGTGTGTGTTTGTGTGTTTGTGTGATTGTGTATTGCGTGCGTGCGTGCGCATGTGCGTGCGTGGTGTGTGTGTGTGTGTGTGTGTGCGTTTGGTGCGTGCGTTGCGTGCGTGCGTGCGTGCAGGCGTGGTGCGTTGCGTGCGTGGTGCATGCGTGCGTGCGTGCGTGCGCGTGCATATGTTCATTGAAATCTTTGCACACAATCGTTTTTTTTGCCGCAGGAGACAGCGGTGGACGTAAGCCACGCCTAGTTCCAGTTATCTAGGTTGTTCATTTAAGGACTGGATTGTTCTATTCATGTCAATATTCCAGGCCTTTTGATTGATTTTTGTATTATCTCCCATGGATTCCCAACACGCTCATTCTGGTCTCTGTCCATAGCCACACCGGGATGTGCCCGCCAAAACTGACACAGCTACCATTCAGAATAGTTCATTTCGTGTCTGTTTCGATAGGTCTTTCAGTACACATGCTGCAAAAACATTTAAAAAAAATACCCTGTGAATCTCTGTAATCTTTACATAATTGGACATAGTCACTATCATGAAAATGATGCTACTGTAAGAATAAGAGAGAGAGAGAGAGAGAGGAGAGAGGAGGAGAGGGAGAGAGAGAGAGAGGACAGACAGACAGAGAGAGAGAGAGAGAGAGAGAGAGAGAGATGAGAGAGGAGAGAGAGAGAGAGAGAGAGAGAGAGGAGGGAGGGAGAGTTGCATATCTTCATTATCACGTCTATCCTGACCTTAAGACAGAGAGAGAATCGTATGAATCCATTACTATATCTAGTTATGACCTTCCACACAACACACACACAGGACGAGAGAGAGAGAGAGGAGAGAGAGAGAGGAGAGAGGAGAGAGAGAGAGAGAGAGAGAGAGAGAGAGAGATAAAAAAAACAAAGAAAACCTAACGCAGAAATTTCAACCAAAGCTTGCAGTAAGCAACAGTCAGAGACAGTGAACGGGACTGAGGGAAAGATCAACTTCACCGGCCTTGCAGACAGCCTGCAGCAACACGCCCTGATCACCTACCTCCACCGCCTAACGTAGCACAACTGCACGTCGACCATTACCCATTACCCCCAGCTTCCCGCCAGTGCCTTTGACACGCGATACTAATCAGTAATCACGCCCTGCCCACCACGGTGCCCCATGGGATCCAATGTCACCACGCACAATGTTTATGAGCCAGCGGTGTGGACGTCTGGTTGACTGGAGAGGCGGAACGAGTGAGGCGGACTGATCCAGAAACAGCCGCTTGAAGGACGACCCCAAAAGGGGAAGTCAATAGAAGTTCCTTTCTCCCCTTGTATCTGCATTCCATGCAGCGAGGTAAGACACAAAAAGGGAGTAAGACCACAGGGAGTAGTGGGGGAAGATACAGGAGGAGAGGGAGGGAGGAAGGGAGAGAGAGAGAGAGAGAGAGAGAGAGGGGGGGGGCAAAGACAAAGAGCAGGAGAGAGAAAAATGAGATGAGAGACGGAGAGAAGAGAAGGAGATACAGATGAACAGAGAGGAAGAGTGGTCCAGTTCAGATCATGTTGCTTTCAGCCCAGCTGACCACAAAGAGCCATGTCAGAGCTGTCACTTGTTGACGTCAACTCTCAACATCGATTTAAAACACACACGAACAAACCGACACAACTCATTAGAACAGAATTTCTGAAAGCACGCCCAAATTTCCTTAAAATCTTTCTCCCATAAAATCTTTGGTGAAAAATGTTTATCTCTTTAAGAAACTCAAAATTCACTTAAGGTGGGGACATCCTGAGTAGGGGTTTCGTGGAGTCTGCTGTTAAGTGTTTTATGTCTGACATAGGAAAGTCCCAACGCTCCAGAAGGAAATGTTTTACACTGAGTGTTACATCACATGGAATCCACTACACAGCTTCTTCACCTCTTAAAAGATAGGAGTGGGTTGTGTAAACAGAGTGACCTGTATGTATGTGAACAGCACAAGAGTATTTCTTCTTTATGGCCAAGAAGATGAGATGAAATGAGAAACAGAATGACCGAGTTCTTTTCTTTGAAAACATAACCTGGACAAGTAAGAAGAAGAAAAAAACAAGCGGGAAACCACCAAACCAAGAGTGACACCGATATGGTATTTCCACGCGCACACAGTTACCAACAAGAACAACAAGAGCACAGACTGTAACCCAACTACCCAGACTCATTTCAGATGGGTTTTTTGTACTGTGCACGCCAAATCTGTGTCACCAACCAATCCATCAAAGGAGATTAAATGTCAACACATTCGTTGAATCTTCGCTGATGCTAGGGAGCCACCATTTGGAAACAGGCAATGGTTTGTAACGGGACAGACTAGAAGCATTACATACCGTCTATTCTCTTCACCACATCCCCATCACCCCTCTGTAGTCATGGTGAATCGGTATTCCTTGGGTGTCTTCCAGCTCTCTCCCTGTTTCCCACTGCCGTTTCGGACGGGCAGAGTCTCTTTACCTTGTTCAACTCGCGGTTTCCATAGCACCATGTTGGATACATAGAGGGAGAGGCATTTCCTTGGGTTTAAAAAACAAAAACAAACCATCATGCAGCTCGTGTCAATGTAGCTCTCAAGGTTCATGTATCTCTCTGAATTCAAACAAATTGGGGACAATTCACTGTCTCTGAGGTATCATGCAGCAGAGAGGCACAGCATCTCAAACTAAGATGCTGTGCACCAGAACGATTCAGGAGAGACAGAGAGAGAGAGAGAGAGGTGCGTGCATGCGTGAGTGCAAGTGCAAGTGTGTGTGTGTGTGTGTGTGTGTGTGTGTGTGTGTGTGTCAGAGAGTGTGCATGTAAGGAGGAGGGGAGAGAGAGAGAGAGAGAGAGAGAGAGAGAAGAGAGAGAGAGAGAGAGAGTGTGAGTAGAGTGTGTGTGTGTGTGTGTGTGTGTTGTGGGAGGCAGAGAAGACAGACAGAGAGATGAGAGAGCGAGAGGGCGAGAAGAGAGAGAGAGAGAGGAGAGGAGGAGAGAGAGAGAGGAGAGAGGGATGGGACAATTCAATAAAGTAGCAACAAATTTTCATCACAATAGACAGCAGATTTTTAAAGACTCCATTGTCTTTACATTTAATCTAAACTTAAAAGGCTTACCAAAATAAACAGCCATTCAACAAAAAGCGAAGAGAAATTAAAAAATAAATATATCAAATGTGTATTGGACACACAAAAAATCACAGATATACATGTCTGAGACAGAAACACAAACATAGAGAGAGGAGCATGAGAGAGGACAGCCATGATGGCGCGCGCGCTGCGCGCGCGCGTGTGTGTGTGTGTGTGTGGTGTGTGTGTGTGTGGTTTGCGTGAGGGAGACAGACAGAGAGAGAGAAAGAGAGGGAGGAGAGAGAGAGAGAGAGAGAGAGAGAGAGAGATGAGGAAGAGAGAGGAGAGAGAGAGAGAGAGAGAGAAGAACCAAGACGTAGCATTGACCATTACCACCCCATACCGAGAACTGTATGATAAGCACAGACAAGAGGTGTCCTATTACCCCAGATTCCGACCAGTTTCTATGAAGTACCCCTATAATCACGGCCAGGCCACCACTCTGCCACAGGATATCACATTCGCACCCAAATTGTTGACAACGTCGTGATGACGACGACCCCGTCCGTTGGAGGTTTAACAATCGAAGGGGGATCCGTCCGTAATCAGCCGCTGAAATGGATGACCCTAAGCGCGGTATCAACAGTGTGTGGTTCCTGCTGTCTGCTGTTACAGTCCATCATTTAGTCACTGGAGGTTTTCTCAATGATCTCACTCTTCTGCTGACTTCAGCAGTCCTCTTGTCTCTCTGTCTGTTAGTTTGTCTGCAATATGAGACATAGCACATGCAGATAAGAACACCACAAATACTCGTATTGGATACAAAATAATGAGAATTTATAACTGTATTAAACATATATGGTCACGTTCTCGCATGCAGTCGTGTTCCTATGGAACTCTATTCGGCTTCAGAAACCTTTGGTAAAGTTTGCACTTTACAACCTCCTCCCTCGTCTGGGACATGCTGTCCCAAACAAATATACAATGACATATTGAACATAAAGTTTAACAGTTGAATTTCTGATGGGAGTGCTGATGCTGAGACTGAATTTGCAGTGGGGTTATTCATCTTAGCTTTACATGCCAACTTTTACTGTTCCTGGCAAGTCTGTTTTATTCAACAAGAACTGTAGCATTCATACTATTTTCTATCGCTCCAAGCCATCTCTATATCTCTGAAATAAGGCTTGGCTGCTTTCATATTTTTAATCGCACTTTATATTGGTGACTTGCTTGAATAAATTCAACCGTCTAAACATTTGTCATTGGATCATATTTTCCCTCATCTGTGCTCTGCTTACATGTTGATGTTTTACAATTTTCTCAACAGAAACACTTCAGCGCCAGTAGTAAGAAATCATAGGTCAGGTTATATTTTGGACAAAGCTAGCAGCTTCACCATGTATTTCCTCCTCCTCTCTTTCTCTCTCCCCCTCCCCATCTCTCTCTACTTTTTTCTCCTCAATGCCCGTTCTTTTACCTACCTATAATATGTACAAGTCGTCTCAGTTTATACTCACTGAATGACAAGCACACAATGTTCTAGAATCGACAGGCCATCCATAGGGCATTTTATTCCCAAACTTCCACTGCTCATCGATGAGGGAGGGAGGGAGAGAGAGGGGGACGGAGGGTGGGAGGGAGGATGGGAGAGAGGGAGGGAGGAAGAGCGTGTTCCTGTGCATTTGTGCTCGCGTGCGCGCATGTTTTGTGTGTGTGTGTGTGTGTGTGTGTGGTGTGTGTGTGTGTGTGTTTATGTGTGTGTGTGTGTTATGAGAGAGAGAGAGAGAGAGGAGAGAGAGGAGAGAGGAGAGAGAGAGAGAGAGGAGAGAGAGGAGAGAGAGAGAGAGAGGCACAGAACAAGCAAACTGAATTGTTAACAGCTACAACAGTAGAAAAGCAATGGCTCAGGAGCAGACAGAGAGAGAGAAGAAGGGAGGGGGAGAGAGAGAGAGAGAGAGAGAGGAGAGAGAGAGAGAGAGAGAGAGAGAGAGAGAGAGGAGAGGAGAAGGAGGAGGGGGGGGAGGGGGAGAGAGGGAAGGATAGCACAGAACAAAGCCAAAGTGAAAATGTTCTCGAACTAACAGTGGAAAAGCAATGGCTCAGGGGAGGGGAGGGAAGGAGGAGAGAGAGAGAGAGGAGAGAGAGAGATGAGAGAGAGGGAGAGATGAGGAGAGAGGAGAGAGAGATGAGGAGAGAGAGAGAGAGAGAACATGGTAATGGGAGGGAAGGGGATGTGGATAAACTTCTTTTCATTCTGCCTCAGACAGACGTGGCAGCATGGAGGAGGGAAGGGCAGGGGTGGGTGGGTGGTACTAGAGGTGTCTGAAAAGGATATAAAAACGCTCACGGATAATATTACAAAGAAATTTGTAAGTAAGAGTAGAAAACTGAGAAGTGATCAACTAATGAAAAAAAAAGCCAGCCATTTAAAATCATAGAAACGGTATTCATGTGCAGATTTAGTGCATTCATGTCCTTACGTATGTGAGAAACATTAATAATATGCATGCCTGAGAGAGAGAGAGAGAATGAGAGAGAGAGAGAGGGAGAGAGAGAGAGAGAGAGAGATCTATTTTCGATCAGTCTACACAATAAACTAGCAATTTGCACCATGCTGGCAACAAGAGCCTTGCCACAAAATAAACTTTCATGGGCAATACGCCCCATTCTAGCTTTGAAGTTCTCCTCACACAGGGAAGTTTCACGCAGCAAACGTTCAAGCCACAGTGCAAGATTATGCGATGGGTGGATGTTTGTGTGGGGGGGGGGGGGGGGGGGGGGGGGGGGGGGGGGCTTAGCAGTTATTTCTGGTTCAGCGTAAAACGCAGATCAATCCTTTATTCGGCCATAAACCAGCAGCTTCCGACATCACAAGTAGGCGAATATAAGGTGGGGCATGCATTGACGGGGCTCTGTGGAAACTTTCCTTCAAGTGACGGATTGGCAATAAATTTTCCAGAGTCTCTCTCTCTCTCTCTCTCTCTATTCTCTCTCTCTCTCTACACGTTTTCTCTTTCTCTCTCTTCTCTCTTCTCTCTCTCTTCTCTCTCTTGTACACGTTTTTTTTAATCTCTCTCTCCTCTGTGCGTGCGTGGGTGTGTGCGTGTGTGCGTGTGTGTGTGTGTGTGTGTGTGTGAGCGACAGAGAGAGAGAGAGAGAAGAGAGAGAGAGAGAGGACTGAGAGGGACAGGAGAGAGAGGGGGTTTAGAGTGTATGTGAATGTGCACTGCATCCGTGAGCAGGCAAAATCCATTTATCCATGCACACAAGCGTCTGTGTATGCTGCGAGCGCTGTGCGTGCGTGGTGCGTGCGTGCTGAGCGTTTGTGTGCGTGCTGCGCGCGCACGTGTATGCGTGCGTGCGTCGGTGCGTGCGTGGTGTGTGTTTGTGGTGTGTGTGTGTGCATGGTGCGTGGTGCGTTTGTGCGTGCGTGCGTGCGTGGTGCGCGCGTGCGCGTGCATGCGCGTGCGTGCATTGTTCATCTGAATACTTCTGCAACAAATGCTTGTGTTTTTGCCGCAGGAGGGGAAAGCGGTGGACATAGCACGCCTACGTTCCAGTTCTACGGTTGTTATTTAAGACTGGATAGTTACTATTCATGGATCAATATCCAGGCCTTCTTGATTGATTTTTGCTATTTATCTCCATGGCTCCCCCCCCCCCCCCCCCCCCCCCCGGCTCATGCTGGCTCTCTGTCCATAGCCACCGCTGTCCCTTCCCCCTTGCTGGTTTCTGGGGGGAGGTAGTTGATGCAAGTTATTTTTTTTGAGGAAACCACGAGGGATCCTGCACTGCTGGCGAAGTCCCTTCGGTTTGGGGTTCACTTGTGCCTTATTGATCCAGTATAACAGTCACTACCTCTTAAGCCTTACTGATCGACAAATGCTCCCCCCTTGTCTCTTGATGACAATAAATGCTGAGAACCAGCGCGTGAGTGAAAGTCCTTGGGAGAGAACCTCGTCGTTAAAACACAATCTCCTGAACATGCCAACTCGGGTAAGCCCCCGAAAAAGGGCGTGGACGGGGGAGGTCCGGAAATAAAGGGCACCTGGGAAAAGGGAGAAAGGCCCCAGAATTAGGAATTTTTTTTTCCCGGCAAAAAAAGATTGGATGAGAAATAATGCTTCGGACATTGCAATCCGAGCTCTGACAGGGTTACTTCACTGGCAGAAATTTTAAATTCCGGTTGATGGCCCCGAGTACAGCACTTATTGGTTGGCGGAAAAGGACTGTGTAAAAAAATGGACGAAAAGAAAGGGTCACTATATTATTGCTTTTAAGTTGATGGTTTTTAAAAAATGCGCAACACCAGCTTTAACAATAAAAACCCTGGTGACCCCTTTTTTTGCCTAGTGTTCTTTTTACGTCCCCCAAAATCGGTCCGATTGCGTCTTTGTTGGTCTGTTTCAATTTTTTTGTTTTTTGTGCCCTTTTTTAAGTTAAGACTTTTGTTTTCCAAAATTATCTTTTCTGTTTTCCCGGTTACAGTTCCCTTTTGAAGTTTGTTATTTTTTGTAATCCGACATTAAACAAGTCTTTTAATGGCAAGACAAGGATGTGTGTGGGCCGGAGTTTTGAACAGCTCAAAAAGGAAAGAATAGGGCCGGCAGTACAAGGGGGGGAAAAGTCTTACGGATTTAATAAAAAAGTGGGCACATGTGGTCAGAGCACGCAGCGTTATTTAATTTTCCTTTAGAGTTGTCTTCGGGGTATTGTGAATCGTCCTCTTTGATCGTTTCCTTTCTTTCCCGGGGCGGATCTTTCAAATAGAAGCTTATAGACAATGTGGTGTGAATTTAAATTTCCCGAGAGATTGGTTCGGCAGGGAGAGATAATAAGCACACCAAAGAAAATTTTGGGGGATTCCAAAAAAATTTTATACGTCCTTTGTATGGTTTGTCGTGACTGTGGTGGAGTTGTGGTCGGGGTCTTTGTTTTTTGAAAATTTTGTTATTGGTTTTTTTTCCCGGGGCCTGGTCATCCATTGCTTTTTTTTATTTTTGTTCTTGATTTTTTTTACCCGTTCCTTTTTGATTGAAAGATTGAAGCCTTAGAAAAGAAAAGAGGAGAGAGAAGAGAGAGGAGAGGAGAAGGGGGGAAAGGGGGGGGGGGAGAGGAGAGAGAGAGAGGGGAAGGGGGGGGGAGGGGGGAAGAGGGAAAAGGGTGACAGAAAAAGCAAAGTGAAAAGTTTCGAACTAAAAGTGGGGAAAAAAAATGGCTCGGGGAGGGGGGGGGGGAAAGGGGCGGGAGGGAGGGGAGAGAGAGAGAGAGAGGGAGAGAGAGGGAGAGAGGGGGAAGGAGGGAACATGGGGGGAAAAAAGGGGGAAGGAAGGGGGTGTGGTGGGGGAAGGGGATGTGGATAAACTTTTTCTTCCCTCAGACAGGGGTGGCAGATGGAGGGGAAGGGAAGGGGGGGGTGGGTGGTCCTAGAGGTGTTGAAAAAGGATATAAAAACGCCACGGCATAAAATTACAAAAAAATTGTAAGTAAGAGTAGAAATTTTGGGAAAATGATCAAAATTGAAAAAAAAGTAGCCTTTAAAAACAATGAAAAGGGGATTTAGTACGTATTTAGTGCTTTATGTCCTTTTTGATTGTGAGAACATTAATAATATGCTGCTGAAGAGAGGAGGAGAGGGGGAGAGGGGAGAAGAGAGAAGGGGGAGAGAGAGAGAGAGGGAGAGAGGAGAGAGTCTATTTCGATCAGTTACAAATAATAGAATTTGCCCCATGTGGCAACAAGAGCCCTTTCACAAAATAAATCCTTTCACGGGGAATAGCCCCCTTCTTAGTTGAAGTTCTCCCTAGAGAAGTTTCACGCAGCAAACGTTAACCCAGTTGCAAAATTTTGCGATGGGGAGGGGGGGGGGGGGGGGGGGGGGGCACCTTAGCAGTTTTTTTGGTTTCAGCGTAAAAAGCAGATCAAACCCTTTTTTCGGCCCATAAACCCGCAGTTCCAATCACAAATAGGGAATTAAATGGGATGATTACGGGGCTCTGTGGAAACATATCCTTTTAAGTCGGATGGCAATAAATTCTCCCCGAGTCTCTCTCTTCTCTCTCTCTTCTCTCTCTTCTGTACCGTTTTTCTTCTCTCTTCTCTCTTCTCTCTCTCTCCTTCTCTTCTCTTTTAACGTTTTTTTTTCTCTCTCTCTTTGCGTGCGTTGTGGTTTTGTGTGTGGGGTGTGGTGTGGTGGTGTGTGTGTGTGTGTGAGCGCGAGAGAGGAGGGGAGAGGAGAGAGAGAGGGGGGGGAGGTGTATTGAATTGCACTGCATCGTGGAGGACAAAAACCATCATCACACGCGCGTGTGTGGTGTGTGTGTGGTGTGTGTGTTTGTGTGGGTTGTTTGTGTGTTTTTGTGTGTGTATGCGTGCGTGCGTGCGTTGTGCGTGCGTGGTGTGTGTGTGTGTGTGTGTGTGCGTGCGTGCGTGCGTGCGTGCGTGCGTGCGTGCGTGCGTGCGTGGTGCGTGCGTGCGTGGTGCATGCGTGCGTGCGTGCGTGCGCGTGCATATGTTCATCTGAATACTTCTGCACAAATGCTTGTTTTTGCCGCAGGAGACAGCGGTGGACGTAGCACGCCTACGTTCCAGTTCTACGGTTGTTCATTTAAGACTGGATTGTTACTATATCATGATCAATATCCAGGCCTTTCTGATTGATTTTTGCTATCTCATCTCCCATGGCTTCCCCACCGCTCATTCTGGCTCTCTGTCCATGCCACACCGGGCATGTCCCGCCGCAGTCTCGTCCATGACAGTTTACGTGGGAGTAGTAAATGCCAACAAGTTACGATGAGGAACCATGAGAGGATCCCTGCATGCTGGCGAGTCCCTTCGGTGGCGTTCACTTGTGCCTTATCTGATCCAGTATAAGCTAGTCCACTACATCTTAAGCCCTTTACTGATGACAAATGCTCTCTCTCTCCCCCCCCCCCCCCCTGTGCTCTCTAATGATGACAATAAATGCCGAGTAGCACAGCCAGCGTGAGTGAACGTCCTCTGTCTGAGAGCATCACCTCGTCCGTTCAATCACAATCTCCAAGAACATGCCAACTCGGCGTAAGCCCTCGAAGGGCGTGGACGTGGAGAGGTCATCGGAAATGAGGTCACCATGAGAGCAGGGCATGAAAGGCCACAGAATTAGAGAATTTGTTTTCCTGGTCAAAGAAGATATGGATGTTGAAGATAATGCTATCGAGTTCCATTGCAATCGGAGACTACATGACAGGGCTCTACTCTACACTGGCAGGAACATTATATTCCAGCGTTGACCTGGCCAAGAGATACAGACACTTATTGCGTTGGTCGGAAAAGGACTGTGTAAAATAATGAGAACGAAAAGAAAATGGGTCACTATTCATTGCTTTATAAAGTTGATGGTTCACAATAGCAGCAACACCAGCTTTAACAATAAACCATGGTGACCCTTTATTTGCCTAGTGTTCTTTTCTACGTCACCAAGATCGGTCACGATTGCTGTCTTTGTTGGTCCTGTTTTTTATCTGTTCGTGTAGCCAGTCATCACTATACTGTACAGTTAAGACTTCTTGCTATTTCCAAAATTATCTTAGTGTTTTCCTGAGTTACAGTTCCTTCTGAAGTCTTGTTCATTTTTATATGTAATCCGACATTAAACAAGAACATCGTGCATTTTCTAAGGTCTTAAATCGTTCCATCAAAAGAAGGGGACAGGTAAAAATAAATCAAGAACAAACAGAAAAAAAAAGCAAATGGATGACCATGCACACGGGAAAGAAAAATTAATTACGTCAGGCTACCATCCACCACAGGAAATACGTATCGCCTTGTAAATTGTAGGACGCTGTGAAATGTACGACGACCCTGTTCGCTGGTCGTGCAAAACGATCGAAGTGGACTCATCCGGAATGAGCCAGCTAAAACGACTGTCTCTGAGGGCAGCGTCAAATAGTGTCTCGTTCTATGCTTTTCCTGGTTACTGTCTATAATAAACTGTTCCCCCCAGATCTATCCGTGAATGGGGCTAGAGTACTACTTTTTGTCTGCGTATCGACCAAGCTAAGTGATGATCGTCTCTACAATAGGAGACACTAACATCCACAGCATAAGACAAAGTTGGTGACAAAAAACAATTCAATCATGGAATTTCCAGCACAAAAAGGTAAACGGGATGGCTCCTTTTTCTGACGTGCAACTTGGATCTCTCGGGAAAAGAGTTGGTTAAGTTTTCATGCTCGGTTGCTCCTTCTTCTATGGACATGCTCCCGAAACGAAAGGAATACACTAAGAAAGATTAGAAAAGCTGCACTGTTGGATTTTCAATCCTTCAATTAGAAAAGTGGCACTGTACGATTTCAAGCCATCGATTAGACAAGCTGCATGTAGGATTTTATCAATAGATTAGAAAATCTGCATTGTATGATTTCGATCCATCGATTAGAAAAGGGCACTGTTATGATTTCAGTCCATTCGGCTTAGAAAAGGTACACTGTATGAGATTTCGATTCCATCATGCATTGTTTTCACAGTGGGTCACTTTTTTTGAGGAAGCTGATGCATACTTGCTATGGAGGAAATTTATCTTGCTTGCGAAAGGAACTCTACGATTATGGTCCATTGTTCAAGGACTGAGTGGGAAATGGCATTGGTCATTTTTTGGAAATATTCTCAATTGTGGAGAGAGAGAGAGAGAGGAGAGGAGGAGAGAGAGAGAGACGAGAGAGAGAGGAGAGGGAGGAGAAGATGAGAGAGTGAGAGCGAGAGAGAGAGAGAGAGAGAGAGAGAGAGAGCATACTTTCACTGGTAGCATCCAACCATCCATGACGACCACCACCATCACCACAGACAATGTTTGCACCACGCATATACAAATTATGCTCCACTAACCCTCAAGGTCGAAGCAAGATTCTTCTGAAGACCCACTCTAACCACGCTCGATTCAACTCCACCACCGGAATCACATATACACATATACCACCTAAACTGTAGTGACGACGCACCCCGTCGCTGGACCGGTAATGATCGAAAAAGTATTCATCCGACATGAGCCACTGAAATGGTGGTCTCTAAGGGCGGCGTCAAAAGTGTTTGGTCTATGCCTTCTGGTATTACTTACTAACACTGTCCTGGCTCCAGGTCTTCCTCGACTGGGCAGTCTCATCTTTTGGTGCGTTCAGTCGCTACGTGATGTTGTCTCTACAATATGAGACACTAAACATCCACGCATAAAAACATCACAGTAGGTACTTGGATTACATTTATATTAATCAGCCGTCAGAAATGCCGAGCACAAAAGATGACTGGGTCACTTTCTCTTACGTGTAATTTGATTCTTGTGAAGAGCTGGTTGAAAACCTGCAATTTACATCCCCTAGGGAACATACAGAAAGACCGAAAAAGGTGCATCGTACAGTGTCAATCCTTCGAGCGCTCAACTGCTCAATTTGTTTGGACAGTGGGTGACATCTTGTTTGCTCAAACCGATACAGATCTAGCTACATACGGTACCTCTCTAGCTGCGAATGGCTACATCTACAATTCGATGATGGTTCTTTTTTGTTGCTCTAAATATTTTGTACTCTACTGTTTTCCATCAGTTCCTAACAATTGAAAAACGAATGGCGATGCTTTTGTTGTGGAGCACGGAATAGGGCACTCCTATATCTCTTATAATTTCTCAGTTGATTTACTGTCGGAATCGCTTGAAGTCTATCACTCTGGTTTTACAAACAGTCTCTTGTCAGATATGATTTTTATTGTTTAAAGGTTTGTACAGAGGAAACATTGCTGTGATGCCTCACCATCTTTCGTTACCAACTTTCACAGAGTAAGCGGTCTCCGTTCTAACTGTGGTTCCGTGGGTGTGACTTGTTCACTCTCCCTTACTCTACATAATCCATCTCTCACTCTTTCTATACTTTTCCCATCTCTTCTTTCTGTAGTGCTTATACTTTGTATACAACACATGAACCTAACCTATACTTTGGTATACACACAGGAACCCTAAGCCTCGTGTTGTGCTTAAGGAAGGTACAGTTCACTGCCGTTCGGTATTATAGAGTAGGAAAAAATATCAGAAAATCTATCTTTCTGAAAATGTTATCCTACTCAGGTGGGAGGGAGAGAGAGGAGAGAACAGAGACAGAGAGAGAGACAGAGAGAGAGCGCGAGAGAAGGGAGGAAATCGAGGTTGCTATGGGAGCGGAGAGGAGGGAGAGAGAGGGATGAGAGAGAAGAGTGAGAGAGAGGGGGAGAGGGAGAGAGGGAGAGAGAGATGGAGAGGGAGATAGAGGGAGAGGGAGGGAGAGAAAAGAGACATGTAAAGAGGGCGATGGAGGGAGGATAGAATAGTTTAGAAGGATGAGGGAAATCGGAGGTAGCATGGGTGCTGGAGGAGAGACAGAGAGAGATGGGGTGGGAGAGGAGGAGAGAGGGGGGTGTGTGAGAGAGAGTGAGGAGGATGAGAGAGAGAAGAGACGTCCGACGAGAGTGACGTGGAGTGACGGAGAGAGAGAGAGAGAGAGAGAAATCATTCACTTCAAACGGAAAACCGAGAATGTCCAATCAGTCTTCTGATCACGTGCCAATTTACACCATGCTGGAAACTCGAGCCGGTCCCCGCCAATTCAACCCGTTCTCTGGCTGTCAAGCAATTTAGTGTCGTCCGGCACACATGGAATGCTTGATGGCGCCATCTCCTACAGTTCTAGTGGAGGGACTGGCGTGAAGGAGGTAGAGAAGATATTTTCGTCGTGTATGTTTAATAACACATACCGTTCCTTGTTTTTACAACTCTACTACCTGCAAAGGTACAAGTCCGGGGTACTAGGACATAAATATATAAAGCTTCCGCGCTATGTATGCGTTCAGCCTGCAGTCCAGTGGCTGAGTGGTTAGCTCGCTCTCTCTCGCTCCTCTCTCTCGCGGGCCGCTCGATGGGATCAGATTGGTGAGTGAGTTTTTGAGTGTGTGGTGAGGATAGTGAGTTAGAGATAAGAGAGTGAATAGTATAGTGAGAATGTGACGGTGTGGGCAGCTAGCTTGGAGGCATAAGATGGCGGGGGGGGGGCTTAGTGTAAGGGCGGAAGGAAATCGGGGGGGGGGGGAGATGTGGGCATAATGGATAGCCCCAGGGGACCTGGGGCCGATATCTATCTAAGGTGACGAATACACCTTCGAGCGGGGAGCAATCTGTGGCATCGAAGTGGGGGGGGCTTGGCTGAAAAAGGGCAGATGTGGGTCAGACTTAAGACCGGAAGAGAGAGGAGGGGATTTAAGGGGGGCGGTTGCGGGATGGATAAGGGGACGTTGGGGGAGAACGGGGGAAAAAACTACAGAAGGAGACAGTGGATTGGAGGGGATAGCGTTCGGGGGCATGCAAGGGGGGAGCAGGGACCTAGAGGCGATTAGGGGGATACATGGGAAGGAATATGAATATACTGTGGCGGGGACCGGGGGGGTGGGGGGGGCTGGGAAGGCAAACACTTTAGATAAAATCGCTGATCGACCAGAACGGGGGGGCCCATGAGCGGGGACTTTCAATCTCCTAGTATGTACCTCTATTTCTGCTGTTTCCTTCTTTTTTTTTTCATTCTGTTTGACCTCCATTTTTTCTTTCTTCATTATCTTGGGTTCTCTCTGCAATTCTGCCGGGGGGGGGGTCTTGTCTTTTTTTTTTCGTGTATGCTTGTTTTGTTTTTTCTCTTCGTTTCGGGGGTTTCTCTATGCACTGGTCATGTAATTCTTTCACAAGCGTCTATATTTCTATTACTTCAGTCTCCTTTTCTGATGTTCAGTCAATTTTCGTTCTTTTATTCTTTCCCCTGTGGTTCTTTCGTACTCATAATAATAATAATATTAATAATTATAATAAAATAATAAATAATAATAATAATAAGAATAATAATAATAATAATAAATGTATTTATAATAATAATAAACAAAATAACGTTACACAGTAAACGACAGTAACACTAAATAATGTAAATAATAATAAATATATAATAATAAACAAAAGATCGTAAATCATAAATACTGGGAACACTAATAATAATATTAATAATATACCGAATAATAATAATAATAAAAAATTAATAATTATGATTGTATGTAATCATAATATATATATAGTGAACAGTAATAATAGACCGCCTTTAACACCAAAAGAATGGGGGTAAAAGGCCAAACACAAAAGTCCCCCTAAAATAGCAGTGGAGGGACTAAAAAAAAAAATAACGAAATGATAAACATAATTCAAGCGCGCATAATAACTAAACTGAATAAACCGCTAATCACAGAAAAATAAATCACAACAATCACTGGCACGCACGCACGCAGCAGTAGTCAATGGAAAACCCTGTTCAGAGACGTCACACTGACGTGACTTTGAGTTTTTGATGAGGGAGATTACTCTCATTTTTCACGAAGTTTTGGTGTGGTTTTAGTAAGATGTAGACTATGGCACAAAAAGAAACGCCATATTTTTATTTTTCAGTCATTTCAGGCTGTCCATTTAGCATTCAAAATATTACAGCCACAGAAGAAATTAACGAATCAGGTTTCTGTTTTGTCTATTCAGTAGTATTTCTGATTTGATTCACACTGGGACAGAGTTCCCTGCTATACGGGCGCCTTGTTTCTGTCAAAATTTTTCCTGAATATGTTCACGCGTGGAAAAAAAAACATGCTTTCTTTTGTGCACTATTTGTAAGTGCTGTGTGATGAAAGGTTTTGTTTTGTTTTCGTTTTTGATTGTCATGAGTTGATTTTAACGTGGTGCTCAGCTCCTTGGGATATGGCAACTTTGCGGGGGTAGGCTAGGGCCTATAAGCAACATTACCTTACCTTACCTTACGCACGCTACGCACACACTACACGCATTAGCATGCGACGTCCATGCCTCTGCCTTGAGCCACCTTGACTAGAAGATAATGGTTCATTGTGGTTCAGCTAGGCTCTTCAAACATGGGATTGACCTTTTTTTTTAAAGCACCGACCGTTTCTGGATACAAACTGATGCCGGCATTAAAGGTGGCAGCCTTGATACGACCTTTTTAGGGTGGATAGGCCACCAGCTAAGGCATTTGTTCCTGGCATAAGAAATCATTCAGATCATTGAGCACTTTTTTCCTTGCATTTGCAGAATCTAGGTTTATGCAGTAAAATTTCTTGAGCTTCTCAGGTCTGACCCTCGAAATGGTACAGTTGTCTATAACTGTCTTGTCACTGCATCTGTCCGCCAGCATGTCTGTGACTGCCTTTACCTCACTGGGCAACAGCACAGTGTCATACTACATGGGTCTGGGCACAAATCAAGGCATAGTTATGTCTCCTTGACCAAACCATGTTTGGAATCGAGCAGGACGTTGGTGACTGCTGATGGCCCGCTTCGTGGTCCCGGGGCTTCTGTTGTCCCTATTCCACTTTCTGTCCTGGGGCAATTCTGTTGTCCGTCGTCCTCACACTCTGTCCTGGGGACTTCTGTGGTGTTGGGCACTAGTACTATTAGGTCCCCATTTGTCTTTCTTCTATTTCTACGTTCTCTTCATCTATTTAAACGCGCATTTTCTTTTCGCGATTTTGTCTGCTTCTTCACTGCTAATTTTTTCTTTTGTTTTTGTGCTGCTCTGCTTGTTATGTTCTGTCTTCTGTTGTCTTTACTTGTTATTTTCTTTTGTTATTTCGCGTTTCGTTTGTTTTTCATCATACTACTGTCCTTAATAGTTCTACGGTGTGCCATATGTTGTCCTCCTCCACACTCTGTCCTGGGGCCCCTATGTTTTGTCCCTCTTCCACACTCTGCTCCTTGGGCATCCCTTGTTGATTCCTTCTTCCTCACTCTGTCCTTGGGGCATCTGTTGTTCCTCATCTCCAACACTCTGTCCTGGGGATCCTGTATCATCTTTCCACACTCTGTTTTCCTGGTGCATCTTGTTTTTGTTCCTTCTTCACCTGCTCTGACACTGGGGCATCTCATGCCTGTTTTGTCAGTCTGTGCCTACCCTCCCCCCCCCCCCATTCTCACCTGAAACAGTCGCCGCTTTCGCACCTACAAAGAGACAGGCCTACGTGATATTCACATGCTCAACAAAAATTAATGGAGCAGCTCGCTGGTTCGGATTGTTGTGTTAAATAAGCGTTAACTGATGTCTGGGTTTGTGTTCGCGTGATGCAAACCTTGATAAGATTTTGCAGACCTGTGTGGACTGCTGCAAGTTAGTCCACAGACAAGTGTTAGGAGCTTCACATGTAGGATCACCAGAACCTCCTCGTAAACGTTCTTCACCGTGTCGCTGTTACGGCTAGGGTACAAGTGACTCACCGGTGCCTTCAGGATTTTTTTTTTTTTCTGGGATGAGAATAATTTGAAAAATATAAAGGTAGAAAAAAGGTACCTTTTTGGAGAACTCTATCAACGTTTCGTGCTGTAAGCACTTGGTTCTACGAAGTAAAGTGTTGAGGTTGTTGGGGAAGTGGCAGGTTTCTTGTGACCACAGTTAGCCATAAAGAAGGTAGGGGATGGGGTGGGGATAGGTGTGAACTGTATTTATATGGTCAACAAAAAGGGGTGGCGCAAAGTGGGGGGGGGGGGGGAAGGTGGGAGGGAGAGGATCATCTAGTAAACAAGGGGGGAGGAGCAGGACG
>CM031602.1:68598140-68628615 GCA_018398815.1 Conus ventricosus
TCGGTGTTATACGTTCTCTACATATAATTTCGAGAGGGGAATGATATTGCCGAGACTGATATCTACTTTGCATAGGGAGAATATTCATTCTGCCTGTAAATGGCTAACTTCTACTCTCCCTGAGTAATATTCATTCTGCCTGTAAATGGCTAACTTCTACTCTCCCTGAGTAGTCTGTTTTGTTCGACTATTCCTGTTGCATTCATGCTGTTTTCTATTAGCTTCTATCCGTTGAAAAGAAATATGATAATCTTTTTTTTGATCGGGGAAACAAATACGTACACTGTATCTCTGAAACAACTCTCGGCCGTTTTAAATTTTAGCTGCGCTTTATGTAGGTGCCTTGCTTAAAAATGAATACAACTATTCACAGGGTTGTTCCTAGTTCATATCTTCCGCTCATGCAGTTGTTCCTAGTTCATATCTTCCACTCATCTGTGTTTTGATTCCGTTTACAACTTTCTCTACACAAGCACTTGCATGCTAGAAAATCTCTGATGAGGTTATGGTTTCGAAAAACTGTAGTTGTATCATCCCCCTCCCGTTTCTCTTTCTCTATCTCCCTCCATCTCTCTCTCTCACAAACTCTCTTTAAAGTACACACATTCTCTCTCTCTCTCTCTCTCTCTCTCTCTCTCTCTCTCTCTCTCTCTCTCTCTCTCTCTCCTCCTCTCTCTCTCTCTCTCTCTCTCTCTCTGCCTCTCTCTCTCTCTCTCCCTCCTCACTGTCTCGTCTTTTACCTTCCTGTAGCACAAAAAGAACAAATCGCCTCAGTATATCGACTCACTGAGAGCTATCACACTCATATTTATCGGACTGAACGGCAATTTCGTAAAGCATTTTTTTCCAAAGTTACAACTGCTAATTAACAGAAAGAGAGAGA
The DNA here is from genome assembly GCA_018398815.1 of Conus ventricosus. Taxonomy (NCBI): domain Eukaryota; kingdom Metazoa; phylum Mollusca; class Gastropoda; order Neogastropoda; family Conidae; genus Conus; species Conus ventricosus. The sequence continues at coordinate 68,599,024 of CM031602.1, forward strand.
GAGAGAGAGAGAGAGAGAGAGAGAGAGAGAGAGAGAGAGAGAGAGAGAGAGAGAATTATATTTTCAATCAGTCTACACAATAACTTGCAGTTTACACCATGCTGGTAACAACGGCCTTTCCACGCAATAAATCCCGTCCACGGAGCAATAATCCCGATTCTTATCTTTGAAGTTCCCCACATGGGGAAGTTAAACGCAGCAAACCGTTTAAGTCACAGTATGTGCGAAAGAGCGCTTTGCAGTTATTTCTGGTTTCAGCATAAAACGCAGATCGATCCTTTCTTCGGCCTATAAACCAGCAGCTTCCGACGTCACAAGTGGGCAAACACAAGACGGACATGCATCGACCGGGGTCTGTGGAAACTATATCCTTCAAGTGAGAGACGGCAATAAATTTTCTAACTGTGTGTGTGTGCGTGCACGCGCGCGCGCGTGTGTGGTGTGGTGTGGTGTGGTGTGGTGTGGTGTGGTGTGGTGTGGTGTGGTGTGTGGTGGTGGTGTGGTGTGTGTGTGTGTGTGTGTAAGTGTGTGTGTGTGAGTGTGTGTGTGTGCTGTCTGTATGTGTGTACAGTGTGTGTGTGTGTGTGTGTGTGTGTGTGTGTGTGTGTGTGTGTGTGTGTGTGTGTGTGTGTGTGTGTGCGTGTGTGTGTGTGTGGAGAGACAAAGAAAGAAAGAAAGAAAGAGAGAGAGAGAGAGAGAGAGAGAGAGAGGAGGAGAGAGAGAGAGAGAGAGAGAGAGAGAGAGAGAGTCAGAGGATGTGTATGTGAAAGTGCACATGCATCCATGTGTTCACTATAGTCCATGCAAGAACAAAAGCTCTCTCTCTCTCACTCTGTGTGTGTGTGTGTGTGTGTGTGTGTGTGGTGTGTGTGTGTGTGTGTGTGTGTGTGTGTGTGTGTGTGTACACAACGTTTCGTCTATGTACTTGTACATAAATGCTTGTGTTGTCTGCACAGGAGAATATGGTGGACGGGACACACCTACGTGCGAGTTCCGCTTTTCTTCTTTTCTTTTTATCAAGATCGTGTATAACTACTATGTTGTGTGTAAAAATCTTACGCTGTGTCATAAATTTGTTGAGACACCCCCTTTTTGTTTTCCTTTTACTATATCATCTCCCATGTCAACTCAGTGAACCCCCCCCCCCCCCCCCCCCCCCCCTTACCGTTGATGCCGTCTCTCCTTCCACAGTCATAACCTGGCATGTCTCCCCGTTGTCTCGTCAAGGAGCAGTGACTGTCAAGAAGTTATGACAAGGCAATTCACGAGAGGATGCACTGCACTACTGCCGGGCCATTTAGGTGGTATTAAACCGGTACCTGTTCTGTTCTAATGTACCCAGTTCACCACCTCCTAAGCCCTCTACTGATGGCTGTAAATGCTTGGTCAGGAAGCCAGCGTGAGTGAACGTCTCCCTCCGAAGACGTCACCTCGTCCGTTCAACCACAATGTCCGTGAACATGCCGACTCGGCGACCTTGACACAAGCCCTTGATGGGCGTAGACGTGGAGAGGTCATCGAAAATGAGGTCACCATGAGAGCTGGGCAAGAAAGGCCACAGAATCTGAGAATTTGTTTTGCTGGTCAATGAAGATGTGGATGATGAAGATGAAGCTATCGAGTTCCATTCTCATCTATGATTCATGACAGGGCTCTACTCTACACTTACGGCAATGACATAGCCCAACGTCGAGCATGTCCGAGAGAAACAGACACCTGCAGTATTGGCCGGTAAATTTAAACAACACTCGCAGAGATGTATCCACTAAGTGGATGAAACTCCGAGTGTCTGTAAAATAAGGAGAAAGAAAAGTAAATGGGTCGTTATTCCTTGGTTTAGAAAAATAACGGCAACGTTCACTATAGCAGCAACGCTATCTTTAACAATAAACCAGTGACCATTCACCTGCCCAGTGTTCCTTCCTACGCCACCAAGATGTCACGATTTTCTTCATCGGTTGAGTTCTTATTGGCCGCTCGTGTAGCCAGTCAACGTTATACTGTGCATTTAGGAAATCTTTCCGTCTCTGCAGTTATCTAAGTGCTTTCTTGAGCCATGGTGTTTTCTAAAGTCTTGTTGATCTTCGGTAATCCGACATTAAAGCAAGAAAGACCACGCATTTGCTGGGATCTTAAACCTTGCAATCTAAGGAAGTGGACGGAGATAAAGAAATTCAGAACAAATATTGAAAAGGCAAAACAATATAACAGAGCGAAAATCTATAATGAAATTTCCAAACGCACAAAGACTCCGGCCACGACTCCACCACAGCCATCAACAAAGACACACACAAGAGTACATGTTGAAACTACACAGAATCCTCTTACTTTCTTTTGGTGTGCTATACTTAACTTATCTCTCCCCGCCAACGAAATCGATCACATGAAATTAAATGTCAGCATCCACGTTGTTTATGAGCTTCTGATGTTGAAGACCTGTTATCTGGAAAGGGAGGAAACGACCAAAGAGGACAGTTCCAGAACGAGCCGTCTGAAAGGACAACTCTAAAAGGGGGACTGAATAGGGCCACGTGCTCTGACCACATGTGCCCACGTTTTATTTAATTTCGTAGAGACTTTTCCGCCTCTGGTACTGTCTTGCCTTCTTCCTGTAGCTCTTTTGGCCTGTCCTTAACTTCTGCTAACACAGAGACTTCTGCCTTCCCGTTCAAGTCTGCCTCTGTAATATCCTCCGACACTAATACAAGAAGCATGAAATACGCTAAACAGAACGCTTCTATCAGTCAGGTTTGATACACGCGGCAGCCCTGAGCAACAAGAGCACTCAAATGTAGCGGATCCAGCTCGATTATTCTTTCTCTATAGCACACAAATGCTAAGATACACTTAATATGCCACTGCCAGCAAAGGATAAGTGTATATATATGCATCTAGTAAGCTGAAAATGTTGTACACCGACACTGATTTAAAGATATACAGTGAGAAAAAGACGGAAAAAAAACATAAAGAAAGAGAACTAGAGATACAGTGAGGAAGGAAGGGAGGGAGAGACAGAGGGGAAGGGGAGGGAGGAAGAGAGAGAGAGAGAGAGAGAGAAAGAGAGAGAGAGAGAGAGAAAGAGAGAGAGAGAGAGAGAGAGAGAGAGAGAGAGAGAGAGAGAGAGAGAGAGAGAGAGAGATTAGACATGAAAAAACAACAACAAACGTTGATGAGTTAGAACAGAAGAATAGCAATGGCTCTGTTTCCGTTTATTTGAACTGCAAGTTAAGTAGTGTGCGGAGAATAAAAAAAAACAAACCAAGAACACGAACGGAAAGGAAGAAAAAAATCCAAAAGAATATAGATTAAAAGTAAGAAACACATCAGCATGACCAACAACAAGAAGGATGAGGAGGAGTAGGAAGAGAAGGAGAAGAAGAAGGGGAGGAAGAGAAGAAGGAGGAGGAGGAGGAAGAAGAGGAGGAGGAGGAGAGGAGGGGGGGGGGATAGAAGAAGAAGAAGAAGAAGAAGAAGAAGAGAAGAAGAAAGAAGAAGAAGAAGAAGAAGAAGAGAGAAGAAGAAAAACAACAACAACAACAACAACAACAAGGTAGAGGAGGAGGAAAAGGAGAGGAGGAAGAGATGAAAGACAGAGAAATACATAATTTTCCCTGGTAGCATCCAACCTTCATCACAGCAACCGCCGCTGACAACTATTTGCACAAGCACATGCAATGTCTCACTTCCACAGATTGACGTCTGATATTTCCTGGGATCAGCTCACCCTCTCTAATCACGTTCAGCCTACTACTCTACCACAGAAAATCACCTATTGCCACTTAAGTCGTAGACGAAGTTCCAGTGAGGACAACCTGTTCGTTGGACGTGTGATAATCGGAGCAGATTCATCCGGAATAAGCCACTGCACTGGGTGTCTCTGGGCGTCGTCAAATACTGTCGCATTCTCTGGGTTTTTTTCCCTGGTTATTTTCAATGTCCCCTCCAGGTCTTCCTGGAATAGGCAGTCCTATGTTTTTCTGCAGTTCAGTAAGCAAGGTGATGTTCTTCTCTACAATACACGACTCTATCACCCGCAGCATAAAACATTACAGAATAACAGAAGACAATTCATTGGAATTCCAAACCAAAAAGATAGGAATTGGTCATTTTCTCTGAAGTTTGCGCTTTAATCCCCTCCCTCTCCCACGAACATGCTCCCAAAATGACTAAACCAAGAAAGATAGGAAAAGTGACACAGTCGAGTTTCAGTCCTTCGCGCTCTTCCCTGTTCATTTGTATAGACAGTGGGTGACATCTTTTGCGGAAACTGATACATATCTCGCTACGCCAAATATCGATCTTGCGTGCGAATGTCAAATTCTGCAATTCCATGTTAGTCTGTTTTCCTGCTCTAAATATTTTGCACTCCTAGCACTTCCCCACCAGTTCCTAACAACTGAAATTCAAGCGAAGGTTTTGTTGTGGCAGACACGAATACATCAATACAATAACTATACATCAATACAGTGTTGAAATGGTTTAAAGTCTCACTCTGTTTTCTATCAGTCTCTTTGTCAAGAAGTAATTTTAATGTCTAAAGGTTGTCCCAGATCAACATTTGTGTCTTTGTAATAGGCTCTTATCACAGTATGGTTGATGCTTTAAAATGTTCCCCACTAAGCTTCCCAGTAAGCAGTATCTGTTCTAATTGTGGTTCGAACATGTGACTTTCATTTCCTCTCTTATTCTCACTTTCTATCTCTCACTATTTCTCTCTCTTCCTTCCTCTCTTTATGTTTTTCTACGACAAAAGAACCGTCAGTTTATCGACTTATAGAAGGAACAGCATACTGTCAACAAATGAGCGGAAATATCAGAAAACATGTCATTCTGAAAATATCACTCTACTCAATGAGCCAAGGGCCAGAGAGAGAGAGAGAGAGAGAGAGAGAGAGAGAGAGAGAGAGATTTTATTTAACCAGGGTAATGAGATAAGCAAATGGTGCATGCTTTTTTCCCCACCAAGCCGGGGAAAAGAAAAAGAAAAAAAGCACATGGACAACACGCAAGTCAATATTGCACCAAAAGAGGAAAAAGTGAATACACTAGTCAACTAGCAAACTATAAGAAGTAACAGACTAATATTACAAAAGCAAACGACAAAATCATGCATGCATCCATATGTGCGTGCGCGTGCGCGCGCGCACACACACACACACATACACACACACACACACACACACACACACACATACATGAAGGAACTGAGAGAGAGAGAGAGAGAGAGAGAGAGAGAGAGAGAGAGAGAGAGAGGGGGGGGGGAGACAGAGAGGTCGGGTGGGGGAGAAATTATTCACTTTTAAACAGTGAGCTGATTTATGTCCAGTCAGTTTACATGATTACCTGCACTTTACACCATGCTGGCAAGTCGAGCCTTTCCGTGCAATCAACCCCGTTCTCTGTGCAGTCAAGCTCATTCTTTGCTTTGAAGTCCAGCACAATGGGAAGCTTAAGGCATCAAACCATATCAGTTGTATTGGATAATTGCGTGTAGGGGGTAGAGTGGCTATTCCTTCGAATCAGTATAAATTGCAGATCGATCCTATTCCCGCCCTACAAAGCAGCGAAGTCACACGTGACAGCTGGGGAAACACAAGATAGACATAGAGCCTGCTTCTCTGTGGAAGCTACATCTCTCAAGAGGCGGGGAGCAATAAATCTCTCTCTCTCTCTCTCTCTCTCTCTCTCTCTCTCTCTCTCTTGTGTGTGTGTGTGTGTGTGTGTGTGTGTGTGTGTGTGTGTGTGTGTGTGTGCGCGTGCGTGTGCACACACACACACACACACACACACACATTGTGTATGCATGCACAAGCTGCTTGTGCCTCTGTCCGTGTGTGCGCAAACAGGTGCTTGTGTCTGCTGTGCAGATAGTGATGGTGGATAGGATACGCCCACGTTCACGTTACTCTTCTGAATTTTTGTTTGTGTAAGTGTTAGTAATTACACGGTATTGTGCAGTGTGCAAAATGGTTCTTATTTCCCCCTAATCTTAATCTTTAAATAGATAAAGAGAATTGTCAGAAAAAGTCATTATCTTTCGGTTTGTTTGAGTAATAGCGATGTGAGCCTGAGGACAAAACCCTTTTAAAAAAAACACACACAAAAAAACACTTTTGATCTTTTGCCTGCTGAGCGTTCTTCGTGCAACTAATCGCCTTCACTCTGTTTTGTATTGATATCTTTCCATTCCTGAAACGGTTGGGAATTCTTTCACATCACGAGGACTACCCGAAGGAAAAAAAAGGTATTTATTTCATATTTTCAACCCTAAAATGAAAAGGAGGGGAGAGGCAAAAGCAAAGAATATACTGTGAAGAAGCAAAAGCGGCATATATACGAGAACAATCAAAAGGACCGAGTATAACAGCGAGCACTGAAATTTGTAGCAGCACAAACGCCGCCACCCAGCCTCCACCACAGCCATCAACAGCACACAAGAGCTGGGGCCATTCCGCAACTGCCCAGATTCCTTTCAATTTCTTTTAGTGTGTTACGCTAACCTCTTCATGCCAGATCAGTCTATCGTGGAGAGACTGTATGTCACTACCCACGCTGTCTATCAGCTTCTGATGTTGAAGATCCGTCATCTGGAGAGATGCAGCGACCAAAGACGACAGAGCCAGAACAAGCCGCCTAAAAGGACAACTCCTACAGCGGGCAAGCTGGGGCCATTCCGCAACTGCCCAGATTCTTTCAATTTCTTTTAGTGTTTACGCTAACCTCTTCATGCCAGATCAGTCTATCGTGGAGACTGTATGTCACTACCCACGCTGTCTATCAGCTTCTGATGTTGAAGATCCGTCATCTGGAGAGATGCAGCGACCAAAGACGACAGAGCCAGAACAAGCCGCCTAAAAGGACAACTCCTACAGCGGGCACTTGATGGCGTCTCGGGTAGTGCCCCCATCTTGTCACGTTTTATCTGTACCGCCTCTGGGACTGTCTTGCCTTTTTCCTGTTGTTCTTTCAGCTTAGGCGATATTCTGGAACCCTAACTGTGCACACTGTCCCTGACCTTGCTGTTCAACTATATATTTCTGTAATATCCGAAACTAGTACATGCAGCATGTAATAATAAAAAAGCAAAACTACTTTCATTTGGCAGATTTGATAAGCACGTTATTCCTAAGTCAGAACAACACAGCCATAACCATGCAGTGAGTATTAACGCCCAACTGATTATCATCTGTGGTACGTGTGCAAACTATTTCCAGGTCATACCACAGCTAACCAGTTCGTCAGTCTTAGTAAAGATGCTTTCCTGATATAGCACATAATTTTTTAACCCCCCCTCCAAAATCACACACACGCACGCACGCAAACACACACACTGTTCTTGAAGCACTGTCTTTTATTCTTAACACTACGCCTTCTATCTCCCTTTCACAACAGGTCATCCCACTATAACAAGCCTTACGCAAAAGAGTAGATCTAGAGCCGATATACTGAGAACTGAAAAGGAAAATGGTCACACACTGGACAATGTCAATACTCAGAAGAGATGGAAGTTGAATATTTCTTAACAGTAACACACAAATACCCCCACCTCTCTTGTTCACTTATTTATTTTTGCAGTAACCATCGGCACAAAGTGCTTCACTCAAAAGCAATATAGCTGCAGAATATGTATTTGAGCCAATCCGTAAGTGACGTAAATTCCACTTTTATCTCTCATATCTAAACTTCAAACATCGCACCGTCAAAGTTCTGCCTCTGATTTATTCAGTCTTATTAGCAACACTCTCCTTGATACGTAACTACAAGGAGAAGAACATGAGTCATGTAGGAGCATCTGCAAAGGGCAGTTAGCAATGTTAGGATTTAAACAACCGCGACCCGCGACAACAGCGTCTTTTACAGGCCGTTCTGTTGTACAATGTTTACCACGTAATTACAGGGATTAGTACAAAAAATGTTAAAATGCTTAAATTGTGTACAGATCGATGTCAAAGCGTGCTTGAACAAAAGAAGGAAACTGTCCAAGGCAGATAACGAAGGCGATGGTAATGGAAGGACAAGAGTCAAAGCGAGCGAAAGGAAAAGAGAAGGGTTAGTAGCACGACCGTTTCACAGGCTTGTAGACTATATCTACTGAGTCCCAGCATCCTATGAGACGTCTGATACGTGGTCGGTACAGTGAACTGCTAAGCTGTGGACACTACACACTGAGACTGACAATATTCATAGAAACAAAAACAAAACGAAAGAACGAGCGCGCACCGATGGAGGGAGGGGAGGGAGGAAGGAAGGAAGAAGGGGAGTGAGTGAGGATGGATTGTAAGAGAGGGGGCGAGTGTGAGGTACAGGTTAAAAAAGTTTTGTTGCTTGCATGGTTGCTTACCAATGTGTTGACTTGCTCTCAAACTTTAAGGAGAAAAGGAAGAGGCTAGAAAAGAACCGGACCGACCCAATACTCCCACCGAACTAATCGAAAAATAATACGGAAAAAAATACACAAAAAACCAAGAGATGGACTAACAAGCGTGAACCGAAACACGACGGCTGGAAAAAAGACACAAGATGCCAGAGCAGGAGAAACGTACGGTTTTGTAGCGCAACATCAGTATATATCACACCATCCCACGGACTGTTTTGCATAAGCCAAGACAAGCGGCCACAACCATGATCGAGGTTCAGATTTTAGAGAAGGGCTCTTAATTTCCAGTCTACAATCACAGCTGACCCACAGGAGAACACTATCCCAACCAAATTGTTGACGAGGTCGTGATGGCGAGGGACGTCATAGGAGGTGTACGATCAAAGAGGGGAATTCCTCAGGAATCGTCGTGGTTCGAGATGGCCTCAGGGGCAATCAAAATTTGTTGTCTGTCTGTTCATTATTCTTTTAGGGGCTGTATCCTGGTTTTCCGATTTCGATGAGCAATGTGATTGTCGTGTTTTCTTCCATCTCTCAGATTACAAAAATACAGGCCTACAGATGCAAACATAAAAAACGCCCGCGAGTCCAGAAATAACTTGTGTTTGCCAGAAGTTAAGAACATTCTGCGTGTCTCAACCACAAGGACTTATTAGTCCACTTTTTGGAGGGCACCTGCATACCCCTGAAACTTTCTCGACGGAAAAGTTTGGCAAGTTCTCTTACCTTATACCGTCAAAAGGTGGGCGAAAGTATGTAAGAAGGCAGACTGACAAACAAGTTTCACCACATGATAGGACCTGCCAGGTTCAGTTGGAGAGTGGGTTGAAAACGCGGCTAAACTGCCTTCTACTTGCAGAACGATTGCTATTCTACTACACGTATTTTGTTTTGCTTTTCGGCCGATTTTGTTTTCATTTTGTAAAACCAATGGACAGAATAGGGCGAGGTTTCTTTTGACGAAGCCTGCAGGGGCATGGCATCATATGTAAAAAAATTATATTCAACAGTTGATTGATTGCTTCAATTTGATCCCATTATTTTGTTTATAGGATTATCGCAGTTTCATCTTTGTTGCCATCTATCCTTAGCTTTTCGACCTTGTGATTTGTAAATTGTTTTCTGTAAGAAGACCTTTCTTGGCAAGAATTCTTATTCTGGGATGTGGCTAGAATAATTACTTTTATCTTGTCTCCCCCCCCCCCCCCCCCCCCAATCTGTTGTCTGTCTGTCTCTCTCTCTCTCTCTCTCTCTCTCTTCTCTCTCTCTTCTTTTTTCCGACCACTTCAACCATTTTTTTCAACAAAAACTTATTCACTCAGGTGCACACTGTACCTTGAGGTCTTCTTTACATATTCATTGAATGAATAGCACATTGATACCACTTAACGTCGACTGGAACAATAGACAATATACATTATTTCCTAAACGTAGCTTGTTCCTGGAGGAAGAGAGAGAGAGAGAGAGAGAGAGAGAGAGGAGAGAGAGAGAGAGGGAGAGAGGGGGGGGCCGGTTATTCTTATTCTGAACTCATTAGTTGCAATTTTCCAATGCTGGCGACTCGAGCTTTTCATGCGATCAATCGCTTTCGTAACAGCGTTAATAAGCCCGTTCTTGACTTTGAAGTCCCTTTAGTGACTAACTTTAGTCAGCGAGCAAAGCAATTCCGTGACGGGAAAGAATGAGAGGGGAAGGAGTAGGGGGAGGAAGGGGGGGCTGAAGGGAGGTAACGCTCTTTTTGGTTTCGGAATAAAAGATTATCGATTTTTTATCCTGCCCTATAGACCAAGAACGTGTGAGTCCTGGGTCGGCAAACGAAGGACGGACATGGATCGATGAGCTGTGTTGATGGAAAACTATCTTCAGGAGGCAGCGGTAGCAAAATCTCTCTTCTCCTCTCTTCTTTCTTTTTTCTGTGGTGTCGTGTGGTATGTGTGTGTTTGTGTGTGGTGTGTGCGGCACGCGTGCGGCGTGTGTGTCTGTGTGTGTTTATGTGTGGCCCAGTATGGGGCGCAGTGTGCAGGCGGTGTGGATGGCGTGATGGCAGGACATATGTGTCGTGTGTGTGTGTGGGTATGTGTGTTGTGTGTGTGTGTGTGTAGTGTTGTGTGGGTTTGGTGCACACGCGCGCGCGTATGTATGTGCATGTATGCTGCGGTGGTGTGCGAAATGATCTGTACCCCTTTTTGACACGTGCGTGAGATACTCACATTCGATTGTTTGTAAGGAGAAGGAGAGGGCAGAAGGACGCGTCTGTATACGAGTTCTGCTTGTTGTTTAAAGTTAAGATCGTATGATTAGGTAACAGGGTCCAAAACGTGTCAAAACTGTTTAGGGGTGACTTTTACCATCAGATGTCTCTTAAAAATAGGACACTATGTTGTTTATGCGTGGAATTAGCCCACTAGAGTGATCGGAGGTCCAAAATGCTTTAGACTGAGTCGTTTTCTGTTAGAAACTGGCTGATGTACATTATGCACGAGGCGCATAAAGAATGGCAAAGCCCTTAATATGATTACAGGGCACAAAGTTATTAATGGACTATTTTGTTATTCAATATGCATTGCTGTTCCCTGTTACTACAGGGCTTCAACCTATTCCTTGATAAGGAGCGGATTAATTCGGTTAGTCAGTGCTTTTCAGTTCGAAATATTCCCATTTACTCAACTTCAGAAATGAAACGCAGTGTATTAATTTGTTACCGATCAGTGTTTAGAACGGAAACACAGGCTCAAATTATTTTAGCCTTCATAGTTTCTCGTGATGCCAACTTTCTCGCTTTTCCTCTTAGAGGGCATGCTCTGGATCAGTTCGCGTCAGGTCGCCCGCATTGGCGAGTTCATTTCCATGTTGTTGCGTGGACGTGTTGGGCGGGTCCTCTTTCCTTCTGGTTCCGCGACCAAGCCAGTCATTGTCATTTGTAGGGGGGCTTAGTCGGAGGTGTCTGCATTGCTGGATGATAAGCCACTTAACACCACCAAGTAGAACGTGAGGCGGCAACGTCAGTTTGTGGGTAGCTAGTGAAGATTTCACAATATGCATACACAAGCGGGGCACGCGAGCACAACATCCACACCTTCACTATTTCATACCGATTAGTTGACATGTTCGAGCGTAGGAGAAGTGCCTAATTCATAAATTTCACGAACAGCTAGAAGCCACTGATGGGAGGGGGGGGGGGGGGGAGGAGATTCATCTAAACAGATACCAGCACACACACACACCCACACAACCCCACACACAAGAACAATGTTTATTTTCTACACTCCAGTCTTGGAGTAGGATTGAAAACAATTCTGCGAACATGAAGCCTTCACCATGGTATTTGAAAGAAAACGAAACAAATAGCAAAAATTACAGCATTGCGCCAACATTTCAGCAATATTATGTGCGTTGAACGATTCGTTGAGTATGTAATTAGCTTCTTTGATCGAGTCCCCCCAGAAAAATAATCCACGACAATCCATCGACAGGTGCTGAACCGCTTACCAATTGCCATGATCACATTGCTTTTTTCTACCGTTGGCAGCAACTGATGCCGACGGCGCCACGCCCACCCAAACATCACCACTGGCAACAAGGGAACCAATTATGACCCCCTGACAGAACTTGACCTTCTATCCCGGGGCAGACAGAAGGAAGGGCGAAGTAAAACCAGGACAGAGGGAGGTGGGGGGGTTGGGGAGGTGGGGGGGGGGGGGGGGGGGGGGGGAGGAGTAAGTCATGGCTAGGGCCAGGAACGTAGTTTGCCTTGGGGGCCACCGCACTGGCAGAAATATTTCGTTAGCTTCTATATTTATGGCGGAATTACCCTTGGACTAACCAATGGCGAGAAGGTCCTCGGACTGGAACTGTTTCGCATCCCTTGAGGACCAGGAGACCTTTATTGCAGTAGCTTGGAATTATTTCTTCTAAAACGCTACTTTGTTTGCCAACACATAGATGTAATATTCATTCTATCCCTTTAAGTCACAGAGGTTGCTCCATCAAATTGACATTCTCAAGCTTTTGAGAAGGGACCTGGGCGTGGAGTTTCATAACTCATTGTTTGAATGCCTTAATTATGTCCAAGATGTATAGTTTGATAGATGTTATGTTTCTGTATGGATGAAAACATCGATTTTCAATGGAGGGCAATCCTCAAACATGACGATCAGCGTTTTACACTACTTATGCCAAACGGTAAGAGCATTAACGAAGCACTAAGTTAGTCGAAATAACGGTAAGTTAAAAGAATAGATCTTTAGATTTGCCCAAAAACTTACACTGATATTGTTTATCAAAATCGCGACAGCACTTTTAATGCAAGATTAGAATATTAATGGAAAAACTTATAAAGCACGTGTGGCACAGGTAAGGATCTCAACTGAAATGGCTTGAAGAGGGAGAAAAGCATCAAATATTTGTACATTGGGCAAAATAAAAGAGCAATTCAAAGATAATAGAAGATTGTGATGAAAATGGTAGATCAGTTACTCACAGTCAGAACTAATGAAAAATGCCGCGCGACTATTATCGAAGTTGTACAAGAAAAGGTAAGAGAGGAAACATGGACACTCATCGGAGATAATTTATATCTGATACTTCAGTGCAACAGCTTTCTGACTCTCCGAAGGATATTTGGTGAAGGCAATTAACCGAGAATGAATTGCTGCCAGCTCTTAACAGCCCTCAAAAATGGGTTTTCACCAGGAAGTGATGGGCTTACAACAGAATTTTTTGAAGTATTTTGGTTGTATAAAAAGTTTGGTAACTCCTCACTTAACACTTGAATTGACAACGGGACCACTTTCTCTTCTCAGAGACAAGCCGTCTTAGTTTAATTCAAAAGGCAAGATCTACCTAGAATGTTTTACACAAACTGGAGACCAATTTTCGTTAACGAATAGGATTATAAGTTTTGTCTAAATGTTTGGCAAATCGTTTATGTTCAAGTATTAGAAAAACATTTAGTTTAGTGAAGATCAGGGTTGGGATCTAAGGGACGTCGAGTAGCGCGCTATTGAGACTAATTGATGATATTATTGAATCTCTAAATGTAGAAAATTATTCCTGGTTTGTTTTAAGGATTGCTTTTACACAAGCTTTTGATAGTATATCACCCCGACTTATGTTAACAGCTCTCAAATGTATGGGTTTGGGGAAGCATTATCAGATGGTTTCAAGTCTTACATCGCTGATATTGTAGTTTGTGTTTTGTATCGTGGTGGACCATCAGCGGTATTTTTGCGGGGTGAAACAGGCCTCGCAAGGATGTCCTTTTTCTCCTTTAGTATTTGAGTTGGCTATAGAATTGCTCAGCAATAAGATAAAAGACTGTAGGAAAATTAGAGGAATGATTTAGGGTGGTTCAAGCGCTACGCTTTTAATGTAAGCACAATTGCGCTTTAAGCAACTGATGTTATTTTATTTTTGACAGATCAGCATGACATGATGCACGGCATTAATATACTCCAATGATTTTTCTTTGTATTCGGTTTGGTTATAAATCGAAATAAATCAGCAGCTAAGTGGCTAGGTAGTAGAAACATAGGGCAGACAGCTTTTTAAATAATGGGCTTTACGTGGAAATAAATAAAGATTTGGGGTATTTATTATGAGAATGATAACAACGGCATCTTTAGTGTGCGGATAATTGGTTGCAAAGATAGAACACTATTTCAGAGAATTATTCCACTTGGAACAAAAAAATCTTTGTGTAATGGGTAAAATACATATTATCAAAACTTTTCTTATTTCACAAATGGTCTATGTTAGCAAACATTTGTGATTCCGGACAAGATTTATAGATATAAATCGTTACTGGCTTTTTAGATTTCTCTGGCGCTCAAAACATTGAAATCGAAAGGATTTGAAAAAGTTACAAGAGCATATGGAGCAGTGAATATGAAAAAGGCGGATTGAAAATGACTAATTTAAGAAGATGCAATTTGCTTTTCTCCTGTCATGGGTTGTAAAAATTGTTAAGGCACAAAACTGACAGAGGATATACTTCGATGAAAAATATTTTACTTTGGAGAGAATGTCAAGTGGTTATGCCAAATATAACAGGCACTTTTCAGGTTTCGCCAAGCTAATTCACACTTTTGGAAAAATTACTTGACAAATGGTTGTTCTTAATAAACATAAAGATGTTCACCTTTCCCTCTTTACTGTGACTACCAATACATAAATATCGAGAAACTGTCCGTTTCTTCCTGATGGTACCGGCAAACATCCTAATGTTGGGACATGTAAGGATCCAATGGGATGCTTTTCATACCAAGGGGAAGTGGTAACAGACAGGAGTCCTGACGGATTTAGCGTATATGTCGTGTAGCGGCATCCTACTTTTATATAGGGTTAGTGACCAAGATCGCTATGATATAGATTTTTCAGAACCACCTCTTTTTTGTAACAAAAAAGCCTATCTTTGAAGGTTTCGATGAACTTTTGTGTTTCTAAGTTTATACAGCACCCTGTGCAGCGTTTAAATAACTCATACAATATGGACTGGAGTTAAATGAAAATGTATGGACGATTCCCCGTTGTTGCCCAAAGCAAACCAGATGAGAGTTTTACACTGGAAAATTTTCAAAAATCTATACCGGACTACCATAATGCTATGCCAAATGAAAGTAGACAAAATCGAAACTGTTCATTATTGCAACGATGAACTTGCTTACTTGAACCTTTCTTTTTCCACTGTCATAAGGTTATTTGTTTTGGACATTTGTCAGTCAATATATTAGTGTATCAACACAGGAATTGTGTATTTGCAGCCACTGTGTATTTGGAATTCTTGACAAGAAATATTGACGACATATAACTCCTGAAATATTACAGTTGTGATTATTGCAAAGATGTGTATCGTATTATAAAAAAAAACGGAGACTCTAAGTGCAGGAATTTCGTCATATTCGAAAATCCGACGATGGCGTCTGAGGAAAAAAATAAAGGATTCTCATAATGCCATTCACTCTTAACCGCACGCACGCAGCACGCACCACAACAAGTGCACAGCACGCAACGCGCCACACACGCACGCACCACTCAGCACCCCGCGGCGTCAAGAGAGGGGGGGGGAGGGGGGGAGATGGGGGTGAGAGAGGGAGAGAGAGAGAGAGAGAGAGAGAGAGAGCGAGAGAGGGGAGAGAGAGAGAGAGGAGAGAGGGAGAGATGATGAGAGAGAGAGAGAGAGAGGAGACTTTAGTTACCATACATCACGTGTTTGTGCATTTTGGAGTGTGTGCTGAGTGTGGTGCGTGGTAAAAAACATGAACAACCTAAAAATATTTACGTCCTTGTTTGTTTATGTTGGTTCGTTTGTATACTGTCCACATTAACAGAGTGGTTGGGCCAGTACACCCCACATTAGAACACTAACACACCCAGACCCTTTGAATCAATTGCCAAACACTAAAATCAGCAAAATATGTCCATTTGTAAGAGACACCTACAGATATGCATGGTGTGTAAGAGATTGGTGGTGAAGCAAAGAGACGAAGAAAAAAGAGAAAAACAAACAAAAAAAACAAAAAAACGTAGTAGTGGCACTTGGGTTTTTTTCCGTTTTTGTTTTTTTTTGGAGCTGAAGAGGACCGTGTGAAGACAAATCAAAGACGAGGTGTATTTTGGACTTAGGGAAAAATAATCACCACCTTAGGTGCTCCCTTGATCGAGAACTGATGGCCACAAAAAAGGCATTTTTTGCGGGACCATCAATCTTTTGTGAGGGACGCTGATCCTCCTCTGATTGAACTGCAGAGGTTCAATCAATCGGCTTGAGGCGACCGGCTCATTTTGTCTGGGGGACAATGATTTGTTCCAGTAAGTAAACGGAAATCGGGAGCCCCATCCCAAAGAAACACAACACACACACACCCACACACACACACACACAACACACAGAGAGAGGAGAGAGAGAGGTAGAGAGAGAGTAGAGAGCGAGAGAGAGAGAGAGCGAGAGAGAGAGAGCGAGAGAGCGCCGACAGGGAAGGACTGACAGACAGACGATATATTGATTAATTGTATCGGCCTTGGTCCTTTTCAAGGGGAGTGAACATTTTCTAACCAACAGTAATATCAATTCCGATCTCCATCTCCATTTTTGGTTCTTGGTCTTCTTCTTCTTCTAAAATATGGTTCATCAAAAAACGAGTAGGTCACCAGGGCCTTTAAAAAGTCAATAAAAATAGATAAAATAGTGGAACTCGATGGGGCCCCTGGAGCAATTGGCCACAAGGGGTCGCATGCTATTCAAGAAGTAAAAGCCCTGGCCAAATAGGCCAGGTCACGTAAAAATTTGGGGAAGTTAAAATAGACAATCGTCACTATGCGATCTCAAAAACTGTCGTATTCCAATTTGTTTTTTTTTTTAATGAGGATTGATTTGAGGCCTCTTGATGGCACCGGCAGTAGTTCCAAGGTTCGACAATAGGATACAATGGAATGTAAGTGGCTGTACTATTTGCTGCAGGTTTGTCTCACATTGCGCCCATTGGTGCTATTTTATTCAATATCGTTGTTCATTGGCTATCAATTCTTTAGCTTGCTTTGAAGAAGTGTTAAGTTTGATAAAGTTTCACTCTTCTACGGGTTTCCATTCACTTTCCTCATTTTCTTCTAGTATCCTTTTCCTTGATTGTGGTTCCTGTTACGAACGGCTGCTCTTTGAATCTTTTCGAGGTTATCAAATGTTTTAGATGGAAGGATCCCACATCCACCCCCCCCCCGAGCAACCATTATTCAGTACTGGTCTAACCAGTTGTTTTGTAGCAGTCGTCTTTAACCTTTTGGGGGCAGTCATTGATAATTCTTAGAAAGTCCGATTGTTATTTGCTTTCTTACTATACATTGTAGTGTTCTTTCATTTGAGAGCCTTCTATAATCACGCCTAACTCTTTTGCAGCATTAGTTTCTTTAAGAATGTATTATGGATAGAAAATCTGATCTAATTGGTGCGCGTTTGTTACTATACGCAACACTTGGCACTTTTGGGTAGGGATGAATTCAATTTTCCACGTTCTTTCAACTCTTGAAACTCGTTTTGATTTCTGCTGTAGAATGGTGTATTCATTTTGCTTCTGATTGTTTATATATAAGCTGTATTGAAAAAAGCTATAGTAGTGCCAGGGAGAGAGATTTTTACTTATGTCATTATATATATTACGAAAAAACAAGGGACCCCAGAACAGTTACCCTGTGGTAACTGACAAGATGTTTAACTGGGATGACGGACTCCAAACAACTTTCTGGTTCTCTCCCACGAAGGAATGATCTAGCCCATTTAGCAAAGAACCGCCATGCCATGTGTTCTACAATTAAGCCGCAGGCCTATGGTCAACCTTATCAAAGGCTTTAGAAAAGTCTAATCAAATTGCATCTATTTGGGTCTGTTGTTACGGAAGTTATTTAACATCATTGAGAGTTGTTTACGTTGGTCTCACAGCTCCTGCGTGTCTAAAACATGCTGGGCGTTATTTAAGGAGTCATATTTGTCAAGCTGGTCATTAATGCTATCTATTTATTTGTGTTCAAGTAGTTTTGCTGATATGGATGATAAGGTTACAGGTCTATAGTTCTCTGCTTTGTTTTGCACCTTTTTGATACAGGGAACAATGTCGCATTCGACTCGTAGGTAATTATCCTGGTCCAGTGAAGCTTGGTAAAGTAGTTGGTATACCTCACTCCATTTTCATCGACATAAATTTTAAGAGCTTGCAGGAACGCCATCGGGCCGTCGTTTTGTTTCATTGATGGTTGGTCAGTAACTTAAATACTCTGTTTGTTTACTTGATGTTTTTGCATTTCAGGAGTTTCTCATCATCCTGTAGTCTAACGTTAATTGAAGGTTTGGGGATTTGAGGCGGAACATTAACAAAACTGTTGTTTGTACATTTGTTTCCTTCAGGGTCCTGTATTAGGTGATTCTGGTTGTTTTCAGGTATGGAATCAATGTTGTCCTGTCTCTTACTCCTTATGTAAGACCATAATTTCTTGTTTTGATGATTCACCTTCTGAAATCATTAGAATTAATAATTGGAGTGAGCAAGTACAATTCTTGACCACTTCTCTGAATATGTTTCTACCTAACAAGTAATCTTTTGAATTCGGATGTAGTTTCAATTTCTTAACGAACGATGTTTCTCTCAAAACAACGTTTCGTTATTGTTTGTTAGTAATCCCTGGGCTGGTTGTGGTTCTTGGCATGAAGTTATTTTAGTAGTATGTTGGCATCCATAATAAATTCCAAGTTAGTTTTTTTAACTTCCAGGTCACTGACTTATCGTTCACACTAAGGGACTCAAACCCGCCGACTGAATCATGAGTATTTTTTTTTATTTTTTCCTGCGCAATTTTGGTAAATCTGTTGGTTCAGACGTTGATGGACGTTTAGGGGGGTTTTTCGAAAGGGTTGCCATTGCTCTTATAGAGAATTCTGTCATGATCACCCAGGCCTGCAACTTCATTCTGATTGCTAACGCGCGGCCATGGTAAAAATAATAGACATGCCTTACACGAGTTGGTGCTTCAAACTGACTGCCCTAATCCTAGTTCTTGGTGGGTATAAAAAAAATGTGTTTTAGTATTTTTTACTGTATTGATTACCAAGTATGGCATCTTCACCAATCAATATTGGTAAGTTAAAGCTCCACCAATCCCTAATTTGTTCTAATTGGCCAAAACAATGTTAGAAATGTCTTGCCAATAGTCGACATCCATTTTCATCTGTAAAACTGATCCAACCTGACAGGTCTCTTATTCTTAAAATTTACTCTACAAAATAAACTTTACTATTTTTGCCTTGATATAAAAAACTCATGGTAAGTTTTCCTCATGGCACTAAGATTCCTCTTCTTTTTCCAAGTTCTGTCCTTTCTATAATATCAAATCGCCTTAGAAGTTTCCACTGCTGATGTTCCAGTTTTCTAGCAAGGTTTCTGTACCAATTGCAACATCAATGTTTTTTTCGGTGACTAAAATTCATGCGTTCTTCTTTTTTTGATAAGAGATTGAAACTTTACGTCTATGATTTAAGTTTTATCTTTTTTTAGTTAATTTGATTTGGATGTTCAGTTGATTTATGAATTGGGATTTTATCGTTTAGATCAGGAGTGGATGCAAACTTAGGAAAATTTCAAGTTTTCTTTTGGGGTCGGTCTGGTAGTCGGGTCCCCCCCCACCCGGTTGCTTTCTGAGCTGCAGTTTCAATCGAATTTCACACGTCTCGAACTAACGTTTGGAAGCGCCGGTAAAACAAGTCCACGATATATCATATTGCCTAATGCTTCATAAACTGCTGAGTTTACTACACACATACATTTAGTGTTGATCCATGTATTGCAGGACGTCACAGGAAACTGCTTTCTATGGTTTCCATTGTGACTTCAAATGCAAAATCGCATGGATATATTTGTTACTTTGGTGACGGGAACCGGATTGAGTTCACTGTCTCCGATAGAGGATAAGGCTTAAATGCCTGATTTAATCTTATGTCTAACTTTTTATTCAAACATTCCTATCATGTCACTATTCTGATGTTATTGAAATCAGGGGTTCACATTGGGGCCTAGTAATAGACGTGAGAACAGTATCCGGCACAGGTGTAAAGGAGGTAACATGGTTTAGGTTGCACAACCAAAAACAGTTTTTTTAAAAACTGCAAAAAATGGATAAAGGCGTCTACGTCTACATCTAAATTTTCAAAATTAAATGAGTGCTATGGATATTGTTGTTCCTGTCACATGTGGAACGCAAGGAAAATAGAAAACTTTTAACGGAAGCGAGGAACAAAACTCGCCGGTAGCTTATATGGTCTGTGTATGAAATGGTAGTTGGTCACAAACTGATGTGTTTTCTGCAACTTGTAAACAAGGCAATTCTAAAACATGTCCGGGGTACTGGAGACAGAAAGAGAGCGAGAGAGGGGGCGAGGGGGGGGGGGGGGGGGGGGGGGGGGGGGAGGAAAAGAGGGAGGGAGAGGAGCGAGAAAGACAAAAGAGAGCGAATACATGATTTTATTATGTAGGCCTTTGCCTATAAAAGATGCCCTATTTTTTTTTTAAACAAGAGCAATATTCAAAATCTCTCTCTCTCTTTGTCGAGAGAGGAGAGAGAGAGAGAGAGAGAGAGAGGAGAGAGAGGAGAGAGAGAGAGCGAGAGGGAGAGAGATATGCATGAATGATTTATTGTGTAGGCCCTGGCACTATACGAGAGAGCGGAGTGAACAGTTTTTTGGGTAACTGGTAATTTTTTTTTTTTTTTTTTTTTCATTAAATTCTTCTCTCTCTCTTCTTTCTTCTCTTCTTTCGGGAGAGAGAGAGAGTGAGGAGGAGAGAGCGAGGAGAGAGAGAGAAGGCTGAGAGAGCGACCGCGACCGAGAGAGAGGTGACAGAGGAGGGACGTAGGGAAGGCAAAGAGAGGACACCAGATATTGCGAGCAGACAGACGGCAGACTGAGAACAGACCAATCAAGTTCTGTATTGAAAGGTCAGCGAGTTCAAAGATCATTAAAATGAAGAAGGCAATTTGGGACCCCTCCAGGCGGGACGCGAGAGGATCCTCACACTTGTTTACTTCCTGGGTCGGAGTCTTTGCACAAACTAACTTCTTTTTGTATTCACTGCAACACACGGCCTGAAGGTAGGGAACAAGCAAAATCGTGCTGCCTGTGGAAAAACAGCAGACTGAAAAGTAAACAAAGAGTGTAAGAAAGGAGATAAAAATGCTGTGCGTATTGTGCGTGGCTGTGTGTTTTGTGTGTGTGTTTTTTTGTTTTTTTTTGTGTGATGTGTGTGTGTGTGTGTGTGTTGTGTGTGTGTGTGTGTGTGTGAGTGTGTTGTGTGCTGTGTGTTTGTTTGTACGTAGTGTGCGTTGTGGTTGCGGTTGCGTTGCGTTGCGTTCCGTTGCGTTGCGTTGTGTGTGTGTGTGTGATGTGTGTGTGTGTGTGTGTGTGTGTGTGTGTTTGTGTGTGTGGTGTGTGTTTGTTTGCGTGTGTGTGCGTGTGTTTGCGTGCGTGCGTGCGTGCTCTGTGTGTGTGTGTGTGTGTGTGTGTGTGGGTGTGTGTGGTGTGTGCGTGTGGTGTGTGTGCGCGCTGCGCGCGCACGTGGTGCCAACGCAGACGCGTGCAATCTTCGGAACATAAAAGAGAATAGACGCGCGAGTGGTGTAGTTCCTCCTGTGGCAGCTGCAAGCACGGAAGTCCAGGCAGGCCATCATTTATTTGATATCTTCCCGCCAAGAACACTCTGAACTGTGTTGGTCACTAGGAAGGGGAGTTCAGTGGTGCCTCTTTTGATCAAACACACGCAGCACATACCTCCTATGCTGCCTTCTAGCAATGAAATTTAGACAAGGTCACCAAACCTTGCGTAAGCCATTCTTCAAAGGGGCCACCACGTCCATTCAGTTACGCACCTGCGACCACGAGGCTCCAACGACAATGCCATGAAGTGTGCCACCGAAAACTTAACAAGGACTGGACGAAAGAAATAATGACAGGGGCATTATGGTAGGGGGGGGGGGGGGGGGGGGGGGCCGGCTTGTACTCTTTGTCCTGGTTTGCAATGTTCGCCGCTTTCATTGACCTGAGTCAGTTCTAGGCAGTTATTTTCACCTGCAAATAAAGTAAGCGTTTCCCAAACCTGACCAGCTACCTTCAGAATAGTCATTTCGTGTCTGTCGATAGGGTCTTCAGTACACATGCTGCAAAAAATTAAAAAAAATACTGTGAATCTCTGTAATCCGATTACATAATTGACATAGTCACTCATATGTAATGTGCTCTGTAAGAACTAAGAGGAGAGAGAGAGAGAGAGAGAGAGGAGGGGGAGGGAGGGCGAGAGAAGCAAAGACAGGATAGAGAGAGAGGAGAGGAGAGAGAGAGAGGCGAGAGAGAGGAGCGAGAGCGAGAAGAGAGGGAGGGAGCAGGAGAGTTGGCATATCTTATTAATCGTCTATCCTGACTTTAAGAAGCAGAGAAGAATGTATTGAATCCATTATATATCTAGTTATGACCTTCCCAACCACACACAACGAGAGAGCGCGGATGAGAGAGAGGAGAGAGCGAGAGGAGAGAGAGAGAGGTAAAAACATACAAAAGAAAACCTAACGCAGACTGGAAATTTCAACCCAAAGTTGCAGGTAGAACAGTCAGATCAGAGACAGTGAACTGAGCTGAGGAAAGATAACTTCACCGGCCTTGCAGACAGCGCAGAACCCGCCCTGCTCCCTATCACGGCAAACGTAGGCAAATGCACGTCGACCATTTCCCATTACCCCCCAGCTTCCGCAGTGCCTTTGAAGCAGATACTAATCAGTAATAGCACTGCCCCACGGTGCCCCATGGGATCCAATGTCACCCGCACAATGGTATAGAGCCAGCGGTGTGGAGTTGGTGACTGGAGAGGCGGAACGTTGTGATGCGGACTGCTCCAGAACACAGCGTTGAAGGACGACCCAAAAGGAGGGGAAGTCATAGAAGTTTCTTTCTCCCCTTGTATCTGCATTCCATGCAGGAGGTACGACACAAAAGGGAGTAAGACACAGGGAGTAGTGGGGGACGATACGGAGAGAGGGAGGGAGGAAGGGAGAGAGCGAGAGAGAGCGGAAGGGGGGGGGGCAAAGACAAGCAGCAGGGAGAGAGACAAATGAGATGGGAGACGGAGAGAAAGAGAAGGAGATTCCGATGAACAGAGAGGCAGATGTGGTCCAGTTCAGATCATGTTGCTTTCAGCCAGCTGAACCCCAGCGCCATGTCAGAGCTGTTCTCTTGTTGACGATTCAACGTTCTTTCCAAAATTAAACCCACAAAATCGATTTAAAACCACGAAACAAAACGACACAACTCATTGAAACAGACTTTCTGAAAGCACGCCCAAATTTCTTAAAATCTTTCTCCATAAATCTTTGGTTTGAAAAAAGTTTATCTCTTTAAGAAACTCAACATTCATAAGGTGGGGACATCTGGTAGGGGGTTTCGTGGAGTTGCTGTTAAGTGTTTTTGTCTGAATAGGAACGTCCCCAAGCTCCAGAAGGAAATGTTTTACACTGAGTGTTACATCACATGGACTCCATCACGCTTCTTCACTCTTAAAAGATAGGTAGTGGGTTTGTTGTAAACAGCGTGACCTGTACGTATGTGCACGACAAGAGTGATTTCTTCTTTTGGCAAGAAAGTTGAGCTGAAATGAGAACAGAATGACCGAGTTTCTTTTCTTTGAAACCATAACTGGCCAAGTAGCAAGAAGAAAAAAACAAGCGGGAAAACCCACCAAAACCATGAGTGACAACCGATAATGGTATTTCCACGGCACACAGTTACCACCAGAACACAAGAGCACAGACTGATAAAATACCCAAGGCCTCATTCAGATGGGTTTTTTTGTACTGTGCACGCCAATCTGTGTCACCAAACCAATCCATCAAGGAGATTAAATGTCACAACATTGTTGAATCTTCGCTTGATGCTGGAGCCACCAATTTGGAAACAGCAATGGTGAAACGGGACAGATAGAAAGCATTACATACCGTTATTTCTCTTCACCAATCCCAGCACCCTCTGTTAGTCATGGTGAATCGGTATTCCTTGGGTGTCTTCCAGCTCTTCTCCCCTGTTTCCCACTTGCCGTTTCGGACCGGGCAGAGTCTCTTTACCTTGTTCAACTCGCGGTTTCATATGCACCATGTGGATACATAGGAGGGAGAGGCTTTTCCTTAGGGTTTAACACACACATAAAACAAACACATCATGCAGTCGTGTCAATGTAGCTTCTCAAGGTTCATGTCATTCTCTCTAGAATTCAAACAACCTTGGGGGACATATTACTGTCTAGAGGTATCATGCAGCGAGAGGCACAGCATCTCAAACTAAGATGCTGTGACAGAAGATTCAGGAGAGACAGGTGAGAGAGAGATGAGAGCGTTGCGTGCATGCGTAGTGCAAGTGACGTGTTGTGTGTGTGTGTGTGTGAGTGTGTGTGTGTGAGTGTCAGAGAGTGTGCGTGTAAGGAGAGAGAGAGAGAGCGAGAGAGAGAGAGAGAGAGAGAGCGAGAGAGAGAGAGAGGAGAGCGTGGTGAGTGTGTGTGTGTGTGTGTGTGTTTGTGTGTGAGCGAGGAGACAGTGACAGACAGAGAGTGAGATGAGCGAGAGAGGCGAGAAGAGAGAGAGAGAGAGCGAGAGGAAGGAGAGAGAAGGAGAGGAGAGAGCGAGATGGGACAATTTCAATAAAGTAGCAAACAAATTTTCATCACAATAGACAGCAGATTTTAAAGATCTCCTTGTCTTTACAATTCATCTAAATTAAAAAGGCTTACCAAAATACACAGCCATTAACAAAAATCGAAGCGAAATTAAAAAATAAATATATCAAATGTTGTCTTGGACACCAAAAAATCACAGATATCATGTCTGAGGACAGAAACACAAACATAGAGAGAGCGAGCCATGAGAGAGCGACCGCCATGATGGCTGCGCGCTGCTGCGCGCGCGGTGTGTGTGTGTGTGTGTGTGTGTGTGTGTGTGTTGTTTGGTGAGGGAGATCAGGAAGAGAGAGAGAAGCGAGGGGGAGGAGAGAGAGAGAGAGAGAGAGAGAGAGAGAGATTGGAAGAGAGGAGTGGAGAGAGAGAGAGAGAAGAGAACCAAGACGTGCATTGAACCTCTACCACCCAGCACCGAGAACTGTATGATAAAGCCGACAAGAGGTGTCTATTACCAGATTTCGACAGTTTCTATGGAAGCACAAACCGTACCTATAATCACGGCCAGGGCAACTTCTGCCACAGATATCAATATCGCACCCAAATTGTTGACAAACGTCGTGATGGACGACGACCCGTCGTTGGAGGTTTAACATGACGGAATCCGTCCGTAATCAGCCGTGAAAGGATGAACCCTAAGGCGGTATAACAGTGTGTGGTCCTGCTGTCTGCTGTTACAGTCCATCATTTAGTCACTGGAGGTTCTTTTCAAAGATCTACTCTTTGCTGACTTCAGCAGTCTCTACGTCTCTCTGTGTTAGTTAGTCTGCATATGGTCATAGCAATGCAGATAAGACACCACAAATATCGGATTGGTACAAAATAATGAGAATTTATAAAACTGTATTAAACATATCTGGTCACGTTTCTCGCATGCAGTGTGTTCGATGGAACTCTATTCGGCTTCAGAAACCTTTGGTAAAGTTTTTGCACTTTACAAACCTCTCTCCGTCTTGCGGACATGCTGTCCACTACAAATATACAATGAATATTGACATAAAGTTTAACAGTTGAATTTCTGATGGAGTGCTGATGCTGAGACTGAATTTGAGTGGGGTTATTCATCTTAGCTTTACATGCCTAACTTTTACTGTTTGGAAGTCTGTTTTATTCACAAGAACTGTAGCATTCATACTTTTTTCTATGCTCAAGCCATTCGATATTCTGAATAAGGCTTGGCTTGTTTCATTATTTTTAATGCACTTTAATTGGTGACTTGCTTTGACTAAATTCATCCGTCTAAACATTTGTATTGGATCTATTTTTCCTATCTGTGGCTCTGCTTACAGTTTGATGTTTTACAATTTTCTCAACAGAAACATTCAGCGCAGTCGTAAGAAAAATTAGGTCAGGTTATATTTTGGACAAGCTCGCAGATCACATGTATTTTCCTCCTCCTCTCTTTCTTCTCCCCCTCCCCCATCTCTCTCTATTTTTTCTCCCTCAATGCCCGTTCTTTTACTACTATAATATGTCCAAGTCGTCTAGTTTATATCATGGAATGACAAGCACACAATGTTCTAAGAATGACAAGGCCCTCATAGGGCATTTTATTCCCAAACCTTCCACTGCTCATCGAGAGGGGAGGGAGGGAGAAGAGAGGCGGGGCCGGAGGGTGGGGGGAGGATGGGCGAGGAGGGAGGGCGGAAGAGCGTGTTCTGTGCATTTGGCTTCGCGTGCGCGCATGTTTCTGTGTGTGTGTGTGTGTGTGTGTGTGTGTGTGTGTGTGTGTGTGTTTAGTGTGTGTGTGTGTTCACTGAGAGAGAGAGAGAGATGAGCGAGAGAGAGTGGAGAGAGAAGAGAGAGAGAGAGAGGAGATGAGAGGAGAGAGAGAGAGGAGAGAGACGGAAAGCAAACTGACTTGTTAACAGCTCAACAGTAGAAAAGCCCATGGCTCAGGAGCGACAGAGAGAGAGAAGAGGGAGGGGTTGAGAGAGAGAGAGAGAGAGAGCGAGAGAGAGAGAGAGAGAGAGAGAGCGAGAGAGAGCGAGAGGAGACAGGAGGGGGGAGGGGAGGGTGGTGAGAGAGGGAAGGATAGCACAAACCAGCAAAGTGCAAATGTTCTCGAACTAACAGTGAGAAAAGCAATGGCTACAGGGGAGGGAAGGAAGAGAGAGAGAGAGAGAGCGGAGATGAGGAGAGAGAGAGAGAGATGAGAGCGATGAGGAGAGAGCGAGAGAGAGATGAGGCGAGAGAGAGAGCGAGAACATGGTAATGGGCAGGGAAGGGGTGTGGATTAAACTTCTTTTCATTTGCCTCAGACCAGGCCGTGGCGTGGAGAGGGAAGGGCAGGGGTGGGGTGGGGTTGGTACTAGAGGTGTCTGAAAAAGGATTTATAAAAACGCTCACGGATAATATTACAAACCCCCCCGAAATTTGTAAGTAAGAGTAGAAACAGATGGACAGTGATCAACTAATGAAAAAAAAAGCCAGCATTTAAAATCAATAGAAACGGTATTCATGTTGCAGTATTTAGTGCATTCATGTCCTTAACCGTAATGTGAGAAAACATTAAATATTATGCATGCTGAGATAGAGAGAGAGAGAGAGAGGAGGCGGGAGAGGAGAGAGAGGATCTATTTTCGATCAGTCTACACAATAATAGCAATTTGCACCATGGCTGGCAACAAGAAAGCCTAGCACAAAATAAATCCGTTTATGGGCAATACGCCCCATTCTTAGCTTTGAAGTTCTCCTCACACAGGGAATTTTCACGCAGCAAAACCGTTTCAAGCCACAGTGCAGATTATGCGATGTGGTGGATGTTTTATTTGTTTTTTTTTTGTGTGTGTGTGTGGGGGGGGGGGGGGGGGGGGGTGGGGGGTGGGGGGGGGGGGGGGGGGGGGGGGGCGGGGGGGGCCTTAGCAGTTTTTTGGTTACAGCGTTAAAAGCAGATCAATCTTTATTCGGCCATAAAACCTGCAGCTTCCGACATCACAAGTAGCGAATATAAGGTGGGGCATGCATTGCCGGGGCTCTGTGGAAACTATATCCATCAAGTGACGGATGGCAATAAATTTGCCAGAGTCTCTCTCTCTCTCTCTCTCTCTTTCTCTCTCTCACTTACACGTTTTCTCTTTCATCTTCTTCTCTCTTCTCTCTCTCTTCTCTCTCTATCTGTACACGTTTTTTTTAATCTCTCTCTCTCTCTGTGCGTGCGTGGTCGTGGCGTTTGTGTGCGTGTGTGTGTGTGTTGTGTGTGTGGAGCGAAGAGAGAGAGAGAGAGAAGAGAGAGAGAGAGAGAGACAGCAGACAGAGACAGAGAGAGAGGGGGTGAGAGTGTATGTGAATGTGCACTGCCTCGTGAGCAGGCACAAATCCATTTTTTTTTTTTTTTTTTATTAACCCCCCAATGCTCACAAGCGCTCTGTGTATGCTGGCGAAGCGCGTGCGTGCGTGGTGCGTGCCTGTGCTGAGAGCGTTTGTGTGCGGCGCGCGGCAAGTGTTGCGTGCGTGCGTCGGTGCGATGGGTGGTGTGTGTTTGTGGTGTGTGTGTGTGCATGCGTGCGTGTGTGCGTTGTGTGCGTGCGTGCGTGCGTGTGTGGCCGCAAGTTAGCCGCGTTGCAATGCGGTTGCGATGCATATGTTCATCTGAATTATTCTGCACAAATGCTTGTGTTTTTGCCGCGGAGAAAGCGGTGGACATAGCACGCCTTACGTTCCGTTCTACGGTTGTTCATTTAAGACCTGGATAGTTTCTATATCATGGATCCTATCCGGCTTCTTGAATGATTTTTGCTATTTATCTCCCATGGCTCCCCCCCCCCCCCCCCCCCCCCCCCCCCCCCCCCGGCTCATGCTGGCTCTCTGTCCATAGCCACCACCGGGCATTGTTCCGCAGTCTCGTCACTGACAGTTTTACGTTTGGGAGTAGTAAATGCCCAAAGTTATGTGAGGAACCCACGAGAGGATCCTGCACTGGGCTGGCAGCTAAGTCCCTTCGGTGGCGTTCACTTGTGCCATATCCTGATCCAGTATAAGCAGTCCTACCTCTTAAGCCCTTATGATCGACAAATGCATCGCCCCCTTATGCTCTCGACTTGATGACAATAAATGTGAGAACACAGCAGCGTGAGTGAAACGTCCTCTGTTAGAGAATCACTCGTCGTTACAATCACAATCTCTGAACATGCCAAACTCGGGTAAGCCTCGGAAGGGCGTGGACGGGGTGAGGTCATCGGACATAGGTCACCATGAGGAAGGGCATGAAAGGCCACAGAATTAGAGAATTTGTTTTTCCTGGTCAAAGAAAGATATGGATGATGAAATAATGCTTCGAGATCATTGCAATCCGAGACTACATGACAGGGCTCTACTCTCCACTGGCCAAGAACATAAATTCCAGGTTGACCTGGCCCAAGAGATACAGGCAGCTTATTGCGTTGGTCGGAAAAAGGACTGTGTCAAATAATGGACGACCCCCAACAGCAAATGGGTCACTATATTCATTGCCTTTCTCAAGTTGATGGTTAAACAATAGCCGCAACACCAGCTTTAAACAATCAACCATGGTGACTTTATTTGCCAGTAGTGTTCTTTCTACTGTCCACAAGATCGGTCACGATTGCTGTCTTTGTTGGTCTGTTTCAATTATTGTTTTCGTGTAGCCATTTGTACAGTTAAGACTTCTTGCTCTTTTCCAAAATTATCTTTACTGTTTTTTCTGAGTTACAGTTTCTTCTGAAGTGTGTTCATTTTTATGTAATCTGACATTAAAACCAAGTCTTTAAATGCAAGACAAGCGGGGATGTGTGCTGCCAGGAGTTTTAGAACAGCTCAAAGCAGGAAACGACATTAGGGCCGGCCAGTACAGAGGCGGAAAAGTTCTTACGGACTTTAATAAACGTGGGCACATGTAGTGGTCAGAGCATCGCAGCGTTATCATTCTCCCTTTAGAGTTGTCTTCCGGGCGGGCTCATTGTGAATCTTGTCCTCTTTGATCGTTTCCCTTTCTTTCCAGGAACGGATCTTTCAACA
>CM031602.1:68633715-68676446 GCA_018398815.1 Conus ventricosus
TCAAAAGAAAATAC
Organism: Conus ventricosus; assembly: GCA_018398815.1. NCBI lineage: Eukaryota > Metazoa > Mollusca > Gastropoda > Neogastropoda > Conidae > Conus > Conus ventricosus. The sequence goes on from CM031602.1 coordinate 68,633,730, forward strand.
TCAATACATAATATACAGAAGGAGGGATAGGTATACCCGACCTGAAAATATATATCAGCTCCTTAAAAATCGCCTGGATACGGAAGGTGTATATGCACGACCACAAGTGGAAAAAAATATTACATTCATTATGTCCCGAAATAGGTATCATTGACGCATATGGCCCTGACAGATTTGTTGAAAGCAGTGTTATAAACAGATTTTGGAAAGGAGTCTTTCAGTCATATCAAAGATTCTGCAAACAGGTAGAATTAACTGAAAGTACAGATTTAGCCACTGAACCTATCTTTTGTAATGAAAAGTTTAAAGTAGGAGAAAAACCGTTCTTTTACAAGAAATGGATGCAGAACAACATATTTCTAGTCAAACATTTACTCGACGAGGATGGTAATTTTCTAAGCTGCCATGACTGTCGGAGAAAATGGGCTTTCGTATCAATTTTTTAACTCATATAAGTTGCGTGCGTTCGATCAAAGCTTATACAAAGAAGAGAAGATTAAAATTCGATAGTAACATTGGTAATGATAAAACTTTAGCACTTCAAAAAATTTGTAGTGTTAATAAAGGATCACGTGCTTATTACGATATTATGGTGGAAGCTAATGAAGTTCTTAACATTAGTGCATTTATCAGTGGGAACAACGTCTTAATATACCAATTGATTGTAGAGGTACTGAAAAGGATTCAGAAAATTAAAGAAAACAAACTGAAATGGTTCCAAGTTAAGATATGCCACAGAATTCTAGTGACAAATAGTGTGTTGAAAGTATGCAAATTATTGATAGCGACAAATGTAATTTCTGCATCAGCGAGAAAGACTCAAATAACCACTATCTGTGGGAATGCGAGTTTACCCGTATTTTCTGGAAAGACCTGGAAAGAGTTCTGCAAGTTAACTGTTCACACTGTGTAAGATTATCACTTACGTGGAGATTGTATTATTTGGTACGGATGAGAAAACAAAAACCGACGATATGCTAGACCTGATAATTTTAATGGGAAAATATTTCATATATAAATGTAGAATTAAGAAGACAAAACCTAATCTAAACATGTTTTTGAAGGAGCTGGACTATAGACATAAGATGGAGAAATACATGTCATTAATGGAGATGAATTATGCAACATACTTAACAAAATGGTCACTTTATATCAAAATACTAGGGAACTAATGGGTATATTTTGTATCATATGAAGGTATGCGCAAGGGTGTGCGTGTGTGAGTGTGTGTGTATGTGAGCGTATTATGTTAATAAGTACTGTATACTCTTTTTCTACTCTATCTAACCTCGTCCGCAGCCTGGGTACACACGATTAATGCCAGTTATTAGAATTTATTCGACATGTGTGCCCGTGTAAAAAAAAAAAAAAAGAAGAAAAAAAATGCATGTACATTTGTATGCGTTGGATATGTGCCACTATAGATTAATGTATTGATTTATGTATGTTATTTGTCATTGTCTGTCTTCATCCTTTTTCTGTGTTTCTCTACCATCGTTTCTTCATCGTGGTTTTCGTTGCCTTTTCCCTTCCTCTTCTCCGACGTGTGTGTGCGCGCGCATTTCTCAGAAGCCTGGTCAAGGAGACGGGTATTTGACAGAACTGAAGAAATTTTTGTTAGTTGGATACCTACTCCAAAGTTCACGGATGGGGTTTCCATTGGATGCCCAAAGTGTGCGCAAACCGGCTTACCAGCTCGATGTTCGAAATGGAAAAGCGCTGTATCCAGGGTGTGAGGAAACACACATGGCAGGAAAAGACTGGATGAGTGGATTTTGAAAACGACACCCACAAGCTGGGTTCCGTGTGCCTGAAGCAACAAGTACTGCATGCGCAACAGCCTTCAGTCAAGAAAATTTGCACACGTTGTTTTGATAACTGCAAGAGATTTACCAGAGGCTACAACTTACACCAAACAGAGCATATGACCTTGACGGACAGACAGAGCATATGACCTTGACGACGGACAGACAGAGAGATTTGGAGCATTCCTGTAACACCCGATAGTTGGGTATAAAAGGTTCATTCTCTCCCCTTCAGAGGTACACAACATACAAAACACGATGAAAAATAATACTTGTATTTTTTTTTGTGCCGACAAACACGAAGAACATTTTCTTTCAAAGTCTTGCAGTAATTACACGGAATGGTCCACAAGCTGTTTTCTATCTTCGGACCCCCTGTACGGAACACTGTTGTGGTTCGACTCTCAGAACAGGATAATCTAATAAAAGGCATATTTTGCAAAACAAGTCTCTTGTCTGTAACGAGAGAATCGATAGGACCTTAGCAATAACTATACTGGCGAGTGGTTAATATCCATAAAGATAAGAATACACTGACGTTTATACGTGATTACAACTCGTTAACAAACGTAGGGAATTATGCAAGTTTCGTCGAGAGCTAGGTATTCTGGAAGAGCTCCACTGGTACCATACTAAAGCTACACAAATGGTGTAAGTAACAGGCTGATCCGGAAGTCACGTAAACGTGTTACAAAAAAAAAAACCCAAACATCTAATAGATATCACAAGATTTGGTCACAGCACAAACTAATCGGATGAAAAATCGTAAGCGACATTATCACAGGCACTCGTTTACACATAATTCAGTCAGTCGCCTCACGCATTATTTCATAACAACAGTTCACTCTTCGACATGTTCTCAACAGCCATGTAAAAAAAAAAATGTCACTGGGATCCGGCGCCATTTGGCCCTGGATTGCTAACATTACAAGTAGACTGTCACGGTATTATTATTATTCACTGCTTGAAGCTTCAGCACTAAAGAAACCTCGATCTGAACAGAAACTTTACGGACAAGGCACAACCATAACCATTCATGGCAAATCATTACAACTCCAAGTGCTTATTGTTTCCATTCGACGTCCTGCATATTAGCTACGACACAGTACCTTGTCTCTCGCTGCAGGGCAGTACAAAATACGATTCACGAGCAGCCAAATGCAACTGTGCTCCCTTGCGTCGGTGGAACGAGCTTGCATATATATATCCATACTATGCAGACAGGTTTAAACACACACACACACGCAGTGAACAGTAAATGTCAGCATGATATACGTTTTGAACGGTACTATTTTCAAAGGAGTGAGAGCAAGCATGAGCAAACCATGGGAAATAACTGCATCGTACACCCCTCGAGAAATGAGTGAGGAGTACCTTCCCTTTACTACAAAGATCGTTGTCCGTCTTGGTTTTGACATCGGTAAAAACTGAACACTACATGTACACTACCACATCTCGCGTGTATTGTACACAGTACCACATCTCGCGTGTCTTTAGCGTGTGTGTTGTACACAGTACCACATCTCCTGTGTCTTAAGCGTGTGTTCGACGTGTGTGGTAGGCCCTAATAGTGCATAGGTGGCCGAGGCTCCACCTTGCCCCTCGAATGCGTTCATACGCATACTTCGTTAGGTAAATTTGACCAATATCGGAATACTGTATACTGCAAGCGCCTCAGGGCTTTGGAATGAGAGAGACGTAAACGCTTTGCTATCGTCTTGCTACAGCATTGTTTTTATTACCTCTGGGCACATCCGTGTCCAGGGGCAGAAAATCTTATTCCTACTCTAAGCTGAATAAGATTAACGACTGCTCTTGCCAGGGGGAACAGATGTATGACCCCCGCTAATCTGGTTCGATTATCGATACACTGATAGGTCAATGCCATTCTCACAGGGGAGGCACGCACACGTACATACACGTATGTATGCAGTTTGATTCTGTGTACTTCTTGACAGGATGCTAGTATTTCCAGTTACGTCTACATACATACTCATGCGCGCGCGTATAGTCGGACACTTTGCTTACCCGTTTCATTCATTTACATGACCAACTGTCCGTTGTCTTAATTCTATCACACTAGGTGTAAACAAAAATCCATTGTGAACACGTCTTGACCGGCAAGGAAGCGTTTGCAAAGAACTGATGTAGTGCTCTCCCAATGCAGTGCTCGCCCTTAGTCCTTCACTTTCACTTCCACATTGACAACCGTTTCTAGGTGAAAGAAACGGTTGAAACGAGTCGGCTTTGGCAAGGGTCATTTTTCGTACAAATTTCCGAAGTGAAAAAAACATGAAAGAATGGACAGGCGTTTGTTAATTGCTTATAAAGATATCCATATTGAAAGTGTATCATACGAGTTTAACATATCTGACTTTGTCCCCGACATTACAATTTCATGATGGTTTTCATTTCCGACCTTTTGCGTCGGAAGAGGTGCGGCACTGAAAAATAAAGTCCAAAAGCCTTTTGCCTCTGTGGATGAAGACGATGTCATTACAATGGTCTGGGCTAGCTTCCGAAACAGCGACGAACTATGAATTTTGCCCTACTGCGTTTTTATCGTGCTTATGATGCGAATCGCGTGAAATAATGCAGGAGAACACGGCTGAATGAAGAAAAGATTTCGAAAGCAGTATGCCACATACACGCCAACACCATTCTTGATAGTAGCTGGTAACATACTAATAACGATGATTGTTAATGTGCCAGGTGACTAAACGCGACATCCTAGCTAAGTGCCTAATAACTTACGACGTCCGTAAGGTCATAAACTAACATCCATAAGATGTAACGACATCTTTTAGATGCCTGGTGACAAGCGACATCCTTCTAACGACATCCTTTAGATGCCTGGTGACAAGCGACACCCTTCAAGTGGTCTAAAACTAAGTTGTGCTGAGTGGCTGCTTGATGTTCACATATTTTAATTAAAAGAATGAATCGAAAACCTTTCAACATGGAGCAAAAGATACTACTGCAGAAGGGACAATTAGTGTGGTCAATGACTGCTGTAAACTAACCAGTGAAAACGATAGATACATTCTGAATCAAAGAAAAATGCAGACAAAAAGATGGGCAACAGTAAAATACAAAAGCTGTGTCGGAAAAGAGGAAGTGGAATGTAGTCTGCCAATAAATACTACTGCACCGAGTGGAATGTAGTAGCTGATTGATCAGTCATTGTATACTCACTCTGCAGAATGGAATGTAAACAACCCATTCATACAGCGGAATGACGCGAGACTCCAACTCGGGGATTGGACATTTGCACGGAACTTCAATCTCTGGAACAAGGATACCCGACAGCTTCCAAGCATCTCTGGAACAAGGATACCCGACAGCTTCCAAGCAACTCGATACCCGTCTGCTGACCAAGTATTTTTTACACTCCAATTAGTTCCGTGTAAACTGAAAGACCGTTACCTAGCTGATGGAGAAATGACATCTGACAATACGTAGGCCTAGTCCACCCGACCACAAAAAAAAAAAAATATCGAGGCCAAGACCGAAATGAATACGTCCACAACATGCAATACACATGGCCGACCACGCTGTGATTGATTGCACAATCGCATCCGAGGTAATTGAATGTACACCATTTGTGTGTACCCACCACCAAATTAACCCATTCTTTAATTGAACATGTTTAATGGAAGAACTACAAACGTACCGGTATATTATAATATGGAAAAAAAAACCGCATAGACATGCAGTCAGCACTGAGACTCGAACACTCGCCCCTTCCTAGCTGTTTATGCGTCTGGAGTGTATGAACTAGCATTACTGGAAAAAAAGTACACAATAATTATGCTCTCATTGATGTGGAATAATCTCATGTGAATATACCGATTACAGTGCAAAATTGAGTTAAAAAGAAACGATGGAGAATACGAGTAGTGAAATCGTAATGCCAGTATTCTCCTAGCTTTTGGCTTGTCCCAGTCCGACAAGTGCACAGTCCACAATACGTCTGTCAGAAAATCCACTCGCAGTCTGAACCCTTAGTACTGTAAGTCTTCACATAGTTAGTCCCGAAAGACCCGAGTCTTGTGCTTTCTCCAGCAAGACTGATCCATAGTAGTTTTCAATGTAACGAGAACAGTTTGAAATGACAAGAGGCCAGTGTTATTCAGTCTTCTCTGTAGCAAAGCTGGAAGCATCCCCAAGCAAGTTCGTCATTTCCATTATTAAGACTGTTCCAGGGATTTGAGCGTCTTTAGGAGGGTGCTGAGCAGTCCAGCAAGATTGGTGGCCTGGCGCATCAGATATTTCATGTGGGGGTCCGTCGTGGCACGCCCCATGGCGGAATTAGCCGCCGCCACAGTACTCTTAAAGGACGCAGACACCTTCAGCACTTCGAAGCCCACGTGCTGCGCCTGGTGGATAGAGCGCATGCGGACCATCATGGCTTGGCTGTGGAGGAACAGTCTGCCCAGAGTGTGCATGGCGCTATGCAGGTGGGGGCTGACAGCCTTCCGGGACCCTGTGGCCCCAGCCACTAAGGACTTGGCATCCAGCACAAACTGCTTTGCCTGCAGGAAAAGTTCTTGCCGCACAGTCTGGAACTGGCTGTTGCTACTCCACACCAACGTTTGCGACGTCTTTAACGTCTCCATCGTGGTCTTGAGGTGAACCAACATGTTCTCCACGTCCTGAACGGCTGCCTCGAACCCTTCTGGTCCATAAGTCTTAGACAGGACGCTTTTGACAGACTTCGACACGTCAGCGCTGACTACATCCTGACTGCTGTCCATGACGCTTCGCCCTTTCCTGTCCGGACTCCTGTGCCTGACGTCATGTCCGTCATAGGACCGTGATCGGGAACCCCGACTGCTCGTCGAGGAAGAAGAGTCGAGAGGGTAGTCTGCCGGGATGTCTGATCCCCCGTTCGTGCTGTAGGGAACCAACAGCGTGGTGGACCGGGAACTTGGGCGAGACCGACGAGGTGGCGGCACTAAGGTCACTTCTTGCTCTCTCTGTTCTTCCAGAGTCAGAGTTCGAGGTTTTAGCGGGAAGGTGACGGCAGAGGAGGGCTGCGACAGCGACGCGGTTCTCTTCACCGACCTGCCGCCCTCGTATTGGAACTGCCCGACTGTTCAGGGTCTGAAAACTGCTTTGTGTAATCTTGTCCATCGTTGTGTAGTGAGTAATCGGGAGACAGCCTGTCGCCAGTCGACCCGACGACAGAGTCGCGTGGTGTCACAGAACCCGACGCTACATCCGTGGCGGCCGTGTCAGGAAGGTGGAAGCTGTCGTTGCGGAGATCTCCCGTGGCGGGCAGCTTACCATCAGCCACCATGAGGTCGAAGTTGTTGAAGTTGCGATAGGCGTCGTCCTCGTGAGAGACGCTGGAGCTCATGGTGATGGGTCGCCACATCTTGATGGTGGCGTAAGGGTTGGCCTGTACCTTGTTCTTCTTCTTCTGCTGCTCGTCCGGGGTCAGCACTGAGAGGTCGTCCTTGGAGCTGTACTGCTGTCGGTTCTTGCGGATCTTGTGCAGCTCCGAGGTCTTGGTTGGGGAGGAGTGGGTTTTGCTGGGAGTGGAATCGTCGAAGCCATTTTCTGAAGCCCTCTCTTCACCGGCGAACACGGAAGACAAAGCTTTCAGGGGCCCGCTCTTTTTGGACTTGTTCTGCAACACAATATAGTGACCGTAACAGATCGTGGAACAATTAAGTAACATTATCATACTTATGCAGTGAGATGTATAAACAAAGGTACGCGTTTTTCATATATCTCACTTTTGTAACATGCACGCGCGCCATAGACAGAGAGGGAGGGGGGGGGGGGATTAAAACACATGCGAGAGGTAATTGAATCAAAACGAACTTTACACAATCTAATTAAGCTTCTTTCGGTAAAATCCCCTTCGTCTTTGATAAGAACAAAATGACTGTTTTTAAAGACCAACCATAAACATTTTCCAACATAAATTGTGACCTGACTTTTCACTCCTGACAGTTTTTTCCAAGACAGATTCCCTTGAGAGGCGGAGTAGCAAAATGGATCCATACATTTGCCTGCAATCTAAAGGATGGACAGGAACAGACCAGTCTAGGACACTTCAATTTACAACCCTCCCAATTAGAAATGCACCATGATTCTTCGAATTAATTGGTCAGTTATACATCATATTAAGTAATCATTTAAACCATCACAAAGTGCACCACGGGAGATCTTAAAGCATGCAATTTTGGCCAAGCACAAAGTACAAGCATGTAAAACAATAACAGCCTTCAAAATGCTTTAAACGCCTATCTTCTCGTCGCCTTTACCGTTCCACGCGCCTTCTGTCATTCTCCATCATGCGCTAATTGTGCATATATTCATGAGGTGGAACAGACAGGTTTGTCTCTTGTGTAGCGCCCTCTTGTCAATACAAGAGACCCTTGTTAAGAATGGGCTATTCATCTGGACAAGGGCTTTGCGTCAACTCTGCCATCCGTGCATTCTGACGCCTGCAGTTTCCGTTCCTTTTTCTTCTGGCTTTTCGAATCCTACATTTTTGCCCCTTCGATTACGTTTATTTGATGAACTTTTCACCGCGTATCTTGTGGCGTTCGGGACGTCGAACTTTGTCAGTACATATCATCTGGATTCTACAAATGGAGAAAACTTTGAAAGGTGAACAGGATGATTAAGAGATTCAACGTCAGTCCAAGTCTGCTGTCCAACGCAGAACCAACAAACCCTTTATTACCGGTCACCATGCTCCTTGTCACCGACCTTCCATCTTCATAGGCTAAAACGCCCATTCCCCTGCCTTTGTTACATTTTGTTTGTTTTTTTCTCTAGTACACTAGAGATTTACGGTCTGAACAGTAATAAACTCGACTCGGCAAGAGAGATTTGAAGAGATCTAAATCACGGTTTTCGAAGGTATACGTGAAGAAATAACCCATTTCAGCAAGCTGGACTTGATTTTTTTCCCTTATTTCTGATTGGGCTGTTCCTTTTGTTGAACAGGCAGAAATCGAAAGGGTAGGAAGGACAGATTATTCTATGATCTCACGGACTATTTGTTTATCCTTCAATAAAGAGTAGTACTGAAGAGGAATTGTAATTACAAGAACACAAGTAACTAGAAAGATGTAAGATTATTGACTCGAAGAAAGAACAGTTCGAAGTTGTACGACCAAAAGGAATAGAGGCGGTACTCTTAAAGATTTCGGGCAAGATGGATAGAAAAGGGTGAAGCGACTAATTACTTTTGTAGCCTGGAAAAGCGACTTTTATCAATTAGCCTGGCCATAATTCTGTGCCTTTAAAAGGACACTTACAAAAATATAACTCAGAATTTTTTTTAATAAACATTTATATGAAAAACGAAACGTGGAGGACAGGAAAATTGATAGCTAGTATCCAACATTTAAAAGCAGACGAAGCGAATAAACTAGACAGAAAGATGACATTTGAACAAGCCACCTTGGTATTAAACATTTACCTTTTAAATCCAGGAAAGTCGGTTTCTCTGCAAAAACTTTTTTTGCAAAAGGACTGCAGTTTTGCAGTAAGGGCACTGAACGCAGCATTTAGAAAGGGGTTACTTTTTGTGTCAAAAGACACAGGAAAACGATATCACTGATGAATGATACATACAAAATTGGTTCATCGTGCATAGCAAATCGTTTTCAAAATCAAATGGATTTCATTCGTTACAGGTATATATATTAGTGATAATCTATTGTTAGTCGACGATATTGCATTCTTAGAACTTACCATGACTTATGTAAATGGAGACTTTTAGAAAGCATTCGACTCAAGTAACTTGTACTGAAAGCTCGTGTTCTTGTTAATCGTCAGGAATTGAGCTCGTATAATGTAAAAGAGGTTGCAGACAGGTGACCCGTCGTCACCTCATTCATTTATACTGTGCGTTGAAATTCTGGCAGTGAAAATACGGGAAAATGAAATCATACAAGGCATAAGATTTACGTTGAACACTTACATTGTCAGTATGCAGATGATACAAAATTTTGGGCTGGCGTTAACATTTCATTGAGGTCGGTAGAAACATTTGAATGCATATGAACTCGGAGAAAACAAGTGCTATCTTGTTTGTTAATCATTCGTTACATGGACCGTTTAGGTTTGGAGTTTACTAGACATCTGTTCAGGATATGGGTAAAGCGAAAACTCACGCATCTAAGAACAGTCGCAATTCAGAAATAATTTTTTTTCAAAATTCTGTGGATTTTGCTACCAAATGATTTTATACATACTCCGCAGAACTGCCGTCATAAATTTGAATGGAAGAAAGAAAAAAAAAAGATAAATAGGAAAACAACTTAAAGTGAAAGAAATAATTGTATCGGAATACCAGCGAGAACTTTTGCACTCCCTTCAAAAAGACTTGGTTGCAATAACTGCTGACAAAAAAAGCATAGGGAAGACTTGCAGCTATGTTCAGTTTTCCAGTGTTAAATGGTACGTAAAAACAACAGGCCAGAAATAGTCTAGGTTTTTTGGGTTTTTTTTTTACAGAATGGAATGTTGGAACTCTGGCGAACTCCTTGCAGAACTCCTTGCAGAACAAGTATTTTACAGTAATAGACTTCAGAAAATACAGATAGGTCAGATATCGTAGGTTAAAAAAGGGGATTAGTAAAAGAGCACATGGTGTTGCAAATGTTATGCTTGAAAATGTACTGCATGTATAAGTTTTTACTTTCTCTGGTATAAACGAACACGAATATACTGTTCAAAAAAAAAGTAAAGGAGCAACATTGAGAATGCACAAAAACTTTTTAAAATTCACAAAAATTCAATTGTACCGCCTTTGTGGCCCAAACAAATTGAACCACACGCACAAATTGATAGTGAATGCGGCAACTGCAATTTTGTGGCACACATTTCTCACGCGCCTTGAAAAACACGTGTCGCGACTTGTCATTTTTGGAACAAATTGGGGTGAATTTCTGATGTTTGGGATCCGAGGAGCATGTGCTGAATCAAAATCATGTGAAGCACGAGCTAAATCAGGCTGTAGGTCATAAAGTATGCTCAACCAATGTCTTTAAAAGCCACTGTACTGGCGAAAAATGCAATGCAACAGCATGCCTCCACGTCGAAGACTGAACGAGCTGGATCGAGGAAGAGCAATAGGATGGCTCCAAGAAGGAGTTGCAGTCTGGGAAGTGGCACGGAGACTTGGGGTATCACATTCTGTTGTTATCAGACTCGGACAACGCTGAAAGCGTGAGTGCAAGAACGACCACGCTCTGGTCGACCCATATTAACACCACGAGAGGACCGATACATTGAAAGGCAGGCCACACAAGAAAGAACAGCAAGTGCAAACAACATCAGACGTCGCCTTAGAGATGCCACCAATACTGTTGTCAGTGATCAGACCATACGAAACCGCCTACACGCCACTAACCTCCGTGCTCGACGACCAGCCATAAGACCTCGTTTGACCGATGCCCACAGAGCAGCACGCCGAGTATGGTGCATGCAGTACGTGAGATGTACACATGAACAGTAGGCTAACGTGATGTTTACAGACGAGTCGCGGTTCTGCCCGGATCCCACCGATAGACTGAACAGGGTCTGGAGACGCCGTGGGGAGCGTTTTGCAGAAGAAGCTGTCCTGAAAATGACCCGCTATGGTGGGGGATCCGTTATGATTTGGGGCGGCATAAGCACACGCTGCAGAACGGTTCTCTACAATGTGGCAGGGAACTTGAATGGTGTTCGCTACCAAACAGATTTTGCAACCCCTGGTGTTGCAGGCCTTTCAACAGCTTGGACCTCGGGCAGTCTTTTAAGACAATCCACGGCCCCGTCGCACCAGAGCAGTAAACACGTTTCTCCAAGCTGCTGGTGTCAACAGAATGCAGTGGCCCGCAAACAGCCCAGACCTGAACCCCCATCGAACATCTTTGGGATGAGCTGGGCCGGAGACTGCAGCAGCGTCGTCCTACTCCTGCTAACCTGGGTCAGCTGTTTGAGTCACTCCAGCAGGAGTGGGCTGCTGTCCCCCAGGCCTTTCTGTGCACACTGGTGAACTTCATGTGACAACGCTGCCTTGAATGCCTTGCCAGTAACGGGGGACACACGTTATTAACTATGGCATTGAACAAACACTCCTGTGAATTTCAAATTTGGGGGTGTTTGTACTGCGCTCTATGCCAGTTTGTTGATTCGTCGGACTTTCATTGTCTTTACACACTTTTCACATATTCAATAAATTCATGTTACACTTGGAGATTACTTCCCAATTTTCTATAAGTCAGCGAAATGTTGGTCCTTAACTTTTTTTTGAAACCGTATAGAATACATGCGAATATCACTGTTCATAGCAGCAATAAATGTATAGGGCTATTTGCTTTAAGAATACACAATATTTTTTATTGACCGTAAGGCTATGTGCATAGTAGACCTGAACGTGCAAAGTGCGGCCGTGCGCCGCCCGTCCGGAGAAAAAACCATGCTCCGGTTCTTCTCTTTTCCAACTTAGTGGCGGCGACCGAAGCTGAGCATAGTGCAGTCCTCCCCGTGTGATTAGAGCCGTGATATTGCCGGTGTAACAAAAAATGTGAACTCCCCGAATGGTTTAACTCCCAGGGAGTTAAACTGTTCATATGTAAATTTTAACTCCTGGAAGTGAACTAGGATATAAAAAAAACTTTGTTTCAGTTCGACTCCAGGGGAGTTATTCTGACATACCACCAGAATGACTCCCACCCACTTCCCGCAGTGTGTGTGTGTGTGAGAGAGATGATATCCTTCCTTCCTATGCACGGCCACAGTTCTCAACCGATCGACACCAATATTTTTTTTTATCGAGCATCCTTGGCACCCCGGAAAGGTCATGGTCTATTTAGTTTTGGGCGGCACCGTTTCTAGGGCGCAGAAAAATTAAATATTAAAAAAAGATCAGCCTTAGTTCTCACCCGATCGACACCAAATTTGGGACAAATCATCCTTGGCACCCTGGGAGTGTCGTGGGCTATTATTTCCTTTAGCTGGCACTGTTTCTAAGGCGCAGCAAAGGGGTTGAAACATCGGTTTCTGCCTATGTAAGTACAGTAAGTGCCTAAGTAAGTCTTACTTGGGTTTTGTCCGAGGGATGAAATGAGTTCTGTACAGAATCATCGTCTCCTCGTAGTGCTATTCTGTTTGCACCACATATTTTATTTTGTCGTTAATGTTTTGTTGTTTTTTTGGGGGGATAGCTGGTACTTACAATTTGGCGATCAAGAGTTATATGTATATACAATATTTCAGCATTCCTCAGTTGTGCTCACATTGGGATACCTTAACTGGCCGCACAAAACGATTTTTTTTTTTCTTTCAGCATCATTTTGATCTCTTGGTCTGCCTGTACCTCTGTCAGTTCACATACACTCGTTTCGGTTTTTGCAGCATTCATGTGCTGTTGCCGCTTTTTCTGCGATTGCTCTTCCTTTGACCGTCATATGGTATGTGTTCACCCCGTCCGATTCTACATGGGCAGCAGTGAACGAAAATATGAAAGATGGGATATTGTCCGGGGACGAATACTCGATATTGGTGAAGACGGAAATCAATTTAGATTCACGATTCGTTACACATTTTCAATGACCATATGAAGTAATATAAACGTCAACATACATACCTGCTATGACTTCCTCTCGCTGTGTAGTGAAGGCATGCGCTCTCTGTGGTGCCCTTCTAGTTTGTGGTTAAATGTATGCTTGCGGTAGTCGAAAGGATTTAGTTTGAGTGGGGTTTTCTTTTCACTGTATACGAGTGCTTCAATGTGAAAATAAGACTGCTCTGAAAAGAGTAATGAATGTGAGAAGCAAGTCCCCTTGGGCAAACATTTCTGCTTTTCAATGCACAAAGCGGCCTACCAGTTGGAGTTTCATTCCCAAATCAATGTAGCTGTTCAACCATAACTGAAATGATGTGTTCCCTTCCTGCCATATATGTTCCTTATTCAAATCGCTGAATATTAACGTGTTGTTCTCGCACGTCGCTGCAAACATTCATGTGGATGTACGATTAAGGTTCGAGATGCGTTTACAAGCAGTCGGTGAAACATATATGTATGTATCCCCCGTTGTAAGCGGCACAGTGTAAGGTAACCGTATTGTGCTCTCCAATGCATTCATGATTGATTAAGAGTTGCAAGTCTTTTTTTTCCTGTTAGTTTAATGTCTGATTGTTAAGTCTCGTTTCCTTCCCGGCCGAATTCGAGAACCGGTTGCTTATTTTGCTTGAAGACGACCATCTTATCTTCTACACTGTTGAATGGAGGTTAAGGCGGTACGATTCATTCGTTTCCTGGAAAAATTCGCTCAAACCATGGGGTGGAACCTAATGAAATGTGTTCGTTTATGCAGAACCTCTAAATCTCCAAGATGGATAGGGCGAAATTGATTTCCACCCGCTCATACCACCCCTACAATATAATATGCATTCCCTTTTCGTTAGCGGAAAATTCGCCCGTACCATGGTGTGGAACCTCCGAAATCTACAAGATGGATATTGGGCATGTTATGAGCGAATTGTGCATGAGCAGCTGGAAAATAATTTCAGGGCCGGAATTGCCCAATCTCCATCTGGGAGATTTAGAAGTTTCACCCTATGGTACGAGCGAATTTTCCAGTAACACGAATGCATATTTCAATGGTATGGGTGTATTAACAGATGGAGAGAAAAATCGGGTCAAAATAAAAACGAATGCATGTTTCATATTAGGGGTGGTATACACGAATATGAAACATGCATTCGCGTTTATTTTAATACTAAAAAAAAATTCACTCGTACCATGGGATGGAACCTCTAAATCTCCAAGATGTAGATAAGGCATAGTCAGTATGGAAACTAAAATGAATATCCTATGCCAACCGAAACACCTCATATAAAAAACGCCAGATCTCTACAAAAGATGCATTGATGACAAACTTGATGTCGCATCCATGCCAGAAAGACTCGAACCCTCCGTCAACTCTACATACACCATTTCCCAGTCATCCTCGAATCATTCTCAAAGAGGACAGCTCAAAACCTCAATTTTCAAGAAACACCAACGCGCGTTCATACCTGAACTGCACATCGACGATAATTAAGACAAACGCACGCATTTACAGGGCAGGAACAGCCAAAACAACAAAAGAGACAAGCTGTTTGGTACACCGTGCTGTGTCGGCCACGGTCAAGCCAAAGCATTTGGAATACAAGGAGCATATCCAAAAAGTCTTTCTTCAAACGTAAAGCAAGCGTGTTAATGAAAAATGTTTGCGTCTTGACGACATATAAGCGGAGGCATGGGGGTAGACCATACTAGTTCCTCTAATCCGTCATATAGGCGACAAGGTAAACAAAAAACCGCACAAAGCTAAAGGGTGTAATGAAAATAAAACGCAAGAAAAGTGGACACTGAAATGAAACATACTAACACTTCTCTCGTGCAACTATGTAGTCGGCAATTTGATCAATAATAAATCGAACTTGTAATTCAATTACGATTAAGCGGACGACTTTATGTAGTAGCCCTTATAATGAACATGTATCGGCTTGCAGTGGTTGACAAGACAAAACGGTGCTGGTTCATTAACGATTCCTAAGCCAGCTGATTACGGCTAATGCCACGATCGATCAGCAGCACAAAGGCACGCTGACGTTCGTGCTCCGCTTCGACAGCATATGCATTCCTCGAGTGTGCCTAATGTGCTTCCATAAAATAGGTCGGCCATGCACGTGAACTGCAAACCGCACACACTTCTGTTCCGATTCTTCGTTTCCAAATCGACCAATCAACAGATCTTTAAATCGGGCCATCCACGAGAGAGAAGATCTAATTTCCTGTTCTGTCTTTGCAGATCGGACGCGGGGGAGGCGACATGACACGCAGTTGACCAACGAGTCCTACAAATACGACATACGCGGCGGCCTCAACGAACGGTCGCTTGTTATGAACGGTCCGGTTGACAGTTGCCTCATCAAAGTTCTGTCAATAAAATATCACATGTATCAGCTCATTCTGTTTGCATGCATCTGATGAAGAAAACCATCATCGTGGGGAGGAATGGGAGTCCTAAATTCACCCGAACCATATTTTACATACTTTAAACCACACATACATAATACAGGACAACACGCACACTTTACATACACGGTCAGAGGTGCAACTGCGCTTATTCCCAATCCTGTGATATAGTTTTGTTTTAGAACGACATGCTTTACTGTTGTCCAATGCACTTGTCTCTGGAAGGAGAGGGGTGGTGGGAAGGGATAAGTAATTTCTCACGAGAATCTGCACCTTTAGTATAAACTGAATACACAAGCCTGCGCTCAAAGTGGATAGCCACAATCTTACGGTGGTTTACAGTCTGTTAAAAAAAAAAGAAAAGAGAAAAACATTACATCTTTTCACAAGCGAACCTTTTTCTTTAATATACGCGGGCGACTACGCGAGAAAACTACAAGCACCGTCTCCACAGTCGGTTTGTTTGTTGTTTTTTGCCCAATAGTTATTTCAATTTGTCTTGTGGTACTATTTTTTGTGATACCACTTTTTATCATTTTAAAAACTTTTTTTACCCGGGAGGCAGTGATATCAAATGGCATCATTGTATTAGCCTTCAGACAGTCATTACATCAGTAAGTACATAGTTTACTGTTGCTGTACAATAACTTTTCCCGACCGGTAACAGCCTTTAAAATCTCTGTGTGATCTGCAATAACAGAAAAACTGTATCCTCCACCCATCCCAAAGTTATGTTTAAAAACAAAACGATTCAAGACTTATGAGAACAAAAACGTTAAAAGTGCACTACGACTTGTTAACAGTTTAATTTGTGCAGTCATTCTACAACCCGCACAAGTGCACCGTAACTGTTGTTCATAACTTAATTCATATAGTCGTCTCACAAACGGCATGGTGAAGCGTGGTCCTAGAAACTGCTTCCCCTTTCGGTCTTTGGGACTCCAACACATAAATTATGTCAGGTTTTTCGACCACAGATTAGGAAATGACAGTCGATGCTACAGTCGTCTATCTTTGCGCTGTCAATTCCTCCCCACCTCACCCTTCATATTTCCTTTACCCCTCTCCTCCCCTCCTCTTTTCCAGTGCAACATCACTTTCCACCATGTTTTCCACTTACCCTGTTGTGGTTTTATTAGCTTAGTAGATACATCTTTGTAATAACTGTATAATACTCGACAGAAGTAAGTGTGAAGGAGCTGTTCGCACCTACAATATAAAGAATGGTGAACCCAGTGCACCTTCATGCCCCTTTCACGTTTTCTGCTGAAGTGAATGGCCTTGGGTACTATTTTCTATTGAATCAAACGGCCTCGTGTACTGCTAACCCCTACTGCGTCGTCCTATGCTTTTGTATACTCAAAATCCGTGGGAAAATGTTACATGCATATTCTCTTGTCCTTTGTGGGAAAATGTTACATGCATATTCTCTCTTGTCCTTTGTGGGAAAATGTTACATGCATATTCTCTCTCTTGTCCTTTTTTTCCTATATGTTGTAAGTCATTCGCTTATTTAGTTCGCTTTCTCCTACTGAACTTATTTCTCAGAGTAAAAGATTACACAAATACCGCAAGAAACAGATAAATTCCCAATAAGCACCAGGTTTATGTCATGGAATGAGGTAAGTTTTTGTCACTCAGCCCCACAAGGCTTCCAACCTGAATGAAAGACATTTATATCCAATATATAGACAAAGATAAAATTATGCTGTGCTGCGAGCACCAACCGTTACCCTATAATGCACCCCCCCCCCCCCCCCTCCAAAAAAAAAAAAAAAAAATTATAAATAAATAAATAAAGCCATTGGGAAAAAAAACACTCAGATAGCGTATTCAGCCAAATTACAAGATGACATGTGATCAAAGGAAAAAAAACGTAAACGACTTCACAGAACAAAGAAAAAAATAAACACTTTAAAAAGGTCGAAAATCACAGAGTGAAGAAAGGGGGTGGAGAGGGGGGGGGGGGGTCACTCACATTAAAAAAAAAAGAGACTAAAAGAACTGAAAGTTAGTGAAAGAAAAGAAAAATTTAAAGTCACTCGGAACTGCTGAAAATAAAGGAAGTTTCAAAGAAAAGTACACCCGGGAGGAATTTGACAGAACTACGGGATCGTGATGGAACGAGATAAAACTAAATGCTGGGTGTACAAAAATCGTTACTGACGCTCGGCAATACAGATTATGCTACATATTGCATTCGTATTAATTGGTATAGTCGTGTTCTGCATGCGACGCTGGTTTTGTACATTGTGATGCAATTGATTTGGCTTTGCAGACCAAGGCCGCTGAAGCCTTATAAAAACCTGTCAATTTCCACTATACGATCAACAGACGGTCGTGTTGTTTGATATCCAATGCACGCTTCAGCAGCTTACCTTGAATAAAGAGAACATGATTTTTTTTTTCTTGTAGATTCGTTACAGCCGATGACCGAGGTCCTTGAAGGGACTGGTATCTCAAGTGAACAGTTAAAAGCCTGTCTGTCCGTCCTGGATCGTCCCTTTTCGTGTGCAGTCGTGCGGATCGTTGTATCCTTTGAACAGCGTCGGCCAGAAGCCCATACCAGCAATGGTCGATGAGCTCACAAAGTGGCGAGCGATGAGGTAAATTCCATACAGGTAAGTTCCTCTTTCACGTTATTTGTTTAAAGCACAAATCGGTAAAATGTGGAGCAAGACGTCTCTTCACATCTGTGAAGCTGCGTGGCTCCGTCGATCGTCTTACAGGTGGTCGCTGAATCTCTCGATCATTTAACATTTTTTAAACTCGATCTCATACCAAGCATTTTAAAATGTTTCACGCTCCTCTCCCAGCTTCCTCTCCCAACTCGTCGTAAGATTCCAAAACAAAGTTCCAGGCACCTCTCCCGAATTTCTTTCATAACAGGCACCACAATCGTACAAGACTCCATGAAACTTCTCGCCCGACTTGGTCATCACAATATTTGGCATCATAATCGTCATACACAATTGCAAGAGAGTTGAACGATCTCATATTACATCTTAAACTTACATACTTTGTACATACTGATGTACAAAGATATTCTTAGATTCCGACGTTCCATCAACATCGAATTACGTTTCTCAGAATGTCAAAGACATTCTAAAACAAAACAAATCGATTTTGCCCCAACGGCATCCTGGACTCGGTGCGTTTGAAGAAAAAGCGTGGAATGACTTTCTTCTGGGGCCGCATGTCCAGTACAAGTGTCGATCCAAAGGAGACAAGAAATGAGTAGGAGACGTTTTGTTACCCACATCCAGTCAGTCAGGCAGGCACCTGTCGCCCATAAATCCATCTCTTGCCAGCCCTAGCCCCCATCGCCAAGACGATAAATCACACCAACACACTTGGCAGTCCGGGCCGCCAGCAGCTGGTAGACCCCCGTAACACATATGGCCCCCCTCAGCCTCGCACAACATGCTGTGCTAAGCAGACCGTGATATCCTAGGCGATCCCCACTACACCAGCGTGCCACCTTCCCCTCACTTCCCCCTCCAGCCGAAGCCACCAACATTAGGGGGGAAGACACGAATAGACGTTTTCATGATGAAAGGTAAAAGCTGGGAGAGGCAGGGGAATCGTGCATTCGCCTCCATCCGACTGTCCTATATCCTACCTCCGTGGTCACGGTCTGGTGAAGATGTATGGGATCGGTCGAATAGTTCTAGGCGCTAAACACCGTTGCGCTTGGGTATGGCAACGCTCTGACGCACTCAATTTTCACGATGTCGGACATGTGTACATACTTTAATATACGAAGGAAAAAAATGTATTCATGACAACGGCCACACTGGTAAAAGAAAACCCCTAACATAAATATTACAACAAAAAAGATGTACCTGCTAACGATTATCAATCAGTTTGAACCTAGAGCAGAAGCCTATGGAAGTGAAGCCTTTGTTGAAATGCTTTTGAAGCGAAACCGAAAGAAACGTTAACAGTGGCTAACATAACTTTTATTAGCGTCCACGACGCGATAATACCAAAAGGTTCTGCAGACCTTATATACTAAATGTGCACACACACACAATCATACCTTTCGCGTGACAAAACGTTTCTGCAAATACAGGTAATAAAACTATCTTGGAAGAGGTAGGTAGACAGGTGGACACGAGCCGCGGGTAGCGGGGCCCGGTAGGGGTTGAGGTACGACCAGGGAAAAGACGTCGGAGAGAGCTGGGCAGCAGAGGGAAGGGCGCGGATGTGGGAAAGGGAGACAGGAGTGGGCGGAAGGGGGGGGGGGGCATGGGGAACGGGCCAGACAGTACGGAGGGGGTCGTAGTGAAAAGGCAGGGAGACGGTGCTATGAGAACAGAAAAGAACGGGAAGTGGAATGGGATAAGGGAAGGTGCTGACGGGTTTTGGGGAACGCAATTGAGTACGGCGCAAGTTGTGGGAGAGAAGTGAGAAAGGGCACGGCAGTGGTAGAGGCCATAAATTAAGGGCACGGCAGTGGTAGAGGCCATAGATTAAGGGCACGGTAGTGGTAAAGACCACAGATAAAAGGCACGGCAGCAGTGCAGGCTATGGATAAAATGGGCACGGTAGTGGTAGAGGCCATAGATAAAGGGCACGGCAGCGGTACAGGCTATGGATAAAATGGGCACTGTAACGGAACAAACGGCACAGTAGTGGTCGAGGCCATAGATAAAGGGCACGGCAGCGGTACAGGCTATGGATAAAATGGGCACTGTAACGGAACAAAGGGCAATGCAGTGGTAGAGGCCACAGATAAAGGGCACGGCAGTGGTAGAGACCATAGATAAAGGGCACGGCAGTGGTAGAGGCCATAGATAAAGGGCACGGCAGTGGTAGAGGCCATAGATAAAGGGCACGGCAGTGGTAGAGGTCATAGATAAAGGGCACGGCAGTGGTAGAGGTCATAGATAAAGGGCACGGCAGATAAAGGGCACGGCAGTGGTAGAGACCACAGATAAAGGGCACGGCAGTGGTAGAGGTCATAGCTATAGATAAGGCACGGCAGTGATAGAGGCCATAGATAAATGGCATGGCAGTGGTAGAGACCATAGATAAAATGACACGGTAGCGATCGAGGCTATGCGTAAAATGACACGACAGCGGTAGAGGCTATGGGTAAAATGACACGGCAGCGGTAGAGGCTATGGGTAAAATGGCACGGCAGTGGTTATGGGGACCTGGTGCGTTGTGTGCCGGGGTCCATATCTCGTCAAAATTTCAATGGTCCGTGTGCACTTGAACGAAAATCGCGATCCTAAGTATTTTAAAAGGAACAACAAATACATGAGATTTGTTGTCCTTTAAAATCTACACTATAAGGTTGTGCGTTGAAAATCTTAGCACAAGACAGGTGGAACATGTGTTTCAAAAGGGAAGGCTTTACGAATGGCATTATCTACAGCGATATGCCAAGCATTTGTTAATTGCGTGGTCTTACTATAGTTTATTTTCATGCGGTATTTCTTTCAACTGATGAACGAGTCGTATCATGTGGGCTGGTAACCATTACTCTGTTAATGCCATGCATTTTCCAACTGAAAAAAACAAAACACTGAACATAACCACTTTCAAAACTCAAATAACGGAAAATTTCGAAAAGATGACAAACATTCCGACAGGAAATAAAAACCCACTGCAGGACTAAACAACGTAAACAAAACGTTGAAAACAAAATAAGCCGCCTGACAATACATGCCCAGTGAAGATTCATACAGACATATACCACAATAAAAAAAAATTTAAAAAATGAAAACGAGGAAAGAGAACGTAATTTTCAGCCACCGTTAACCAAAGACACACAAAAATTTGATAAAGAAAAGACAAATCATGCGGCCCAACTAGTCATGTGAAGTGAAGAACCATTCAGCTGTGACCACATTCACAAAGATAACGTCATGCACGGCCCCCCGTGTTGTCCACCAGGAAGCCATGACAGAACTGAAGACAAAAGCGGACTCGGCATGCTGCAGAACCGTTTCCTACCAGACCAGAAGGTACCTGCCGACTTCTGTCCTGTCTACACCACAGATGGCAGCCAATGGAAAACGATGTGTGGGAGACGCATGTCGACAAAGTGACAATGTCACGTGGTGGTATGCATCTCCACTTCTGTGTCCAACTGAAATCAAAGTAAACACTGTAAAATGCTGGGACAGAATGGAAGTCTGTGTATACCAATGAATAAATAGCGGTGTATGGGCGTTTTTTTCCCTGTTCGTAGCGACTGTGCAAATCAGTTGTGCTGCCAATGTAGCTGTAGCAAACACCGCTTCTTTACTTTGCGAAATCAACATGACCACCTCTGTTAAGGACGATGCTAATCATGTCTGAACACACACACACACACGCACGCACGCGCGCGAGACAGAGAAGATCTAAATCATCTTTCGGCGGGGTTAAAAAGTACTCGATCTAAATCAATCTCGCCAAGAATGACAAAACAAAAAACATGATCATATTCGATTTTCTCATGATCCCATCTTTTCTACTTTAAGTATAGACAGGATGATGAGCAAAATGGACTAAAAACAAGTATCTACTTAACCGCGAGAACATATGCATGTTTATATCGGGTGTTGGGATATCACCTAGAACACAATGTTACAAAGATAAATACCAGTTTCATCTTGTGTTGTGTTTAAGACTGTATCTGTGTGAGAGAGTGAAGAGAGAGAGGCGAGAGATGTGGAAGGTTAGTTAGTGTTTATAGGGTCCAGCGGACTACTAGGAGCCAAATCAGGACCTCAGCTATCATATCTAAGTCTCTAAATACAAATACCCACACTAGTATTAACACATCGTTTAAAATTTATGAGGACAAAAACACAATTATCTGTTCAACTCCGGCGACACCTGTATACATTATTAAAACACTATATTTTATAAAATAAGTTTACCTCTTTCAAAAAAGAAAAAATAAGATCTACTGAAATCTCACGAAAAAGAACCGATAAATCACTGGTGGAAAAGAACTTCTCTCTGATACACATCAAATCAGCACATTCTGTCAAAAAATGATTAACACTGAACAAGCTGTCACACGCAACACACCATGGGGGGTCTTCCCTTCTGAATATCGAACTGTGCGTTATATAGCTGTGCCCAATATGTAACCGTGACAAAACCGATTCCTCTTTACGATTACGTACCACCGATGGGAAAGGATTGGTTAAATCTGGGCAAATTTTAAACAATTTATTATGAATTTGATTACACCATTCATTGTGCCACAGTTCACAACAATACAAACTAGATTTATGATTTCAAATACCATTTTCAACACGATGTTTAGAGATAAGGTGGTGGCGGAACGATATATCGTCTGTAGCGGACACAGTGTTCAAAGAAGACGCATAGTTTTCAAATGTCGTCAAAGGAGTTTCCGTGGAAAGTTTTTAAAGCATTTCCCAAAACACAATCTGAAAATTTCTTTCCCAACTAGTGCAATGAAAAGTAGCCGAAAACCCCAAATCCAAAATTTTACATTACACTGCAACATGGTCTGCGGTCGTATAAAATGATCAGTGATCAGTGATGACATCCAGCCAATAATGTGGCTATAGGGACACGAAACTTAAAGCTTGAAAAAAGTGCATTTTAGCACCTTACCCAAAATCTACTGAGTAGACCGCCTTCGGCTTTTGCAACTGTTCACACACCAGAGTATGTACAGCAGCCATTCACTTTGCCTCCAAGAAGGAAACTGGCGAATGGAGTCAAAATTTATATCGACTCTTAACACTTCACTGGCGTCCGCGATAGCAAACTGCAAAGGCTTTTGTCACCGGTTTTATTTCTCAGCGATGGTCTTTTGTTTATTTATTTAATTCTTTGTTCTCATGTTCGTCTGCCATAAAACTGAAAGGTAGCACGACAAAGGGGGGAGGGGATCTGCAGGAAGTGTGACGGACCTTTAAATGGATCAGCAATTCAGTTGACCACAAACGGTCATTATCAAAATTGCAAGTTTCAATGGCTGATCACTAAACCCCATGGCAACACCATGAACATCCGAAAAAAAGTAATATGTATTCTACACTTTAATCCTTAAAACATTTCAACGCAAATGTAAGATGCAGAGCTGCCAACCTCTGAAGAGACTTGAATATTTTTTTGGAAAACAAACGAACGTCTGGCAGTTGAGAGATGAGATAATGTTGCTTATAGCCCAGCCGACCGCAAAGGGCCACATCAGGGCTGTTGGCAGTTGAGAGGAATGCATCACTATGACATTAACATTCCAGACACTTGTTTTTCTTGTTTTGTCAAGTGCTTTCATGGAATCATTGCGGCAGCCTGTCCACTGCTGCTCTTTTACATTGTGAAGCACACCGTCACCAGGCTTCATCTTATCACTTGGCTCATTTTTGTACTTTAGAATCATCAGTGCCTCTGTACTGTCTTGACCTCAGCAGGGACGAAAATTTGTATGGTTCTTCCAGACAATGCTGAACACTTTCACAGGCCAAACTGCTGACTGGGATCAGCAGCACTCCCATCATGACAGCAGAATGCAACCTAAATCTGCACTTCTGCTCTAATTTGTTTTTCTTCTTGGCTGCCTCAGGGTTAATTGGTCCAGCAGGTCGTTTTGACATGATGGCGGCCGAAGAAGATGAACCGGAAGCAAGTTCTCTATAGCTATACGTACGGCAATTTGCAAACCCTACGAATAAACGGACTTTTCATTTCGCAAGCCGAATTTTTTTTTTTTTTTAAGTCAAGCGGAAGAGGGAATGACGTGCGTTTGAGAATAATAAATTCCGCCAAAAGCGGGATGGATGGCAGCTCTGAATTTTTTTTAATAAATGTATACTATGCTCAAGCTACCGATACGTTTGTCCCATGCATCTTGGGCATAAGTGTGATTTTGATAAACTAAAGAAATGAAATCTATTGGTATACTGGGGTCCACGATGCTGGCAAGCCTGTTGTATAGTATACTCATTTCTTACTACCCATGTATCAATACTGCATGATACGCACATAACTAGAATGTGCCATAAGAGAAATGCAACTTACCTGCCTACCAAACATACCCTTTACTTTTCTGACCGGTCAACCAACCTTTTCCTGTTGTCGCCAACACCATTCTAAATTACCATGCAAATATCCTTACCCAGTCGATCAAATCATGCCACGCACAGCCAATAGCCTGACGCCCCTAACAGTAACTGCGGCTGGTTCTGACCAATTGACAAATGACAGCACATGCACATAGCCCTTCACCCGTGCAAGCACGTACTGAAACATTTTTATGGAACCCGTGTGTGTCGATGCATGCAGCTATGTCCAAGAAATGGTAGTCAGACATGCCTATTAGATTCCAAATTCATAATCATGTTCACACAAGAGTACAGAAACATCGGGCAAGCAGTTGTAGCTGAAAGAGGAGCCTACGCAGCAAAGGAATGTGCGTTGTCAAACTACCTGGATGGCTAAACTGCAAAACTTCAAAACCACACACTAATCTGTTCACCGTACCCAAAGTGATCGTACCAAAGACATCTTAAAGCCAACATACAAAGCGACCTAAAATCATCATCCGTAACAAAAACAACTGACCTATTGGCGTCCGTTACCTAACTATAAGGCTTAGCCATTCACCGTGCATCCTGTGCACAACAGAAAGTAGTCCCTGAAGTCAACAGAACCCACAACCATGAGCACTAGAACTGGACCAAAATCAAAGTTCCCATCACGTATGTTCAAGTACTGATCAAGATCGACAGCAGCGCTGTTTAGTCGCGACACTAAATGGGCTTTTTTCCCCCCAGATATACAGTCCCCCATCCCAACCCCTCTTTAATAGTGCTCAACTTCATGAACAATGTGGGTCCGTTGAGTTTTCACGGGACTACAGGAATGACGTGTGCTTGCCAGAAGCTACACTGTGTGTATACTGCCCATGGCTCCTCTGCGACTCCCGCATGCAGCCCTGTGAGAGGAGAGATACACCGCACGATGCAGTCAATCCACATACACATACATCTGGTCAGTCGTGAGCAGGTTCAACCGATTACCTCCGGGTTCATCGTCACCTGTTCACATGTGTCATCCATTGTCGGTAGTGGCTGAAACAAGTCATGGTGGAAACAGCTCAATGAACTTCGCTGAACTCCACTCAACGCTATAAATTTTTTAAAAAAAGCATATTGCTCATCTGATCCCTGTCACAAATTGCATGGCAAGTTTATTTTCATGTGCAAGTCTACTATTGAAGATGAAATCCGGATGCCCAGATATTTGGAAATCTATAGCAGATAGTACCTGTTCATAGTTAAGCGTTTACAAAGTTTACCTCGCAATGGTAAAGATTATCTTGATGCACATAAGTTCTTTGATACAAAGAGAAAAACAGAGAAAGACAAACAACGTCACGCACCGAGGCCTGAGCATGAGCAACAATGACATGAAGGTGGGGTGGGTTAAAAAGAAACGCGACACTCGTTATATACCGGTGTTCTCATTCTCGCGCAAGAGTAAGCAAGCAAACACACACACACACACACACACACACACACACACCACACACACACACCGCGCGCGCATCATTAACGACCCTTCTGGCTACAAATGTAAATAACAAAAGAGACTGCTTGTTCTAAAAGTTCATTTCAGATACTGTAACCCTAATCCACGAAGCCATCTTGTGGCATAACTTGATCGACCGAGTATCGTCATTAACAGCGAAGACAATCTACGGATCCACATCTACATAATTTTTAAATCATAATGAACAGCACAACCACACTGGTACAGACGCGCCTCTTTCACGACTATGAGATCCGCTTCAAAATATAGACGCGTGAACGGCATTTGGAGAAAACTGCATGCTGTTTTTTTTTATCTGACCCACAAGACACGGTCTATGTAAAAAGCCCCCCCCCCCCCCCCCCCCCCCCCTCCTTGCCTCCTCCCGAATTTATTTTACAGGTTCATGTGTTGTAAACATCTAGTGGCAATTCGGATCTAGATGGCACCCGAAAGGACCAATACGCAAATGGATGCAGCTGCCATGACTGTTCCGAGACATCTGTGCGAACTGTTGAGTGCTAACAAACAAATGGATATGTGAATTATCACAGCAAAGTCGGATGTTAAGCAGTGTCAAAAAAAGTCCACACGGTGCCTGCAGTTATATTTTCTTCTGTTAAAAGACAAACATTCACGTGACTGCAAACCACAGAAGTTGCTTTTTTAACGTTTGCTCGCGCGCACAATACTAACTACTTCAGAGCAGTTACGCATATTAACGGTGAGGGAAGCATGTGGAGAAACAGAAAAATGCACACGCGAGTAGTTGGAATAGTAAGAAAGTATTCAAACCACAGGAGACAGAAGACAAAGAATCGTAGTATGTCCATGGTACAAAATTTATCAACGACATGTCATGACTCCATTTACGATTTTGAACAATCCGATTCACGTCATAAAATTCACATGAAAAACTTTCCTTAAAACCAACTTAAAAGAATGCCACGTCATTGCAGAAAATCCAGTCATAGTGAAGGAAGTGAATGAATGAACAGTGGTTACACACACTTAGAATCATTGCGCTGGACAGGAAAGAGGTGCTAAAATATCTGAAAAGTTGGAAGGTCAGCACTGCAAATCGGGCCACACACACTGACCTTGCGCAGGGCACATGCATGTACAGCTGAAAGCATCACAAACGCTTTTCATGAAAACATCACGCAACACACAATGAAGAAAAGCTGAAAAATCGACTTCTATAGCTTCTTTAAGTTGGAACACATTCATACAAAAGAGCATTCATACAAAAGAGCAATCAAGCTGTTTGAAAACTCGTACATTCACATAAATATACATTTGCAACATCGAATACCGATTACCTATTTATGTAAATCTTTTGTTATGAAAATCTACACACACACACAAACAATCTTATGGTCATGGCGCTTAGGAAAACGTGTAGCTTCAAAAGACTGTACTTGCTGAAACACGAGAAACAAAATGCCTAACCACACCCCAATATCCGAAGCACACAAATACAGCAACATTAATAAGCTGTAATGCCATAATACCAAGCTCCGTACACCGCTTAAAACAACAAACGCCCTCTTGCCTTAATGACGTCGGAGGTAGTGACAGGACGCAGCGAAGACCTGGTGACGCCCAACGTCTCCCGGACCACCGGAGTTCCAGGACGCTTGGCCTCCTCGCCGACCGAGACGTTCACCACAGTCTGCACGTCTCCCGTGCTGCCGCTCTCCCGCTTCGTCTTCTCCCTCGCATTCCTCTGGTCTGGCGACGACATCCCGGGGTCCGAGGACCCGGAGCCTCGCCGACCGCTCAGTCTGTTCAGCAGCTGGCTGAAAGAGTTGGACCGTATCAGGCTGCTCTTGCCCGCGATGTCCGAGTCGCTGGAATGCTTGCGTGACAGACTGGTTCGTTTCAGGAGGTGGTCGCGATAGTCTTTGAGCTTGGCTTTGAGCGAGGCGAAGCTCTCGGAGGATGAGGGGGAGGTGCCCGCTTCTGGACCCGAAGGATCGGTTCCATTGCCGTCGGCAGTAGATGGGGTGGAGGTCAAGGGCCGATGAGACACGGCCCTCCTGCCCGCCGCCCTGCCCATGCTGGCTGAGCCCGAGAACGTCCTATGCGACACTTGGCCTGGGCTACTCCCAGACCCCTCACCGTCACTCTTCTGGTCGGCTGATGACCCCGACACAAGGTCCAAAGAGGCACTGCGGGGAATGCGTAGAGAACCTGTTCGGCACAACGGTGTCAGCTGCTCGTCCTCCATGCTCACCTCGGGGTGAAAACTAGGTAAAGACTTGAGCAGGTTATGAAGTTTCAGGGACACAGAGGCGGGAGATTCTGCATCCAGGCTGCGATGAGAACCACCGTGTGTAACGTTCAAGCCCTGAAGGTCAGGAGGAGGATCGGCGACTCGGGCACTGTGCCCGGACCTCAGGTCCTGACTGTCCAAAGACCGCTTCATGGTGACCTCAGCCAGCTGCTGTTGGGCCAGTCTCAGGGCGCCGATGTCCACGGAGGACGACCGTTTGTGACGGAACTGACGTTTGGCCTTGACCTCTTTCTGCACCGGGGGGTCAGACTTGTCCTCAGTCTGGGCTGAAGAGGATGATGGTGGAGGTGGAATGATGAGGGAGGAAATGTCGTCTGATGCTGTAGAGTCTTCGCTGAGAGAGCTGGCAAGCCCACCAATCGCTCCACTGTAACTCTGGGACAGCACCTGCCAACCACAAACAGGCCATACAACAGACGCCGTCAAAAAGTTCAAGGAAGATGATTCAAAGGGCATCGCAGAATACCATCGATGTTTTCTTTGAATACCCTCACGAAAAACAAGAGGGCATGCAAGATTAAAGGTCCCACCGTCTCTTCTACAGTGATTTCATCCTACCACAATTTAGCCCCACCATGAACATGTATACCTTCATATTTTCTCTTATGTCAAAACTCGTAGGCTACACGAAAACAGCGTGCGGCAGACAAATGTCCGTTTTCATGTTCTTGCTTATATGTGTGCAGCTTTACTCGTTGACCTAAATGGCAATACATCTCTGCACGTGTGAGCGTGTGGTGGTAGTACGAGACAATCTACATAAAAAAGAACTGGTGTGTGTTCGGTTATTTCAAGAAACACAGGGTAATCTGGATGTTGTATCTCATAATCTGGACGCTGTATCTCTAAGTCTGAACTTAACACTCAAGAAATAACGAGGAATGAAGCGCTAACTGCCATCAACAAACCACCATACATCGGTAGACATACCCGAGATGTACTGGTGTCGTCCTGAGAAGACGAAGGTGGCGGGGCACGTAATACTGAGCGATGAGAGCCTCGATGTCCGAATCGAAGACCTGTGGACAATGTCCGGCACTGGACGACCGCATCAGGGCGGGGGCGCGTGCTTCCACCACCGAGCCTTCGGGAAACCCGTTGCTCAAATCTGGACAAAGGGAAGTCACCGTAACACACTTGACTGTAGTACACACTAACGTCCCTCAACCTTCATTGTTAAAGTATTCGGCTACTCTGGCAACACATCACATGTCCTCTCCCACCGCCTGCTCCCTGCTCCATCACCTTCAGCGCCACCCCCCCCCCTCTCTCTCTCCCCCCCCCCCCTCTCTCTCTCTCTCCCCCCCCTCTCCCCCCCCCCCCCCCCTCACTCTCTCTCATTTTGAAATAATCAGACCAAAGTTGTAATCTCTTCTACCACAAATACACTGCAAACCTGCAAGGGGGCAGACACAAAACATCACGCAGTTTCAACTAAATGCTCGTATTCAAGCGGTATCGAACAGATTTCTTCGGAAAAAAGACGATGTTTTACCTCACCCTTTGGTTATCATGGGGCATTGTCATAAACATCCTATGCACTGAAAGCGCTGCAAACACAATCAAACCCGGTATATAGAAAATTTAGGGACGGAAAACAGCTTTCTTCTTTCTGAATTATTCGCCGATTTCCATTCCATCAGTGGATTTATCTTCTAAGGGTCTACACGTGAATTCAGCCATTAAAAGTGATCCATGGCAAATGTGCTATGTATGACTGAATACTCTTCAGGGAGTAATCTTCCGGGAGGACGGACCATGACAGGCTTGGGATCAGCTAATCGTGAAGGAAACGGCAGATTATTCCAATTATGTCCACAAAGTATCTCCAGCCTATAAGAAAAGAAATACCGAATATCCATGCAATCATTCCCGAGGACAGAATGGACAGGAAAAGAATCTGCGTGGAAAAAAAACACTGGACAGTTTAATAAATGAAAAAAAAAGATCATGTACATGCGCGCACGTTGCAACCAACATACACGGATGGGGCTGTAACACATTCAGCATGTAAATTTAAACGATAATTCCATCATTTCCGGTAATTGTCAGGGGTCAGAATCGGACACTGAAAAAAATATCACTGAATGATAAACAATGTGTAAAGTTGAATGTGTGTGTCCGTTTCCATTTATAAGTCAAAATAATTTTGCATGCACAAAAAACTACTCAAGACACCAATTCCCGGATCCCCCCTCCCCCACAAAAATACCCCCCCCCCCCCCCCCCACACACACACACAGATTTTCCACGTGTAATCAAGAGCCCCCCCACACACACACACACACACACACACACACACTACCAGTCACCTACAAAGCGCTTCAATAAAGAGACGGAGACGGACATTACGCCTAATTACCTGCGTCAGCGCTGGTGATGCCCTGGCCGTACCGCTCTGAGGGGGAGGAAGGTGAAGGGGTGGTGCTGGCAAAGGAAGGCGGGGGCAAACTGGACAGAGCGGTGAAGTCGATCACGCTGTCCTCTTCCGCTGAGGAGTCGGCCACGGGGAACATGGTCAAATCTGTAGGCACACATCACATGCACTTTTTTTTTTTAAAGAACCCGCACGCACCAATGCACAAGCGGCATGTAGCCACGCATGCAAGTGCTCGAGAACACGCATACGCACAAAACACTTGACAGGCCTACGTTGAAATCACAGCGCGTTTAGTTACGTCGAATATTAACTACAGGAGCCAACATGATTTCAGTTTCTGCGTCCATTCTCCCGCAACCCGATTCCCCTTCCAGGTCAGACTGCATTGGTTTTGCCCAACATCCACACAAAGCATTAACTTGATCAAGTCTGGTGTAGAAGTGACGTACGAAGAAGCCGGTAACCACTGTTTTGGGAGTAGCTTTTCTTTGGGTGCGATTTTCTTGGTTTTTAAGTTTTAAGAAATGACGCACTTGTTTCAAATCTGCCTCTTGACCAATGGCATCAGAACGAATATCACTCCGCAATTCGTTCGAAGGAAATCACAGCAAAAACAAACACAAAAAATCAGTGACCACACACAAACATCACCATCCACTCCCCCCCCCCCCCCCCCTCCCTCTCTCTCTCTCTCTCTCTTCAACACATACCAATGATGTCCGGATCGATGTACAATCTCTGACGAGGAATCACGTTGACGTCGTGGCTATAAATAGCCGAATACAGGTCAG
The DNA here is from genome assembly GCA_018398815.1 of Conus ventricosus. Lineage (NCBI taxonomy): Eukaryota > Metazoa > Mollusca > Gastropoda > Neogastropoda > Conidae > Conus > Conus ventricosus. The sequence continues at coordinate 68,665,507 of CM031602.1, forward strand.
AAGGCATGGGGTCACCTTCACCCAGGGTGTGGAAGTCCCCCAGATCGGCAGTTGGCACCATGTCAGGGCTGTGCAGCCCGAAACTGTGCATGCCTGAACAACGAACCACGCCGTGGTTGACAACGGAATGTAATAATGTACAGGTCAGTGAAGACTAGTCAACACTCTCAGAGCTATACATCGTTTACTTCAATGCAAGTTAAACACAATATTAAGAGAGATTACATTTCCTGCCACTGAATGGCGCATCGCGACAGGAACAGACGGAACACACTGCTAAGAATGACTCCGACCACTCCTCAGATCTTACAGACTGTGCCCGTTTTATGTGTACGTTAGCGATGGGCAGTCAATAGATGGACTGAAACGATGAAGGAACCAAAGCAAGCGGATGTGTAATATATCAAAGTACTTATTGTGGTATGTTTTGTAACGCCTTTCAGTTAAAACACGTTGACGTATTTGCCACAGATAAAGGGTATTCTTAGGTCTGTAGGGATGGGGCGGGAGGGAAAAGGTGGGCACCACGCCGTACCCGGATTGCGAAATCGGTCATATGGAGGAACGACTGCAAAACTTCATTTCAATCAGCCATGTCTGGAAACTGTATAGCCACATACATGTTAAAGAAAATTTCAGATGACTGTGGGGAAAGGAGGGGAAGGTGCGGGCGCGTAAGCGCCTTGCTAAGATTATGACATCAGTCATATTGTGAAACGACTGCAAAGAAGTTCTGCGTTTCATCGGGTCACTAATCGCTCATGTCATGTTAGCCCAGCCGGACATGAAGGTAACAAGCGGGGTGAAGGCAGTGCAGTCAAACCTCCTGGTGAACAGAGGGAACCACTGCATCAACACAGCTCCTGCCATTTCATACTGTCCTGATGACTTGTACTCAAACCTTGGCTTCGTGGCACCGACACATCTGGCACGATTTGAGACATGTATCTGGATCTCAGAATGCGTGCTTACAATATACCGCATCCTGCTCTGTAAAGTAACTCCGACTTTGGAAAGAGACTGAAACCGATACAATATATTTAGTTTGTCATTTTCCCCCATATGATAGAAAATGTCAATAGTGTCTTAAGAACGTGTTAGTCTTTGTCATGTTTAGGCCTATGCAAATAAAAGTTTTGGCGTCAGCTTTTGGTTTACGGTTCACGTTCTTTGGTGTATCGACTGACGATCTACAACATACTTTTCAGTAATCAAGTAGTTTAGACGTGGGCACACTGTACTGAGCCAACAGCTAGTAGTTTAAGAAAAGGCGTGGGGTTTCCCTTAGTCTCTGGCATGCCGAGACGTCACTGAGGCGTAAGGCCTACTTGAATGAACAATATTTTTGTGTTTGTCATTTGATGCACATCCTGACACGTTTATTTACAGTATTCCTGGCTTGAAACGTTGTGCGATCAGTAACATTCTTTCGACAAATGCAGACTACTCCGGGCCCATACAAAATGTGTCTTAATGGCGGTAACACTAGGTGCGCCTCATTCCCGTCACTGTGGCCCTCTGAAGGCCTGATAATTGTGTTATAAACACTCGTCAAGGGGGACAACTACAGTGGGGACAAGGCTGTGTAAACGCACCGAGTCATGCGGACCATCCGCTATCTTGGTATCTGTAGAGAGCTTCCAAACTAGAAGACGCGCGCGCGCGCGTGTGTGTGTGTGTGTCATTTTATTCCGTTCCTTCGACGAGCTCATTTGTCTCTAATTCTTCGATTACCTTTTTACTTCAAACTTGACCACTGTCTGGTGTGCATCCCACACTTATTTTCAATGTCAATGGGGCTATGGCCCTCCATTGCAAGAAACGTCATATATGGAAAATAACCCGCAACCAAAACAAAAAGCACTCTGACAAACAACCGGGGTGAAAAAAACCTTGCGATGAATGCATAAAATCCAAGCTACTTCGAGCACGTCCATAGTGAATCTTCCTTGGCAGCAGCAAAGAATTGTACGGTGTTCGTTTTATCTCCAAGCGCTCTATTCGAAGAAAAGTGTCTATACAAGAGTAACAAAACACGCATAGTAGAGGCTCCTTTTCACCGATTCCAGTCTTTCGTACACACGCCGTTTGCTATGGCCACAGGTACGCATGTACATGTCACGTACTGCTTCGATGGATTCAAAACCACAAAAAGTAAGGAATACTGGGAAATGAATTGCAAACATTAACTTTAGGTACCGAGTTTAATGTACCTTAATGTAAGCAATAAATAGTGGCAATATTTTTCTTATTAATTCCACCGTTATCTATACGGCTGACAAGATTGGGTTTTTTGGCGTTACATTCACGAAGACTTTCACGCCTCAAAAAAAGAATTATTCAACGGCAGAATATATTCTCCCAACGAATACATCAACAGCATGCTCAACCGTTCTTCCACTGGTCGCAGCATACTAACAAGCCGCATCGAGCAGACGGGTTTCAACCAAATTCAGCCAACAGCATTCTGCTAGTCGTCGCAAACTTTATACCACTTACAATCTAAACCACCACGCAAAAGAAAAAAAAAAGCCATTCCCCTTTAAACGTAAGCTCACGCACATTTTCAAATTACCATTGTGCACTTACATCCTTGCTTCCCATGGTCTGGAAGTACAACTATCAGGAGCTCAAATATTCACATCGCCTTGCTTTCTCTCAAGTCTGTCTACCACAACCTACGACGTGTTTCATACGGGGTTGTGATCAAGGCTGTGGTGGGTGGTCTATTGACTGAACAGGAGGGGAAAGCGAGTCAAGTATCTGGTAGTATGGTTCACAGGCCAAGCAATAGCAACTGGCCGAGACCCTCATAAATTGTGTCCAGGAGTCGGATTCCAAGATTTCCAATAAGCGGGCATTCCTCACCGACAGTGCAACTGATCGTTACCCCAGCCCTGTCTGTACAAGGGACTTCGGGTTTCGCTATTCGTTTCACCGAGCTTACTGATGCCTGGTCAATCGTTGTCACTTTGAACTGTTCCAGGTTTGGGTTCTAACGAAAGAGAGAAGTGTGCAAATATACTTCGGATATGTCAAACGACCAAATTCATATCTTTTAAGAACTAGATGAAATTAAACTATGCATCTCGGATATCTGCAAACAGGCTATGTAATATCAATAAATCATTAAACCTAACAGCAGGCAAATTGATTCTTTGCACTGTTTCTTTGTAAATATTAAAACTTCATTAAATGTGCGTGGGGGGGGGGGGGGGGGGGGGGCTCAAACATGCATGTGCAGTTGGAAAAAAAATGTAATTGGATATCTCCGTAAAGGGTTACAAAAAAGTTATGTGGGACATGTTTGTGTGTAGAAAGGGGGGGGGGGGGTTTGTAAGGCAGATGTTGACACAAGACGAACCAAAAACTATGATTTTTTTTTTCTACAAATTTCGAAGAAAAATGCATATCGAGAATAGTTAAAAACGGTTCTAGAATGGGCAACAAAATGTCAAGTTCCGAAGTCAGTCTAATCGTTAACCATTCCTTTTCTCGGTGGTGTACGTGCAAAACAGGTGAGCACTGTAATACAATTTTAGGCAGTAAAACTGCGGCTTCATCAAATCAATATATTATTGGCATGAGAAAGTTTGTATTTTTAAAGACTGTCACTTTCACACGCTTATTTGGGTGCAATGATTTCTACAAGTCAGGTGCGATTATATCTGTATGTCACTACTTTGTGTCTTTACACACCCATTGGATCATCTGCATGTAATTTCACATCCCTTTTGCTTGATAACTGTAGAGACATTTCAAAATGATCGAGAATTTCACGTTTTTCTGGCTCTAGTTCGTGGTTAAAAGCATTTTTTTGTAATGATATTTTGCACTGTCTACAGTGCAGCTTAGGAACAATGGAAAATGCCCCCTTGTAAAACAATAAATGCTCCCCAAAGATGCAATAAGTAACTGCACCGACATTCTTGTCAAATATCAAATTACCTTTACGTCATCTCTATTAAGACTTGAATACTTGGCACAAGATACGTAAAGACATTCAATCACGTCCATAAATAATGCTAAACTGGAGGAATCGATTCGCTCACTTCTGTCTCTCAGTTTTTTTTTTTTTTAAATGACCCACATAAAATATTCAAATGCCCGCTTCTATCAAACTTTTATGCTACCATTTGCATATGTATAGGGCAGGCGCGCGCGCGCGGACACACACACAGGAATACACGTGCTTTTAAACTGCTTGCGTCTATCGGAATACGTGTCTAAGAATCGATTTTTTTGCTTATCTATGCCTCGTCCCGCGCCACCCCCTCCCTCCCACGCATTTTTCAACTCTTCTCACAAAGCTTAAGTTACACAGAACAGGATGCGAGTACACAGAACTCTTTCACATCACGACAGCGAGCATCATCGATCGCCACAAGACAACCCTCGCACAAAACACTGACCAACACCAACATCCCACCAACACAAAACCAGCCACCGACATACACCCTCCAAGTCCTCACCGGATTCGATGGACGAGCTCGCTGGATGCCCCGGACTTTGGCCGGACTGTCCCCCGGCACAAGATACGTTTAAAAAACATTCAATCACGTCCATAAATAATGCTAAACTGGAGGAATCGATTCGCTCCTTCTGTCTCTCAGATTTTTTTTTTTTTTTAAAGACCCACATAAAATATTCAAATGCCCGCTTCTATCAAACTTTTATGCTACCATTTGCATATGATATGCAGGCGCGCGCGCGCGGACACACACACAGGGAAACACGTGCTTTTAATGCTTGCGTCTATCGGAATACGTGTCTAAGAATCGATTTGTTATTGCTTATCTATGCCTCGTCAGCGCCACCCCCCTCCCTCCCCGCATTTTTCAACTCTTCTCACAAAGCTTAGTTACACAGAACAGGGTGCGAGTACACAGAACTCTACACATCACGACAGCGAAGCATCATCGATCGCCACAAGACAAACCGTCGCCACAAAACGACTGACAACCACCTTAACATCCCACCAACACGGAAAACCAGCCACCGACTACACCCTCCAAGTCCTCACCGGATTCGATGGACGAGGCTCGCTGGATGCCCCGGACTTTGGCCGACTGTCCCAGGCACCGCACCCTCTCCTCCCCCACCGCCACAATGTCCGCGTCCTCGCTCTCCGCGTCCTCGCCCTCCGCCACCTCCCCGTTCAGCCTGGCGTCCTCCGTCCGACCCGGCCCCGGCGACTCGTCGTCGTCTTCATCGTCAGGGCGCGAAAGAGGCAGTTTCCGGCATGGCCACTGCGTGTCCGTTGGCCGCCATGATGGTGTGGCGGAGGGTCGATGATGCTGTGTGGAGCGGGGGGCCGTGGGGCTGGTCTGTCCCGAGGGCGGCGTGGGCAAGCTGTGCGTGGGCAGCGAGAAGCTGCTGTTGGTGGAGCTGGTAGTGTCGCTGGAGAACGTCCCGAAGGACGTCACCGCTTCCTCGTAGGGCGCCGCAACGCCGTTGAGGACGGTGGACGTCATGGCAGTGGCGCTGACGTCGGTGGCCGAGGGTGCTGCTGTCGATGAACGATGGAGGCACGATGTGATGGTCGCCATCTCTTCGCCTGAATGACCGTGTGTGCAGGGAATCGGGTCAGTTATGTGAATAACACATCACTATTGGGATTAAGCGTTGCGATGAGAGCGACACACATCTGACGTCACACTTATAAAACAAGTCTTAGCAGCTCCGCTGAAAACCGGAACAGAAAACATGTGGATGTGATCATAACCATTTTAATCCAGACAATGGAAACATCTCACGGGTTTCGGTTCCCGAACACTCACGATGCTACATCTCATCGATGGTTGCATTTACAGGTAGTCACTGGCATCTTACCCGTTCAGATGACGAAATAACTGGAACCAGCAGTAACGTGTATTGACTGAATTTTAGTTTTACCAGAAACGGCGGTAGGAAAGTGGATCGTTCCATCAACAGTACTTGACTTTCACCGATTCCCAAGGCCGGGCGATCAGTTCTGTTTGACCCTTTCACCTCTGCAAGTTTGGTATACTGATTTTAACCATTACCAGCGCGATCAATATCATGCATTACCTAATGCAGGGTATTGTAAAATGTTGTTACCCTGTCAAACTGAAACATATCCCTACCAAACGGGACAATACAGGAATAATTTATCTGAATTCACGAAACGTGCTTTTTTGTTTGTTTTTTCTTCATTTCAACGAAACAATTCAGTGCAGCTAGGCATAATATTCGGAGGCGGCTTACCCGCACCTCCTCCCCTCCCAAAACCTCAAATGCAGAACCCAACAAGAGACATTGACCGATGAAAGCCAGCCCATCGGGGAAATGCAAAACGGCACTTAGGACACCACCGGGCCAAGGAAAGCTGAGGCAGCAGCAGAAAAATGATCCGACACGATCTACCTCAGCTGCTGGGGACACCCAAAATCAAGACATCCCCAGCCCCTGACGTCCTGACCACCTGAACTTTGGACCATCCAAGTCATCAACACCGGAGCTGTCTGGGGAGGGGGGGTAGGGAGGGCGAGGAGAAGGGATAGTGAGCCTATAGAGGGTTGAATGCAGCAAGTCGAGAAACGGGAGGCGAGGTGAACGACACGGTTTTGTTCATCCTGTCTGATCCTCTGTGGGCTTTGTGGGATACTCCGGCAGATCATATGTAAAATTACAGGGGGGGGGGGGGGGGGGGTTTAGTGCCGAGGAGTGTGAAGAAAGTGAAAAATTCTACTGATCGTGCATTAACAAGCCAGAACCTTTTCGACTTATTTAAAAGGTTCACAAAATGTTTGTCCCACAACCATTTCCACCTAAAAAACTTAATTACCTTCGCTAAAGTTAGTTCAGACCTGCAAGTAAAAAATGATTAAAGCTCAGCCTCATCCAGTAAGCCTTGGCCAAAGTCATGAAAAGTCAATATCATATTTACCCACTGACTAACGACAAGCAATTAACGTATTTAAAAAGCTCTGAAATGTTTCTGTTTCTGACCAGTTTTGAATAGAACATTTAAAAAGCGTGTGGCAGTGTGCTGGTATGACCTCCACAGGCGTTGCGAAATGTTTGGTGTAGATGATTATGCCATCAAATAAATTCAATTGGGACAACACGCCCGATACTTATGTTCTGTTCCCTCTGCCTTTCTAGCCGTTATTTCTTATCCATTTATTTCAGAACAGTAGATTATCTAAACCCCAAGCTGCTCTTCTCGGTTCCGCGTACACAATCATTCCCCGGCTTGCGGCAACCCACCAGAATAGACACTGCACTGCTTCCGAGTCGTCAGGTGGTGTTCAGTAGAGTCTTTCTGATCCAATATTCGCAGGACATCACCTACTAATCCCTACTGACAACAAAAATTGCTTAATCGCAGAGCCACCACGAGTTCGCTCTCCCCTCCCTTCCCATTGGAGGGCATCACCACGTCCGTCTAACGACAGTACCCATTAGGCGATAGGCGAATTTACAATGTTGTATCATAATATTTACGAGGAATTTAGTCAATGATTATACATTAAAACATCTTATACTATCACTTACGTATTCGGTGATGATTACGCCTCTAAAATGTCCTGTAACATAGGCCACAAAGTGGTCATATCTCCCTATCTAACATGTCCTGTACCATAACAGGCCACAAGTGGTGGTATCTCCCTATCTAACATGTCCTGTACCATAACAGGCCACAAAGTGGTCATATCTCCCTATCTAAAATGTCCTGTACCATAACAGGCCACAAAGTGGTGGTATCTCCCTATCTAAAAATGTCCTGTACCATAACAGGCCACAAAGTGGTCATATCTCCCTATCTAAAATGTCCTGTACCATAACAGGCCACAAAGTGGTCATATCTCCCTATCTAAAATGTCCTGTACCATAACAGGCCACAAACTGGTGGTATCTCCCTATCTAAAATGTCCTGTACCACAACAGGCCACAAAGTGGTCATATCTCCCTATCTAAAATGTCCTGTACCATAACAGGCCACAAAGTGGTCATATCTCCCTATCTAAAATGTCCTGTACCACAACAGGCCACAAAGTGGTCATATCTCCCTATCTAAAATGTCCTGTACCATAACAGGCCACAAAGTGGTCATATCTCCCTATCTGTAACGTGCAAATTAGTTTGCAGCCCAATTCAGTGAATAACATCCGTGATGACAGAGCGACACTTTCTATCGCATTCTCACCGGCCAATCAAGAAAGCCATTATCACGACTTACATCAACATGATCTGTATCAGTGTGTACATGTTATCACCTGTAATGTGATGCACGGCATAGAAACGATACGCATCTTACCTGTATGCCCAGGTCCTGTTTGACCTTGCACAGGAACTCCTCGTTCTCCAGGTAGTCCGGGGGATCGTGGGCGAAGTCCACCAAGCGCTGGTTGTCGGACACCCCCTCCTCCTCCCCTTCCACCATCTGAGACACCAGGTCCTCCGGGTAACTCCATTCCGCTGCGTGTACCCGGTGCATGCTCTCGTAGGTGGGCACTGCCAGACACAGAGGGAGATAGATGTACATTACCGATTTCAGGATGTACAGTAAGTGGGTACTGTCAGAGAGAGGGAGAGATGTACATTACTGATTTCAGGATGTACAATAGGTGGGCACTGTCAGACACAGAGGGAGAGAGATGTACATTACCGATTTCAGGATGTACAATAGGTGGGCACTGTCAGAGAGAGGGAGAGATGTACATTACCGATTTCAGGATGTACAATAGGTGGGCACTGTCAGACACAGAGGGAGAGATGTACATTACCGATTTCAGGATGTACAATAGGTGGGCACTGTCAGACACAGAGGGAGAGAGATGTACATTACGATTTCAGGATGTACAATAGGTGGGCACTGTCAGAGAGAGGGAGAGATGTACATTACCGATTTCAGGATGTACAATAGGTGGGCACTGTCAGACACAGAGGGAGAGATGTACATTACGATTTCAGGATGTACAATAGGTGGGCACTGCCAGACACAGAGGGAGAGAGATGTACATTACCGATTTCAGCATGTACAATTGGTGGGCACTGCCAGACACAGAGGGAGAGAGATGTACATTACGATTTCAGCATAAGGTAAGATAATGTTGCTTATAGCCCAGCCGACCACAAAGGGCCACATCAGGGCTGTCACCACGTTAAAATCAACTGTCATTTGAGAAAAAAAAAACCCACCTTTCACCGATTTCAGCATGTACAATTGGTGGGCACGGTCAAACAACGAGGGAGAGGGAGAGAGAAACATTACTGATTTCAGGATATAGCGATACGGATAACGTATCCACCTACAGAATTCAGACTTTTATTTTTTACAGTCCCAGCAAACTGCAGAGGGCCTCTTCACAGCTGTCGCAAAGAAAAGGTGACGTCCTGAAAAATCTGCTAACAAAGACGACTGTGATCAACAAACAAACTTGACATGGTAGCTTAACTGCTGACATTACGGCTTACAGCACTCGGCTGTGCAGTGAAACGCATACCTTTCCTCTTGATTTTTTTTTTCCAGGTTCAAAAACAAAGCGTAACAAGTTAACTATTTGTAACCATATACTGAAGGTCACACTGGCCAACAGACAACGCAGAATAGGCAGCTAAAGTCCACTCTGGACAGTGCAAACATTTTCCTTTGTGGCCAGAACACAGCAAACAAAACAGCCGACACGTTGTAAACTGTAACATAAACAAAGGTGTGGAAGAGTTGAACAGAACGAAGACAAGAATGGTTCACAAAGGCAGAAAATAGCCACCTGCAGCAGTACCTACCACAATAAGTAATCCTCAGCATAATCATGTTACACGCAAACCTACCACTGATCAAAGCACCTGCTGTAATACTAGAAAACTTTTTTTTTTCATCGTTACGCAAGTACTGTAAAGCCACCAAACGGGATATCTGCAGCACATACACAGGAACTACACACGTTGTCACGAGAACCAAACAATACAGCCTTTTTGTCTATGAAAGGGAATTTACATTTCCATATTTTCTTATTTATTTTGTACAGCACTGCAATGTAGCGTAAAAATGAGAAATTAAAAACGATATAGTACAAGGCATGATTACGAAATTAAAAACGATATAGTACAAGGCATGATTACCACCAAGGCCTGCTTTACCCGCGCGCGCACACACACACACAGATGGAGGGGCAAGGGGAGGGGGAAGACACCTCACCATCAGGGTCCGTGGTGTTCTTGCCCATGGTCCTCTCCACCAGGCGCCGCTCGGGGTCCACAAAGATGGCGAAGTAGCCGGCCAGCAGGACAGACCAGGTTGTGGGCGTCCTCCGCCAGCAGCCCCAGGCTGATGACCTCCTCCCTGGGCGCCTTCAGCCGCAGGTCCACGCGCTGCATACCCTCCCCGTCCCTCGTCACCCGCACCTGCTCCAGCTCCTCAAAGTCCGCCAGCTGCGTCAGCTGAAAAGAGGCACCGGAGAACCCCGTGTCTGAATGGTGTGCATAGAATTGACTTTACATCCTTACACTTTGAGGTAAGCGTCTGTGGAATGCTGCTGAGAAGTTGAACCGTATATGAAGAGTGTTGTCCAGCAACCGCATTCTTTTTAACCATGGGTTTTTTTTAAACCGAAGGATTTTTTAAAGGACAAAAAACGACTCATAACTCGATTTTAACACATTAGAAAAAGAACGTTATGGAAAAAACATTAGCATGGCCGAACAAATCTCTTCTGTTGGGTGGCAACCCCAGTCCCATTATCTTTACCCTACGTATACACGCGTGCTCGCCGTCTTCCTCCTGACACCCTCCTAGTCTTGGATCCCACCAAACCCCCCTCACCCCCCCCCCCCCCCACCCCCCCCCCCTGCTACCAGTCAAGCAGATCGACTTGGTGGTTGGTACCTATGTCCCAGCGGGTCACGACAGGGCTTTAGAAAGCTTCACCCTGCAGACAGGACAGGCCCCATTATGAGAACCCACACACACA
>CM031602.1:68676546-68693886 GCA_018398815.1 Conus ventricosus
GATCTACTTACTGATATACAGCGATTCCTAAAATAATAGCTTTCCTGTTCACGCCCTTGAGACAGACACGACCAGACCACCTGGGAGAACGCACTAGTTGCGCTTACTTCATGGCTCCCAAATTTTAATTTAAAAACTGTATCCACAAATAAAACGAATGGCTGCCGGCGCCATAGAGAAGACTTAAAATCCATGCTGAGTAAATAACAGCCGAGTGTTCAGCAAGTGTCCGCCCTGCAGTGTGCCTCACCTCGCTATGTAGGTGCAACAGTGGAACAGAAAAGGTGGCACGTCAAACTGTGACAAGGAAAAGGGAGCGAAAGACAGTCTTAGAACGGTCTGCAGAATGGACCACGAAAGCAGAAGAAAGAGAAAAAAACCCAGCGGACGACAGTGAAGAAAAATAATAACAGCGGAAAAAAGGTAGGCGGAGGGTGGGAGGAAAGGGGTGGGAACACAGGATTTATAGCTCAGATTTTCCTAGCTGAGATCTAATATTTGGTGAAGATTCCCTGGTAGCCCCACCTGCGGGGAGGGGGGGGGGGGTGGAATCGTATAAACTTGACAATGGAAATAGATCTGCATGATGTAAATTGTACGCGCCCCGGTTGACAACTAAAAAGAAGAAGTTTGTACATCACGTCGAAAATATAGGCCTAGTATTCTCTGAAGCTGAAACCCATATTGGAAAACAAACCAAGGTATGTTTTTCAGCGGTCTCATCACGTTCTCATTAACTGGTAAGTTGTGCAGTTTGAACAAATTCCATCGGCTCAGAGTCGCAAAAATTCTTTTTTTCCTTCTTTTGCTACAAGCCCCCCAAAAGACAGTCGGTTATAACACAGTATCAAATGACCATATCCAGCACCACGACGCTACGCATTCCCTTTGAAAACCACCCACACGTTGCAAGTTCACAGAAGTCTGAGAACTAAATTGCACTCTCATTTGAATTCACACCGTTTATAGCCCAACCGACCCTACGGCGCCATATCAAGGCTGTAACGAAGTTGGATTGTTGAATGTTACTTCATTTTTTAAAAGAACAGCCTAGTTGTTTTTTCGAACATCCTCCGTGATGGCAAAGCAAGCGAAACGTTTGCATTTCAATGGGAAAAATTACTTGGTTTTAAAAAACTAAAAAAAAAAAGACAGAGAGAGAGAGAGAGAGAGTGTGTGTGTGTGTGTGTGTGTGTGTGTGTGGTTGTGTGTGTGTGTGTGTGTGTGTGAGTGAGAGAGAGAGAGGCCGAGTGGCGGAAAAATAACTGATTAACCCTTTCCACAAGCATTTACTGAACGAGCGGTAGGCCTATTTGCTTAGTCTACTAATCATTGTGATAGTGAATGCATTTTTAAAGTACAAATCAATCATTTAAGCGTCAGAAAGGTGCCAGCGGAGTATGTATTTTTCTTTGGGATGGGGGGGGGTTGGCGGGGGGTTAAAGTGGGCGGATAAGGCGGATTTTTTTAGCTAAGTGTACGTCAAAATGGAAAAAAATGCAGCATCTAAAATTCTATGTGTTCGAACAACCCAGAGTAAAGTAGGACTAAAACAGTGCTATCACTCGCAACTGACGTACTACCTGAAGCTCTGGTGGTGGAGCCACGAAATCGACTTTGATAAAAATAAGTTGCAGTGTGAAGCAAAAAAGAGGGCAATAAATCATGCGATTAATGGATTACAGTATAATCACGTAACGATGATACAAGACCGCTGGTAACTTGTTCGTGAGTTGCAAATATTAATGTCCGTCCAGCGTGCACAATCTTTGACAAGGGCATTCTGCTCTCTGAAAGAGTTCCATCCTCACTCCTCATCTCTCTCTCTCTCTCTCTCTCTCTCCTAATCTAGCATACGCTCTCCAATTCCCCCTACCCTCCCCCTCCCTCTCCTCCTCAGATCTCGTATCTTCCAAGTTTATAATCAGGTCCGTAAACTGCAGAAACCCAGATTTTGAAAAGAATTGACTGAAACCCCACCAGTGCCCGGCCTCGTCAGACACCAGTTAGGAGGTTTGTGGTTTTAATCACTACAGTACACACGTCTGACGTACCTGGATCGTCACTCTATGGGTTCTCGTCACCACCACGATCTGTTCCACTCTTCGGCCTGCTCCATTCTCCTGGTGCCAGCCGACCCATCCATCCCCATCTCCTGACTCGCCCGCAAAGCTCCAAATCCACAGAGGTCTCCTACCCTCTTCCTCAACACTCTCCCAACCCTCCTCATCAAAATTTTTCTCGTTACCGATCTTTACTCTGATAAAGAAAATTAAACCTAAATTGTCGTTCAAATTATATGTATCTTTGGCAGATTCTCAAAGATTTCTTAACAAAGGGGGTACACGAAAATTCTTTAATTTTGTACCTACACAAAATTGTTAGTAGTTACAATGCCATGGCCGGGAATTTTTATCAGCGTACTGACGAAACATATTTTTTTTTTTACAAATGATTAATGATAAGACATTCTTGCTATTGCTGTAGGAGCTGTGATACAAATGAAGGATCTAAACTAGGGATGAAATCGGAAATGAAATGAGGTAGGAACAGTAATCGAAAAAACACTGTTAAACCTAGTGGTGTATGTTTTGCTCACCTAAGGAAACTAACACTAGAGTAACTTTTTTTCAAGACTCGGCACAGCCTTTAAACTTGATTAATGTCAGTTCAAATACATAGACGAAACCCAAATAATAGTGGGGGGAAACAAAGGCAGGCCAACAACTGAACTGTCTGGCCAAAGATTTGGATATCGAGGGGAGGGGAGAGGGGTGTTTAAGTGGAGAAAACGGGGAAAATTGAAATTTAAATAAAAAAAAAAAAGTTACAAGAACAAACATCAAATATGATAACATTATCTAGTCTGCATAGTGGACCATTCGCAACCCTTTTTGAAGGAGATATATTTGTATTTGCCTGCTCGAGGCCTTTCGCCGCTGGATCGGGATCAGGGAGACTCGGTGGGTGTGTCTGCGCTCCCGGCGTCAAATAGACATCCACCCCTCCCCCATGTCATATTAACACAGTGGTTTTCTCACCACCATGGGGTGCTGAATAAGAATTCAATAGCCACCCCCAGAGCGCCAGAGCGAAGAGTAGCTAAATGCAACCCAATCGAAAGTGTGGGGTGGGAAAAAGTTGCTGTAAAAATAAAGGACATTATGTAAATATTATAAAATGTAGGGGGACAAGTCTTTGATTCCTAAGCTTGTGGATCCACCAGTGATGCCAAGGAGTCAAAAGACAAAACACACAGACAGGACAGAAACAAATACAACATTACATCATTCTTAATCAAAGCAAAAACGGGAAATGACAATGAGGTAGGGACAGTAAACGACTAAACAGTAAAAGTGGGGTTGTTTTTGTCCATAAGGAAACCTAAACAACAGAGTGGGGAGTTTGTATATATACGCCCTGGTTTGGCTAGTTTACTTACATGTCAGACAATTAGCCATTCACGGCAGTTTAGTCAGCTCTGCATGGCCGTAGTTTTGTGTGTGGCTAAGTGCAGTAATAGACAAGTTCTACGTGATGCCACCCGCTTCCCGCCGTGGAAGAAGCGCTGCGTGTGCAACCTCCCGTACCTCATTCTTCGAGGCCTGCGCGCAAGGTAACCCCCGAACATTGGCGCTAGTGTGGAAGGCAGGGCGGCATTAGAGTCTGATAATGGTTTTGTATCTAGCAATACTGGGAGCTATTATGTCTCAAATCCCCTTTCTTGGCGAGATACTGTACATGTCTGACAATAGCAGAATTCATAGAATAGGAGCGAGGGCGTATGCCATAGTGATTCCTGGGGGGTTACCTCCATTTGGATGCTTTAGACGCCACAATGGATATACATTTTGAAACCATCAAGCCATGGTCATGACGGATGTCACTTATATAAAAATTTTATGAGGATTTTAGATGGCCAGGATGGCTGCCTCTGGGGTGGCGATGGGGACTCTGTGTGCTGGAATGCTGCACGAAGCGGCCCCGAGCGCTCTGACAAAAATCATGAGCCCGGGGGCGACAAGACGGGGAGGTCTTGGATGCCTGGGTAATAGGCGTTCTGACGTCTTGGTAGAGCCAACTCTAGAGGACAGTGCCACGATGAGATGTCTGCACGTTTACTGGGTTGATGGAGTAAGGTAGAATTCTTTGACAGAAACGAGCTGGGGCGCGGATGCGTTCCCAGTAGTGTGTTAAGACCTCGTGAGGGGCTAAAGGGCTATGTACGAAGAGGATGTCTCCCCCCTTGCTGTATCCGCCAAGCGGGCGCGATGACGAGGTAAGGAGGGGGAGGCATACCGGGTTCCTGGTTCTTTGCTAGGAATTCGGGTAAGGTACTTAAGAGGACGGAGCAGTCTCTGTGTGATTGCAATGTCTCTGGGGTCCCCGCTATAGGGAATTGGTTCTCGCCTCGCCTTCTGGCGGGAAGCGAGGGCCGGAGGAAGGTAGTCTTCATAGTCAGAAGGTCGAAGGGAATGGAGGTGACAGGGCTCTAAGGGGGGTTTCCTGCGGACGTATGTAAGTGAAGGTGCGTCCCCAAAGGGGAACACGTCTAGGGGATTGGGCCATCACGAAGAGCTGCACTTGGAGATCTCTCTGAGAAGGAAGTCATTCTCAAGGAAGGTCCGCATTTCTGGCGGATGGTCGTGCAGATGGACCGGACCTGCAGACCCGTTGGTGCTAGCAGTAGAGGTTTAGGTGGGACCAGGAAATTTCCTATCTGGTTATTGGAGGGCGTTGTGAGAGTCAGAGTTGTCTTCGCATCCTTGAGACCCATTTCCTCCATCTGTATATGTAAGGGAATCTGTGGTAGCTCTGCCGAGAGGGACATGGCTAGGTCTCGGAGTTCCTGAGAGGCACCAGCGATAAGAGAGGATATTGAGGACGGACTGGGACCTGACCGTTCGATGAGGTGGATTTAGCTGCTCGCAACCGGGGCCTGGCACAGAAGCCAGGCGTGGAGGCAGAAGCATATGGGGATTGGCGCGGGGAGACCCGAACGGGGTTGCTGGCCTGTCCCACTGGTGTTCAAACTGAAGAGGGGATGCGTGAGTGTGGGACTTGAGGTCCGGTAACCAGGCTGAGTGGGCCACCACGTGGGCTATGAGAATGAGGCCTGGGTCTCTCGAGGTCTCGCCTTCCTGATCACCTTTGTGGTGGATCGGGAAGGGAGGGAAGGCGTTAGCTGATGAGGCCCGGAATGGGAAGGGATAGAGGCGTTCGATGGAGAAAGCCCGGGGGTCCGGGGGACCGGAGACCACTTACACTGGCAGGACGATAGTTGAAAAACCGTGTGGCAAACAGGGCGATCATGGGTCATGAACCAATGGTTCCACACGGTTGTTAGGGTTGCTGCTGAGGGTTCCATTTCCGTGTGAGGGACTGACCCTTGGTGAGGCTGAGAGTGTATGCACAGGATATTGTGTGTACCTGCTTTGTGTTGCGCGAAAGGGTGACCCCTGATTGTTGACACCAGTGGAGGAGGGCCCCTGTGAGGAGGGAGAGGACGATGGGAGTGTGCCCCCCCCCCCCCCCTTTGTGATGTAACACGTTAACGATGTGTTTGTCCGTGAAAGGAGATCGTATAGGTGGGAGTCTATGGAAAAACCCTGGGCAAGTGGAGGGGGGAGGCACGAAGCTCCTGCCGATCCAGTTTCCAAGATGTTGTTTGGTTGACGAGCAGTGAGGATCCCAAATCCCCGAGGCGTGACTGCTCTCCAATCGGGCCCCCAAAGCCGAGTTGGAGGCCGTACTGTGTAAAGTTCCAGGGCCTGAGAAGGGAGGGAGATGGGAATCGGGGCCAGGGTGGATGGGCCTGAGCCCAATTCCTCGTGGCCCTAACGAACCAAGGCCCTAGGGAATGGTTTGGTTCCAGCTGTCGGTCTGGGTGACCAACAGACGGCGGAACTAACTCTGAAGCTGTCGCTTGGGAACTCTGCCTAGGGGAATGAAAGGAGACAAGGGCCTCCATCATCCCCAGAAGGGACGATAGTGTCCTTGCCGAAGTATGGGGAGAGAGTCGAGGTGGGAGATGAGGCTCCACTTGCGAAAGCGGATCTCTCCCGGGTCAGGGGAGATACCATGGAGGTGGTGTCGAAGTCATGCACAGAGTGGTGAAATCGATGACTGGGCGAGAGATCGCATTTGGAGGGGGTGGTGACGACCCCCAGAGAGGAACAAGGTGTAGTAGTTTGGAGGTGTGGTGGATTGGGCAGGGCCTGAGTGGGAGCCCGAGTTGGAGGGGTAGTGTAGAGGTCCTGAACTAGTGTCACTCTCCCTACCCATCAGCTTGAAAAGAATGGAACTCGAACGCGCGTGTTATAAGATAATGAGCATGCGTTGAGTGCCATAGTCAGCATGAGTGTGTGTTTTCGAGCCTTAGATGCATTTGAGGCGATCTTTTGCACTCATGACATAGAAACCGTATTGTTTTTTTTGGGGATCCTTGCAACCAGTACATGCTTACTTGACCCAAGGTTCCTGAAATGCAACTTTCCTGTATATCGAGTGCCTGAGCACCGACGGGAAAATGGCGGAAGCAAGTATACGCGTCTTGACGCGAAACGAGAATATGGAACTGGGTCGAGACAATTTGACGAAAAATCAATACTTCAATGGCGAGCGTCGTCTGCTAGGCTAGGGCGTTCTGTCGGATACAACCATTTGCGAGCAGTTTTCTGTGCAAGTACAAGACTGTTCCAGTTCTACTGGAACCCGATCTTGCTGACGAGACGTAGGTAGCGTCTTGAAAATTGGAGTTTTAAGGATGGAGGTCCCACGGTGCGCATCCCCCCATTTACCTCCTGGGACCGTGTCTGCTGGCAGTCGTGGGGATATTAGGGCGTTTGGCGGGCCGTGCGGTGTGGGAAGGCGACTGCCTGGCGACTAGGGTTTGAGTGGGAGTCAGTCTCCTGGTATCGCAGTTCGAAATAGCAGCGAACAGCGACTGGATCCTGCCAGGGATGGCACCTAAGGCCGACTTGAGCGCCTGGGAGGGGGTTGGTCCGTGACGCACGGCCTGAAGAGATTGGCTGTGGATAGTACAGCATATCTCATGCAAACAGGCAAGTTTAAAGTGACTCTGGCTGCGCTGTCCGCCGCAGGAAAAGAGTGATGCGATATATTTGAATAAGAAAGGCTTAAGGGGGGTCGCCAAAACAAGCCCAACCCCTAGGTTCTGCTATCAGTGTCGTCAGCGTATGATAGAAAATGAGGCAGTGCCGTAAGCCTTGAGGAAAACTCCTACTGGAGCTGCGTTAGGGGCCGACAAGAAGTCAATCCCCGGTGGTGGGTCTGCCTGTGCACCCCCTGGCGAAAAGCATGCCGTTCTGTCACCAACCTACGGGATGGGGTTGGGGGGGCGGGGCGACTATCCTTGGCCGTGATAGATGGGAAGTGCGGAAAACCGGGAAACGGCAAAGGAGAAAATGTTGTCAGAGGGAGGGATTCCTTAACAACAAGATTGGGCGCCAGCTTTCCAAGGTCGAAAACGTCACCAATACTGGGGAGGCGTAGCCTCAACCCGTCCGCAGGCTGGTGGGTAAGTGTTCTGATTAGGGATGTTCAGAACCACATTCAGGGGGGCA
Source organism: Conus ventricosus (assembly GCA_018398815.1). Lineage (NCBI taxonomy): Eukaryota > Metazoa > Mollusca > Gastropoda > Neogastropoda > Conidae > Conus > Conus ventricosus. The sequence goes on from CM031602.1 coordinate 68,684,133, forward strand.
GGACAGGGCCGTGCGTGGGCAGTCCCCGCCCTCGTTGGGTAGTGGGAATACGAGACTGGGTCCCTGGTGGCTCCATAATGGCAGGGCAGACTCGAGGGATACGCCGATCGGACAGCGCCCGTGGTGGAGGGGGACCCAGAGTCGATTACAGCTGAAAGAAGCCGGATGCCACATGCGACCGGAGATGGAGTAACGAATGGGTTTCAAGCCTATGACACCTCTGGTTCCTCTCCGGGGCAGGAGCCACCGGTCACCGGGGGGAGTTCGCAGGGCTGTGGCGGCCATGGCGGCAGGGTTACTCGGGGACCCGCGGTAACCTGGGGCACCATGGGTGGGTAGCGTGTAGGCGAGCTCCTAGTCACACCGCCCGGGCGAGAGCACTGCATCACTGCGTCTCACGGGTGCCGGTCCAGGCCGGCACCCAACTGCATGGCAGGGTGGCCGGCTGGGTGGCTATGGTAGCAGAGCCCCATGGCCGCGTGGTAGCGGAATGGGAGGGCGCAGTGACGAGACCACCTCAAGGGTACCTCTCCTGGTTACCCTTGGGTCACGCTGGCGTATCCTCCCCCCCCCCCTGGTGGAACGGGACTGCGGACGTTGCCCAATAGGGGAGCGAAAAGAAGTACGCATCCCCAAACGTCCTGTTACCCCTAGGGGGAACGTGTGACAGTCGATCGGGGTGGTTCGACCGTAGGGGGTGAAGGGCGCTGATTCCGACCAGATCGATGACCGGCGTCCCTGACCCGGAGTTGTGGATCCTGTGGGGAGAATCACCAAGACTGCCACAACTCCTCCACCCGGAGTGATGTCGATCCTCGTGTCCGAGTGGGCTGCACTGGACCACACGGTTGGGGAGAGCGTGATGGGACAGCGTGCCGGTAAGTCGGGGGACAAGCAACGCACGAGTCTCTTATGATGAGTGACGGGCGGTGAATTCCGGCCGCAGAAGTTCGTCACCCGTGCCAGGTCCGCGCCTCGGTAGGTTTCACCGGGGGCCGAGGGTAGCGGGACGCAGCCTGATAGGTGAGTCTCTGTGTGTCGTCCGAAGGCGAACAGGACGATTTTGGCCAGGGAGACGGGAAGATTTTGAACGGGGCAGAGTCCTTTAGGGGAGCCTTGCCTTTGGTTTTCTACAGTATAGAAGAAAAAAAACGTTGGCAAGAAAGGCCACGTTTGCCTGTTAGCTTCACGAACGATCGATGTGTTGCTCCGCGGATCGGGCAGAGGAGGTATACCGTTACGATGGTCGCGCGTAACAGGAGCGGAAACCTCATCCACACCGCGGCCGTACGCTCTTCATAGCGTCGCGAGTGGTGTGTCCCTGATATCAGACGACGCGGTACTCCGAGGGCAAGGGACGACTACCGATCAGAGGAGCAGGCTCGACCGTTAATCGTACCTTCACCATGTTGGGCACTGGTGGCGAGTCAATAACGGAACGCACGATCGCATAGAGGAGACATAATGAGAGTGGTGAGAGGGTATAGAAAATGAGACTCGAAACCACACTGTGAGGGGCTCTGGGGTGCAGTTGTAAATGAAGATGAAAAATAGCGTGTGCACGTGTAAGAAAGCACAAACGCGTGAATCTTGTGATCGAATAACTAATGTTACTAATGGGGTACTACTATGTGTGCAAATGTTGGTAGATCAAGAGTTCGCAAGTCAATCTCTTATACCTGTAATAATGATAAATAAGGTACAGACATATGAGACCGGGGAAGCGAGTACCGCAGAAAAAGGTGTGTGAGGTAGGCAAATGGCGGAGACGGACACGGCGTGGCACTCAATCGAAGATGGCGGATCGATTGAAACGGGAAGGGATCGATCGTCAAGAGTGACGCGCAATGGCGCACAAGTGTATTTACCCTGGTGTACCTTGTAATAATGCTAAGGAGGTACTAATAATGTGCACCAGTTAGTAAAATGAGGAGATCGTTTACCAGTGATAAATTTGGTACAAATAAATGCGCACCAGTGGGCAGATCAAGAGGTCGTACTTTCGAAGATCGAAAGAACGGAAGGCGAAGTCGCGAGTGCCGAGACAAAGGCACAAAGGCGAGGATGGCGCGGTTAAATAGGTTAATAAAGTGCACCAAACCAAAGCCCCATCGCTCAAGAGTAAAAGGGTGAAGCGAGCAAGCCACAACAAATAAGCAAACACAAAGCTATCTTAACACAACGGCAAGAGAAGGCGAGACAGAGCACAAGACTTATCTTGCTTGGACGGCAGGCCGAAGAGAGAATGAGGTACGGGAGGTTGACACTGGCTTCTTCCTACGGCGGAAGCGGGTGGGCATCACGTGACTGTCTTATTACTGCATTAGCCACACAAAAACTTCGGCCTGGCAGAGCTGACTAACTGCCGTGAATGCTATTGTCTGACATGGTACAGTATATGACGCCAAATAACTTTTATTCAAGACTGGTACAGCCTTTTAAACTTGAATAAAGTCAGACAAATACATAGACGAACAATCTAATAGTGGGGAAAAACAAGCGCAGGCCAACAACTGAACTGTCTGGCAAAGATTTGGACTTGAGGGGAGGGGAAGGGAGTTTAAAGATGGAGAAACTGGGAAATGAAATTTAAAAAAAAAAAAAAAAGTTACAGATATGAAAACTCTTCTCTAGCTGCATAAGGGAACCATCGCAATCCCTTTTGAAGGCAGATATATTTGTATTGAGGTTATTTGTTTCTGTCCGTCTGTGTGTTTGTCTTTGATCTCCCTTGCATCTTTGGGTGGATCCTCAGGCGTAGGATCAAAGACTGTCCCCTACATTTTATATTATTTGCATAAGTCTTTAGTTTTACAGCAACTTTTTTCCTCCCCACACTTTCGTTTGGTTGCATTTACTACTCTTCGCTGGCTGCTCTGGGGGTGCTATTGGATTCTTTTTTGCACCCATGGTGGTGAGAACACCACAGTATTATGGACTGTGGTGTGTCTCTATTTGACGCGGGAGCGCAGACACAACCAGCCGTGTCTCCCTGATGAGTCCCGATCCAGCGGGCGAAAGGCCTCGGAGCAGGCAATACAAATATATCTGCCTTCAAAAGGGATTGCGATGGTTCCCTTATGCAGCTAGAGAAGAGTTTTCATATCTGTAACATTTTTTTTTTTTAATTTCATTTTCCCAGTTTCTCCATCTTTAAACTCCCCTCCCCTCCCCTCAAGTCCAAATCTTTGCCAGACAGTTCAGTTGTTGGCCTGCGCTTGTTTTTCCCCCACTATTAGATTGTTCGTCTATGTATTTGTCTGACTTTATTCAAGTTTAAAAGGCTGTGCCAGTCTTGAACAAAAGTTACTGTGTTAGGTTTCCTTATGGGAGCAAAACATACCCCACTTGTTTACTGTTAAACTAGATGAGTTTCAAACCGAATTGACCGAGGGTGGAAATAAAACAAAATTTATTAGTCATTTAGAAGCTATCTAACGCTGAATATGAAAGATAGTGGTTTCTCGTTCTTCGTTTTCACTGTCCTAAATGTTTGTGTTTGCCTGAAGAAGACCCAAGAGGTCAAATTCATTGTATTCTGCCCTGTAGCCTGCATCTGTGACGGTAACTAAACCCCTTTTCTTTCTGAATTTAGACGTGTTGAATCTCAGAGTGGATGTGTGGACGACTCGGACCATGTTGGACTCAAAATCCTTTGTCAGGAATCAATTCTTGTTCGACTCCCCGTTGCTCTAAGAGTGTCTGTTAATGACAGATCCGCTAAGGTGGCATTAGCTTCCTCCCAGTGCCAAGAAGACACCTTGCACTTTTAAGTTCGCGAAAACATCTGTACAAGAATGACTGTGTAGGTCATGTTTCAACATTGAATACGTACAGACTGATAACATGGTATTACTGGATAATAACTTCATATCGTCATTGAATGCCTAAATTATTATCCGCAGTACTGCCAGACATTTCTATCTGCTGTTCACTTTTTTTGTTGCAATATATGCCTAAGAAAAAAGGGGTTATATTCAGTCTGGCTAAATCATCAAGCACGAATCATACTTTTTCATCAATTTGTTTCCTTTTATGCTTTTACTTCTTGTGTTCAGCTGCTGAAACCAGGTTTACCTCGTTGCATCCTTGCACCTAACAGGGATGAGTGAATTTTGAATCTCGTAATATATATATACTTGGCGTCAAGTAAGGGCTCAACAGTAGCTGGAATTGGGGTGGGCCAGAAAACAAGATACGTGATGAGGTTTAATACATGGAATGGGCTGAGTTAGATATCAATGCACACTGCTGCATACAAATCTTAGCAACGCTTAAATTGTCATCCACAGGTCGCACGCTTTAAGCACGAAATATGCATGATGCGGGCAAATGAACGGCTGGCCCACTCACTCACTCCTCCAAGGCCTTGAACATTAATTCAGGAACATCACGTGTTTACGACTGCCCCTCTAGCTCTGCACCCCCACCCCCCTCCCCAGTCTACAATACGATTTCCGATGTAAACAGACGTACTTTCCGTCAACTGTTATGGTCCAATTACACCATCTTGCGTGTGCTTGTAAAATATCCAGGCCTTTTTTTTAAGTATAGTCACTTTGAAATTTAACGGAATAAAGACACAGGAGTGAGAAAACATGACAGCGAGCTAGTGTTTTTAAAAACATGCCACGAGCCCACTGCATGCGCTGTCGCGGTCAAATTCGTTGCTCAGTCAAATTCGTTGGTGGGATACCAGTTAGGTAGCCCGTATACAACCCTTTGCCAAGAATGACGTCATAACGTGTAGTTGCTATGGCAACGGCAAAAACCACAGGTTTAAGACAACCACTACTACTACTCGATTTTTTTGGCAGTATGGCATTGAATTTTACCAGGGAATTAATTTGACTGATTACGGTCAATTCGTTGCTCCAGTCAAATTCGGGTTTCCCTGCAATATCCTGACCACTCCTGCTGCTATACTGTTACTACTACTACCAGAAAAATTTTTGGCATTGTGCCGGATCAGGAGTGGTCATAATATTGCACGGCAACGAATTTGATGGAGCAACGAATTTGACCGCGACGGTCGCAGTCAAATTCGTTGCTCCAGTCCAAAATTCGTTGCCCTGCAATATCCTGACCACTCCTGCTGCTACTACTGTTATAAATACTACTACTGCTACTAGAATATTGTTGGTCATTGTGCCAAATCCCGTAAATGGCAATGAATTTGACCAGGCAATGAATTTGACTGACACTACGGTCAAATTCGTTGTTCAGTCAAATTTCGTTGCCGTGCAATATCCTGAACCACTCCTGTTCTAAATGTTACTACTACTACTACCGAAATTGTTGGTCATTGTGCCGGATCAGGAGGGTCATAATCTTGCACGGCAACGAATTTGACTGGAGCAACGAATTTGACCGCGACAGTCGCGTCAAATCGTTGCTCCAGTCAAATTCGTTGCCGTGCAATATCCCGACCACTCCTTTCTGCTACTACTGTTACTACTAGTACTACCACTACCACTACTGCTAAATACTATATACATACAGTACTACACTACTACTAGTAGAATATTGATGGTCATTGTGCCAAATCAGTAGTGGCAATGAATTTGACCAGGCAATGAATTTGACTGGAGCAACGAATTTGACCGCGACCGTCGCGGTCAAATTCGTTTGCTCGTCAAATTCGTTTTCCGTGGAATAATATGACCAATGCCGATTTAGGCCAATGACCAACAATAATTCTGGTAGTGTAGTAGTAGTAGTAGTAGAGTAGTAGCAGCAGGAGTGGTAAGGATATTGCACGGCAACGAATTTGGGCTGGAACAACGAATTTGACCGCAGTATCAGTTAAAAATTTATTGCCTGGTCAAATTCAAATTTCCACTACTGATTTGGCACAGTGACCAACAATATTCTAGTAAGTAGTAGTAGTTAGTAAACATTAGAAGCAACAGGAGTGGTCAGGAATTGCACGGCAACGAATTTGATGGAGCAACGAATTTGACCGCGACTGTCACGGTCAAATTCGTTGTTCCAGTCAAATTCGTTGCCGTGCAAAATCCGACCACTCCTGCTGCTACTACTACTACTACTACTACTACAGAAATATTGTTGGTCTTTGTGCCGGATCAGGAGTGGTCATAATATTGCCCCGGCAACGAATTTGACTGGAGCAACGAATTTGACCGCGACAGTCGCGGTCAAATCGTTGCTCCAGTTTAAATTCGTTGCCCTTTCAATATCCTGACCACTCCTGCTGCTTATACTGTTTACTACTACTACTACCACTACCACTATACTGCTACTACTACAGTACTACTACTACTACTAGTATAATATTGTTTGGTCATTTTGCCAAATCATAGTGGCAATGAATTTGACGAGGCAATGAATTTGACTGGAGCAACGAAATTTGACCGCGACCGTTGCGGTCAATTCGTTGCTCCCGTCAAATTCGTTGCCGTGGAATATTATGACCACTGTTGATCAGGCCCCAATGACAACAATACTCTGGTAGTGGTAGTAGTAGTAGTAGTAGTAGCAGCAGGAGTGGTCAGGATATTGCACGGCAACGAATTTGACTGGAACAACGAATTTGACCGCAGTATCAGTCAAATTCATTGCCTGGTCAAATTCATTGGCACTACTGATTTGGCACAATAACCAAACATATTTTGGGTAGTAGTTGTAGTAGTAGTATGGTAGTAGTAGTAAATAACAGTGTAGCACAGGATGGTCAGGATATTGCACGGCCCCAAAGAATTTTACCGGAGCAAAAGAATTTGACTGCGACCCTCGCGGTCAAATTCGTTGTCCAGTCAATTCGTTGCCGTGCATTTATGACACTCCTGATCCGGCACAATGACCCAAAAATATTTCTGGTAGTAGTAGTAGTAGTAGTAACAGTAGTAGCAGCAGGAGTGGTGAGGATATTGCACGGCAACGAAATTTTACTGGAACAACGAATTTGACCGCAGGATCAGTCAAATTCATTGCCTGGTCAATTCATTGCCACTACTGATTTGGGCACAATGACCAACAATATTTCTGGTAGTGTAGTGTAGTAGTAGTTTCTAGTAGTTTGTAGTAACAGTAGTTGCAGCAGGAGTGGTCAGGATATTGCACGGCAACGAATTTGACCCGGGGCAACGAATTTGACTTTCGACCGTCGCGGTCAAATTCGTTGCTCCAGTCAAATTTGTGCGTGCAATATTATGACCACTCCTGATCCGGCACAATGACCAACAATATTTCTGTAGTAGTAGGTAGTAGTTTGTAGTAGTAACAGTAGTAGCAGCAGGATGGTCAGGATATTGCACGGCAACGAATTTGACTGGAACAACGAATTTGACGCAGTGTTAGTCAAATTCATTGCCTGGTCAAATCATTGCCACTACTGATTTGGCACAATTTACAACAATATTTTTACTAGTAGTAGTAGTAGTAGTGTAGTAGTGAACAGTAGTAGCGCAGGAGTGGTCAGGATATTGCACGCAACGAATTTGACCGGAGCAACGAAATTTTACTGGACCGTCGCGGTCAAATTCGTTGTCCGTCAAATTCGTTGCCGTGCAATATTATGACCACTCCTGATCCGGCACAATGACCAACAATATTTTGGTAGTAGTTTGTAGTAGTAGTAGTAATAGTAGTAACAGCAGTAGCAGCAGGAGTGGTCAGGATTTGCACGGCAACGAATTTGACTGGAACAACGAATTTGACCGCGTATCAGTCAAAATTTATTGCCTGGTCAAATTCATTGCACTACTGATTTGGCACAATGACCAACAATATTCTACTGTATAGTAGTAGTGGGAGTATAGTTATAACAGTAGTAGCAGCAGAGTGGTCAGGGTATTGCACGCAACGAATTTGACCGGAGCAACGAATTTGACTGCGACCGTCGCGGTCAAATTCGTTGCTCCAGTCAATTCGTTGCCGTGCAATATTATGACCACTCCTGATCCGGCACAATGACAACAATATTTTGGTAGTGTAGTAGTAGTAGTATTTAGTAATAGTAGTAACAGCAGTAGCAGCAGGAGTGGTCAGGATATTGCACGGCAACGAATTTGACTGGAAAAAACGAATTTGACCGCAGTATCAGTCAAATTCATTGCCTGGTCAAATTCATTGCCACTACTGATTTGGCACAATGACCAGCAATATTTCTGGTAGTAGTAGTAGTAGTAGTGGTAGTATACTGTTCAAAAAAGAAACGCAAAATGCCAAGCTGCCGATTTGAAACACAATTTATTGAAGCTCAGTGTGACAACACGTTTAATGTGAAAATGACAAAAACAGGTCATCAGTAGGACAGAAGTCTCCCCTGTAATGCTGTCGTAAAGAACCAGCCCCAGACCCTCAGGAAATCGCCAGGCCGCTTCCAAAGTCAGTAACGGGTGTGACCCCTCTGGCTGCAATGGTAGCCTGGCATCTGCGGGGCAATGAAGCAATAATGTTCCCGATTGTCTGCTGTGGGATGGCCGCCACTCGGCCTGCAATGCCCGGAACAGTTCATTTGGAGTCGCTGGGGCGTTGGCCCTCACTCTCAGGCGTCTGTCCAAAACGTCCCAAACGTGCTCAATAGGATTCAAATCCGGGGAAAGAGAGGGCCAGGCCAGGGTGTTGATGTTGTTGGCGGTAAAGAAGGCTGTGGTCAGGCGTGCTGTGTGGGGCCTGGCGTTGTCCTGCTGGAAACACGGCCCTGGGAGTGGCCATTAGAGGCAGGACGTGTGGCTGAACAATGACCTGGACGTACTGCTGGGCTGTCAGGTGACCTTCCACGCGCACCAGCTGGCTCCTGCCTGTGTTGCTGATGGCCCCCCATACCATGACATTGCCGCCACCATGCGGAGGTGCCTCGTCGACGCAGTTCTGCTGGTTGCGTTCATTAACCCGGCGGTAAACCCTTCGCCTCCTGTCATGGCGCTGCAGCAGAAACTGTGACTCATCCGAGAACCAGACGTGTCGCCAATGGTTCCTCAGTGTCCAGTGTCTGTGTTGCGTAGCCCATTGCAGTCTGGTCTGTCGATGACGCCCCGTCATTACGTTGCCACGTAGGGGCATGTAAGCCCTCAGCCCAGCAGCATGCAGCCTGTTCCGGACAGTCTGGTCGGAGATGCGACGGACACCAGCGCATGCCTGGACAGTGGACGAGGCCGGCAGGAGCGATTGCGGAGATGTCTGAGCCGTATAAAGCGGTCCTGGGCTGGCGTTGTGATATGAGGTCGGCCTGACTCGGGGCATCAGCTGATGACCCTGGCCTCTGGAAGCGAGTCCAAAGTCGGCATATGGTACTGGGGAGACATTCAAAGCATGGGCCACATCAGTTGCACTCTGACCAACTTGCAAACGACCAGGGCGTTTTCTCTCTCTGCTGGGCTCAAACGTGGCATGCTGTTTTTTGGTACGGTGTGCCTGCGGTTGCCAAAATGACCCGGCTTTTATACTGCACTATGACCATGGTGTGTGTGTTCACCACTGAGTTGGGCATGCTTTGCAGGCGAAACAACAGAAGCACAACCAATGTTTGCACTGTCGCACCTGGCCCACAACACGCACGTGCACATTTGTGACAACCTGAATCAAAGTTATACTAGCACGTCGACGTTCAAGACATACATCAGGGCCGGTTTTTGGCGTGTTCTCAACTGTATGGTCCACCCCAGGTGGCAAAATTTCATTTTGCGTTTCTTTTTTGAACAGTATGTAGTAACAGTAGTAGCAGCAGGAGTGGTCAGGATATTGCACGGCAACGAATTTGACCGAGCACGATTGACACGGAATTCGTTGC
>CM031602.1:68705005-68707505 GCA_018398815.1 Conus ventricosus
AGAGAGAGAGAGAGAGAGAGAGAGAGAGATAGAGATGGGGCATAGAGAAAGATAGAATGGGAGAGAGACAGAGAGATTGGGGAGACAAAGAAAGAGAGAGAGAGAGAGAGAGAGAGAGAGAGAGAGAGAGAGCGAGAGATACAGAGAGACAGAGACAGAGAAAGACAGAGAGATACGGAGAGAGAGAGAGAGAGAGAAGAGAGAGAGAGAGAGAGAAGATGGGAGAGACAGAAAGATACAGGCGATTGGAGTAGAGAGAACAGAGAGAGGACAGACAGACAGATAGACAGAGACAAGATAGAGAAGACAGACGACAAAGACAAGAGAAAGAGAGAGACAGATAAGACATACAGACAGAAATAGAGAAAGAGAGGGACAGAGGAGACAGACTGAGAGACAGAGAGAGAGACACAGAGAGAGACACACAGAAACAGACAGACAGACAGAGAAGAGAGAGAGAGGAGAGAGAGAGAGAGAGAGAAAGGGTGAAGGCCGACAGAAAGCATAAGCAACAATGAAACTTGTTAGCCTCGCTTGAACGTGTTAAAAACATACTGAAAAAATAATCCTTAACTCCCTCCCCCCCCCGCTCATTTCCCCTCTCCCCCCTGCCTCTTCACTCCCCCCCACCTCTCTTCTGTCATCGAGCTCTGCCTCTTTCAACGCACCCCCCCCCCCCCCCCCCCCCCAATACCTCCGCCCCCCCCTCCCTCCTTCCTGTCTTTCTTCTTTCTTGATGGCCATGTCCTCTGTCTGTCTGTCTGCCTGTCCCCCCCTCCCCTCCCATCTCTCTTCCCCTCCTCTCCCCCCCCTCTCTGTCTCCCCCCCCCTCCCTCGCTCTGTTTGCTATCCCTGTTTTCTCAGTGTCTCTCAACATTATCTGTGTTAAAAAGAAAGAAGAAACTTTTGCCACTGAGGCCCCCGCCCTCCCCCCGCGGCCCGCCCCTTTCTAGTGTGATTACAATACCACCACAGAACAAACGATTCTTCTCTGTGCCTGTCCTTTGCTCAGTCTATCTCGTCTGTCTCTTTCCTCCTCAGTTTAGCCAGTCCTGCCTGACTGTCTTTCTTTTCCTCTACACCACGAGTGTGTGTGTGTGAGGAGTGGTGTGTGTGTGTGTGTGTGGTGTGTGTGTGTGTGGTTGTGCTTCCTTCTCCTCTCACTTCTCTTCCTATGAAAACGTCCCCATAGTTAATCCTCCTCCCTTCGTGTTCTAACCCAAATGAAACACAGTCTCTCTCTCTCTCTCTCTTCTCTCTCACTCTTCCTCATCCTCCTCCCTCCTCTCGTCTTCTCTCCTCCTCTCGTCTCTCTTCTCTTCTCTCTGTCACCTCTCTCTCTCTGTCTCTCTCTGTGAGGAAACCAATGTGTTTGCTGATAAACCCCTCTCCTCATTATTTGTCGCAGATACAGTTTTTGTAAACAACCTCGGAATCATCGTTCTGTCTTCTGTCTGTCTGTCTGTCTGTCTGTCACTTTCTCTCTCCTCCTCTCTCTCTCTCCCTCCCTCTCTCTCTCTCCGTCTCTCTCTCGCTCCTCTCTCTTTCAGAGAATTGTACAAACGACGATCGTTCTTGCACTGACATTCATTCCGCCGACATAACGACTGGCCACAGACACCGGGCCATTTTTCCCGACTAGACTTTGTCTGTCGTCACAGCACATGGCCAGCTTTGCTGTAAGTTCGGTTCGGCCTAGTAAATCTTGTCATGAGGCCTGTCAAAAGGCCGTTGGGGGCTTCAGAGGTCAGTTGGTTATGGTGCCAGCTAATGCTGTTGCCTGCTGTACATTAGTATGCATTTCAGGATTGTTATCTATTTAGTTTTGTTTTCCCCCTGATCGTTTTTCGGTGGTGGTGTCGGGGTGTTTGGTGGGGATGGGGGGGGGGGGGGGGGGGGGGGGGGGGGGTGGGGGAGGACTGGGGGGGGTGGGGGGTAAGGAGGGGGAGGCTGGTGGGGGGGTGTGTAGGAGGGTGAGTTATCCTGATTTTTTCGTCACGTAGTTGCCTCGACGATTGAGGGGCTCGTGCCTTGATCTAAAAAACTGATGTGAACCAAAAGTCTGTCTGCGCCCTGCCTGAGTCTGTCTGTTTCTGTCCTGTCTGTCTCTTTCTGTCTGTCTCTCTTTCTGTCTATCGTCTCTGTCTCTGTCTGTCATCTGTCTGTCGGTCTGTCGTCCTCTCTCTCTCCTCGCTCTCTCTCTCTTACCGCCTCCCTCCCTTCACCCCTCTAGTTCGACCCGCCCCCCCCCGCCCCCCCCACACCGTCCCTCTATCCCTGTCCGACGAGTCCTTTCCTTCTCCATTTTCTGTTGAAAAACAAAACGAACAAAAAAACGTATTGTTAGTCACTCACTTTGCGTCCTGTTAAAACAAACAGACGATTAAAACAAAACAAAACAAAACATAACCCAAACTAACTACCCTGCATTTCTTAATCTCCCCCCAATCCACCCCCCCAAAAAAACAACAACAACAACAACAACAAACAACAAACAAAC
>CM031602.1:68712505-68717505 GCA_018398815.1 Conus ventricosus
CCTCTCTCTCTCTCTCTCTCTTTAGCTGCTTATCTTCGGACATGTTCTTTTTTGCCATCAAGAATGTCATCATCATCATCATCATCATCATCATCATCTCTCAGCCACTCTCTGTCTGTCTGTCTAGGTCTCTCTTACTCGCTCTCTCTCTCTCTCTCTCTCCTCTCCCTCCCCCTCCCTCTCTCTCTCTCTCTCTCTCTCTCTCTCTCTCTCTCTCTGTCTGTCTCCTTCTCTCCGTTCCTTCCTATCTCCCTCCCCTTCTCTGTCTATACCTCCCTACCCCCCCCTCTCCCTCTTCCCCTGGCTCTAAACGACATGACTTACTTGACTGTCTCTCCCCCTCCCTCTCATTCTATTTGTATATCTGTGAAGCAATCCTGTTATTGACCAAGTTATATTCGTCAACACTCCATCCCACACCCCGCCCCATCGTGTCTGCCTTGTTTGTGTTGTCCCAGGGGGTTCAGAGACTTCTTCTTTCTTTCTTTCTTTCTTTCTTCTTCTTTCTCTTCTTCTTCTCCTTTCTTATTCTTCTTGTTCTTAGTCTTCTTCTTTCTTCTTCTTTTTGTTCATCATCATCATCATCATCATCTTCTTCTTCTTCTTCTTCTTCTTCTTTGTCTTCTTCACTCACTCTCTCCTCTCTCTCTCTCTCTCTCTCTCTCAAAGACTTCATCATCACCATCATCATCATCATCATCATCATCTTCTTCTTCTTCTTCTTCTCTCTCTCTCTCTCTCTCTCTCTCTCTCAAAGACTTCATCATCATCATCATCATCATCATCTCTTCTTCTTCTTCTTCTTCTCGTCTGTCTGTCTGTCTGCTGTCTGTCAAATCTCTCTTTTCTTTTCTCCCCTTCTTCTTTTCTGTTTTTTTTTGCTTTTTCTCTCCTTTTTGATGGCTGGAAAAACGTGCTCGTGACGTGTTGAGTCATGTCGGTATCGTCCCAGAGCGAAGAGGCGGACGGTGAAGCTGAACACTGTCAGAGTAGACACAGTCCTTTTTCTGGTGTTTTGTCTGTCTGTCTGTCTGTCTGTCTCCTGCCTGTCTGTCAGTTCTGTCTTGCTGTGTCTTTATGAGTAAGTATGTACGCAATGCTCATTGGTTTCGGCCTGTTACATGATAAGTTGAACATGTCGGCGTTGTGCAGGCGTCGCGCGCGCACCGCGTAGTGTATGGGGTAATTTCTTTTTTTTTCTCCTCATATTTTTACATCTCATTTTCATGATTTAAGTTAGAAAGGAAGGCTAAATCAAAGGCATGCCGAAAATCTCAGTCCCTAATGGAATAAAGTTTTTTTCAGAGTTCTGACTCTCTCTCACTCTCACTGTCCTGTCTGTCCTGTCTCTGTACTCTATCTCTCCTCGCCCCCCCCCCCCCCCCCACCACGGATCGTCCCTCACTTCCTTCCTTTTCCTCTCTATCCCCCCCTCTCTGTCTGTCTCACACGCTCTGCCTCCCTTCTCACTCATCTCCGTCTTTCCACTTATCTCCCCCTCCTCCTCTGTCTCTCTGTTTCTCTGCGTTGATCGCGAGCACTGCGTGTGTGTTGTTGCATGCGCGCGCACGTATATATATATATATATATATATAGTATATATATATATATATATGAACATTTAAGTAGTGGGGTAAAACAAGTGGCAGGCTAACAATCTTCAGATCGTTATAGTTATGACTTGGCAAAGATTTAAAAACTTAAAAAAAAAGGAAAAAATAGTTTGAAGATAAGAAAATGGTAATGATTCTAAATATGATAAACCGCTTCACTACTGCCGAGGGAACCTTCGTAATCCCCTCTCGAAGGCACATCTATTTGATTGCCTGCCTCCTAGGCCTTTTTCGTCCGCTGATCGGACTCACAAGGGAGACACGGCGATGTGCCTGTGCTCATGGTGTCAAATACAGACACACCAAGTCCAAAATTCCTGTGGTGTTCTCCACCATCCAAGGGTTCAAAAAAGAATCCAATATATATATATAAATAAATATATATATAGCTATATATATATAAACCAGAAGATTCATCACCCGCTCAGAGCAGATGTTCGAATTTCTCAGACAAAGAGGCTACAAACCCCAAACTTTACGCCCTGCTCTTGAAAAGGCTAAAAAGACACCCAGACATGATACTCTTATTACAAACCAACGCTGTCCCGAACCTAGAACTCCCGTTATGTCCCACTCATAACCCTAGCATCCCACCCCCCTCTCCGTCATTGGATTAGAAAGACTTATATCAGACAGTTTTCCACCAAGACAAACTTAAACAGGCCATACGCTCACCCACCAATCTAGAGATAAGGAAACACTATCTCTCCAAGACTTGCTTATGCCCTCAGCCCACCCCATCAAAAAAATCCTAAAGACCCTAATGGTTTTTTTTCAAATGATCGCAACAAATGTATCTATTTGTAGAGAGCACGCCTTGGAATCCACCAATTTCATTAGCCACCGGACCAAATAAACATTTTACTGTAAGACACCATATGACTTGTCAAACAAAGAACATCAATTTATCTCTTGTTCTGCGAACTCTGTCAGAATTCCAATACATGGTGAAACAAAAAATTCACTCAGAAAACGTTTCTATCATGCATAGATCTCACATCAAGAACAAACATCGGGACTCTAGTCACGCAACATTTCAACCTGTCCCAACCACACCCTAGCTAACATAAATGCATGGTGATAGAAAAAGATTTTTCAGACAGCCACACGCCACAGAATTGAAGGGAAAAATTCTGGCTACGCAAATTGAAAACCTCCATCGCTTTCGGACTCAACTCCTACAATAACTGTTTAATTTCTACGCCGCTTGACTCCTTTTGCTCCCTCTACCAAATCCCCCCCCCCCCCCTTTTTAACCCCCCCCCCCCCCACACACACATACACCCACACACACAAACTCACTCTACACTCACTCACACTAACACACTCTCATATACCACACACTCCCACACGTGCGTGACGCGCGCACGCTTTTTCACACACTTACTCAGCCCCTCTTCCTCTTACTATAACGTCCCCTTTGTTTCCCCTTGCCATTTGAAAAATTTGCCTGTACGAGCAATCCTTTTCCTTTTAGCTTCTGTTTTTAAGACAGTGAATTTTATCAGCGTCTTTATGTACAAATGTTGTGTGATCGCCGGCCCAGTCAAATCACCACTGAGAAGGCATTAAAGCCGAAAATTTGGAACTTTTTATCGTCTGTTGTGGTTTTAAACTCTCTTGTTATATATATATATAAATATAATATATATATATATATATATATATATATAATATATAGATATATATATATATTTATATATAATATATTATATATGTGTGTGTGTGAGAGTGTGTGTGTGTGTGTAGGTGTGTGGCTTGTGTGTGAGTGTGTGTGTGTGCGTGTGGCGTGTGTGTGTGTGTGTGTTTACCGGCCTGCGCGTGTGTTTGATGTGTGTATGGTTATGCTTTCGTGGCAATGTGTGTGTATGTGTGTGTGTGATGGAAATGAAGATTAGACTATGAAGAAAAACAGAGGAGAGAGAGAGAGAGAGAGAGAGAGAAGAGAGAGAAGAGATAGAGAGAGAGAGAAGAGAGAGACGGACTTCATATTTTCAAGTAGTCCACATACATTACGTCCATGCTCCTCCCATAGTATATGTCGTCTGGAAAGTAAATACGGAAACAGACACAAACAGATTGAACGTAAGATTTCAGTTAACCCAGAACGTCGCCAGCATAATCAATAACGTAAGGCCAGGATAAACAATACCTTTGTTGTTCGTTAATGAAGACGTCATAGATGGCAGACTGTTTGCTGGAAAGTTCCTTTTAAGAAGAATCCTTACCCGTCTTGCTGTACGAGGTGGGCAGCGCTGATACGGCCTCGACGTGTCGGCTGGCTAGAAACAACATGATTAATTAACGACTTTTTTTCCTCTTTTTTGTTGTTCTCATCCCAGTTCTTATAGAACAGGGAGTACTTTAGAACGGGAACGAAAGAAATGCTGTCTTGTGTGTGTCTTTTCTGTCCCTGTCTGTCTGTCCGTCCGTGGTCAAAATTGTTCCACTCGCTCCAGACAAAATACTACTGAGCCGATCTTTCTCTGAAAAGTTGTAGTATGTTCATTATTGGTCACGGATGATGCCCGATGTTTTAGTTTACCGTTATATCTGATACTAATTGCTATAACTGGCCATAACGGTTTTCTTCTTTATGGAATATCCTCAGAAAGTACTTGCCGATCTTCTGAAAATTTTGTAGGATGTTCACTATGGGTCACATACGATGGCCATGTTTACCAAATAGCCGTTACTAATCGGCTATAAACGGCACAAAACGTTTTTTTTTCCACTTTATGGAATATCTCACGTTATTCAAGATAAACTGGGAGTACGTTTATATCTTTGCATCTTTTTTTTCTTCTTCCATCGTTCGCAGCGTGGGGAGGGGAGAAGGCGATGAGCGAAGCTCGCTGAAGATGGGTTCTATGTGTTGCGACATTGACTGGGTGGCATCGTGTTGCAGCGCATGTGCAAAAGGCGAGCATAGGCTTTTCCCTGAAGTCGGGGTAAAGAGGGCATGATAAGCAGAAAGTGTTATTCGCCACCCTCTGCCGAAGAGGTTATACCTCATCGCATGTCGATTGTTTGTTTTGCTTTCGTCGGAGCAAGATCACGATTTAAAAAAACCCCAAAAAACAGCGAGCCCGGTTTTTGGAACGACACCTGTGAAAAGGTGGAAATTGGTGCCCGTGACGAGCCGGTTAATTTTTTTTGTTTTGTGGGGTGGTGGACCCCGTAGTGCGATCCGATAATAGCATTTTTTTTTAAAACACAAATCCATCTGTAGTAATTTTACAGAGTACTACAATATATATATATAAATATAGAATGCTGAACAATTAAGTAGTGGGGAAAACAAGTGCAGGTTAACAATTCTTCAGTCGTTATAGTAATGACTTAGCAAAGATTTGAACTTAAAAAAAAAAAAATTGAAGATGAAGA
>CM031602.1:68722505-68727505 GCA_018398815.1 Conus ventricosus
CTGCTGAGTCTGTATATATCACAGTCTGTGCGCGATGATTGCGTCGTGCTGGAAGGTCACAGCATCCATCGTCTGAATCTTCCTCACGCTCGTCTGCACGTTCGGCCATCTCTTCATTTTCAGACCCAGGCAGCACTGGTGCTACTGTCTGTGGGCTCGTGTCAAATACTGGGTTTGGGGTTCCACTCTTGTTTTACATCCCCAGTACTGAAATTTCGTGTCGTTTCCGAGTGTATCGCGTCTCTAGCGCCGTTGTGTTTTCTCCTCTGTAAAATAAACTTGGAGGGGTTGGGAGAAAGAGCGAAATGGTGGGGGAGGTGTGGGGTGGGGGTGGGGGGAGGGATGGGATGAAGATGAACTTAACTTTTTGTTCTCGACTCATTGAATTTCTGTGTGCCTCGGCTGTTCTCCTGCCCTTTCTTCGGCACACAGCAGTGTCACTGGGAGTTGACCGAGAAGGTTGGCTTGCTGATTTCAGTCTGAGCACGCACAGCTCTGTGGTGGGTGGTTCTGTCTGCACTCCCAGTTTGAACGAAGACAATGACATTTCCTGCATTACGGTGGTGAGGGGACTAACTGTCTGAAGGAGACGGTAGACCATGCACGGGCATATCGAACAACTTCCGGCTGAATTTAGCTAACTTTTTGCTTTGTTGTCAGAAAGCCGTCTTGCGGGCAGCCAAGCAAGGGAAGCTACTCCACAGAGAGAGAGAGAGAGAGAGAGAGGAGAGAGGTTCGCTGAATCTCCTCATTACATCACTGAGAGGTGCTGTGAAACCAGTGGGAAAAAAAGTGGACAGACTTCTCCCTACTTTTGTATACTTTGACCAACAGGCTCCAATACTTCTCTCCCCCCCCCGCCCCTCCTCTCCCTCTCAGCTCTCTTCACACCCCGCTCCTCCCATCACCTCCCCGCCACACCTCTGCCCCCCCCCCCCCCCCCCCCCACGCCTCCGTCTCCTGACACAACATAACGCAGACAGCTACAACCACTGACAGAAACGACACCAGCATCGCCGTGAAGCCGCCTCCGCCAGCCTGCACGGCCCGCGTGCCATTCACTACACTCACGCGCACGCTCGCGCGCGCGCGCACACACACACACCACACACACACACACACACACACACACCACCACACACCACACACGCACCATACACACACACACACACACACACACCACACTTCCTGCACCACTCTCTCTCACACACACGCACGCACGACGACCACACACACTGCACCACGCGCCACAGATCCACCCCTCTCCATCTCACTCTCTCTCCACACACGCAGCGCACGGACGACTCATATCACGCACCCGGCACAGCCGATGGCCCATATAAATTCTGCTCCCCCCCACTGCTTCCTCCACCACCCAGCGGCGGCGACTTGCATGTATCATGCGCGGCCCCGCCCTAGACCTCTTTGCGCTACCTCCTCCCACCTCCCTTCCTCCATCCCGTAGCTTGACCATTATATCCCACTTACTCCCAAGTCCCCTCCCGAACAGTCCAGCGATCTTGCTGGTGGGAGAGATCGACTCCTGTCCTCGGAGAGGTGGACGGGTGTGGGGAGGGGGATTTATCATGTGCGTCGGTCGGCGGGTGGGTTGGTCAGCGTTGAGTGGACGGAGGGGCAGAGGATGATGAACGAACTTGGGGCGGGGGGAGGACAACGTGTTTGTGAACAGTTGGTTGCGCCTCCATTGGTGTGGGTCATTTTGTGTTGGGGCCCCGCGTGTGAGGATATAGTGCATGGATTGGTCCCGGAGAAAAGTTGCAGGCCTGTTGTGGTGGGGGGGAATGTTTTTTTTTTTTTTTTTTTTTTTTTGTCGCGGGAGGAGAAAAAGAGTGTTGGAGGCATTCAGTGATATGCATGTGTATTTTTGTTGGTTTTTTTTTTTTTTTTCAAACTGCTGTGCATCTCAAAGTTTTAAGTGATGTTAGCACACCAAGGTGGATTTTTTTTTTTAGACGTAGTGTGACACACGGTGGACATCACGTACTGTTGAATGCGGTTGAAGTGATCTAGAACTGTTGGTGATTAAGGAAAATGTGACCGTTTGGTTTGAAGTATTTTTTTTTATGACACATACACGTGCGCGCACGCACAAACGCACGCACGCATGCACGCACGCACGCACGCACGCACGCACGCACGCACGCACGCACACACACACACACACACACACACACACACACACACACACACACACCACGCGCGCGCGCGCGCGCGCATGCGTCCGCACACACACACACACACACACACACCACACACACACACACACACACACACACACACACACATACCACACACACACTCGCACACATATACATACACATGCACGCACGCACACACACACACACAGAGGCACATACACAGATACAAACACACGCGCGCGTTCCCGCGCGCGCGCGTACGAACACACACACACAAACACACTGAACACACACACACACACACACACACACACACACACACACCACACACAACACACACGCCGCACGCCACGCACGCACAGCACGCACCACCACGCACGCACGCCACGCACGCACGCGCGCCACGCACACACACACACACACACACACACACACACACACACACACACACAGGTGAGGGGATGGGGATGCCGAGGGCAGTGGATAAAGCGTGGTGTGTGTTAACTGAACTTATCTCGTGTTGTTCCAAATGTCAAGGAAGCTGTTCGGTACTTGATATAGTTTGCATTGCTTTCCTTACTTTTACTTTCCGTTCTCGTAAGCCTGCTTTGTTCAATATTTTGTCTTCTTTCTTTCTTTTTTTCTTTTTTCTTTTCATTTTTTTTTCTTCTGATCATCCTTTTGTTCCTGAGCTCTTTTCCTCTTCTTTTCTTTTTCTTTCTTTCTTTGCTTTGTTCACTTTTCCCCTTTCTTTTCTTTCTTCTTCTTCTTTTTTTTCTTCTTTCTTTCTTTGCTTTGTTCTTTTTTTCCCTCTTCTTTTCTTTTCTTCTTTCTTTTTTTCTTCTTTCTTTCTTTGCTTTGTTCACTTTCCTCTTCCTTTTCAAGGTTTCTGTACAAATCTCCCAGTGTCGAACGAAGCGCAAAATGTGCTGCGACATGAAAGTTGGTTTCAAAGCAGGGAGTATTTCTTGATATCTTTATGGTCAAACGGACCACATGCATCTGAAGCAGTGAATATGACAGCGCGCATACTTTTTAAAAAAAAATCTTTTCGGTTGGACAAGAATTTTATTTTATTTTATAAAAATCTGTTTAGTTTTTCCCTTTTGAATCCCGCACTTTAGACACAGAAATAACATGTAGGAAAGCGGCCAGTGAACGACTGAAAAGAATATTTTGTTTACTGACCACAGATATGCCACAATAAACAAGAAAACAGGTATTTGCTTCTCAGTCTAGAAATGGAGCCATGTAGACATGGATCCATCAATTGATGTGTTCTGCGACTCACCACAGAAACGGGCAGTAATATTTGCTAGTTGCCATAGAAGCCGGGATCACAACCACCCACACCAACCACACCACACACACACACACACACACACACACACCCCACACACACACACACACACACACACACACACACACACACACACACACACACACACACACACACACCACACTCCTTGTTTCTTCTTCTTCAGTGTTTCTCCTCCTCCCACCCTCCTCCTCCTCCTCCCCTCGCACTCCTCCGCCCCTCCCCTCTCCTCCTCCTCCTCCTCCTCCTCCTCATCCACCGCTTCCTCTTCCTCCGACCTTCTTCTCATGGTATATTCCTCAGTAATCTGTGTACAAATAATGTTTGCATTTTGTATTGGCCGCTGAGACGAAAACAGGATGTTGTTGTGAGGCCGCTGAGAGGAGGTCCTAGCAGGCCAGAAGGGAGATGACCGTGTCATGGGAGAAGTGGTCGCCCCCTTGCAGGTGGTGGACAGGGGAGACAACACTGTTCTCATCGATGTATACTCATCGATCACTGCCCTCAGGTGGATGACTTGATGGTATCGCTTCCTTCCCCCCCCCCCCCCCCCTCCCCGATGCGTTCCCGTTGTGTCCCAGTCTTCAGCGATAGGCCAATGTCCTGCCTTCAAACACACACCGATTGAAGGAACGTCATAGACAGGCAGACAGACAGACACTTAACACACAACACACACACACACACACACACACACACACACACGACCGCAAGTTGCAAGGAACTTCACAGACAATAAAAAGACAGGCGCGCGCGCGCGCACACCACACACACACACACACACACACACACACACACACACACACACACACACACACACACACATATATATTAATAATATATATAATGTCAATCATATATATAATAAATGAACTTCATAAACAAACACACAGACACTCCTCTCTCAATATATATATATATATATATATATATAT
This sequence comes from Conus ventricosus, assembly GCA_018398815.1. NCBI lineage: Eukaryota > Metazoa > Mollusca > Gastropoda > Neogastropoda > Conidae > Conus > Conus ventricosus. Next base: position 68,726,918 of record CM031602.1, read on the forward strand.
ATATATATAATATATATATATGAACTTCAATTACAAACACACAGACATCTCTCTCTCTTTGTGCATTATGTATGTATGTATTATGTATGTTGTATGTATGTATGTGTTGTGTGTGTGTTGTTGGTGTGTGTGTGTGTGTGTGTGTGTGTGTGTGTATGTGTGTGTGTGTGCGCGTGTGTGTGTGTCGTGTCTGTCTGTTTGTCTGTCTATCTGTCCCTCTCTGTCTGTCTGTGTCTACACCTAAAGAAAAGCGACACAGGGGAACACACGAGACCAAATGTCAACAGCTTTGTTTCTGATTGCGCTTCTCTCCGTTGACAGTGTGTTTCTCAGCTGCCATTCCTGCGCCCGGTGGTGATGTCTGTGCGGAGGAACAGCTACCAAAAGAAATCGTGTCTAATCGTTCTCAGCCGTGGGTTTTGTTTGTTTCACCGGCACCAGAAATAGGCGTTGTCTGAAAAGCATACGAAGCGCTCGGAATATTCAATCCCCCTTACTTCTTTGTCAGCCTGTCTGTCTGTCTGTCTTTGTTTCGGCAACAGTGTTGTCATGTCTCTCTGTCGCTGTCGCTGTCTGTCTGTCTCTTTT
>CM031602.1:68732505-68742505 GCA_018398815.1 Conus ventricosus
TCTGGACTGTGAAGGATGTACCCAAACCGTCAGTCACAACGTTCTGTAAGACAGGCCTCTCTGGACTGTGAAGGATGTACCCAAACCGTCAGTCACAACGTTCTGTAAGACAGGCCCTCTGGACTGTGAAGGATGTACCCAAACCGTCAGTCACAACGTTCTGTAAGACAGGCCCTCTGGACTGTGAAGGATGTACCCAAACCGTCAGTCACAACGTTCTGTAAGACGGCCCTCTGGACTGTGAAGGATGTACCCAAACCGTCAGTCACAACGTTCTGTAAGACAGGCCCTTGGACTGTGAAGGATGTACCCAAACCGTCAGTCACAACGTTCTGTAAGACAGGCCCTCTGGAACTGTGAAGGATGTACCCAAACCGTCAGTCACAACGTTCTGTAAGACAGGCCCTCTGGACTGTGAAGGATGTACCAAACCGTCAGTCACAACGTTCTGTAAGACAGGCCCTCTGAAGACACACTGGGTATCAGATCCTTTTCGTTTTTCGGTTGACGCGCACCTCTACTTTTGGATGGTTTTGACGTGTCAGTACTTGAGATGTCCGTTTCTAGAACAGGAGGTATGTAGGTTGTACGGGGGGGGGGGGGGGGGGGGGGGGGTCATCACTGAATTGTGGGGTGGGCCTGGGGCGGAGGGTCCTGGAATTTGTGTGTGAGTGGAGAGGAAGGTGTGAGAGTAGTGAAGGTGCAGGGGTTCTTAAGGCTATGTGGGCAGGGGGTTCGGGAAAGAGGGGGAGGGGGGGGAAGAGGAGGGGCTGTAGATCTAGGATTTTAAGGTTTCCATGGAGAATGATGTTCCTCTGGCCAAACTGGCCTGGCGGGAAAGACGCCAATCTCATGTGCAAGGTCTGCATTTCGATTACCCCTGAGACAGCCAGCATGGAAGACCCCCCCCCCCCGATCTTTTGGAGGAGATTGTAAGCTGAGGTCCTTCATGTGCACGCATACATGAAAACAAACATTGCAGTCACGTTAAATCCCATTCGACCATTGGGAGAAGAGCACGCCATGGTGTGCCGGTGGAATGGAAGACACGACAGTCAGAACACGTCATTACTGATGGAAGACACGACAGTCAACACACGTCATTACTGATGGAAGACACGACAGTCAGAAACCGTCATTACTGATGGAAGACACGACAGTCAAACACGTCATTACTGATGGAAGACACGGCAGTCAAAACACGTCATTACTGATGGAAGACACGGCAGTCAAAACACGTCATTACTGATGGAAGACACGACAGTCAACAGACGTCATTGCTGATGGAAGACACGACAGTCAAAACACGTCATTACTGATGGAAGACCGACAGTCAAACACACGTCATTACTGATGGAAGACGCGACAGTCAACACACGTCATTACTGATGGAAGACGCGACAGTCAACACACGTCATTACTGATGGAAGACGCGACAGTCAAAACACGTCATTACTGATGGCGTGTTTGAACACCATACCGAAGACGGAATGCGGTTGCCTTTAGGGTTGGCTTGAACACGGACGCTTACGCAAAAACCTTCCATTGGTGAACTTCTTGAGCTGCTGCCGAGGAAGGAACAAAGAAAGGAAGACAAAAGAAAGAAAGTCACAAGGCAGCTGCACTCCCTGATGGGTCTGCGGAAAGGAAGAATTGTTCCTGTAGCTGGCTTGTACAGGTAGGAAGGAGACAGGACGACCGGTGAATTGTCCCTGTAGCTGGCTTGTACAGGTAGGAAGGAGACAGGACGACCGGTGGAATTGTCCTTGTAGCTGGTCTGTACAGGTAGAAGAGACAGGACGACCGGTGGAATTGTTCCTGTAGCTGGCTTTTACAGGTAGGAAGGAGACAGGACGACCGGTGAATTGTCCTGTAGCTGGTCTGTACAGGTAGGCAGGGACGACCGGTGGAATTGTCCCTGTAGCTGGTCTGTACAGGTAGGCAGGAGACAGGACGACCGGTGAATTGTCCTGTAGCTGGTCTGTACAGGTAGGCAGGACGACCCGGGGAATTGTCCCTGTAGCTGGTCTGTACAGGTAGGCAGGACGACCGGTGGAATTGTCCTGTAGCTGGTCTGTACAGGTAGGCAGGACGACCGGTGAATTGTCCTGTAGCTGGTCTGTACAGGTAGGCAGGACGGACCGGTGAATTGTCCCTGTAGCTGGTCTGTACAGGTAGGCAGGACGACGGTGAATTGTCCTGTAGCTGGTCTGTACAGGTAGGCAGGACGACCGGTGAATTGTCCCTGTAGCTGGTCTGTACAGGTAGGCAGGGACGACCCGGGGAATTTTCCTGTAGCTGGTTGTACAGGTAAGCAAGGAGACAGGACGACCGGTGGAATTGTCGAGCTGATCTTGTTGCAGGGTTGGGGTTGGATGTGTAGGAGGATGTTGAAGTCACCTCTCCATGGAGGCACTTGTAGAGGGTCACCAGTCTTGCTGTGGCCCTTCTGTCTCTGTTGGAGTCCAGGGCAGCGGTCTGCCTGACCAGGCCTTCACACCGGCTTCTGGCGGCGCTGTGGGACCACCCAGAGGGAAACAGATGATGGTCAGCCCGATAAAGTGATGGGGATTTGTGAGAAACATGTGAAAGTGGTACACTGTAAAGTGTCGCCACGATTATCAGTTTTCAGTTCGTGTAGGAGGCGTCACCACATGCGGACTAGTCCATATACGCTCCACCTCATCTGCTAGGTTTCGAGACCACACTGCGAACGATTTAAAGCTGATGGATGAATGAATTAGTCACTAAGCTGAGAAATTTAAGACGAGGCCCTATGGCTACGATTTAGCAGATGTCTGAACTGCGCATTTGCCCAACGCGATGATCAGACCATGCCGTGAAGCTGCGGATCCCCCAACGAAGCGTGTGACTCAGGCCTGGTGAAGTGTTCGAGACTGTTCAGTGGAGCCAATCTCAACAGTCGGACATTACTGGCAGAGACATCACAGCTAGCTCGGAGGAACAGGTCTGCAAAAAATGGACAACTTGTCACTGGGATTGAGAGGAGACATTGCGAGTGAATCCAAGCAACAAAGAGACTGTTGACAATCGAAATCTTGAAGGAAAAACAAGACAAAAACAAAAACAAAACACAAAACGAACTCGTATAATTACGACAACAGTGACGATTGTGCACAAAGCTATTCCACGATGATGACAATACACCACGGCTGTTATCTGCTTTGTAATAAAGTTTCCTTCCGCGATATGGATTTTTTGGTCATGATGATATTTCATGTCATTCTAAATCATTCGTTGCTTTTGTTGTTCATGTGATACTTACCGCCAAAGCTTCACCCTGTGAATAAGCTAAAAAGCTGGACCATAGTAAATCATTAACTGTCACTCTCAGTCTGTCTGTATGCCTGTCTGTCGGTGTGTCTGTCTGTGTGTCTGTCTCTCATGACCGAACATTTTTCATAAAACTGAGTATCTGTCTGTCTGTCTGTCTGTCTCTCTCATGACCGAAATTTCTTCATAAAACTGAATCTCTGTCTCTGTCAGTCTCTGTCTCAGTCTCTCCCCCCTTGTCTCTCTCAGTTTCTCTGTCTCTGTCTCTCTGTCTTTGTGTCTCGTTCTCTCTGTCTCTGTCTGTCTGTCTGTCTGTTTTTTTTCTCTTGTGTTTCTACCCACCCCATTATCCTCAATCTGTCTCCGCACATGACAAAATCGACTGCTGACGATCAGGTAAATGCCACTGAAAATGAGCAGACAGAATCAGAGCGAGAGTTCAGGGATTCTGTGAAGTTCAAAACAAAAAAGTGAAATGGCAGTCTATGCACGTATTCATTTGTATGAAACCAGTTCACTCTGCAAGGTAACAGGCCTCACGCACGCATGTATATTGTAAGTACACGCACACACACACACACACACCGTTTTCCATCGTTCATCCATCATTTTTTTCTCACGATCATGAGCATTGGTTTTTTCCACGCAGCACGGACACACACACACACACACACACAGAGGCACACAGAGGCACACACACAGCCATCACGATTCCCGCACATGTTCACCAACACCCGAGTGCCACCCCGGCAAGGCTGGGAGTGCATCACTGGATGATGCCAGTTACCTTAATGTGTATCGCGGGCTGAAGACAACCCGCCCCACAACGAAAGAAACTTCGCTTCTGTGCCGGATTGCGAAATGTGGGGGATTCAGTTACTCGCAGCCGAGTCCTCGTGGCCACGACTGTGTTCCGTGTGTAGGTAGACAGGCAGGTGGATCGAAGGGTGTGTGTGTGTGTGCGTGTGCGTGTGTGTGTGTGTGTATGTGGAGGTGGGTATGTCGGTGCCTCTGTGAGTCCGTCACCCTGGCCTTGGCTAATCGTGCAGCTCTCGGTGAAGCTGTTCTTGGGAACATCGGAGCTGGAAACCTTAATTACCTCCACCCCACGCTTCGAAAATGAACACCGCGACCATTCGCTGCGGGCCATGTACGGATGGTAACATGTGGGATTTCACACAGGATGGAACCCGTCTTCTCAACCTTCAGTTCCTGTGTACGATCTGATTGACGCCGAGTGGCGCATTGAAGACACCGAATGTCATCATCACAACTCCAAGGAATCCAGGCAACCTTTTGCGCTGTGTACTGTTGTTCTGCTGACGAAGCGGGAATGGTGTGATGATTCAGCACAGCCGAGGTGGGTTCCTTCTGGGAAGTAAAGGGCAGATTCCGATAGGATCACGCTCCCGGGTGTGACTAAGTGTGCCGATTCTTGAACGGAAAGCAGGTTTCAGATGGGCATCGTCATCTGACGTGAGCGACCGTTGTTGTGTGGGCACGTGGGTGGAGTCGGGGAGGACGAGACGACGATCAGACCGATTCGCTGTGGAGGAGCGATACGCTGTGTACGCGCGTGTGTTGTTGTGTAGGATTTCTGCCGGTGACCCGAACTTGTGATCGGGCAGGGTTTGTGTCGGTGCCCCCAGTGCCAGGGTCAGCGGGCGGTCCTGACCATGGGTTCGCCGGCTCCAAGCGAGCCAAGTGTGCGTGTGCATGCTTTGTGGTGTGCAGAAGCACGAGCTCACCCTCAGGACTGTGCGATGACAGGTAACCCTCATTCCTGTTGTCATTGTCACATCATGTGACAGGTAACCCTCATTCGGGTTGTCATTGTCATGTCATGTGACAGCTAACCCTCATTTCGGTTGTCATTGTCAGATCATGTGACAGGTAACCCTCATTTCGGTTGTCATTGTCAGATCATGTGACAGGTAACCCTCATTTCGGTTGTCATTGTCATGTCATGTGACAGCAAACCCTCATTTTGGTTGTCATTGTCAGATCATGTGACAGGTAACCCTCATTTCGGTTGTCATTGTCACATCATGTGTCAGGTAACCCTCATTTCTGTTGTCACTGTCAGATCATGTGACAGGTAACCCTCATTTCTGTTGTCACTGTCAGATCATGTGACAGTAACCCTCATTTCTGTTGTCATTGTCATGTCATGATAGGTACTGGACTCCCTCTCCCTGCTCCTCCACCCCCCCCCTCCTCCTTTTTTTTTCCTCGGACCGTTTTTTTTTTTTTATCTTTTCGTCAAACCCAACATCACAGGTTACAGGCTATATCCACATTTATCACCCTCAAGAGAAGATAATCTATTGACGAAAAGAAGCTGTAAGAATCATTTGCTGAGCCTTTATCCCGTCCTCAGATTGTCTTCTCTTACGGTGGTATGTGTGTGGATATTATCAGGTGACATCCCCCACCCCACCCCCTTCCTTTCTCAGTGTCGTATCGTGTGTGGAATGACATGTGGATCCGTTCTCTGTACTCATGTCAGATTACACTTGTCATGTGTTTTCATTATCAGATCATGTGACAGGTAAGCCTGTCATGTGTTTTCATTATCAGATCATGTGACAGGTAAGCCTGTCATGTGTTTTCATTATCAGATCATGTGACAGGTAAGCCTGTCATGTGTTTTCATTATCAGATCATGTGACAGGTAAACCTGTCTTGTTTTTTCATTATCAGATCATGTGACAGGTAAGCCTGTCATGTGTTTTCATTATCAGATCATGTGACAGGTAGCTTTTCGTATTTCATTATCAGATCATGTGACAGGTAAACCTGTCTATGTGTTTTCATTATCAGATCATGTGACAGGTAAGCCTGTCATGTGTTTTCATTATCAGATCATGTGACAGGTAAACCTGCCATCTGTTTTCATTATAGATCATACCAACAAGACAGGTAAATCTGTTTTCTGTTCTCATTGTCAGATGACACACGCCAAGCTTGCCAGATAAACCTGCCTTTGTTTTCATTTCAGGTCATGTGACAAGTAAGCTTTCATTGTTCGACCTGTTATAGATCATAGCAAACATGACAGTGAAGCTGTCTTCTGTTTCCATTCTCATGATCACTTTAACAGAACAGGTACACCTGCTTCTGTTTTCATTCTCAGATCACACTCCAACATACAGTTAACCTGTCTTCTGTTTTCATTCTCAATCCACTTGATGGAACAGGTGCACTTTTTTTTGGTTCAGATTCTCATATTACCTCCAACATAACAAGGTAACCTGTTTCTGTATCATTGTCAGACCACCCTACCTGACAGGTAAACCTGTCTTCTATTGCATTATTCGCCCAACAACACGAACTACGGTCATAGTCAACCTTGATACAATTACAATTCAGCCACTCTGTCGTCTAGTCCTAAAATACGGATATTTACAAGCCTTGACGGAGACGGCTAAAAAGTGTTGTCCTACTCCTTACCCATCTGGAGCAACCAATTCACGAGAGTCGGTTACGTTAAACTTCAGATGAAATTACGGTGAGGTCATCTTTCTTTTACGCACCTGGGTCAGTCTTTTGTGTGGACCTCTTAGTTGACAGAAACACAGCTAGCCTGTCTTTGAAAGCAAACTGTCTTGAGCTTGTGGTCGTCAGTTCTGAAGGATGAGGAACGGACAGACGTTCAGTTGCAGGTGTTCATGTCTTTAAACAGCTGAAGTGCCAGTTGCGGATAGACATTTGACCGTCCTTCTTTCAACCAGAGGATTTACAAACTAAGGTGTGTGAAAGAAAGAAAAAGGCTCATAAACATTACAAAAAAGATTGTTGTTGTGACCTCTAACCGTTAGACTTCGCTACGAGACCTAGGGATTAAATAACCCACATCTGAATTTTCACTTGGATCACTGAGTCCGTTTTCCAAGCTATTTCCATAAATGTGATGACTTTGTTTATAAAACATGGACCGGCATGCGTACCAGAAATCAGGTTTTTTATGAACGAATAAAGGAATAAGAAACAAACAAAACAAACAAACAAAACAAAACAAAACACCGAAACCACGGCAAGACTTTATTCCTGCAGAAAATAGTATGGGTCCATGGAGACCCATGATGTACGGCAAGGCTTCAGTCCTACGGAGAAAGTCTGGGTCTCTGGAGACCCACAACGTCCAGCAAGGCTTTATGCCTACGCGACAAGCATGGGTCAGTGGAGACCCGCCACGCACAGCTAGGCTTTTGTTTCTCCACAAAACAAACATGGGTCCCTTGACACACACGACATTCGGCGCGCAACATCTCGGTGACGTACGGCGAATGTTAAAGGTAACGCGTACCTTGTTTGCATCGACTTCTGTTAGCTACTGGGCGATTAGGAGGAAGAACTGTCTACATTGACCTGTCGAGGGCTACAGTGACTTTTCTGTTAGAACATTTCTGTCGTTACGGTACATCCAGGTTGTGTGAACACAGAAAACTTATTCCCATTTCTTCTCGTACATCTTTCAATCCAAAACACCACATATTCCGCGAATGTTAACGAAATGGCGTTAAGCTTGTCGCAGGATCGTTTCTTTTAACACAAACAAACAAGCAAACAAATCTACAAAAAACAAACAAACAAACACAGTTTGCTTCTTTCTTGCCGGGCGAAAAAAATGGTACGGCCTACCTATGTACGCAGCAGGGATAAAAGCAAAACGACAAGTAAATTCATACATTTTTTTTCACAAAGAGAATGATATTTCATACAGCTTCGCCCTTCCTAAAAGAAATAGAAATATTTCTGATAATCCTAAGTTCAATCCCTCCACCACCCTCTACCCACAGCCCCACCACCCCCTATTCAAAAACACATCAGATAACGTGTATGGTCCTGGTTCTGGTCCTCACATCTCAGAGCGACTAAAGTGGATTGAGAAGTCGTTTCAAACACGGCTTCCTGCCGCCAAATGATAGGATCGTGTTTTTTTTTCTTTTTTTTAGTTATACACTGATTTGCACATGTCTGATATTTTCAGAACATTGAGAACGTTTTCTAAACAAAACACACTTTCAACTTTTACAAAATTTCCGCACGATGATGTGGAAATCATTGTAGAGCGTCAAACTACAATTTTGCTAATTTCCCTTTCTATCACTGTATAAGAGATCTTATTTCTTTTTTCTTATCTGTTAAAGATTAAAGACAGTTTTAGTACAGTAGATGTGAAGAATGCTGTACAAACTGATTTGACACAAAAGCTAAACGGCCATACCATTTGACAGACACTGTGTTCTGAGGTGAAACATGTCAGTACGGTTAGAAAGGACATCTTGACTGAGGACGGGTTACTTTAATTAAACACAACGGTGGATTAGTAATATGTATTTGTATTGTTTATGTCGATACTTAAGAACGTTTTGAGTGTAACTAATTCAATGTAATGTTTAACGGAAAAAGAGCTACGTTAGTACAGAATAGAACGGTTAGGGAAAAACCCCAACCGGTCCAAGTCACTTCGTCGCTCAGTGTCGGATCAATCATTGAAAGCCCAGTTTTACTGTTGTATCTGTCACACCTACCGTTCCCTCCCAACCTCAGCCTCACATTTTGACCAACCTATCCACAGCCACAAACAGGCTCGTCATGTAGCAGTCCCAGCACCGACAATCAACGGGGACCTGTCAATATAAGTTGTTGTAAGGCAACCCACTGGAGGAGATCCTGTACTGCTGCCAAGTTGCCCGGTGTTCAGTGTTGCTGATTATGTTCGAGTATACGCAGTATACCATTAAGCAAGTCCGGCTACAAACAATAATTGCTAAGTCCCAGCATTGGTGTGTGTGGGCATTCTCCTCCGGAGGATTCCACCACATCTGTCCGACAGTCCCTGTGACCTTGGCCAAGTTCTCAAGGACATGGACGAGGAGAAAAAAAAATCAAAACTGAGTTCATCATTAGAGTCCGGAATGAAGGACCACAGAATGTAATACTGTTTGAAATGCTGATCAAGGGAGATGGGTTCGTCAAGTTGATACTGAGCATTCCATTCTGATCTGCGACCACACAAGACAGAGCTGGACTCCGCACTCCCTGTCATAATGTCCAGACCATCAGGCAGGCCTATGAAAGACAACAGCTGGTCAGAAAGTAGAACAACACGCTGTAAGACACCTCACTAGGAGGATTACACCTGGTCGTTCCAGTCTTTCCACTGGAACCCTGCATGCTCAAGGTTAGGTTGGGCTGGCCGGGTCCACAAAATCCCAGAAATGAATCTCTCTGACGGGCCAGGAAGCCATTATTACCCAGCCGGTAGCCACCATGCTGACCACTACGTCACGGCGGCTGGGCATTCTAAGCTGCCTGTCTACCCGGTCAGAGTCTGCCGACAGGGTTGCAGCCAAATCTGTTTTCTGTTCTCACTATTTGACTGTCAAATACAGATTCATTAGTAAAAAAATAGATGTATGATGCTAGGGCAGTGCTTCGCTTTTTGTTTTGTAATGGTGAGGTCTGTAGCCTTCATTCTGTGCATTTTTAGACTCGTATGTGTGGGCATGAGTGTTCAGATGTGCAGAGAGCGTGTTGGTTGATTGAGTTAAAAAAAAAAATTAATCTCCATCACCCTCTGATGAAGATTTTAGGCCAAGAGAAGGCTCGCATCGAGAAGAATTTGATTCGAATATTTCGTTGTGTAAATTCTGTTTTGTTTTCATCCCTGTCTCATCTGTTTGCATGTTTATTATAA
>CM031602.1:68750005-68752505 GCA_018398815.1 Conus ventricosus
CTTGGAAGCGTTTTGTATACTCCGTGAGGTCCGATTGTCTTGAGACCACGGGCCTCATTAGGATTTGAGAGTTAGTCTGTGAACTCTCTGAATGATCCGTGTTTCTTGTGGCTCATTGGTAAAGCAGGGCGGTACCTGTCCGAGAGGCTGACAGCTGCCAGCTGACAGCAGGTCTGGTCTTGGGAGGAACGTGCGGTCAGCGACCCAGCTGTTCATTTCTAACCGTGCACTAGGGATTTTATACTTCCAAACAGGCCGGTTCCCAGGAAATATCATTCCTAGTTGTGCACTAGGGATTTCATACTTCCAAACAGGCCGGTTCCCAGGAAATATCATTCCTAGTTGTGCACTAGGGATTTTATACTTCCAAACAGGCCGGTTCCCAGGAAATATCATTCCTAGTTGTGCACTAGGGATTTCATACTTCCAAACAGGCCGGTTCCCAGGAAATATCATTCCTAGTTGTGCACTAGTGATTTTATACTTCCAAACAGGCCGGTTCCCAGGAAATATCATTCCTAGTTGTGCACTAGGGATTTTATACTTCCAAACAGGCCGGTTCCCAGGAAATATCATTCCTAGTTGTGCACTAGGGATTTTATACTTCCAAACAGGCCGGTTCCCAGGAAATATAATTCCTAGTTGTGCACTAGGGATTTCATACTTCCAAAACAGGCCGGTTCCCAGGAAATATCATCCCTAGTTGTGCACTAGGGATTTTATACTTCCAAACAGGCCGGTTCCCAGGAAATATCATTCCTAGTTGTGCACTAGGGATTTCATACTTCCAAACAGGCCGGTTCCCAGGAAATATAATTCCTAGTTGTGCACTAGGGATTTTTATACTTCCAAACAGGCCGATTCCCAGGAAATATAATTCCTAGTTGTGCACTGGGGATTTCATACTTTCAAACAGGCTGATTCCGAGGAAATATAATTCCTAGTTGTGCACTAGGGATTTTATACTTCCAAACAGACCGATTCCGAGGAAATATAATTCCTAGTTGTGCACTAGGGATTTTACACTTCCAAACAGGCCGATTCCCAGGAAATTTAATTCCTAATTGTGCACTAGGGATTTATACTTCCAAACAGGCTGATTCCGAGGAAATATAATTCCTAGTTGTGCACTAGGGATTTTATACGTCCAAACAGGCCGATTCCCAGGAAATATAATTTCCTAATTGTGCACTAGGGATTTATTCTTCCAAACAGGCTGATTCAGAGGAAATATAATTCCTAGTTGTGCACTAGGGATTTTATACTTCCAAACAGGCTGATTCCGAGGAAATATAATTCCTAGTTGTGCACTAGGGATTTTATACTTCCAAACAGGCTGATTCCGAGGAAATGTAATTCCTAGTTGTGCACTAGGGATTTTATACTTTTAAACAGGCCGATTCCCAGGAAATACCTATCACGTTTATAGTACTTCATTCACCGACATTAGGTTGGCGCTGAGAAGAACAGCTGTTTTTTTTTTTGTTTTTTTTTTTGGTCAGGTTTTAGATTTGTGGAAAAGACGTGTGACGTTCATCGGTACTGATATTTTAGTGATGTAAAGTGTGCTTTTTAGTCACTGAAATTTAAACGCTCGTACTTTGTTTTATTTGTTGATTTGATGGTAGTCTCCTTTTTTTATTTTATTGGCAATGAACGTGTGCGGTATTGTAGTAGAGTCACCCGCTCACCACAGAGAGGAAAGGAATCCAGCATCCTGAACCTGGAAGCAGAGAGAGCACAGTCTTGAAGCTGGAAGCCTGCTCCAGCACAATTTGTTTCCCACAGTATTCATTTCCCCACATCTAAAACAATCAATCATGCACACAACATTAACAGATGTTTAGGACCTCGTCTTCTGTGCTACTTCAGTGGGATTATCCCCCCTCCCCTCCCAACGCCGCTCATTCCGGCCTCTCGTCCACAGCCATGTCCCGGCTTGTCCTGCCAGAACCCCGGCACCGGCAATCCACAGGGAGCAGTCCGTGTCCAATCGTCGTGAGGCAACCCACCAGAGGAGACACTGCAGTGCTGGCGAGTCACCTCGGTGATGTTCAGTGGTGCACATTCTGATCCAACACACACAGGTCACCATCTGTTCCCCTTCTACTGACGACAATGATAGCCAACTCGCAGTGCCAGCATGTGCCAGCGTCGCTGTTCAGAGGGCACTGCCACATCCCTCCAACGACAGTCCCCAAGAACGTGCCGATGCCGGCATCCTCCACCAAGGGTATAGACATGGGAGGCAACTAAAACTTGGGTCACCTCGGGAACGGGGCATGAAGGGACGCTGAATTTGAGACTTAAAAAAATTCTGCTCGAACAGGAAGAGGAGGATGAAGATGATGTTGTTGACTTCCATTCTGAACTGAGACTGCATGATATTGCGGTACTCTCTGCATGATATTGCGGTACTCTACACTTACTGTCATAATATATCCGGGCGTTTACCCAGGCCTGAGAGATAGAGACATCTGCGGTGTTGGCCAGGAAATTT
>CM031602.1:68760005-68780005 GCA_018398815.1 Conus ventricosus
ATGGAACTATCGCCCCGAGAAGTGCCGCCACCCCGGCATCTCCACCCCACCCCACTAGCTGAGCAGACAGTCAGGCATACTGTGCCATCACTGACCTCTGGCAGTGAAATGGTCTGGCGACCACACAGACAGTTAGACATACCGTGCCATCATTGACCTCTGGCAGTGAAATTGTCTGGCGACCACACAGATTTCACGGCCCCGCGCCATCCCCATCCCTCTGGAGCTATCAGAGCAGCCACAATCCAGCTCTGGAGCGTCGTTAGCCCCTGGCCACGGCCCCCCCCCCCCCCCACTCCAACAGACAATGACGTCACAGCCGTCAGCGGATGATGTTGTCTTAGAGCAGCTCGGTCGGTCCTGGTTCTCAGGCGACAAAGGCTTACTACGATAATCAGTCAAGATGGCTGTCGTCTTGCAGAGAGGGTTCAGTATGTTGTTGTCCCCCCAGCCGGCAGGACGTTCGATAATCCGTCTGGTTTGCTTGCCTGTCCTGAGACCTTCACATTACCATATGTTACCCTTGTCGCACAGTTCACGCCGATGTCACTCGGTGTTAACACTGGTTCTGACTCCATTCCCCATACAGTCCTTCGAATGAGACTATAAACCGAGGTTCCGTGTGTGAACGCACGCACAACATCTTGCACACACACGTAAAATCCCATCACCAACTTTCGGAAGAGAAGGCCAGTTTGGCCGTTGGTATGAATGACACGTTACACATAGCATGCACCTTCCCGAAGATGGAGTATGGCTGCCTTAATGGCGGGATAAAAAACGGTCATACACAGAAAACTCCACTGCCTGTCTATACAAGCAGTGTCCGCAGCAGTATCAGCCTGCGTACGCAGGAAGAAAGAAAGAAAGAAACTGCGGCAGATCAGTCAAGCGTGTATCAGTTGGGTTCTTATTCGAGCTGTAGTGGCACATTCTTTGTGTGTGTGTGTGTGTGTGTGTGTGTGTGTGTGTGTGTATGTCTGAGTCCACCCACCAACGTGTACCCTTCCTTCAGAAAGAAGATATAGTAAGCTGGACTATAAATACGAGTGGACTACACGTGCGCGCGCGTGCGCGTGTGTTGTTATAAACCCCAAATTATCAGCTCAAATGATGGTGTCATGCCGAATATTACTTCTTTTAAAGAGTCTCGCAAAAGTGGCGCCATGATTGTGGACAAGAATATGTCCCGTTTTTCGGGGCGCGGCTCCTTTGTGCCGTGGACAGATTTATCATGCGGGGGCGGAAGTGGGGGGGGGGGGGGGGGGGGGGGGGGGGTGAAGGGCTGAGAGGGGTGGGAGGTGGGGAGGGCGGTTATGACATGGCGCCATATTTGGCCCTGACAGGAAGCGGAGACACCCGAGGCCTGCACAACGGGAGATAGATGACGCCGCCACGCTGATCGGGTCGGGCCGAAGAGGGGGGGCTTAGTCACGTGATAACTCAGGTCAGCAACATATGACCTTTGCATCACCTTCACCCCCAAGTCATCGATCTTCCCGCGCAAACTCCCCCCCCCCTCTCCCCTGCCCTCGTCCACTCCCCCCCCCCTCCCGTTCCTTGTCTGCAGCATCGGCACTGGCCTTCTGAATATTGGCCGAAGCGAGGGAGAAGGTTGTTTGCGGAGGGGAGAGATTTATATGACAGACTGTCGCGTAAGGTCACGTGAACTGGTCCATCACAGGACAGGGGTTGGGGGATGGGGAGCTGGCCGGGAGTTGAGATTGATGCCCGTGATGGGGGCTCTTCGATGCGTAACACTTTGGGGGGGGAGGGGGGGGGACCATGGGAGTGGGGGGCGGAGGGCTTAAAAAGATTCCAGAGAAGGATGAAATGCATGATGAAACAACTTTGGAGTCTTCCGAGAGAAAGCAGAGAGCTGTCAACATGATTATGAAATAGTAAAAGAAGCGTTAAAAGATATCAGGGAGACGTCAACAATACGACGAAGTAGTTAAGCGAGTGTTGAAAGATAACAGAAACGTAAGAAAATTATGAAGTCGTTAGGGAGTGTTAAAAGATAACAGAGACGAAAAAAAAAAAAAAGAATTATGAAGTCGCTAGAGAGTGTTAAAATAAATATTATAACAGAGATTTAAAAAAATAATGAAGTCATAAGAGAATGTTAAACAGAATTCAGAGACGTGAAAATATTATGAAGTCGTTAGGCAGTGTTTAAAATATAACAGAGACGACAAAAGTATAAAGTAGTTAGGGAGTATAAAAAGATAACAGAGAGGTAAATTATGAAGCCATCAGGGAGTGTTAAAAGATAATAGAGAATCGTCAAAAATATTATGATTTAGTTAGGGAGTCTTAAAAGATGACCGAAAGACAGCAACAAATATCAACAAGTATCTAAGGAGGGTTAAAAGGTAACAGAGAGACGCCAAAAACATTATGGAGTAGCTAGGGAGTGTTAAAAGATAACAGAAAGGCGTAAAAAATGTTAAGTGGTTAGGAAGTGTTAAAAGATAACAGAGAGACGTCAAAAATATCATGAAGAATCTAGAGAGTGTTAAAAGATAACAGAAATACGTCAGAAATATAAAGTAGTTAGGGAGTGTTAAAAGATAACAGAGAGACGTCAGAAATATAAGCTAGTTAGAGAGTGTTAAAAGATAACAGAGACGTCAAAAATATCATGAAGAATCTAGAGAGTGTTAAAAGATAACAGAAATACGTCAGAAATATAAAGTAGTTAGGGAGTGTTAAAAGATAACAGAGAGACGTCAGAAATATAAACTAGTTAGAGAGTGTTAAAAGATAACAGAGAGACGTCAGAAATATAAAGTAGTTACAGAGTGTTGAAAGATAACAGAAGGACGTCAAAAAGATTATGAAGAAGCTAGGGAGTGTTAAAAGATAACAGAGAGACGTCAGAAATATAAAGTAGTCAGGGAGTGTTAAAAGATAACAGAAGGACGTCATAAACATCACGAAGTAGCCAGGTAGGGATTAAAGATAATTAAACAGAAATACGTCAAAAATATATAGTAGTTATGAGGTGTTGAAATATAACAGAGAGATTCCAAATTATTAAGAAATAATGAATGTACAAAGATAACAGAGAGACATGAAAATGTTATGAAATAGCTACAGTCTTGGGAAAAAAAGCAAAGAGAAGAAAAAAAAAAACCGAAAAATAACCACACAGAGAGATGTAAAAGAGATTATGAAATAGTTTGGGAATGTAATAAGAGACCAGAAAGATGCAAGCATTGTGAAATAGGACTTGAAAAAGAAAAGAAAAGGGACAGACGTAAAGTGTTATGCACTAATTAGTGAGAGTTCAAAGATAGCTGAAAGACGTAAATGTAGCAAAATAGATAGGAATGTTCAAAGATAACGAAAAGACATAAAGTTTAACAAAATATGTTGGGAGTGTTCGAAGACAGAAACGTGTTAAGAAAACAAAAAGAAGAGAGAGAGAGAGAGAGAGAGAGAGAGAAGAGAGAGAGAGAGAGAGAGAGAGAGAGAGAGAGAGACAGACAGACAGACAGACAGACAGACAGACAGACAGACAGACAGACAGACAGACAGACAGACAGACAGAGAGAAGAGAGAGAGAGAGAGAGAGAGAGAGAGAGAGAGAGAGAGAGAGAGAGAGAGAGAGAGAGATAGATAGATAGATAGATAGATAGATAGATAGATAGATGACGAATCCTAACATATAACAGAAAGACGTCAAAAATGTTCTGAAATAGATATGAAGTCTTGAACTGTAAATGACAGACGGTTTTTTTCCTTCCCTACCACACCCATCTTTTTCCTTTTTTTTTTTTTTTGCTCTTCATTCTCCCGTTGGAAGGCGAGAGCGATGCAAGGCTCACCCTTTCAGTTAACTCGTGTCAGAGCAAGAGACCATACCAGGCTTGGTGTTTTATATGGATTGTGGGCGTTCTGAATAGCCAGCAGGACTAACGTGGTATTTTATGTTTGCTCTCCTCTCTCGATTCAGTCTGCACGCCTATGGGCAGGTGATTTGATGTTCGTGTTTGCTTCTGTGGAATGGTAACGTTTTGTGCCAACAGACAAAAAAAATTCACCGTCGCAATCGTGGCTAGTTTTGCAAGAGAGAGAGAGAGAGAGAGAGAGAGAGAGAGAGAGAGAGAGAGAGAGAGAGAGAGAGAGAGAGAGAGAGAGGTTTGCAGATCAGGGTGGAAGAACTTTTTGCGCTAACAGAAAAAAAGAAAGAGTTCATTGCCACAATCGTTGCTGCTTTTGAGAAACACACACAGAGAGAGAGAGAGAGAGAGAGAGAGAGAGAGAGAGAGAGAGAGAGAGAGAGAGAGAGAGAGAGAAGTTGCAGGATGGTGGTGAGTAGAAAGGGAAACAGACCAGAAACTAATAATGTCTGTTCTGCTACCCGTCTCAAGGCCCTTACCCGGTTTTGACCGGGCAATAAAACGAATATTTATTTTTTTTAAGAAGACTTATAAAAAAAAAATAATCCCTACAAACAAACATAGTGTAGATTGCCCGTTTTTAATATAATTTACTAAATTTTAATTTCATTTTTTTGTTAACCCTGTGTTTTTCCCTGGTCATTTTCAATAAATATTTTCACGAAAATTCCAAATGATTCTGTTTTTTGAAATAAAATCAGTTTTTAATTTTTCTAAAGTTTTTTTAAAACTGATTTATTTTTGGCATAAAACCCCACACATTTTCCCCAGATTTTCCGCTGAAAGTGTTTCGAAAAGGTTTTCTTTTTAACTATGTCTCTTTTGTGAACGTCATTTAATAAATATGCTGCTTTCCCTAAAACAACTTAAAAGTTCTAACATTCATGTTTATTGCGGGGATCCTAAAATAGTCATAATTGCCTAAAAACCTTTTCTGAATCTTTTTCCATTTAAGTGTTGGGGGAAAATCACAAGGGACAAAATTTACGTAAATGTTTGAATGGGTTTAGGACAAATTTTTTTTCCCAAAACCATTCCCCCAAAAAATTTAAAATGAACATGGGGGGTTTTTGGGTCAAAATTTTAACTGCTCCAGGTTTTATAGAAAATTTAATTAATTCGTTTTTAGTTTATCTCCTCTTTTCAAACTTGTTCAGTATAATAAAATCTTGGGGCCCTAAAGGTAAGATTAACCCAATTTTCTGTAAATTGTTTTTTTTAAGTAACAGTGATTTTGTTTTTGTTAAACCCTTAAATTTTCCTCCCTTGTGAAGAACGACGTTGGTAACTTTAAGGTTTAACTTTAAAAGTTTCCCAGCAAATTTTTAATTCCTTTTTATAAGGGTATAACCCCCCAACCCCCACCCCTCCCCACATTTAAAACAGAAATTTCAATTTATTTGACGTGTCTCCTAATTTTCTGTTGGAAAAAACTGAAATTTTTTGTAGAAGTTTTTTTTTAAAATGTTTTTTTCTGTGGAGGATGTATTTTTTTTCCCCATACGGCTTTTTTAATTTCTTTCGTTTTGTCGCCCGGCATAAGATTCATGTAAAGGGCAGAGTGAATGCTTTTTAAAACTTTTTTGGGCTAAAAAATGAAAATGGGCTTTAATTTCAAATTTTATTTTCCCATTCAAAAATGGTTTAAGTGCCTTTGAGGGGGTTTTAAACTATTTTTATTCTTTTGGCCAACTTATTCCCTCTGATTGGCAGTTGTTCTGTTTAAACTTTTTTGTTGTGCCAACCCTCTTTGCGTTTATAACACCTCTTTGTTATCAAAACCTACAAAGGCCTATTCCCCGTTTTTTAAAAAGCCGAAATCTAAAAGGTTTTTAATTTAAGTTATACCCCTCACAGGCGCTAATGAAACTCCTGATTTTCTGGTCCACGCGACTTTATTTTTTAGAACAGTAATTATTTTATTTCCCAAAACAATTGTAGGTTATCACATTTTTTCAACTTTCCCTGCTTGTCTGCAATTTTTATTTTAAAATGACCCGACCCCCCCAAAACTCTTTTAAACTGAAAATTGGGGAATTGTAAATTTTAATGCAATAGCAGTTTTCCCTGAGGAAGAGTTTTAAAAAAGTTGGGGCCTTCCATATATAAGTTTTCATAGTGCTACTCGTCCAAATAAAAAATTTAAAAAAATGAATGAAATGCAAATCAGCGGTTTTTTTTCCCCATAAGTTTTTTTGTTTGGGAGTAATCTAAATTATGATTGTTAGCTCAAACCCAAATTTTAGTAGTCTTTATCAAAATAGAAACCCCCCTTCTTCTTCAGGTTTGAATGTTAACATTTTTTTTAAAATTTGATTTTTAATTTTTGAGGTAATGTCGAAGTTATCTTTGTTTTTTAGTGAGCCAAAACCCCGTAAAACCATAGGTATTTTTTAACTGGCTAATTTTGGCCCCCCTTTTTTGTCAATTTTAGAACCTTATTATTCCCCTTGGTTTGTTATTTTAAAAACCCAACGACTTTGTAGAATTTTTCAGGAGCGCGACGTTCGGGTTTCCCGCTTCTTTTCAATAGTGTTCAAAAAAACGAAGGACGGTTTGGGTTGTTTTTGTTACAAACTTTTTTTAAACAAAATAAAAATAGTGATTTAATATACTGATGCAAAATATTCTGTTGGGCCCCCTACATTTAAAATAAAAACAATGACCCCCTTGACTTGTGGAAGACAAATTTTTAAAAAAAAGGTGAGTATCATTAAGCGAATTTAACCCCCCTTTTAAAAAAAGTTTACACGCAAAAGTTGGTTTAGTCACCCGATGCGTTTTATCAAACAGTTAAATTTTTCTGTGTTTTGTGCAACAATGGGTGTGGAGTTCGTAGTAATCTTTTAAAATCACCCTGACCCTTTGGGTGAGGTCATGTAAGATTTCTTTTTTTATTACACCTTCAGACGTATTTTGATGAACCCGAGGATTCCAATGAAAAGTTTAACCTTTCGCAAAGATGAATAAAGGTTTTTAAAAGGTCTTAAGAATTTTAAATATTAATGTTAGAAGACTTTGAAAAAAAGTGGGATCTAATCAGGGCTTGGCCCCTTTTTTTTGGGGCTGACAAAAGTTAAGTATGATTGGAATCCTTTTCACTTTTTCTCTTGGACAGCTGTTCACCTGGGCCCATAGAGCAAGGATAAAACGATGGAAACTTTATCTTAGACATTCAAAGGGGGCCTAACTAAAGCGGAATAGAACAAATAAATGACTTATTCGTACT
This sequence comes from Conus ventricosus, assembly GCA_018398815.1. Taxonomy (NCBI): domain Eukaryota; kingdom Metazoa; phylum Mollusca; class Gastropoda; order Neogastropoda; family Conidae; genus Conus; species Conus ventricosus. The sequence continues at coordinate 68,767,143 of CM031602.1, forward strand.
AGTTTGGTGTTTGCTAGGTTCACAAGCAAGGAAAGTGGGCCCATATGATCCTTTATGGCTTTTGAGCAAAAAACAAACTTAGAAATTTAGGGGGATCCCATTAATTTACAGTTGTTTTCCCTTTCAAGAAAAAAAGGTACAAGATTTTTACAATAAAGATAAAATAGATTTGCTTTTGGCAGGGTTTTATGTCCCTTCTGCCCTTAGACCCCAGTAGGAACAATATAAACTCAACAATGAATTCTTGTTGCGGGAAATGAACAAGGTTGGAAAAAACACTAAATTTTGACCCATTTAAATATTGCAAGCAAAAAAAAAAAGATGCCCCCCAAGAATAAGTCATCAACCCCCGGGGCCCAAAGCCCGAAGACCGTTGAAGACGCGGACTCTGTTCGGGCCCATGAATATAAAAAGACGCGCTTTTTCTTGGATTAATGGTTGGATTACTGGTTTTTATTTACTAAAAATTAACCCAATATTAAGAAAACTAATGTCCTAAGTGCTCGGCCATAAACCAATATTTCCCGCAGTAGACAAAACCCAGAAAAAACCCCCCCAAATATACCGGAAAAAGTAGGTTTCCCGGAAATTTTTTTTTAATAAACCGCAAGATGATAAGTGTTTTTTTACCCTGATTTGTCAGGCGGGATGGAGGTGGGGGGGGAGGCACTAACCCGGAACCACCGCCGGCCTGTAATAGCCAACACCGTGTACTTATTGAAAATCCTAAGGGCCTTTTAAATAAGCTTGCAAATGTACTCCTTGTCTCTAAACAGTGTTCTTATTTTTCTGCTGGTTTGTGTCTTCATATAAAATTTTTGGATAGTTTCTCTTATTCGCTCATTGAGTTCGTAATTGTTCTGGGTTTATTTAACAACGCTTCTAGCTTGCGTCTTTCTTGTTAAAGATTTTTAGCCCTTTGGGTTATTTTTTTTTAATATAGCCCAAGTTGGCGTATCACCCTCAACGAGTTTTTCTTTTTTCTTTTTATATGTTTATTTCCCCCCATTTTTGCAAAATTGTTTTTTAATTCCCCCTTAATGGTTCTTAAAGCATGATAAGGGGCGCTATTTTGCAGGGGTAGCGGTGAGTGTGTATAGTCTTTATGCTGTTTTTTTGAAAAATGGTTTCTGTCTTTTTGTTTTATTAATTCGTCTCCGATTGATTTTAATTTTTAAGTTCCATTTTTTGATTTGGTTATCTGTCGGGGTTCCTGCAGTGTGTTTTGAATTTTTAGCAACTGCATCCCTATCTAATTTTGGTCTAACAAGCCCAAAGGGCATTTTGATCTTTAAACAGGTCTTTGTAAAATTGTACTTTGGTAAAAACTTTGATGGGTTGGTTTAGTTGAAAGGCCGAACAATTTGTGTTGATGTTTTTCCAGAAAAGGACCATTTTTTTAATTTCAAAATCATTTGGGTCAAAATTGGGGAGGTTCGGGTCAAAACTTTTGAAAAATGCCCCAACCCCCTTTCTTTTTTAAATTTCACCCCGTAATGAGAGCGTTGAGCGATGTTGTATAAAAGGGGGAATCATCATGTTGTTCCGGGTTAAACATCAAAACTTTCTTCATGCCTCCCATTTTTCTTTAAAAATTAACTTTTTATTTTTTTTTAAAAAAAAATGTAAAGCAATGCTTGATTCTTGACCCCCCCATAGAAGACTAAAAGAGCCTTTGGGCGTAAAGGGGAAATAAGCGGAATATTATTTTCCCAAATAATCCTTTATATTGATGGGATCAAATTCTTACTGTAAAATTTTCCGGACCTAGGAGAATGAAGTGATTGTGCCGGGCTCTGCGGTCTTATTTTCAAAATAAAACTCGTTTAAACAAAAAAAAAAAAAAGGGCTTGTCCAGAACTGGGGGGAAATCGTTAAGAAAATTTTTTTAAAAAACTTGAGGGGCAAAAATATTTTCTTTAACAATGCAGACATTTTTTTAAACATTCTATTAGGGGCAAAGGGAATAAAAAGGGCTGATTTGCGTTTAAAGGAATCAAAAAATGAAGAACATAAAACATAGAATGGGCCCCGGCGATATAAAACGGAAAAAAAGTATGCGCTGAAAATTTGGTATGGAAACGCTTTTCCCCCCCTTTAGATTTTGAGTTGTTAAAAGCGATCCCACCGACTTTAAAGGAGCATTAAAAGACAGATTGTATATGAAAAATTTTATGAATAAAAGGTTAAAAATCATCGACCCCGAGAAAGTAAAAGCATTTTGACACCTTTAAATTTTGACGTTGTTAGAAACCCCTAATTAGAAAGGTGATTGAGCAACAATTCAGTCAAAATTAGCAAAATTTTTTCAAAAGTGATTCATATAAAAACATATCCCCGAACAGGGGACACTATATGGATTTTTGTTTTAGGTCGCAGAAGATCGCTTAAAGGTATTTATTTCTGTGTAAGATGAAAAACCGTTTAAAAGGGAAATAAAAATTTATTAATTAAAATAACGAAAGTCAATGTTCGTTGAGGGTAGTCCAAAACCCAAATTTGCTAGGGGCTTAAACCCTTTTCACATTTTGATGAATAAGAAACTGTTTGGAGGCGGGGTGTTTAGAAAACCAAAAGTTGACCCTTTTTTAAAGATTTACATCTTCACAATGTTAGGCTTTATGATTTTTTAACACGAAAAACGGTTTATGGATTGACCCAAGGTCAACAGGGATAACAGTTGTGGGGGGCGGGGGGGAACTGTGAGAAGTAATAAACATTCAAATTTATAAAAAAGAGAAGCGAAAAAACCCCTTTTAAGACATTTGTTTTTAATATATGATGCGCAGCTGAATATTTTAAGAAAACGATTAAAAAATATACTTACAATTTTTTTTCATTTTTAAAAAGATGTCTGTTCAGGTTTATCCAAATGTGCCTACAGCGCCCAAATCGAAAAAGGGATATTTTGAAACCCAAAAATAAAAACCTTCAGATTAACCAATTAACAAATCCCAAAAAAAAACTGAGCAGACCCTTTTAAAAAAGCAAAACCAAACGAAAGGGTTTTTGTGCCTTTAATGCGGTTATTATGTAAACTGGGGGATCGACAAAGGCTCATCGCAGGAACGGGGTTTGGTCTCTTGCAAAGGGCATAGGCGCACCCCCGCTTTTCCCTAGGAGGTTTTGTTTTAGCTTCGGTTGGTTCATTGCTGTAGGCGGCTGGCAAAAAATTTAAAAACTAAATCCAAAAGCACACGCATGGTTAACTAATAACGGCTAAACTTAGTTCGTTTAAACGACAATAATAAAGCATTGTTTATCAAAAAATCACGGGTAAGAATTTTTGTTTACGGCCGATTTTTAGTACAAAAGACAAAGTTTTATTTCAAAGAAAGGGCGGGACAAGTTTTTTCAAAAGCCAGACCCCCAGCAGATAAAAAAAAAATGCTTTAAAAAAAATTTAAAAAGAATTAAACTCTGTTTAAACAGCTCACAGTAAACATGAAGGGTGTTTTATTTTTTTTTGAGTCCAAGCACAAAAAAACCGTTGATATTTATTCTGATTAATTTTTTTTTTTAATTTAAAAAATTTTTGGTTTGAAAGAAACTCAAAATGAAGTTTTATGAAGGGAAAAACGAATTGTTGAAAGGGTGTCCCAGGGGGAGCGTTTATAAAAGCTTTAAAAAAAAGTATTGATCTAAAAATCATTGTTCCACAAAAATACGGCAAACGTTTTTTGCTATTTTAAGTCCCCGTAAATAACTAGACCCCACGGTTAAAGAATGTTTTTGTTTAATCGTAGTAAAATAAAAGAAGAAAAATCTAGAAATCGGGGTTTAATAAACACAGGTTATTCTTTGTAAAATGACTTAAGCCCCTTGGGAGACCCAAATGCTTACACAGTTGATTAGCCCCTGAAGAAGCCAAAATGAGGGGGTTTGGTTGGGCAAGGGCGAAGTTTTTGAGATCAGTTAAACAGGCTAAATATGCAGATTTTAGGGAAAGGGTTACATTCCACTACCCCAGCTTAGTTGCAAAAAGAGCAGTTCTAAACATAAAGAATACAGAAACAAATGTTTTTTGTGGTGTGTTCTTGAAGGTGATTTTCCCCCCAAAAAGGAGGAGTTTAACATGAAATACATCAATGATCTTAATTTAGTGGGAAAATCCTTTGTTAGCCCGGGTTCATTAATCAGTTTGAAGAAAAAAACAAACCCCAAAAATTTAATTATACACTGGGATGAGGGAAAAAAATTTGGTGCCTATAGAGTGTCTAAAGAAGCCCAACAATAGGGTCCCGACAAACCTTTGATTTTAAATGATGTTTGAAGGGGGGTACCCCATTTCCCTTGAAACAAGAGTAGTTATTAGCGCATACTGCAAAAAACATAAAAAAAGAATTTTGTAGAAAATGTTTAGCAAGAATTCCCTCGTTAAAGAGCGACGAAAATAAAAAATTGTATGGCCCCCTTGACTGTTACGAATAAATTACGCCCCCCTGGATCTAAAGTGTTTTAAGAATGGAAACGGATGCAAATTCTCCATTGTTGTTTTGCAGACTTTGAATCACTATTGTTTTATGAAGGGCCCGCCCCAAAAAAATTGAAAAACAGCTTTAATGAGTAATCATCAGATTTGTTTATTTGCCTTTATTTTTGTCAGGGCGGATGGCGCTCATTCAACCCCCCGAATTTTACAGAGGACCCAAAAGGGCTAGAAGATTTCTACAGCGCATGCAGCAAGTGGCAATGATGTTCTAATAATTGAATTTATTGAAAAAAAATGACGGAAAACCAAAAAGTTGGCTCAGCCCCCTCCTGTTTGGGTTTGGGTTTAGAAATCAGTGGGGAAACAAATCCGAAATAAAAAGCCATGATCAATTAGTGGGAAGTTTAGAGGACAGCGCACATAAATGCAATTTAATAAAGTTTGATCCCAAGAATGGAAGCTGCCCCCTTTCTTTCATAATTGCGAGGTTACGACTCTATTTATTATGAAAAAGTGGCGATGCCTTCAGGGGGGTCATGCATTGCCAGTCACAAAAAGTAAAGTGTTCACTTTTAAAAAACATTTTTTATGATCTATAAACCTGATGGGATCATTTGAGTACTGGCTTGTCCTTAAGTCCTCCCAATAAAGAAGAATATTTTTACTCAAAAATCTTTTTTAGAAAGGGGTTTCCCTTAGAGTCTGAAAGTTGGGAAAGGTTTTATGAAGACACACTTCCTCCCAAAGGCGCGTTTTTTTTAGTCTCAAGGAAAGGACATCAGGATTTGATTTCCCCAAAGCTCAAGATGCGTGGCAGAAGTTAGATTGTAAAACGATGGGGACATTGACTCCTCTTTATGGCGAACATGTTTGTTGGGGATATTTTTGAAAATTTAGAAAGACTGCATGAAATTATAGCTTGGTCCTGCCATTAATTTTTGGCCGGGTAGCTGGGAGCTTTTTAAAAATTTTGGGTACGATTGATTTTTGTCAGATTTACCAATGTTAGATATTTAAAAAGGATTGCGTGGGGAATTTGTATGGGTCGCATTATTACTGTAAAGCAAACAAAAATAATTGGGGCCCATGATGAGTAAAAAGGGTTTAATATCTCATGTATTTAGTGCAAAATCTGTATGGATGGGCAATGGCCAATCACTTATACGCAACTTTTAAAAAAAACAGGTACGAATTATTCAAAAGGCTTAAATGGTTGGGAGTTTAAAAGCCCGATCAGCAGGTGGGTTTTTTTAGAAGTTGATTAGAATATCCCCTGAATCCATGACCCGCTAATGACTACCCTTAGCAGCAGAAAGTCTAAGATGAATCCCAAAAGAGCCGCCTAAAAATTTTGGCCCAATTTCGAGGCAAAAAAAATTATGTTGTCATTCAACTCTACAAATTTTTTTTTTAAAACATGGTTTGAAGTTTTACGCAAATTGCTTTTGTCAAGAAAAGTTTGAAACCCTCATATGAAAAACACTGACTCAGAAATAAATCCCCAGTGCTTTAGAAAAAGTTTTTCAAACTGATGAACAAAGTGTTTTGGAAAGAATGGAGAAACGCACAAGCGCAAGTGTGATTAGTCACCCAAGAAACGAAGAATTAAGGACTTCCAACCAATTTTCAGGACTTTAAAGATTTATGATAGTTTTTTGGAAAAGAGAAAAAAAAAAAGTCAAATTGGCAAACCGTATTATTGGGTTATGTTTAGAAAATTTTCAAATTTTTTATTTAGAGTTTCTTTATGATACTTTAAGCCCCCGTTCCAGAGTCAGAGTGCTTTACCCAGATAAGATAGTTTTTTTATAGATATCCCTACTGAAGACATTATAAAAAACATGGAAACCCAAGTAGTAAAGGGCATGCAGGATGGTAGCAATCCCCATTACCCAAAGATTCGCCCCTTTCATTAAATTTTAACAAGAAGGTTTTAGGAAAAATGAACGATGAATTATCTGGAAGGTGTCAAGGAGTTTGTTGGGTTAGGTCGAAAAAAGTACATATTTCGAGCCCGGAGAAAACCATTTAAAAAAGCAAAGGGAAATATCCCGCAGTGTTGTGAGTCAAACAATCACATGAAATACAAAAAACATTGTTTGGCAATAAGACTTTTCCATGACAAAGTAAAAATGCGATCTAACTACATGAGAAACACAAAGGTTGTAACAAAAAAAGTCATTAGATGAACAAAACAAAAAGTGTGTTTTTTAATCCGAGTTTTCTATCAATCGGGGACTGGAGGAACGCAAAAACAAAGGGGGGTTTTATTTTTCTCAATTTTATTTTAAGATCCAAAAAGCTTCATCCCAATTTTTTAAAACTTTTTTATGTTTCTTTAGGTTCGAATATTTTTTATTTTTTCAAAATATTCTTTTTCCCTTTTGGGGGTTTTTGGGTTGGTAGGTGATTGGGTGATTTAGATGCATTGATTTTTCCCCGAAAATTTTCCCTTAAATAGCATTACACGATGAAATGATTCGTACATTTTCAAGGTCTCTTCCCTTTTCCCTTCTTGTTTCATTTTTCGTTCCTTCTGAGCTTCCATTTTAAATCAAATATTTTAGTAAATTAACTAAGCAACGGAATGTGTTGGAGGGGTTATCGGTTCTTCTTCCAAAAAAATTTTTGGGGGTGGGTTTTTTTGTGTCAGTTTCTCTAAATAATACACGGGTGGGTATTTTTCAATTTTTTTATTTATATGGATAACATCCAAAGGCGGTTGCCCTGATGCGAGTGTCCCCCTTTGTTCCCCCCGTAAAAAAGGTACCTTATTTCAAAAACAAATAAAAGTTTTTTGGATGAAGGTCTTCAGAACATTTATTTTTTTTCTTTTTATTGTTGTATGGTTTTAAACCCTTTTAAATTTTCATTATTATGCGCGAAAAAAGAGGGCGTCTTCTAAAACCCTTCTGGTTGGAGAATTGTAAAACCCCTCCTTTGATACTGGTAGGGGAAAAGTCTTTGGCTAATGTTTGTTAAAAATTTTAAATAAACCCGTGATTGTAACCCTGGGAATGCCCTTTTTAAAGGTAACTCATGTTTCAACAATAATTTATTCCTTGCCCCTTAATTCTTTTCCATCATCGACTTTAATCATGCGGGATAAGTTAAAGGGGCCCCGTTTATATACGTTGTATAGCGACAGCAACGCAGAAGCTCTTTTGTGTTAAAGGTTCGATCTTTTTTATCTTTAAGCTATGTCAATGACTGTGAGTGCGTACTTAAATCTTTTTTGTTAATCGTATCAGAGGGTAAATAAGAAGCCATTTGAGGGGTCGTTCGGTATTGTATTCACAAAGTGTGGTCTCTGTATTCGTTTGGGCGCAGGTAAATAAATTTGCCAAATCGCTTGTTTAGATAACCATTCTTTTGCTGTTTGTTCACTGACTCCCGCTGCTTGGCTTAGCTTTTTAAATTGCCGTGATTCCCTTCCAATATCCTTTTGGTGAATAATAGATTTTGTTCATTTTATTCAGCCAATATTATGCGCAACAAAATAAAACAACGTCATGCCAAAGACAATAAACCCGATTTCTTGCATCTTTTGTTTTTCTGATGGTTGATAAAAGTCACTGAATTTTGGTGGGGCAATGTTTTCGATTGGTTTGCCTGTTACAAGATAATATTCTTTTATTGCCTGGTCAACATCTTTAAATGTGTAAGCTGCATGCCCCTGTTTTTTCAGTGTGTTATTAATAAAATCTAACTGCTCAATTCTCTGCTTTTCATAGTGATCTTGTGCTGCAGCTAGTTGCTCCACAGCTTTGTTATGTCTTTTTCTCTCGCCTTCATCCCGTAGTTTACTAAATGCGTAATTACTATCGCTAAAAGCGAGCGCATTCACCACAGCGCCGCCTATCATCATTACGAGTGAAGCCATTTTTATAAATGTATTTTTTATTTACATATTTATACTGTCTGGAATTATTCCTTGCTTGACTAGAAAATCTTTCGTAGCAAACGAACCCTGCAATGATAGCAATTAGCTTTGCTGAATCCTCAAAGTCTAGTTTGCCAAGATCTGCTGGTTTAATTCTTAACAAGCTTTTACCAAGCATTGAGTATCCTACACTTAGACCTCCAATAACAGCAGAATGGTATACAAGGTTAGCAACAGTTTTTTCGGTGCTCATTTTTAGAAAATAAAATAATTATAATTAATAAAAAACATGAACAGTGATGATCTACTACAGCTACAAGGCAGCCTAAACCTTCCTGAACTTATGAATGACCAAGTTGATGACCAAGCTATTATGCCCAAAAAGGAGAGGCTGTATTCTTTGGCAGCATGTGGAAAAACAAAACAGTTCCTCGGAACTGAATTCAGCATTGAACAGATTCATCAGATGTCGCCACAAGACATTATAAAGTATCATAACAGGTATGAGGCGCAGTTGGGGCGGAGAATGGTAAAAAGCATTGGGCAAACGGTTCTTAGTTTGTACACTAAACTAGTCATTAGATTTGCTCCCATTGATTCTGAACAAGATCTTACGTATGATTAACGCAAGATCCATTTTTAACAAAGTCATTAGAGTCTCTAGGGTGTGATCTGTATTACAGATTTGGAACATTGTTATCGCCATTAATCATGGGTTTTAATTACTTTTAATCATATAGACTTTATTTCCCTTCAAAATGAACGAGTCGGAAAATCAGCAGAATCAGAAAACCTGAATCAGGTGGAGAAAGTAACCAAGCCAGAAAATCAGCAGAAAACACTGATCTGGTGGAGACCAGTAAAAAGCATCCTCATCCTGGGCGTGTTAAAGCAGGAAGAAAATTAGCAGAGTGGAACAGACAAAAAAAATTAATGTTACAGAATATAACTCATAATGAAAACATAACACCGCCAACGCCAGAACAAGTTGATTCAATGCCAGCTATAAAAACTCCATGTGATTCAAGACCTACAGCGCCAAAGTCTTCATGGAATATTGAACTTAAAACTGTTGCCATTTTTGGCGCCCTTGCTGCTGCTGGGGGCGGTTATTACTGTTATAAAATATATAAAACAATGGCAGCCAAAACAAAAGCAATCAAAAAATCTGAACCGCTAAATACAAAAAACAACAGCACGCCAGCACCGCCAATAACAAAAGATCATTTTGATCCATTTCAGATGGAATAATATTTTAAGAACTTAAATTTAAATTTTTTTAATAAAAATAGAACATGGCGTATTATAAAATGATGGTGTCAATAAATAAAGACATGGAGTCTATAAAAGACATTTCCATAGACCAGAATTGTAATCAATGTGGTTGCTTAGGATGTAAGAACTTCATTAAGATCTATGCTGACCAATTACACCCCAAAGACGCTGAGCAAGACATCCTCAACGATGACGAGTTTTTTGGGGCGTGTGTGTACTATATTAGACACCTACTATTTAAGATAAAAACATAGATTGTATTGTTTTTGATAAGATAACTTAAATAAGAACTTGGTTGTACTTAAAAGATGACTTGAGGATGACTTAATCAAGAACTTATTAAGAACTTGATGTAAATTAATTAAGAACTTAATTAAGAACTTAATTAAGATTTGGGGTGATTTGATTAAAAACTTAATTAAGGACTTGGGGTAACTTAATCAAGAACTTATTAAGAACTTGATGTAACTTAATTAAGAACTTAATTAAGAACTTGGGGTAACTTAATTTAAAAACTTAATTAAGGACTTGGGGTAACTTAATCAAGAACTTAATTAAGGACTTGGGGGTGACTTGGGGGTGAAGGCGTCAAGTGTCTCAAAGTGGAACTGGGGCCACTTGCTTTGTGACTGAAGGCCAGCAACTAGGTCAAACGTTCCTACTGTGAACACTTGACCCAGTTTACTGCTGCGCTTTGCAGGTCAAACGTTCCTCATAGGAACGTTTGACCTAGTTCGCTGCTGTGCTCCTCTTTTTCTCAACCAGGCTTGCAACTGGCTTTGGCAGAGTTACAGCAGTTAATGCTGTAGCCGAGCTTTTATGGGCGGCTCTAATCGCCAGTAGTAGTACATCCGTCATTGTATATTTGGAGCATTTATATGGAGATAGTGCTGGCCACACACTACTCCTCTCCATACTGGTAGATGTACTAAGGTCTGCCTATCCCTATCTAGTTTGTTTGCCAGAACATTCGAAAATCGCCATTCAGTTGCATAAGGGCACACTTGAAGGCAGATGAACTGGTTAGAATTAGAAAAGTAAAAACACATCTTAATACAGATCAGCTTGCTACATGAACACTGAATCTGTAGTTAACAAATCAATCAAGTCTGATACAAACTGGGAACATTTTTACTTGGGGGGAACAGCAAAAATGTTTCAAATATAAGTTTTTTAGCATACGAATCAGCCGTGTTTACCCCGCCTTAAGAAATGAACGCCATGTTTTTTTAAACATGGCTTTAGCTGTCTCAAGCCAGCTCCCAACAATCAACGCGTGATGGATTGTTTTGCTTCGGCCGACTTTCAACAATGCAGCGCCATTTATTAAATAAGGAACCATCTCATCGATAGTCAAACACGTATTAAAACTGGCTACATCTTGTTCAGCAATATTTCTTTCATTTCCTTGAACCAACAAACCTTTAAGATAGTCGTTCATTTCCAAAGCAGTCGCAATGCTTCTTTCCGGTTTCACAATATGCTTCGCCTATTCTTTTCGACAAATACTCTAACATGCAGTTAAAGTAAAACTTATGGTCTCGAATAGCACAAACCTGTTCTTCAGTAACGTTTTAGCCATTTTTTAAAATAACACAACTAAAACACAGTGGTCACACCGGAGCGCAGTCAAAACACAACCTTCTTGTGCGGTAGCTCGAACAACAATGGCGGAACCGGCCTTGTCACGTGACAGCCTCGATGCGACGTAGCAATCTAGAATTTTCCAAAATATTTGCTGATGCAATGTGGTGCAACCAGCCGAGTGTGCCGCGAGCCGTGTTTTATTGATTTTTTGGCCGCACAGTTTGCAACCAGAGCGCCTAGCCTGCGCTGTGTAAACGAAGGCCGCGAGCCGTAAATTAAGTGATCAGGTTTCAGCCCCGTGTCTGCCTGTCTGTGTACAAAGTTTGTAGGTAGAAATTAGTCAGAATAAGTGTGCGGATTTTATGTCAAAAATATAACTTAGTTTTAAAAGACAAGCAAGTTTAGTAAATTAGTATTTCCTGTTCTCTCTATGCGTTGGCGTACTCGTGTACACACGTGCATGTAATTGAGAGAGAGAGAAGGAGAGGGAGAGAGAGAGAAAGAGAGAGAGAGAGAGAGAGTGTGTGTGTGTGTTGTGTGTGTGTGTGTGTGTGTGTGTGTGTGCGTGGTGTACGTGTGTGTGTGTGTGTGTGTGTGGTTGTGTGCATACGCACGTATTTTGTGAAATGCAGAACACGTATGTCTATGGCTCCGAGACTGGTCTCTCCTCCGTGTCTAAATGAAAATATTATTTTAAAACCGCAAGCAATCCTTCTCCACACGTTGCTCTGAGGACAACTTGACCTTAACGGGCTTTGGCTGACGACCCCACGCTGTAGTAAGTAATCGGATAGCCTAGTGCACCAGCAAACCCCCGTTTGTATATGGGCGCGTTCAGCCACGGCTTTCTTTTCCCCTACGTTACTCTATGAGGCGTGTTCAGCCACCCGCTGCTTTCCCCTACGTTTTCTCTCTGAAAAGTTTAGTAATTAGTATTAAAAACGGACAATCCTACACAGTATGTATGTTTGTAGGATCGTTATTTTTTGGTTATTGAAGTCTTACTTATTAGAGAACTAATATATGTCTGTTCTGATTCGCCCGGTCGAAACCGGCTAAGGCCGGTTGAGAGCGGGTGAGCCAGAACAGACATATATTAGTTCTCTGAGCCCTTCCGTAATCCAGAAAGGAACAGTTGACTGCAAAGAGAGTGGAACGGGTGGGTGGGTGGCTAGGACTGAACTGCGAACAGACAGTTTTTTTTTTTCCTATCTTCCTGCTCCTTTCACTGGACCAAACCTGTTGGTGGGCAGTGTGACAGCTCTCACACCTCAATGTTCTTCCTTTCTCGGCTCTCTCCCCTTCCGCCCTCTTTCTCTCAGTGACCATCCCTCCCTCTCGGTCTCCTCGATGTGGTACTCTGGAGTCGCGTACTCATCCCCCAAAGAAGCTCACGCCAAGCAGCGAGGACTTCAATGCTAAACCAGAAGGGGAAAAGCACGAAACACCGTGCCGCACGCTTATTTCGGAACGAAACACTGTGACAGTGCCTTTAGGTCACTCGTACATTTTTTTAACACATTTCGAAGGTAGCATTGCCGTTGATTCCTGTCTTACGTCCTTTGGTACGCAACGGATTCTGAAGCCTGTCTTGTAGGTGAACTCATTCAACGACATGCTGTAGTCTGGTGAAGTGCATTTCTGGCATTCGGCGTCTTTACCCAACGAACGAGCTGCTGGTAGCCA
>CM031602.1:68785005-68792505 GCA_018398815.1 Conus ventricosus
GCTTTTTTTTTGTTTGTCTCGTTATGTGGCCATTGTGTGTCTCTATATCTGCCTCTGTCTGTCTGTCTGCCTGCCTCTCTGTCTGTCCGTCCCCCCCTCTCTCTCTCTCTCTCCCTCTCTCTCTCTCTCTCTCTCTCTCTCTGTCTCTTTCACTGTACACTCTGATCCAGCCTGTAGTTTTCATTCCCATTGTCAAGTCAAGTCAAGTCAAGAACACTTTATTATCTCCAAACAGAAATTAAGAATTGTGATATTGCATTCATGTATCCCTTCATAAGAGGCCAGGCCTGTATATGAATAAAACATCTGACTCTAACTCTATTTCACTCTCTCTCTCTCTCTCTCTCTCTCTCTCTCTCTCTCTCTCTCTCTCTCTCTCTCTCTCTCTGTCTGTCTGTCTAGCTCTGTCTCTCAATTTCTCTCAGTCTGTTTGTCTGCCCCTGTCTCTTTCTGTCTCCATAGAGTTAAAAACATTATTTTTGCGTGTATAATAGTTACAGATAATGATGATGATGATGATGATGACAGTAAGACAATAACGACCTGTTTCAGAAATTCCTTAACGCTTGGGTACATCTGCCAGTGTATGATCAAGTAATTATTGGGGGAGGGGGGGGGGGGGGGATGTGTCAGTTCGTAAACAGCGTTGACACCACTCGCGTAATCCGAGTAACATAGCCGAACGTTTACAAGTACCAAAGTAACATAGCCAAAATTTTAGAAGTACCAGCTCGCATAATCCGGGATTGTGAAACTCGAACAAAAAATTTGTTGGGGTGATGTGTGATGACAATTTGGGTAAAACGCGAACGTGATGACAATTTGGGTGAACCGTGATGACAGTTTGGGTAAAACGCGAACGTTATGACAATTAGGGTGAACTGTGATGACAATTTGGGTGAACCGTGATGACAGTTAGGGTGAACCGTGATGACAGTTTGGGTGAACCCTGATGACAATTAGGGTGAACAGTGATGACAATCAGGATGAACAGTGATGACAGTCTGGGTGAACCGTGATGACAATTTGGGTGAACCGTGATGACAATTTGGGTGAACCGTGATGACAATTTGGGTGAACCGTGATGACAGTCTGGGTGAACCGTGATGACAATTTGGGTGAACCGTGATGACAATTTGGGTGAACCGTGATGACAATTTGGCTGAACCGTGATGACAGTTAGGATGAACCGTGATGACAGTTAGGATGAACCGTGATGACAGTTTGGGTGAACCGTGATGACAATTTGGGTGAACTGTTATGACAATTTGGGTGAACCGTGATGACAATTTGGGTGAACTGTTATGACAATTTGGGTGAACCGTGATGACAATTTGGGTGAACCGTGATGACAGTTAGGATGAACCGTGATGACAGTTTGGGTGAACCGTGATGACAATTTGGGTGAACTGTTATGACAATTTGGGTGAACCGTGATGACAGTTACGGTTACCCGTGATGACAATTAGGGTGAACCTTGATGACAATTAGGGTGAACCTTGATGACAAATAGGGTGAACCTTGATGACAATTAGTATGAACCTTGATGATAATTTGGGTGAACCGTGATGACAATTAGGGTGAACCGTGATGACAGTTTGGGTGAACCGTGATGACAGTTTGGGTAAAACGCGAACGTGATGACAATTAGGGTGAACCGTGATGACAATTAGGGTGAACCGTGATGACAGTTTGGGTAAAACGCGAACGTGATGACAATTAGGGTGAACCGTGATGACAATTTGTATGAACCGTGATGACAATTTGTGTGAACCGTGATGACAATTAGGGTGAATTGTGATGACAGTTTGGGTGAACCATGACGACAATTTGGGTGAATTATGATGACAGTTTGAGTGAACCGTGTTGACAATTTGGGTGAACCGTGATGACAATTTGAGTGAACCGTGATGACAGTTTGGGTGAACCGTGATGACAATTTGGGTAAACCGTGATGACAGTTTGGGTGAACCGTGATGACAGTTTGGGTGGAACGTTACACGTGGGATAGCTAGGCCCTGGCAAGGGAACGCTTGCTATTTCTCACGAGAACAAAGGATTGGGGAAACTTAATATATGCATATCATCTTTTGTTTCCGCTTCTATATTCTTCTTGCACACGTGCAGCGGTGAATGTCCTCACGAGAAGAGAATCCCTGGTGTTTTGTGCACCAGTCGGAGGATGCTACTGTTCATGGTGCGTGTGCAGGAAAACATAGTGGAACATGACTGGAGAAAGCTTCCTGTCTGACCTCCAACCCTTTCAGACAGGTCTGATCTTGTTTGCATGGAAGATCAATTGGGTTTTAACCGGAGAGAAGCTGACTACAATGTTTAAATTAAGTCTTTTCCTTTTGTCACTGCCTATTTTGTTATTTATACACGTTTAAAAAAAAAGTCAACATTATGTGTAGAGCGATTTGATTCCCTCCGAATCTGTAAGCTGTCTAGTGATTGGCACACGAAACCAGTGAATTACACTTGTCGCGAGTCCAGACAGACATGGCTGAATCTGATTGGATAAAAACCGTCTAGCACGAGGATATAGCAAATAACTGGGACGGAGGAGCAGGGGATGGGAGTGGAGGGGGTTGGATGAGAGAGATTGGGGGTGGGAGGTACCTTTTAACCAAATCTAGTTTGGCAAATATTGTTTGTTCTCCCGTCTTGGTTTTGGCATCCTTCTGAAACAGTCGATCGCGGGGCTCCTAAATGTCGGCGGTATCTGTCAGTAGCTGTCAGCGTTACTTCAACTGGACATCTTGTCATCCATAGACAGCGATGTGTGTGTGTGTGTGTGTGTGTGTATGTGTGTGTGTGTGTGTGTGTGTGTGTGTGTGTGTGTGTACGCCTATGGATGCGCGCACGCATACATGGATGTGTGTGTGTGTGTGTGTGTGTGTGTAAAAACGCAGCCTGCAAATCAGTCCCGTTGTTGACCTGTGTGACAAAGAGTATAATGGCACGTGCAGCGTGGGATTCCAACCCCCCCCCCCCCACCCATTCAGCCGTGCTCTCCACGTCACCACCCACCATTCAGCCCTACTCTCCACGTCACCAAGACCTCTGGGGGCAGGCACTTCACGTGAACTTGAAAACAGGGAACGAGGCAGTTGGGCAGAGTGAAAAAGCCCTTTCCTCGGGCTTTCTTTTTTCGGAAGGCAGGTAGACAGACAGACACACAGACAGACAGACTTGCATGCATGCAGGAACCTGCAGAAGCATCAGCCGTCAGTAGGAACGTTATCGAAGTTGTCTGATGCTTTAAAGAAAAGAAAAGAAAAAAGCCTGTGCACGCTGTGCTTGGTTTCATTTTCTGCCCAAGAAATACAACGTTGTCTTTCCCAATCTCTTTTTTCGTTCTCATCGTTTTTTTGTTTGTCACCCCGCCCCTCTCGCCCTCCCCCCCATTTTTGTCCTCTGTTTTCTTTTCTTCTCTCTTCATTCCCTGCTTTCAGTCTGCTCTTTCCTTCTTCTACCTTGTGGTCGTCGTCGTCGTCGTCGTCGTCGTCGTCTTTTTCCTTCTTTTTCGCCCATCCTGGCCTCATCGATCGAAGGTCTGGTGAGGGTAATTTGAAACAACAATTAACTTTATTGAGCCAGGCTTTCTCCTCCTGGTGGGCGCACTGGCTTGGGAGTCTTAACGACTTTTCGTCTCCCACCGAATCAAAGAGATGAGGGAGATGAGAGAGAGAGAGAGAGAGAGGAGAGAGAGAGAGAGAGAGAGAGGAGAGAGAGAGAGAGAGAGAGAGAGAGAAAAGGGAGGAGACAAAAAAGGAAGGGAAGAGAGAAAGAGAGAGAGAGTGAGAGAGAGAGAGAGAAGAAAAGGGAGGGAGACAAAAAAGGAAGGGGAGTGAGAGAGAGAGAGAGAGGAGAGAGAGAGAGAGAGAGAGAGAGAGAGAGAGAGAGAGAGAGAGAGAGAGAAGGGAAGGGAGACAAAAAAGGAAGGGAAGAGAGAGAGAAAGAGAGAGAGTGAGAGAGAGAGAGAGAAGAAAAGGGAGGGAGACAAAAAAGGAAGGGGAGTGAGAGAGAGAGAGAGAGAGAGAGAGAGAGAGAGAGAGAGAGAGAGAGAGAGAGAGGCACGTGTGTGTGTGTGAAAGAGAGAGAGAGAGAGAGAGAGAGAGAGAGAGAGAGAGAGAGAGAGAGACGGAGAGAGACAGAGGACAAAGTGTGTCAGTGGGTTAGGGGATGGAGAGTGAACGGGAGGGGGAGGAGCGTGTTGGTTTAATAAAGTTGGCCGAACAGCCTGGACACAACGAGGATCATGAGCAGGGATTTGGAAAAGTGGATCAGGGCCTGCCACAGCGCTGTTGTCTGTATCGCATGATGCTATTTGATTGCCGTCGCCCTCATTTTTTCTTTTTGTTTTTTTTGTTGGTCAAGGCTGGCCAAGCCACTTAAACTGTGTTGTCTTCGGGCTCACCCAGCTAAAAGGTACTGCTTTTCATCATCATTGCTGTCGCTGTCATTGTCATATCGTTGTTGTCATCATCACCGTCACGTCACCATAGTTATCATCATCATCATCATCATCATCATAGCCATGAGTTCGTTTCATCCATTATCATCTTCGTCTTCAACATCACAATCGTAGCCTTTGCGGTCGTCGTCGTCGTCGTCGTCGTTGTCATCACCATCATCATCATTCCTCTAGCTTTTTTCTTTTTTCTTTCTTTTTTTTAAATTTTGAATGTCTTGTCACTTGAGTAGGTTGAACGTCTGTGACGTATGTCCGCTTTATGACATGGAGTAACTATGAATGTCAGTGTTCCGTTTTAAGCTATCTATACTGTGCACAAAAAGAAACGCATATTTGTTTCGCTGAAAATATTAAGGAAAATTTTGGCCGAAACATGCCGCGTATAGCAGAGAACTGTCTAGTGTGAATAGTCAGATACAATGAATAGACATAACAGTAGATTGATGTCTTATTTCTTCTGTGCTTGTCTGTCTGTCTCCCCCCCCCTCCCTCTCTCTCTCTCTCTCTCCCTTCTCTCTCTTTCCTTCCCCAGATCACTCCCTCTTTCTCCCTCCTCAGTCTAGTCCCCCATCCATCCCTGTCTCTCTGTCTCTCACGTTCTGTTCTTCCTCGCCCCTCCCTTCCTTTCTAGACAAAGGAAGGGCTCTATTTCTTCCTGCTCTTTCTATGACACCACTCAGCAAACTCTCTGTCTGTATATGTCTCTCTCTCTCTCTCTCTCTCTCTCTCTCTCTCTCTCTCTCTCTCTTCTCTCTCTCTCTCTCTGTGTGTGTGTGTGTGTGTGTGTGTGTGTGTGTGTGTGTGTGTGTGTGTGTGTGTGTGTTCGTCCGTCTCCCACTTTCTCTGTCCTTTTCTCTCTCTGTCTTTCTCTGTCTCTTTCTGTTTCTCTGTCTGTTTGTCTGCCTATCTGTCTGTCTTTCCTTCTCTGTGTCTGTTTGTCCCTCTCCCCTCTGTCTGTCTGTCTGCCTCTCAATGTGTCTGTTTGTGTCTCTCTGTCTCTGCCTGTCTGTCTGTCTGCCTGTCTGCCTGTCTGCTGTCTGTCTGTCTCTCTCTCTCCCCTCTCTCTCTGTCACTCCCCTTTTTTTTAATCTGTGCCTCGGTGTTTCTAATTTTCTGTCGTGTCTGAAACTTCACTGCAGGGCACTGATGCTGTAGAATTGTCATTCCCTCTATGAGTGAATGATAGCATGTAAAAAAAAAAAAAAAAGAAATGATAATAATCAACGAACAACGAAGAAACAAAAAATCTGTGGCTGGTAAAAAAATTATTTTACTTCGGGTGTGACGGGGATGCTTTAGGCAATTTTAAATTCTGTTACAAAAAAAAAATCCAAAACCCGCTCCCCCACCCCCACCCCCACCCCACCCCCTCTTTTCCCATTTGCACTTTTCGAGAAACTCTGACACTGGTGAAGGGAGAAAAAGCCCCACGGCTTACCCCTTGCCTGGGTGCCTGATTGGGCAGTGGTAGAGCTCGAGTTCGAATCCCGCTGGCGCCTCACGACAGAGTATTCTGCTGGTGTCAGTGTAGTGTTGGACACTTTCCCCCTACCCCTTCCACCACTCCCCGCCCACCCCTTCCCCCACTACCACCACCCGTCCCTCTTTGTAGGGATGGACATCTCCGTCTGCCCAGACCCCTAGTATCTGAGATGGATGTGAACGTCAGACCTGAATGTATTTAACCAAATCTTTTTGCAAATTTTAAGAAGCATTTGAAATAACTCCGCCAGGTGATATGAACGAACGAAATACAAAACACGACGCGTTTCGACCTCTTAGGTCTTCTTCAGGCAAGAGAAACAACACTCAGTACAACGAAAATGAAGAACGAGCTAGCAGTCACTTATCTGAAACTATGACACTCATGAAAAAAAAACCCACGGTAGACAAGTGAAACTATGACACTCATGAAAACCCCCCCACGGTAGACAAGGGATTACTTGTTCTTCATTTTCGTTGTTCTGAGTGTTGTTTATCTTACCTGAAGAAGACCTAAAGGTCGAAACGCACCTTGCTTTGTCTTGTGATTCGTTCGTCTATGTTTATCTGGCGAAGTTTCTGCAGATCCCTTTTAAAATGGGTTTCAATTTTCGCCTGCAGTCACCTCACTTTGCCGCTGGTCCTGCACTGGGAAAGCATCCAGCGCTCATGATGGGGTGGGGGGCTGTGGGGCGCCAAACTGAACAAAGGGGCGCTTGGCGCATTGCCGGACAAAGGGGCACTAGATGTATTTGCCGGACAAAGGGGTGGTAGGTGTATTGCCGGACAAAGGGGCGCTAGGTGTATTGCTGGACAAAGGGGTGGTAGGTGTATTGCCGGACAAAGGGGCGCTAGATGTATTGCCGGACAAAGGGGCGCTAGGTGTATTGCCGGACAAAGGGGCGCTAGGTGTATTGTCGGACAAAGGGGCGCTAGGTGCATTGCCAGACAAAGGGGCACTAGATGTATTGCCTGACAAAGGGGCGCTAGGTGTATTGCCGGACAAAGGGGTGGTAGGTGTATTGCCGGACAAAGGGGCGCTAGATGTATTGCCGGACAAAGGGGCGCTAGGTGTATTGCCGGACAAAGGGGCGCTAGGTGTATTGTCAGACAAAGGGGCGCTAGGTGCATTGCCAGACAAAGGGGCACTAGGTGTATTGCCGGACAAAGGGGTGCTAGGTGCATTGCCGGACAAAGGGGCGCTAGGTGTATTGCCGGACAAAGGGGCGCTAGGTGTATTGCTGGACAAAGGGGCGCTAGGTATATTGCTGGACAAAGGGGTGGTAGGTGTATTGCCAGACAAAGGGGCGCTAGGTGTATTGCCGGACAAAGGGGTGCTAGGTGTATTGCTGGACAAAGGGCACTAGGTGCATTGCCGGACAAAGGGGCGCTAGGTGTATTGCCGGACAAAGGGGTGGTAGGTGTATTGCCGGACAAAGGGGCGCTAGGTGTATTGCTGGACAAAGGGGTGGTAGGTGTATTGCCGGACAAAGGGGCGCTAGATGTATTGCCGGACAAAGGGGCGCTAGGTGTATTGC
>CM031602.1:68797505-68800005 GCA_018398815.1 Conus ventricosus
TCGTCCTCTGGAGAAAATCACTAAATTGCTTAGACCTCACGGGTGGACTGATCGATTTCGGAGGAGACAAGTGGTCCGAGCGACCATCCTCCTCCCTCCCCGCCCTCCCCATCCTCCCCCTATCCTCTGCTCTCCCTACCCCCCCCCCCCCCATTCCCCTCCCGTCAGACGGGAGTTACTGCAGGAAACAGACTGGAATGAACCGGGAAGGCCCAGTCAGGGAGGGGAGCTAATCGGGGACGGGGGAGGGGGGGGGGGGGGGGGGCAGCAGTCTAGCCAGCGGCAGCTGTAGGTCGCCGTTATAACTTGTTGTTTACCGCTTGGCTGGATTGGTCCACAGCCTTGAGGGAGAGAGGGGGGGGGGGGGGTCGGGGGGGGGGGGGGGGGGATAGTCAGTTCAAAGAGTGGTCGGCCTTTTCCGCACCAACCCGTACAGCAGCGAGCTCTGAGAGAATAATAACGTCTGCCTTGATGGTGGAAGGTTGGTCAATATTGGGCTGGGTGTCGGAGGAAGAGACGCAGGCGTGTGAAGACGTGATTGTGTATAACTGTCATGTTGGTCTCCGACCCAACTGTCTTGCTGTCATGAACACAGTGGCCCGCAACGGGACACAGACCCCACGCGCCCGAACACCTGAACCCTGCCAACTTGGAACTAGCAGGAAGAAACTGTAGGGATAGCTGAACAGCAGGTCTGTAGAGACCCCCCCCCCCCCCGCCCCCCGCCACCCCCTCCCTCCCATTACCACATTTAACGATTCTCTTCTTCGGCTTTCATCTGTTCTGTACCTACAGACAAACCTCCAGATTCAATCCTTTGTAGATATTCACCGTGCAAGTAACCCTGTACAATATGACCCAGCACACGAGATATATCGAGGAGAGAGACAGACAGGACGGAAAAAAACATATTCTGCTCTGCAGTGCGTTGCCTGTATGTAAGGTAGGATAACGAGTACATTCATTTTCTTTTCTTTCTTTTTATTCACATTAATATAGGGAGCTTTTTTTATTTTGCCATTCTGTCGTGACAAGGCCACATTATTATATTGTATTTTAACAATCCTCCGACAGTACCTCAAGTCACGCGGTGTATTAAACCCCAGCTGAACAAAGCGACCGCGCAGTACAGAATTATCTCCCTAGGGGAGACGAGTTCCTTTTATCTATTTATCATTAGTTCGGGAAAAAAATGCCAACCAGAATAAGACGAAAGGAAAAGTTAATACAAATCACAATATCCGGCCTGTAAAATCTTGGTCTTCGTTTTCTTTTGAAGTCACGGACATTCTGAAGATGCATGATGTAGATCAATGGGTTACCGATTCTGCTGCTTCATCTTTTTTATTTGAGTGAATCTATGGTCATATAGGGAAAACCACAGAATGTGTGGGATCCCCGCTGTACTTCTGACTTAACCATTTTGTGTTCTGTGCAGAATGTTCGACATATTGTAGCTTACCGTGTGAGGGTTCCTCAAACAGAGGACGAGGATGTAGGTCTTGTTTCAGGCTCAGGAATAGAGGTAACCATCAGGAAATGTCTGCACAGGTAGGAATAGAGGAACCATCAGGAAATGTCTGCACAGGTAGGAATAGAGGAACCATCAGGAAATGTCTGCACAGGTAGGAATAGAGGTAACCATCAGGAAATGTCTGCACAGGTAGGAATAGAGGTAACCATCAGGAAATGTCTGCACAGGTAGGACAGTGGATGGTTCAGGAACAGAGGTAACCATCAGGAAATGCCTGCACAGGTAGGACAGTAGATGGTTCAGGAACAGAGGTAACCATCAGGAAATGTCTGTACAGGTAGGAATAGAGGTAACCATCAGGAAATGCCTGCACAGTTAGGACAATAGATGGTTCAGGAACAGAGGTAACCATCAGGAAATGCCTGCACAGGTAGGACAGTAGATGGTTCAGGAACAGAGGTAACCATCAGGAAATGTCTGCACAGGTAGGAATAGAGGTACCCATCAGGAAATGCCAGCACAGGTAGGAATAGAGGTAACCACCAAGAAATGTCTGCACAGGTAGGACAGTAGATAGCTCAGGAATAGAGGTAACCATTAGGAAATGTCTGCACAGGTAGGAATAGAGGTCAGCATCAGGAAATGTCTGCACAGGTAGGAATAGAGGTCAGCATCAGGAAATGTCTGCACAGGTAGGACAGTAGAGGTGACCATCAGAAAATGTCTGCACAGGTAGGAACAGAGTGGCAACCATCAGGAAATGTCTGCACAGGTAGGAATAGAGGTCAGCATCAGGAAATGTCTGCACAGGTAGGACAGTAGATGCGCCTGCACTGGATGATCAGTCACGCTTTAACCACCGAGTATACAGAATGTCGACGTGTCTGCACAACCGGAAAATGAGTCAGAGATTAACACACACACACACACACACACACACACACACACACACACACACACACACACACACACACATATATATGGGCACGCACACACGCACGCACGCAAGCAAACACTCACTTACAC
>CM031602.1:68802505-68805005 GCA_018398815.1 Conus ventricosus
TACGTGTGCACGTGCGCGCTTTGTAAATGGTTTCTGTCTTTTTCGTATTCCTCGTGGTTTGTATAGAACTTTTGAACTAGGATGCACTCGTACTTTGTAAATGGTTTCTGTCTCTGTTGTATTCTGAGAAGTTTGTGTGGGGCATTGAATAGCTTGTGTACACGTGAGCTTTATTGACGGGTTCTGACTATTTTTCTCTAGTTCTCGTACTTTGTACAGAACTTTCATTTTGCTAAGTCTAATGTCTGCCCCCGCCCCCCCCCCCCCCCCTTCCCAAATATGTGTCACCATCACAAACTAGGAAAGTTTCCAGATAATCGATGCCAGAGGTCTAGCGGAAACTAGACAAGTTGAGCGCACCTTCCCACAACTAATGTAGTGATCCATCTATCCTTTATGCACTTATGAGTATCCTTCGGCTCTGATATGGTGGTCCTTGTGGTGGGCTGGGTCATCACCTGACTGATTCAGATTGTCAGGTGCTTTATTAGTCTCCTGTTAACACACCGACTATAGATAGTCCAGATTTGTTGCGCTGGAGTGTGCTAAGATCCAAAGTGGTGCATGTAGCTGAACAACATATGAGGTGACATTTTAGATCCAATTGCATGACTCGTTCGTCAAAAGGCAAATGCTGCCTGACTCTGGTACTGGTGATACAGAACACGGTCGTCTGTAAAATCTGGTCATTCTTAGCGGCTGACAGCTTCTCCTTGGAGTCACAGTTCCCCCGTAGTGATGCCGGGGTGGGGTGGGGGGCTCTTTCAGTGCGCACGGTATCTCCTGCCTTTTAGAAGTTCTTTGCCGGTGACGTCCCTTGTTCTCTCTCTCTCTTTGACTCCGCCTTTTCAAAATTTTGTCTTTATTGTTGTCTACCCATTTATTTCTGCCTTTGTGGTCCGTTCTCTTGAGTTTGTCTCAGAAGAAGTCTTTAACAGTTTCTTTTCTCCTGTCACAATTTATAATATATATGGGTAGTGAGAGCGTTCACGGTTCAGAGCGTCTGAGACCTGTCTTTGGCCCTATAGTGTTTTAGTGCATTTTTGTTACATCTGGGGTTGTTTTTGTTCACTTTTGAATTTAGGGGTGACAACTTGAGTGGAATGGCCAGTGCTCTCAACACAGCTTAGTTGTATCAGCTTTGAGGATGGGGAGAGTTCAGCTTCCACGTTGTGTCTTGGCCGTCATGTGCAGATCATTATTGTCTTTTTTTTTTTCATATTCATGATTGGACCCCGCCATCCTCACTCCTCAAGTTTGTGAGAGCCTCGAAAAGGCCCCGTGTAGTCGACTGGGCGATCGTAATAGAAGTAGAACTCGGAGTTAAAGTTGTCAGTTCAATACAAGGTGTCGGAAAGGGGAAAAAACATGCTTGAAATGCGTAGAATAAAGGGAAACAACTCTAATAATGTTAGGTTTCATTTTAATGCCCACCACAAGGGAGGTAAGCCAACAGTGTGTGACTGCAGTACAACGATGTGCAGTTTGTCACAGGACTCTTCAGCCTGGCTACACTTGGTTTTCAGCGACAGAGAGAACCTCCAGCACATGCAGTAAGTATGCAGCGCCCCCAAACTGCTCAACATATTTATATGCATATCAGTCATGTGGTTTTTTTTGTCTTCTTCAAAACTATGATAGAACACTGCAACAAAGTAATTTTTTTTATCTGTCGGGTTGTCGCCTGAACTGTAGAATTGAAATAATTTAAAATGATGAAGATTCCGGCGCTATTCATGATGTTTGTTTTTTTTAGTTCACCTTTTAAAAGCATTTGCCAATATCTTGATGAGTAGCCCAGTTTGGATTTAGTTTGCTGTATTACGTTGCTGTTCTGCTGTTCGGAGTTTGTTCTTGGAAGGTGGTATTTTCTTTGTGGAGTTTGATGTGGTATGGTGCTATCTCTGTGTGGAGTTGTGGTATGATGTTATCCTTGTCTTGATTTTGTTGTAGTACGGTGTTATTTTTGTGTGGAGTTTGCTGCACTATAGTGTTCTCATCTCTGTGTGGAGTTTGCTGCACTATAGCGCTTTATATAGGATGTACAGAAGTGTGGTATTATGTCTGTAGCATAGTGTTCTATATAGAATATACAGAAGTGTTGTATTATCTCTGTGTGGAGTTTGCCGCACTATAGTGTTCTATGTAGAATATACAAAACTGTGGTGTTATCCGTGTGTGGAGTTTGCCGCACTATAGTGTTCTTTCTATGCAGAATATAAGAAAGTATGTGTTATTTCTCTACGGAGTTTGCTGTAGAACAGTTCAGTTTTTGTGTGGAGTTTTCTGTAACATGGTGTTATTTCACTGTGGAGTTTGCAGCAGTACAGGATTATCTATGTGTGGAGTTTGGTGTGATGTTATTTCTGCGCGAAGTTTGTTGTGGTATGGTGTCATTTCTGTGTGGAGTTTGGTGTGATGTTATTTCTGCGCGAAGTTTGTTGCGGCATGGTGTTATTTCTGTGTGGAGTTTGCAGTGGCATGGTGTTATTTCTGTGTG
>CM031602.1:68817505-68820005 GCA_018398815.1 Conus ventricosus
ATATATATATATATATATATATATATATATATATATATGCAAAACTTCACCAGCCTACAGGCGAGGTAGGTAATAATTCATTGCAGGTCCGGTTTGTATCCGAAAGCGCAGAGAACATTATCCGTGCAGTGCATGGGGAATGCCAGAACTTCATGGCGTGCAGAAGACCAAGTAGCTTCTGATGACGTCTCGCAGTCTGCCTTGACGCATACCGATGCACAGTCGGTGCGCTTTCGCTGGCTTCCCCTGGGACATGTTTTGAAATGTGGACGAATGCAGTACGTTTGCGTGTTTGATGAGTTGGCATTGTCCGGCGTAAATGAACTTATCAGCGCATTCGCAAGACAAGAAGATCCATAACTGAAACTGATGTATGCAAAGTTTTGCCACGTCAGGTTGGAAATCTAATGCCCTCCTTTTCGTCCCCGTGCGCTTGAATAATACAGTGTCTGTCAGCCATGTGACTAAATGTGAGTACGAATGAACAACGCCATACATACCGGTATCACGATTTAGCTAATATAGATAGTCATTTTCAAATAATCTAGCAAATTTTCGTAAACACACACACATACACACACACACACACGCGCGCGCGCGCGTACACACACACACACACACACACACACACACACACACACACACACACACACACACACACACACACACACACACACAAGCGCGCGCACGCACGCACGGGCTCTCCATCTTGTCTTCGCCTCCCTATTGATGGCGAGTGGCTGTGCAAGTCCCCGGCAGTGGTGGGTTCATGGGGGTTGTACTGTCGGTAGTCAAACACAGGGATGCATTTTGGAAGGGGACGCTCTGTCCCGCTGGTTCTTCGACTTAAGCAATTATTGTCGTCTGTCAATGGCGGAGAAAGTGGTGGTGTCTCTTTCACATGTTGTATCAGAACAGGCATCACTGAACGTCACCGAAGTAAGTCGATAGGACCGCGGAGTCTCCTACGGAGGGGTGTCTTGTGACGACTTGATATCAATAGCTCCCTGTGGATCGCGGTATTGGAGCGCCCATTGGGTGTGGCTGTGAGGTAGGTGGAATGAGCAGGGTACGAAAGGTAACAGAGAAAGGAATGTTGCAGCATGACTTCAACGATCCATCTGTAGAAATGGTTGAAAGTTGAAACGCCATAGGGGAGCAGTGATGACATCAGGGAGTGGAATGAAATTTTTTAAAAAACTTTTACGAGATAGACAACAACAAATAACCAAGTAAATATCAACGAACACGCGAGTTTCCATCGGTCCGCGAAATAAGTCGACAACGGTTGGGCGGATGATCATCTAGGTTTGACTGGCTGGTTTTCAGCGTTCGTAGTTTATAGTATAATATATTTTTAAAAAACCTTTTATGAGTATGTATAACCGACTACTCAGGGCCTTTTCAGGACTGTTAATACATTATATTAGGAAAGAAAACTGATCCTGAAAAAGGAAAAAGAAAATCCAGAAAAAGTAACAATTGAACAAACAGATAAAGTATTAATGAAGGTTTCGAAGACTAGGCCATGCTGTCAGCGCCAGCCGTTCCGCTCAAATTGAGAAAAAAAGCTGGATAAAAGAAAATACTTCAGCGTCACAAAAACTCTATGAACAGGCCGTATTAGCAGACAGTCGTTGGTAATATTCACTCTGAGCAGTGTGAATTTAACAAACTGGTCGCCAAATAAGAACAAAAATAAATTAAAAACAAACAATGAACAGCCCTGGGCATGTCATAACTTGAGACCTGAGAACAAAGTGTAAGTTTCCAGAACAAAGATGAATGGGCCATAAATGCAGAAAAACAAAGGACGACATTAAAGAACGACAAAGAAAAAAAAAGAAAGTAGAGCTATACAGAGTGACAGAAAAGAAGATTTTACTCATGCAGAACTTCCGGAAGTCGGGGATAGTATATGCACTGAAAGAGCCCCCGGTCCCAACGGGGACGACTCCACTCCATCAAGTGTTCGGATCATGTGGAAGTCTGGTAGTCTGTTGGTACGAACAGTGCGCAAGCAGACCCGGATTGAAGCTCCCTGGTGCCTATCTTGTGACCGGCCGTCCGGCTATAAAACTTTTTTTTTTCACGAGGGATGGGGTGTACATTACCCCAGGCACAAACGGTACATTGCAAACTTCATTAAAAAAAAAAAAACTTGTTCCGACGCGTTCCATCTGATGTGATTGAAGAAAAATCATTTTCGTTCAGGACAGTCATAATTTTTTTCCCTCCCTTTGGGTCTGATTGCATGCATTGTCAGAGGTATTAAGCTCAGTCAGTGTGAAACGATCGGTCTGTACCTCCACGGCACTCTGATGCGGTGCTTTCATGACTCTGGGTTTCCGCGCAAAATAAGACCTCTCTCTCTCTCTCTCTCTCTCTCTCTCTCTCTCTCTCTCTCTCTCTCTCTCTGTCTGTCTGTCTGTCTATCTGTCTGTCTGTCTGTCTGTCTGTCTCTCTCTCTCTCTCTCTCTCTCTCTCTCTCTCTCTCTCT
>CM031602.1:68822505-68852505 GCA_018398815.1 Conus ventricosus
GGGGGGGGGGGGGGGGTGGTGGGGGGGACCTTTGGGATGATGTGGGTCTTTTGTTCTAGTTTTTGAGGCAGAATTACAGGGTTATCCTTTTAAGGACTACAGAAGCGTGCAAGGTGGTGTTTTCTTTGGGGAAGAGTTTGTAAGTCAGACAGTAAACGATTACTCACTTAGCATAACCTCTCCCTAGCTGTAGGAAAAAAAAAAAGAAAGAAAGAAACGGAAACCGAGATAACAAAGTCAGCAAAACAATTAAATGCCCTTTCTTCCCCATAGACACACACACAGACACACAGACAGCTAGACACACAGACAGCTAGACACACAGACATACAAACACATAGACAGACACAGAGAGACACAGACAAAGGCACACACAGACAGACACAGACAGACACACAGACAGCTAGACACACAGACATACAAACACATAGACAGACACAGAGAGACACAGACAAAGGCACACACAGACAGACACAGACAGACGACAGACAGACACAGACGCACGCATACACACACACACACACATGCACGCGCGCGCGCACGCACGCACCGCCCCCCCCCACACACACACACAAACACACACACACACACATGTATACACCTCAACAAACAACACAACGACAAAACCACACGACAAGTGCATGTTAATATACTTTTCTTTGTTTAAAGTCTTAAGATTAGATGAATATAAACTTTCAACACATCGCCTTCTTTCTAAAGTAAGGAAAAGAAAAACTTCTGGACAGCGTTCAAACATCAAAACTTCAGGCGTTTTCCTTCTGCCCCTCCGATTTTATCATTCACCACACGCACGCACGCAAACATACACGCTTGCACGCTCGCACGCACATCCATACACACACACACACGGCGCGCGCGTGTGCACGTGCGGTTTGCTTGGTCTCAATCCACCCCGTTGTTAAATGGCCATTTTCCTCACGGTGACAATAGAAGAACGAGGGGCAGCCTGCGAGAAGAGACAGACAGGTCATTGTGTGACTGACATTCGGGTGCTGGGTGGCTGTTCCCCACTAATGCGTTCAATTATCTGGTATGGGAACTGCGGCCCTTTTTTGGTAATCTTCCTTCTGTGGCCCAACATTGACACACGCTGGATTGTTTGTAAAATAAAACATTGCTGCTTTCAATTTTTTCGAATGATCAGTCATTGGTGTTTTTTTTTATTTTTTAGTTGCAGTTATTACATTTATGTGATTAATTTTTCTGTTATCTTGAGCGTTGTCAACAGACTTGTGATCTGGACGGCCACTTTAACACCTAAGATTAAGCAGAACAAATGATTTTCAGA
This sequence comes from Conus ventricosus, assembly GCA_018398815.1. NCBI lineage: Eukaryota > Metazoa > Mollusca > Gastropoda > Neogastropoda > Conidae > Conus > Conus ventricosus. The sequence goes on from CM031602.1 coordinate 68,823,815, forward strand.
TGTTTGTGGGAAAAATGAAGACGTACAACACCACTCCCCCTCCCCCATCCCAAACAAACAAAGGAGAAGGCAGTCCTGCGTAGGCACAGGTAAGAGAAGATAATCTCTTGATGGAAAGAAGCTCAGCGACAAAAAGAAGAGGAGACAATCTTTTGGCTTCTTTCCGTCAATAGATTATCTTCTCTTACCTTGTGATTTGACGGCCACTGCCAAGAGAAAAAGCTTTCTTCCGGCACATTTGTCATAATTCATCTGGGTAGCTAAACAGGGGTCGGTGTGTTCACCACTGCACTATCTTAGGTTCAGTGACATCATTTCACTCTCACTCACTGTCAAAGAAGACGCATTCTATCCGTTTAGGCAGTTGGGGTCCGATAAGGACGCAACACACGTGTATCCAGAAAGGTACAAGTTGTCCTGCTGCCCACAGACCAAGGAAACGCCCCCTTGATTAGTCTGTCACTGCTGTCGTGGCCATGTGTCTGGCCAGCCGCCAGAGTTCACAAGTGTCGGACACGGCTGCAAGAGCTCCTGACAGGCTGGTTGTGAGCGTGAGTGGACAGCGAATTGACAGCAGGCATTCACACACACACACACACGCACGCACGCACGCACGCACGCACGCGCGCGCGCACACAACACACACACACACACACACACACACACACACACACACACACACACCACACACACACACCGCACACACACACACTCCTCTCTCTCTCTTCTCTCGCACGCACGCGCGCGCACACACACACACACACACACACACACACACACACACACACACACACACACACACACACACACACACTCACTCACTCACTCACTCACTCCACTCACTCTCTCACATACATTCTCTCTCTCGTTTTCACACACACACACACACACACACACACACACACACACACACACACACACACGCGCGCGCGCGCGCATGCATGCACACACGTGCGCGCGCGCGCGCGCGCATGCATGCACACACGTGCGCGCGCGCGCGCGCGCATGCATGCACACACGTGCGCGCGCGCACCCAGACCTCAGTTAATTCTCTACAGGGAAAAGAATAGAAAACTATCAAAAACATTGTAAATAACCTGGTCTTTGGGGGGAAGGATGGAAAGAGAGAGAGAGAGAGAGAGAGAGAGAGAGAGAGAGAGAGAGAGAGAGAGAGAGAGAGAGGGGGTGTTGTTGATGGTGGTGGTGATGATGAGAAGGAAGATGGGAGGTGAAGGAGGAGAGAGGGGTCGTCATCAACGTGGAATCGAGCCAGTAATCTCCAGACTCTTGGGACCTGAAACTCTGATCCCGTGGCCAGCAACGATTTGGCGCTGGCGAGTCTGCTGTAAGCGCTGGGATCAACGTTCATTCAACAGGCGACAACAGGCGGTCCGGGAAAAGCTCTGGCATTAATGATTTGCAGCCATCATTTACCGTCCTGTCTTCATCAAGCAACGAAGGCATGACAGGGTCCCCACTAACTTGTCGTATGTTACCAGCAGTTGATTTCAGCCTGTTTGGTTGAATGTGGGTGTGCTTGCTTTAAGAAACAACATCAGGGACAGTGGGACAATCTCCAAAACATTGACCGTCGAAGCTGGCTGTGTGAAAATCGGCTGTATCAAAATCCTGTTTCATGTTTCCTTCCCAAGCGAAGACCGTCCTTGCGTTTGGCTCATCTCGCCCACCTTCAGCGTACAAATATAGACGTTGTTCTAAAGTCACTAATTGTAACCGACGTTGTCTTTAAGTCACTAATTATAAACGACGTTGTCCTTAAATCACTAATCGTAACCGATGTTATCCTAGAGTCACTAATTATAACCGACGTTGTCCTTAAGTCACTAATCGTAACCGATGTTGTCCTTAAATCACTAATCGTAACCGACGTTGTCTAGAGTGACTAATTATAACCGACGTTGTCCTTAAGTCACTAATCGTAACCGACGTTGTCCTTAAGTCACTAATCGTAACCGACGTTGTCCTAAAGTCACTAATCGTAACCGATGTTGTCCTAGAGTCATTAATCGTAACCGACGTTGTCCTAAAGTCACTAATTGTAACCGACGTTGTCCTAGAGTCATTAATAGTAACCGACGTTGTCCTAGAGTCACTGATTGTAACCGACGTTGTCCTAGAGTCACTGATTGTAACCGACGTCCTAAAGTCACTGATTGTAACCGACGTTGTCCTAGAGTCACTGATTGTAACCGACGTCCTAAAGTCACTGATTGTAACCGACGTCCTAAAGTCACTGATTGTAACCGACGTTGTCCTAGAGTCACTGATTGTAACCGACGTCCTTAAGTCACTGATTGTAACCGACGTCCTAAAGTCACTGATTGTAACCGACGTCCTAAAGTCACTGATTGTAACCGACGTCCTAAAGTCATTGATTGTAACTGACGTTGTCCTAGAGTCACTGATTGTAACCGACGTCCTAAAGTCACTGATTGTAACCGACGTTGTCCTAGAGTCACTGAATGTAACCGACGTCCTAAAGTCACTGATTGTAACCGACGTCCTAAAGTCACTGATTGTAACCGACGTCCTAAAGTCACTGATTGTAGCTGACGTTGTCCTAGAGTCACTGAATGTAACCGACGTCCTAAAGTCACTAATTGTAACCGACGTTGTCCTAAAGTCACTGATTGTAACCGACGTTGTCCTAAGGCCACTGATTGTGACCAACGTTGTTGTAAGGTCATTAATCGAGTGACGACGCTCTAGTATTCAGTGCTAAAGGCTCGTATGTGACTTGGTGATCTATGATAAAACTTTAACTGGAACTATGTTCAGTGTGGATGTATACTCATCGTTTGTAATGATGGTATGTCATTACATGTTCTTCTAGCTTACCGTCGATCCATTTATCCTGCCACATGCAACCCCCTCCCTTCCCCATGCTTGTCTTTTGCCCTACTATTCTTTTTCCTTTTTGTCTTGAAATGTTTCTTTCCGTTTTTCTGTTAGAGTGTCAGATGCCGATATTTATGCGTCTTTGTGTGTGAGACATCATGAACCACACGGTGACAAAACAAAGAAATTCCTGACAACTTTATTGGAGAAAAAAAATAGGTCGACTATTTGTAGCGGATTCTAATCTTTGTCAGAATCAGTGATGGGGAGTCGGTTGGTCGGGAGTGTGCTGCAAGTGGGAGAGGGAGGTGGGGAGGAGGAGGAAGGGCGAGAAAGTAGAGGGCGGGGAAGTACAAAAACAAAAGAGTGACATTTTTTAAGCAACGTATGTTTTCCTGAAAGCGCAAGCATATTGTACACGAACTTTTCCCCCCACCGTCTGGAAGCAGGTCTCAGTATTTGTAAAATGTTCCATTTTTTATTTACGGATGTTGGCAAACGATCACCTTCATTTTGGATCAGGCATCTGAGGTTAAATGTAAGATTCCAGGTAGGAGGAGGTTACACTAATGTTTGAGCAGGATTATAGCTGAGATGCGTATTTCTGTGTGTAGCATCACACCACAGGTTTGGGGGCTGCAGGGTGTCAGCTTCCCTGATACCAGGAGCTGCCATTGGTCGTACATTTCTGGCCCCTGAGCAGCCTCTGTACCTGCTCTTATGAGTCGCGGGGAGTAGTCGGTGTGCAACGAATGGTGAACTGTAGCTGAATGAACATGGAGCACAGTGTGAAAAAGTTACCCGCTTTTTTAATGGGCCTCCGTGGCATGTCATTAGAAACCGAAACTTAAGAATCCGCCCCTCAAGATGCCAGAAAAACGGTGGCATGGCTCTTGGCTCCCTCCCCATGGCCTGCAAGCCGTGCCTGATGGTCGGCCAGAGTTTGTGTGGCGTGTCAGAAAACAGCGCGCGAAATGGCAGAATTACAGATTAATTAAAGTGCTCAACAACGCCCCCACCCCCCCCACCTCCCAGGCCAAATTGACCGAGTGTGTTTGTCACCAGGCTGACAAAGAGATGCATTCCGGCCCGTAACACCGAGGTACTCCGGGCTTTGTCTCTCTGACGTGGCGAAACACTTGTCTCTCTGACGTGGCGAAACACTTGTCTCTCTGACGTGGCGAAAGACTTTGATGTAGCGGAAAGCGCGCTTTTGCTGCCTGATTCACGTCAACATCCTCATCCTCCTTGATATTTATTAACAAAAGAAAAAAAAAGAGATCAGGGGAAAGAGAGAGACATAAGACGTGTGTGTGTTGTCCTGCACAATCATCATTCACGAGAGAGAGAGAGAGAGAGAGAGAGAGACAACGAGACAGAGACAGAGATTGGCGTCTACTAACAGTTGCTGTTGCTGTTGTCTTTGTTGCAGCCATGTGGAACGGTACACGACCCGCGAGGACCCTCGGGAGGACCCGGACTACGTGGAGCCCCCGGTGGCCAGGGAGGTGGAGCTGGTGCGGGACCTGGAGAAGGGCTTCGGCTTTGTGGCCGGCAGTGAGAAGCCCGTCGTCGTCCGCTTCGTCACGGAAGGTAGACCGGCCGCTTGCCTCCCTGCCTGGCATACATGTCTATGTTCTCTCTCGCACCAGTTTGTCCGTTTGGCTGTCTGTGTCTTTTCGTCGTCTGTGTTTGTTTTTTTGTTCCCATCTCTTGTATTCTGAAGAGGTTAGTCTCTCTGTCTTTCTCTCTCCCTCTGTCTCTGTCTGTCTGTCTGTCTCTTGCTCGCTCGCTCTGTTTCTGTCTGTTGGTCTGTCTGTCTGTCTGTGTGTCGCGAGAGAGAGAGAGAGAGAGAGAGAGAGAGAGAGAGAAGAGAGAGAGAGAGAGAGAGAGAGAGAGATGTTTCAATCTTGGTCTCTATACGCAACAAAAAAAAAAAACGTGACCCAATCTGAAGTATTAACGCTATAGTCTACTAAGTTTTAAAAGTCTATCTGTCCCATTAAAAAAACACACAAAAAGCTCGTTTGTTCGCTCACCGAGCGCACACACACACACACACACACACACACACACACACACACACACACACACACACACACACACACACAGTTCGCTCACCGAACACACACACACACACACACACACACACACACACACACACACACACACACACACACCGCACACACACACACACACACACACACCCCACACACACACCACACACACGCACGCACTTACGCACGCACGCACGCGCTCACGCACACACACACATGCACATTTACACACACTCTCTCTCCTCCCTCCCCCCTCTCTCTCTTTCTCACTCACTCACTCATCACCCCAACACGTACACTAACTCAGTTCGTCTAGCCCCCGAGACGCCCATCACCTAATTACAGCCAGTGTCACGGCCTGGGCGCGCCATTAGACAGAATTGACCCCAGTGCGCCTCGCCCACTTAGCGTTGTGGCGGACCACTTGGCCCAGACTGTTAGCCTTATTAGGTCCAGGGAATGAAGGGGGCGCTGTGATGGGGGACCTTTCTGCTGCGCCGGCGTCGGCAGCGTCTGATCTAGGAGATGTTGCTGCAGTTCTCCCTGGCACGATGTGAAAGTAGGTTAGGCGGACTTTGGGTGGGGAGAGGGGGATGGCTGTGAGGCAGCTCCTTCTGTCTCTTTCTGTCTGTGTCTCTCTCAGTCTCTCTCTGTCTGTCTCTCATTTTAGTTTAAGAAATGTTTTAAATGAAGGTAACATTATTGTGTTCAGAAGATCATTATCTTGTCGCCAGAGAAAGGTGGATATGTAAGACAATCGCTATACCCGTTGTGAATGATTTCAGATACCTCAGTATATTCCCCCCCCCCCCCCCCCCCCACACGCTTAAGGTTTATCTTGGCCTGTAAAGATTTTGCGAGTAAAACTAAACCTGCTTTGCCGTGCATTTCGAATTAACGCTGTTGAATCGTGAATTGCTGATGTTGCATTTGAAATAAGCTGACATTCATTTTCAGCCGATGGTACAAGGTGGGATTTAGATTTGGCGTGGTGAATCTGCTGCAAAGCACATTATGAACATTTAGTCGTATGCTCTGACTGAATTTCTTGGTATTTCACTGAAAACAGTGGATTGATTTGTTATATGGAGAGTCCATAGATATTTGATTTCGGTCGTTACATGTATTCGTTACTGGTTACGAATGACACACGTGGAACCACACAGATATAAGCCAATACGATTCTCTTAGAGTTAGATGACAGGGGAAAGAAAAACTGCACCTCCTATGTCAGACTAAAGCTGAATGAAATCGGAATTGGTTTTGTATTGAAGGATCAGGGCGATGGTGATATGGATGGGTTTTATTGACGTGTTTCGGCAAAGACTGATCGATTGCGGCTGCAGTCATAAAACTCGTATGTTGAAGACAGCAGCAGATATGCTATTCATCAGAATGTTTTAAATCCTATGCGTTGTATTCCATGCTTTCTGGCAATGGTTATGATGGACATACATGTGAATCGTAACACAGTTTAGTTTTGGTATGATAGATATTCATGCACGTTCCCAACATTACACACCTTTCAGTGATCGTGTGACTTTGTGTCTCTTGTGTTATCAATTACACGAACATGAAGTTCACATTTGTCCTTACTGATCATGTGATCTTAGACAGCAAAACATCCAACCTAAATATTTCAGACATCCAACCTTCCTTCAAATCAATTCTGTTGATGGTATCAACAAAACCCAGCTTCATATTTGGACAGAGGGTTTAAAAGACGAAACTAAGGCAAAACTATGTCTTGGCGGTTATTCACCTCATCTACGGGGAATGCATTATGCAATGTTACTCCGGCTGGGTGTGCCTCCATTCAAGGGGGCCCCGGCCTTCATGAATACAAATTTTTTGTCCTCTCTCTCCCTCTGCTTTACTCTTCTGTTCTCTGCCACACCCCCTCCACCGCCACCGACTGTACGTACCCCCATCCCTCCCCCAGTTTATCTCCCTTTTCTTTTAATTTGTACAGCTTTGCAGTTATCGCTATTACTGTTAAAAGCCAGCGAATGTGTACGAGAACTTGTCATGAGATTTTCAACCAGGGTTGTTGTTTCGATCGAGAGAGAGAGAGAGAGAGAGAGAGAGAGAGAGAGAGAGAGAGAGAGAGAGAGAGAGACGCGGAGAGAGAGAAAGGCTCAACACTCGCACACATACACGAACGACTTACTCAGGCCAACGGCTCCTAATATCTTCCACGCCTTTGGTCAGTATAAACTCCTCATATTCATGTTCTCATCTCAACAATATCACTGGCTCAAATACGCCTAACACGCGCATACATATTGCACACCAGCTATTCACAGGCGCGCGCGCGCGTGCGCAGACACACACACACACACACACACACACACACACACACAATATGCGTGCGCGCGCGCTTGATTGGTGAAGGGGGATGGGGAAAGGAGGGAGTTGATGGGTAGACAGGGGTGATTTGGTAACCAAACTTTGTTTTGATATCTTACAATTTCTTTTTCTTGTCGTCTGCTTAGTCTCCGGGAGCCTGGCCTCACTGACACAAGAAGCCGGCGGCATTGGCCTCCCGTTAGAAACAGACGTATACGCAATAGCCCCCCCCCCCACCCCCCCCCCCCCCACCCACTTCCCGTCGGGCATGAAACGAACGACTATTTCGAGCCATTTTAAGCTGTACCATTAGTAAAGGTACCGTCTTCATAAACATCAACATCGCTATCTTTATCCACTTTTGCTAAAAACGTAGGGAGATGGGTGTGTCCTCTTGGCCGAAGACCATGTCACCACAGGCCCCCACAGAAGACCCGTTGGGGAGAGGTGAGGTTGTCACCAGTCCAGCCCTCGAGTCTCTTGGAAAAATAGAAATTTCTACTGTTCGTGCGGCATTTTAACGCGTTCTTTTCTTTTACCATTTCTTTTCAAAACATTAATTTTGGGGTCTCACACGCACTCAGGGAGACGCAGCCGATCAAGAAATACAAAGTTTATGAGTGAGACGTAACATAAGGATAAGGATACACATGCAGTCTGAGGATGGGATTTTCCTTCCCTCCAAAACAAACAAACAAACAACGCTGGGCCATGTTGTCCAGGTAACGCCTCCGGTCTTGTTTCTCTGTACGGTGGCGACCCTCCCTTTGCCGAGCGCGCACTCTACATGCCCCTGTCTGACTGGACAGTCTGCGATGTCTTCAACCAATGGCTGCACGGCGACTCTCTCATTGGACGGGAGGGTCAGGACTTAGCCAATCGTTGGCTGGTCACAGCGAGCTGCCGGCTGCCATCCTTCCTTCCGTGTGACCTTGCCCCACGCGCGAGACTTTAGGGTTAGCGAAAGTGTGAAAATAAACTTTGCTTTTTGTTTTGTTTCGAAACATATGCATCATTTAAACACGGCTAACGTCGCAACGTGTATTCACAAACTTACACCTCAGAGCAGTACGTTAGACGGAGGGGAAAATGGTTCATGTACCTGTTGTAAAATGAGTTTTAGTACACTTTTTCTTGTCTGTTTTTCCTCTTTCGGTCAGCTAACTCGAGTGTGTTTTGAACGTGTCGTTTTTGTCAAAGATTATTGAGAAAATTGTGTTGTCTCAGCTTTCCACTCATTTATCGTCCAACCAACTATTCAGTATCCATCAGTCGGCCTATAGACCCGGTCATAGCACGGAAACTGCCCTGATGAAAGTTGTAAATGATCTCCTGCTTTCTCTTGATGAAGGAAAACTCTCTGTTTTGACATTGTTAGATCTCTGGGCCGCATTCGACACCATTGATCACAGCATTCTTCTCTCTCGTTTAGAACATGTGTTTGGTGTTTCTGGCACAGCCCTTCACTGGTTTGAATCATACCTGTCCAACCGCACTCAAACTGTATCTATTCAAGACTGCAAATCTAACCCAGCGTTAATCGCCTATGGAGTGACGCAGGGTTCTGTCCTTGGCCCAGTTTTGTTTGTTTTGTATACAACACCCTTGTCTGATATCACCTCATTTCACTCTGTTCTGTCTCACTCTTTTACAGATGATACTCAGTTACAAAAGTCTGCAGAACCCAGCCATGTCAACGAGCTGGTTCAGTCAATGCAAGCATGTATTCATGATGTTAAATCATGGATGACATTTAACAAACTCAAGTTAAACGATAAGAAAACTGAAACTTTAGTCATTTCTTCACCAAGAACGTCACTGTCTGCTCCATTACCGGACTCGCTTGTTGTCGGTGATGCCACTGTTCCATTTTCAAAATCAGCAAAGAATCTTGGCGTTGTTCTTGACTCGCATCTGACAATGAATGCTCAGGTCATAAACGTAATTCGTTCAGTTAACTTTGAGCTCCGTCGTAACAGCTCAGTTCGCCATTTCCTCTCAACTGAGGCAACAAAAACTCTCGTTTCAGCATTTGTGCTCTCCCTTCTGGATTATTGCAATGGTCTCCTTGTAAATTGCCCACAATATCTTATACAACGAGTTCAGAGATTACAGCATACTGCAGCACGCCTGGTCTTGAGGGTTCCCCGTAGAGACCACATCACCCCACATCTCCACACTCTGCACTGGCTCCCCATAGCAGCACGCATTAGATACAAAATTGCATGCATGTGTTTTCACGCCGTCAATGGATCTGGCCCAGTCTATCTTTTTCACCTGGTTAGCATATACACACCGGCAAGAACACTCCGCTCATCATCTGACACTTTCACACTCTGCAAGCCACGCGTTTCAACAAAAACCTATGGTGAACGTTCCTTCTTTTTTGCAGCCCCTTCCGTTTGGAACTCTCTCCCACTTTCGATCCGCTCTGCCAAAACTGACTCTGCTTTCCGCTCTGCTCTCAAAACCCATCTGTTCAAGGAATTTTTTTCTATAGAAAACATTTTTGTCCTGTTATTGGGTGTGTCATGGCGTTACGTGTTGTAAGTGTTACACTTGAAACTTGACAGTGTGTGTGCGCAGGCGCACGCGCGCGGTGTGTGTGTGTGTGTGTGTGTGTGTGTGTGTGTGTGTGTGTGTGTGTGTGTGTGTGTGTGGTGTCAATGTTGGATGGCTAGCCCCCCCCCCCCCCCGCTTTCCTTGCTGTGTTTACGGTTTTGTATAGTGATGTTTGTTTTTGACATGTTTATAGTTAAACATTGTAAAGCGCTGTGAGCTCTAGTGAGAAAGGGCGCTCTATAAATGTACGTTATTATTATTATTATTATTAAGAGTTTTAGCTTTCTTTCTTTCTTTCTTGTTTTGATAGGCTTTAAGAAACAAAAGTCGTGGATTTAATTCATGCTGAGGGCCTTTCGCCAGAATGCTTACATATTACTCCTCCCAACGGCTGGCGGTTGGTACAGTTCCTCCCTCTTCCACCCCTGCCGCTAACTTCTAACTTTCCATGCGACAATCTGATTATATTTTATTACTAGAGTCCTCAGATTCCTGCGTATGACAGAAAATTCAAGTAGGAAAAAAAAGGAGAGAGGGAGTGAGGCGATAATGCTGTAAAATAAGGACTTAGGACAACTGTTTGCAAGGATTATTAGTGGGTGGGGTTACACATATTTCCGTTGTTCTCCTTGTGAGTGGAGTTGGGGAAAAGGAACTCAGCTGGCTGCCCTCAACCAACAAGTTCTGTCTTTGGAGAATCCAGTCATGCTGTGTGACCCATGGGTAAGTTTAGGTTAGCAGGTGCCAGGAAGAGCCCTTTCGCTGATGGATCTGCGCTCAAGGGGGTGTAGTAGTCCTCCCTGATTTTCATTCCTGTGCATTAGGGGGTGCAATATCCCCCTCCCCTCCAGATTTTCATTCGAGGGTTTCTCGTTCACACTGCCGTGTTTTGCCTTTAGGTGCAATCTATCCAGTTTCTGGTGCCGCCTCCTAGAGGATGTGTCTCTTCACCACGCACTGACGGACCTGGATTGGAAGAGGTTCTGTTGGGTCGGGGGGATTCCGCCGCAGTGGTCGCCCCTTTCATGTCAGAGTTCGAGGTCAGGGACAACCGCACCCCACCAATCCACCAAGCGAAAAGGTCTGCAAAAATGAGGTAAAAGCAACGAAGACAAGGCGCTACGACCACCATCACCACAAGCAACGACACGAGATCCAGGAAGGTGGTGGTGAAGAAGCCCTACGGACAGAACACTGCTGTCACCATCAGCGCATGATCATCCCTGAGCTCTCCATCCCATCAGCAGAAACACAGCGCCCTTGGTCACCATGAAGGGTCCAAGATGACCACTCACTGTGTCCTAACCCTGGATCGGAGCCACTGTGGATAGAAACATGTTTGGTCTCATTGACGGGATTTACCCGACGGTGACGGAAAGGAATTTAATGATCTTTTTAGCGCATTGCAATGTAAAAACACTTCCCCCCATCACAACAGAACTATGTCTTGTTCAAATGTGTTTTGGTTTCATTGATGTCACGTGTTATCCAATGGATAATTTCTGTTTTGTGCCATTATTACATTTGTAAACCTTCTTGAAGTACATGTTGTCCAGGTGTTGAAATATTACAATTTTTTTTTTCATTTTCACTATAGTTTATGTATAGCAGATACAGACCTATAGTTGTCCATAAACCATATAAGTAGCAGTTTTGTTTTTGGACGCGGGGATGTTTTTCTTGCGTGTTAACAGATGAACCCTGTGTGTTTATTAATATTCTGTACTAACCTCTTCTCTGCTGCAAAAGGAAAAAAAAAATGTTCAATCTTAGGATCAGGGAACAAAAGCAGAAAAGGGTGCCTCGGCTGAATTACAGTGGATTCTTGTCAGAGATCTGAGTATTTATATTTTACTTTTCCTCTGCTGAGAGAGGAGAGAGAGAGAGAGAGAGAGAGAGAGAGAGAGAGAGAGAGAGAGAGAGCACGAACAACCCCAAAATTAGCTAAAAGGGAAGGAAAAGATGGGCATTGCTGGTTTGGGAAACAGCCTCGGGTCTGTGGCTTCGGGAGATGTCGGGGCGCTGAAAGAAAGACCGCCTCATGAGTCTTCCGGTGTACGCACGTGACTCATTCACAGCCGCTCTGAAGCAGGAAGAATGAAAGACAGAGTGGAAGAAGGAAACAAAGAAAGACGAAAAAAAAAACACGACAAAGAAATAAACAAGGAAAGTAAAAGAGAAAAAAAAAGGTAGGAAAAACAAAGACACAAGCAATACAGAACGGAAAGAAAGAGCTGGAGAATAAAGTTGCGGAGGAGGAGAAGGAGGAATGAAAAGAAAACGAAAACGTAAGAAAAAGAAAGAAGTTGATCTGCTCAGCGAAGTTACAGAAGAAAAAAAAAACTCAGCAAAAGATATGGGGGGAAAAGGCAACGAAATAAAGAAAGAAAGAAGAAAGAAAGGGGGAAAAAAGGAGAACAGAAGTGGGTAATACGACGACGACAAAGAACATAAAGACAAAAAAATAGAATGAACAAAAGAAAAAGAAAACGACAGGAAGGAGAGAAAGCGAATAAAGAAAGAAGGAAGGAGCGAAGGAAAGAAGCAGCCCGCAGAAAGAAAAGGAACGACCTTACAGAAAACTGGAGAAGACAGAAGAGAAGTCGACAACACGACAACAACGACTTCGGCGATAACGACGACGACGACGAAGAAAGAACAACAAACGTGGCGAAGAAGGTGAGTTAGCCAGCGGCCAGGAGAGGCCTTTGGGGAACTGGGTCCATGATAATGCCAAGGCGTCTTGTGGCCGTGGACGACCTGAGGAAGGTGACACTTCCTTCCAGGCCCTCCCCTCCCTCATTCCTATCCTCTTCCACTTCGGTCCCTCCCCTGTCTGTCCGTAACGTTTCCTCTCTCAGATCACCAGTTTCACCTCGGAGGAAGGAAAAACAAAATCATATATGTATATGATTATTTCAAGTCTATGACTAATACATCATTTGCGAGTGCGATTCCTGAGTGGCTTCGAGAAGAAGCTGAGTGTGTTGCTTTTTAATGATGAAGATGACGACGACGATGATGATAATGATGATAATAATAATGATGATGATTATGATGACAATAATCGTGGTGATGATAATAATTGTAACAATAACAACAAAAACATTAATGATGATAATAATGCTGAAAATAATGATTATGATAATAATCATGACGATGACAATAGTAATGACAATAATGACAATAACAACAGTGACAACAAAAAGTAACCATAATTATAACAATAATTAGACGACACAACGATGCGGATGTGTCATATTGTAAAACTAACACTGTTTGAAAGCGACGCGATTTCGTCTGTATTGAGCTCTCAACGGATTGTTGAAGGAAAGAAATGAAACAGAGACTTGACTTGACTTGACTTGATCCCTTAGACGTCGGTCCGTGGGGGCACCCCTGAAGCAGTGACAACCATCCTTCTCCATTCCTCTCTGTTCTCTGCCCTCCGTAATGTATTTCTCAGCCGCAGGCCTGTCCACTCCGTGATGTTATCCTCCCATCTTTTCCTTTGTCGACCTCTTCGCCTTTGTCCTGGTACTGTGCCTTGCATGACTGTCTTGGCAAGGCCTGTTGATCGTATGATGTGTCCATACCATTTCAATTTGCGTCTTTTTACTGAGGTTAGGAGATCGACATATGGACCAATTTCATTCTCAATGCGCTTTTTAACTTCCGGGGGGGGGGGGGGGGGGGGGGGGGGCAATGGGGCGGGGAGGGGGGGGAGGAGGTTCCATTCTCTTCATGACAACACGTCAAGCGCTTCACATCTTGCTCCGACTTTTGTTCATCGATTTGTTGATTTGACACTTTCTTCTGTCCGGTGCTCTATGCCTCTGGAAATTTGTTAAGGGTACAATAAACTCATGGTGATCTCTGGAACTCTCACACAGAAGGCTGTCTACAGGCTAGCACCTATTGCATTGCATGCTTCAGTACGACACTGTATTCTACTGCGACAGAAATGTGCCCGACGATCCTTCTCTCTTTCTCTATTAGATGTATTTTTATCTCAATGAATGTGTTGGCATTTCTTTCGTTAAACAGCAAAAAATATCCTTCACATGAAAGCAACTGTTGTAGTATCGAGCCTTCCGGTGAGCCTAGCAAACACTGAAATCACGAACCTCAGCCTTTTGGCGACCGGAATCGACGCCATCTTAGAGGCAGGCGGAAGCAAATGGTTCTCTTTCAAGAACGGACTTCAGTGGTTCCCATTGCTGCCAGTCATGAATTTTATATTTTTGTTTCAATGTCGTCTTTTTCATCGATGATCTCCCCTTTTTCCTCCGTCCTCCGTTTCCCTTCCCCTTTATGTCATTGTCATAGTTTTAAAGCGAGGTGACTGAGGGCGGAAAATGAAGCAAAGGGTGTTAGTTCCGCCAGACAATACAGATTACAGGACAAAACCCAATGCATTTCGACCTCTTGGGCCTTCTTCAGGCAAAACCAAACAACATTTAGGACAATGAAAACGACGAACGAGCAAACCCCTTATCTTCTCATATTCGGTGCGATACGGATGTTGGATGAAAACCAGGTCGTTAAGAAGGGGATCATGGGAGCTGAAATGACAGTGTTTGTTTTTGTCTGAAGAAGACTCAAGAGGTCGAAATGCATTGTGTTTTGTCCTGTGGTCATTTTCATAGTAACATATGACTCGTTCACCCTCACTTTTTTTGTTTTTCCCCGCTACGTGTTTATTTCCGTCGTTTCTTTGCCTGTTGTTTCCATGCCAGCAGAATACCATGACGTCAAGGTTCGTTGCTTGAACGTTTGTGATGTTCATCATCTGGCGGCTCAACCCTTTACCATTTGTTTCCGTGTTCTGACTTCCCTCTCCAGTCATGCTCTGACAAATATCACAAGCAAATCTTTCAGGGATGTAAAATGCGAGAAGACACAAGCGGCAAGTTGTTTATGATTGACTGATGGACACTCCGTGCTGGGTTCTGAGGAAGTCTGCAGGAACGTGCTCATTGAGAACATCATCATGGCAACAGCCTGCGCAGCGTCTTCCGGGCAGACAGTAAATAAAGACCAAGGGCGCAGTGTGCTGTTGATGTTGTACGCCCACATGGACAGCAGCTGTTTATGGTAGATATTGGAAGTTTATTTGTGAAACGTTTTAATGATGTATAGAATAGACTGTGGCTGTAAGAGAGACATAGCATTAACATACTACAGTAACATCTCGTCTTTCACGCTGACGACTTCATACATATTTTTTTCTATCTGTCGGTTTAACCTTTCTGGAATGTTACTGTCTCCACTGACTAAGAACAGTTTCACTCTTTCCAGCCCCCTCCCCTCATCCTACCTCCGTTACACACACACACACACACACACACACACACACACACACACACACACACACACACACACACACACACACACACACTCACACACACACACACATACACGCACACATACACTCATACACTCACACACACACATACACACACACACACACACACACACACACACACACACACACACACACACACACACACACACACACACACTCATACACTCGCACACACACTCACGAACGCACGCACACTTACACACACACACACATGCACACATATTCTTTCCAAGAGTTTTCTAGGGCAATGAAGGTAGAGGGGAGCGCATAAGAGTGTTGGAAGCTTGACAAGGGGGGGGTGGGGGGGGGGGGGGGGGGGGGGGGGGGGGGGGGGGGAGGGGGTAAGGGAAGGAGACGGGTTGGAACTCAAGCAAAGCAAAACAAAAGTCAGAAACAGCAACAGGAAGTTGTTACGACTGGATTTAATAAAGATAGCGATCTGATAATGGATTTGGAGCCAAACGACAGTTATGATTCTGATTTTGTTTCCTCAGATAATTGAAGGCATTCTCTCTCTCACTCTCTCTCTCTCTCTCTCTCTCTCTCTCTCTCTCTCTCTCTCGCTCTCTCTCGCTCTCTGTCTGCCTGTCTCTGTCTGTCTGTCTGTCTGTCTGTCTGTCTGTCTCTCTCTCTTTCACTCTCTCTCTCTCTCTCTCTCTCTCTCTCTCTCTCTCTCTCTCTCTCTCTCTCTCTCTCTCTCTCACTCATGCGGGTGCAGATCGATAATATTCATGCCCTGCAGCAACCCTTGGGTTTCTGGACCCCATCTAGTGTTTTTTATATTTTATTTCTCAGTCTTCACAGATTTGACAGTTTTGCATCTCTGAAATTCTATGATACCACCACCCTCACATCCTGTACATCTTCAGACTCTGTCTCTCTCTTTCTCTGTCTCTCTCTCTCTCTCTCTGTCTCTCCCTCCGTCCCTCCTCTCTGTCTGTCTTTCTGTGACTGTCCGCGCGTGTGCGTGCGTGCGTGCGTGCGTGTGTGCTTTCGTGCGCGCGCGCGCGCGCGCGCGCACGCGTGTGTGTGTGTGAAGTGCATAAACGCATCGTGTGGCCTCTGTTTGCATCAGTTTCTTAGTCTGTGCTTCCTGCCATATAAACCCCTTTATTCAATCCCCCCCCCCCTCTTTCTTAAAGGAGAGCACGAACGTAGCACAAAATAACCATCAGCACAAAATGAACCATCAGTCAGGGGTCATTATTATTCATTGTGCCTGAGAAAACACACACAAAAAAACTGACGGCAAGATATGATTAGAAAAAATCTCTTTTTATGCTTAGTCTATAGGAAAACTTTAATCTTGTTCCTGTCTACGAAATGGGCGATAAACGGAATGAAACTGAATCAGGTGTGTGTGTGTGTGTGTGTGTGTGTGTGTGTGTGTGTGTGTGTGTGTGTGGTGATTCACCGGAACCTGTACACTTTCATGGATTGGTTTTAATTGGCAGCTTTATGACCAGTTATCTTATCCTCGTGTCTTGTAGCGCTTGCTTTTCTTTCTCCACTCTTTTTTGTTGTTGTTGCTTAGGAATAAATATAATACGGCGTTGCATTTAGATAGCGCCTGACTTATGGCTCTAGCAACTCACTAAGGCACGTTCTTTCGCTCGTGCTCACAGCCCAGTCATGACCACACGAATGGACACAAGAACAAACTGCAAAACTTTTTGGGAGATACTGAACTTGGAAGCGCTGTTTGAATAGACAAGCTTTAAGGTTGGATTAGAAGGATGCAACGGAAATGGAGTGCCTCGTATTGATTGGAAGAGACGTCTAGAGCTTAGCACCACAGACAGACGCGAGGGAACGGAAGCCGTGGAATTTACGTTTGAAGCGGATTTGTCACTATTTCCAGGCACCATTACAAGCTGCTACCCCCCCCCCCACCCCTCCCTACTCCCCTCCTCTCATTTCGCCTCCCTTCATTCTCCTGCCATGGCTGTAGCTCACTCGCTGACTGTCAGCAGAATTTGTGCCTTTTTTTTTTCGTTCTGTGTGTAATTAGATTTCTTTATCTGCATGCTCTATTGCTCTGGATGTGTGAAAACCGTCCAGAGGTTTTAATGACTGTAAAATTATTCTCACTTCTGTCTTTGAAGCTTGGAGAACGTGCGAGAAAACACAAAGCAATCAGAGGAGGAAAAAAAAATGACAACTTAATTAGCGCTGTTGTAGAGGCAGAGCCTTGGAAAGGGATGTTCGCATCTGACTGCCTTTTTACACTGACGACATCAGATTGCCTTTTTACACTGATAAGAGACTCATGTCAAGCAAAATGTGATTGAATAGGGAGCCTGTTATCGTTTGTCTTTGATGTCGAGAAAAGAGATGATGCCATTTGGTACGGGGGGTGGGGAGGGGTGGGGGGGTGGGGTGGGGGGGGGGTGGGGGGGGGGGTGCGTGGAATAAAGGAGCGGGTTGCGTTGTACATTCTGCAGTTAATACAAACAAGCCTGTTACTGATCATTGATGGCTATTTATCGGCCTTTGAGTTCGATCATAAATATAAATGGCCCGGATCAGCAGCTGCTTCATTTTCTTTTGACATCAGTTTCGCATTTTTTAGAGTGGAATGTAGAGTGCGGTAGACTGTTTCTTGCGTCTGTATGACTTTGAATTAGTACACTGGTGGCATGGACGGATGTTTCTCTGTCTGTCTGTCTGCCTGCCTGCAAGTCTGTCTGTCCGTCTATCTGTCTGTCTCTCTGTGTCTCTATGTCTCCGTCTCTATCTCCTGGGAGAGCGCAGACATCCACTGCTGTCGAACGGATCGTGGATTCGCCCATTGATCAGATCTCCGGATCAGCGCCACGGATCCGCACCAAAGTTTAGGCCTTGAGACACTTTCCATCCTCCCATCAATTTTCTTGAAATCGGTTTAATGGGTTTGCGTCGTCTTGCTAACAGGCAAACCAACAGACGCGGTCGGAAACATAATGATTTCCTTGGTGGAGGTAAAGACATTACCGTGATTAGGATTTCGTCACCCATCCACTTTCACCCAATATACCGTCTGCTGAAGAAGATTAAGAAGAAAAAAGACACAAAGAAATAAGGGGAAAAAGAAAAAGAAGAGCAGGATCTTGTATGAAGGGTGCTTATATTAAGCAATAAGGGAGCGAAGCCAGCGCACGGTTGGAGTAGTTTCCCTGAAAACGGGACAAGATGGCGACTGTAGTCCGTGAAGCTTGTTTCGTCACTTTCCATAACCCACACACTGAAAAACTGCTTCTCACTTGATACGGCTAAGACATAAGAGCACGCAACTACATCGACTAGGCTATTGAGAGTCTTTTTTTTTTTTTTGCTTGCTGTCTGCGAAAAATTCCGGAGTCCTCTTCTGCAAGGTCAGAGTTCACTGCCAACTTTAACTTCACTGCACGCGAATCTTAACGCTTCACACTTCTCTTTAGAGAAGTGTACGTATTTGCTTCCTGTTTGACAACGACTACGGCACAAAACTTCCTGTCTTCGCTTTCGTGTTGTATCTGGAACATAACCTTGATATCTGTCTGAGGTTTTTTTTGTAACTTGTACATTCTAGCAAGATCATTTGGCTTTACTGCTGATGACAGAATTTTTCTCACCCGAAATTCAGCAGAGAAAAAGCACAAAGGAAGAGCGTGCAGTCAATCTTACCTATGCGGTCGTGCAACTTCGTGTCTTCTCTCTCAGCCCCCGTCACTATCCATCACTCACATCTTTTTCAACAAATCTTTAAAATGTCTATTCATACAGGGTTTTTTTCAAATGATACACTCTGTTTTATATTCTTGCCCTAAAGTATCTTTTCATACAGTCGTTTTGAATAATGCACTCCATTTTATATTTCCGCCTTGTTCTATATTTCTGCCCTTCTTCTTCTGCTTTTTTTCTCCTCTTATGAAACCTCTTTCAGAATTTCATGTGAGTGCGTGCATGCGGGTATGACAATGTGGACGGTGGAGGGATTGGGAGTTGTAGACAGGAGAATGCGTGGCAAAGTGTCTGTTGGTGTGTGTGTGTGTGTGTGAGGGACGGGGCTTAGGGGAGGTGGGAGGTAGGGGAGAGGGGGGTGGAGTGGGGTATGTCGGGAGATAGATCTGTATGAGCCAAATTCGTGCTGTTTGATTTAGTTGTGTAAACCTGTATTTCGATTGATGCTGGAAAGTGCTTTGAGGTTTCGGAAAGCTCTTCAGGAATTCAGGAATGTCCCGTTATCATGATGATGATGATGATGATGATGATGATTATCACCATTGCTATCATAAGTAGTCGTGATAGAAGTAGTAGCAGTCCTAGTGGTGATGGTAGTATACTACTAGTAGTAATTGTAGCAGCAGCAGCAGTAGTAAAAGTAATTAGTAGTAGTAGTAGCAGCAGTAGCGGCATCAGCACAAACACCATTATTAACATGTTGACCATCATGCTGATGATGATTATGATGATGATAATGGTGATGATTCATAAAGAGCCACTATTAAGATGCAGAGTTCGTAGAGAGGCCTTCATATCTGGTGTGGAAAATACGAAACGGATTATCCTGTACACAACTCCCACATCTGAAGTCCACGAATCCGCAAATGCGGAGCGGAGAGGGGCCATTTGGAAGCAAACAGCGAATTTAGATCCCACAAATAGGGTCTTTCAGCTCCACGACACCACTTGAATCACCAGAAACTGCAAGATGAAGGAGAATAGGAATATGCCTTGCAGAAGGAAAGAGCGACCACCACAGTGAATACGGCCAATGAACCGTTGAATCAAATTCCATGACAAAAACTACAGTATTCTCATTTGCATTTCGCCTCTTTCTTTAAACGACTCCACGTCGTTAGTTTTGATAAGAATACATTTCAAAACACAGAAAGAAGTTAGTGACCAGTGTACGACAGAAAAAGGCACTGATTATACAGAATATCCATTTTCAGTTAACGCATGTTGGATTTCTGTGAAGAGGCTTATAGCGACCACGCACACACACACACACGCACGCACGCACGCACGCGCATACACGCACACACACACACACATGCAAGCACGCACACACACTCGTACCTTCTAAAATACGAGGAGGCATGATGCATACAATGTGACAAGATACTCAGTATAAAGTAAGTGCTTAGAGAGCGTTGGGATTTACGTGACATTCGACATGCACACATTCCTGCAGACCCCCACGAAGACCTTCGTTTGTGTCTATCCTTTTTGTAAGACGGTGCGGACTCCACTCTCTGTTTCATTTGTTCACATCCTGTTGACATCCATCAGATGTGATTTTTGTGTTACAGAAAAAAAAACAAACGTTTTTAAACTTGATGCAAGATTGTGTGGAAACCAGACCTAGTTTTAAGGCGTTTCGAGTGTATGAAATTAACTAGTTTGTTCTGTTAACATAATTATATGGAACCGATTTTGACGATATGACATTACTGATATGGGCCCTGCGGTCGACTTTAGTTTTATACAACTTGAATTGAATTCTTGAATTGTTTGAAATGTAAATAACATCGAGGCCTTATTTGAAAGACCGTCGAGGATGTTTTCAATTGCAGCAGCGAAAACAAGGGGGAAAAGGACATGGGCGTGACTTCGGCCAAAGCTTGAGGTCAGAAAGCTGACTGATACTTGTCTCACACTTTTATTCCCCTGCCAAGAATTCGTCAGTTGTCCTCGACAAGACGTGACTAAGAGCAACCAGCAAATTTATTTTCAAGGTGTCACCATTTCCGTCGGATATTTAACATGTGGCAGTGTCACTGGGAAAGGATTGATGTATCACTCTTCCATGACGTTGACGCCAAACAACATTAGTCTGACATGATCATTTCGTTTCACGCAAGCTCTTGGTTGACCCGCAAGTAAGGCATGTCTTTTGTTCCGACGATGAAGATGACTTTGCTCAGTCCGTGTCCTTTGCCAACACAATGAAGACTTCTTTGTCATGGTCCACATCTGTTGTTCATACGGTGAAGAATACTTTGTCTGTGTCCTTTGCTTATACGACGAACGCTTCTTTTTCTCTATCCATGTCTTTTTCTTCGGAAAGTGAAAACTAATTTGTGTCGTTTCTTGTATTTTGTTTGCACAATGTCTTCTTTGTGTCTATCATTTTTGTAAGACGGCGCGGACTCCACTCTCTGTTTCATTTGTTCACATCTTGTTGACTTCTCTGTCTTTGTCTAGCCCTCTGTTAACACAGTGGAGACTATTTTGTATTTGCCCATGTTCATTTTTTACACAGTGGAGGCTTTTTGTGTATGTCCATATCTTTGTTCAGACAGTGAAAATTAATTTGTCTCTGTCCCTGTCTCTTGTTCACTCAATGAAGACTTCTGTGCTCTCTTCATGTCGTATGTTTCCACAATGAAGACAAGTTTGTCTCTGTCCGTGCCATGGGTTCATGTGATGAAGATTTCTTTGTCTCTGTCCTCGTCATAAGTTTGGACAATGAAGATTTCTTTGTCTCTGTCCGTGTCTTATGTACACCCAGTAAAGATTAAGAAAAATTCTCTGTCTGGCTTTTTGTTAACACAATGAAGAATTCTTCGTCTCTGCCAGTGTCTCTCGTTCACACAATGAAGACTACTTTGTGTCTTTGTCCATGTCCTTTGTTCAGATAATGTAAGCCGCTTTTTCTTTGCCATGTCGTGGTCCAATCAGTGGACTGAGTTTTGTCTTTGTCCGCGCTCTTTATTCATACGATGAAACTACTTTGTCCGTGAATTCAATTCAGACAATGAAGCCCGCTTTGACTTTGTCCGTGTCTTTTGCTCAGTCGGTGAAGACTAATGTGTCCATGCCTTTGGTCAACGGTGAATATCAATCTGTCTGTGCTCTTGTTCGAACATTGAGGACCACTTTGTCTCTGTCCAATTTTTGCGTTCAGGCATTGAAAGCTATTTGTCTGTCCACGTGACTGTTCATTGCATTGGCGAAAGACCCAGCCAAGAGGAGTGGCTATGGTTATGAGAGAGGAGAAAAGGGGAGGAGGGGATTAGGGACGTGCTCGCTTTTATGGGCATAAAGTCTATGGACTTTCCAGCTGTCACGCATTGCAAGAATACTGCTCCGCCGCCCCCCCCCTCCCCTCCCCTCCCCTCCCAAATAAAAAAATCTGTAAAGAGAAGTTGTTGTTTTTTTCTGTTTCGTTAAATAAGTGAAGAGGATGGAGGGTGTGGGATGGGAGGGGTGAAGAGAAAGGGGGTGTGGGGGGGGGGGGACGTAGGGTGGAAAGGGAATGTTGGGTGGGAAGAGGGTGGAAATGATGGGCAGTGAGGGGGGGGGGGGGTGGGGGTAGGGGGATGGTGATAGTGAAGGGATAAGCCGATTTTGTGTTATCTCCCTTTGTATCTGACCTTCATTTCCCTTCCTGACACCCGCCTGCGCTACCCCCCCCCCCCCCCCTCCCATCCGCCTCTTCTCCTCTTCCTCCGACTTGTCTCCGTTTTCTGTCCTCGTCTGTATCTCCGTCTGTCTTGTCTTCCCATCACCCCCCCCCCCACCCCCTCCCCATCCTCTCAGCCTTTTTCTCGTTTTTTTTTTTTTCTGTGCATAAATCGATGACGTGTCTCCATCGCTCCCATTAAAGCTGAAGGGAATGTGTGGGCGCACTCGATCGCTTTTGCCCAGGCCGAAAGGCGAACCCAGACACGCATGGGCTACACATAATGACACCCAAACACTTTCATATGCGCAAACATACACATATATTGACGCACACAGACGCACGCACGCGCGCACGCGCGCACATGCTCGCACGGACATTCACTCATGCATAATGCGCATGCGCAATCACGCGCCTCTCTCATTTCCTGTTGTTTTGCCTCCATCGCTGGAGTTTGCTTTAATCCATTATTCCATCATGAATAATTTTTGTGTGTGTGTTTACTGTCAGCAGCCTCTCTCTCTGTATGTGTGTGTGTGTGTGTGTGTGTGTGTGTGTGTGTGT
This sequence comes from Conus ventricosus, assembly GCA_018398815.1. Classification (NCBI taxonomy): domain Eukaryota; kingdom Metazoa; phylum Mollusca; class Gastropoda; order Neogastropoda; family Conidae; genus Conus; species Conus ventricosus. Next base: position 68,846,946 of record CM031602.1, read on the forward strand.
GTGTGTGTGTGTGTGTGTGTGTGTGCGCGCGCGCGCGAGTGTGTGTGTGTGTGTGTGTGTGTGTGTGCGCGCGTGCGTGTGTGCGTGCGTGCGTGCGTGCGTGCGTGTGTGTGTGTGTGTGTGTGTGTGTGTGTGTGTGTGTGTGTGTGTCGGTCGGTCGGTCGCACGCGCACGTACATAAATTGCAGGCATGCGTGCTTGCATGTGTGCCCATGAACCTAATCCTTTCTCTTCATATCCTTCCGTTCCTTCTGTTTTTCCAATCACAAGTAGTCCGTTGTTCCACATTCCTTGTCTTGGAGGTCCTCAGCATTTACAGCAGAGACAGGTTTCACGCTTCAAGGGGACTTGGGTGAGGCATGTGTGACAGCCCATGTGCACACAGAAATCGGAAGGCCGAAGCCCAGCAGTCTGTTTCGAACAAATCTGGTTCTGGAACAAATCAGACTGCAACGGAAGCAGAAGGATTTGGGCCAGACTGGCTGGGTCTGTTTCGCAGGATTTTGTCAGTGATCCTTCCCTGAGTTGCCCCAACCCCCACCTCCTTCCCAATCCTGTTATGGCTAACTGGTTTCAGGCAGAAACATCTTTCCCAAATCTGTTGAGAACGTAAGGAGCTTTTCGGTGTCATTCTGCATTATTAATTCCGCAATGACCAAACCAATTTTATAGTTCGAGTCGACCCCAGCATCAAGTCCAAGACCAGTGTACATCACCGATCCCTATTCTTCCCCCAAGAAGAGCTAGAAATCAGGTTTCAGTCTGATCCCATCAACATACGAACTCCACCAGTGAATTGGTCATACTTCACGACTTAGTGTCGACGCTAATTGGGTCTTCAGCCTGAATTTGTGCTGTCTGACATCCTTGCATCAGTTGTCTTTTCCACTACTGGTTGCAGAGGTTAAAACGAACTTGAAATGCTCTTGGCAGAACGTATATAACATGTGTGGCAGCTTTGTGTATTACATGTGTGGTGGAAAATATGTGAAATGCAGGATTGGTACATTGTGGTACATTTAGACGATCACACAGTGGATGAATTGATTCTTCACAGCATAGTAAACATACTGCAGTTTGAAGTAAATTCGAGTGTCCACAAGACGCAAAACACGCCTTATTTGAGATGTTCATTTGTTTTCCTCTTTTAAAAGAAAGTTCGTTTTGCAGTGATGACTCAAATAAACACATTTTGATACTTAAGCAGACGGACGTAGTCTCCCTACCCAAGTAAACCTTGCACTAAAAAAATTCTCAGATGTGAATAACAATAACGCAAAGTTTAGTGAAAGAAGTCATTTAACTGCCCCTATGTGAAAGAAATGAAGTGAACTAATCCTTGAAAAAGGAGTCTTGTCTGAACAAATAAAGAATTCTGATTAGAATACGTAGTGTGTAGGATGTGTAATGCACCCACGACAATTCATGTAATGCGCAATTTCATTATATGACCTGTTTTCACTGCAAATGTCTTGCATACTGACTTTTTTGCAAGCCCACATCGATTCTGTCTGTGATATATTCTAATCGAATAAGTAATTCAGAGAACATCCATCATCTGTATATTCGTTGCAAAGAAAAATAATTCTTTTAAAATATTACAAGTATCACGTGACGTGTTACATGTATGTCAAACGTCATGAATGATATGTATGCCGATCACAGAGGCGATTTCTGTCTGCAGCCATTTTGCTGATTTCCGACTGGGATCTGAGCTTTTTGTTCCAGCATTTATTTCAGTTTTCTTTTTGAATTCCTCTCTTGGAGGCGTATTCCTTAGATGCGCACAAGCGCAGGAGCCGGTGATTGACAGCATCTGGGTGGTGGCCAATATCTCTACTTATGCCCACTTCGATCGTCGAGGGGAGGCTTTCTGGAACGATTCCAATTTAGAATCAGTCAGCGATATTGTGGCGACGTACGTGGGCTGTTAGGATGGAAAGGGAGAAGGGAGAGAAGTGAGTGGGGAGTAAGTGGATTAGGGAGAGGGCTGAGAAAGGAGGGGATGGTGATGGTGTTGGACAGGGATGGGAAATGGGTAAAGAGATAGGAAGGGGGGGGGGGAGGCTAACCGACACCCTGTGACGTCAACGTTTCCCCACCCCTCACTCGATTCCATTGTGGGTTTATCTTTCAAAAGTCCCCAAGGACGTGGCCTTCTGAGTTTCCCTGTGCAGATGAAATGCGTTTGACAAGAATGGGATCCATTTTCTGAAACTTGTATATGGGAAATCACTAGCTTCTTCAGGTCTTGGGTAACTGCTGTGTTGTTGAAAACGGGAACTATCATCTTGAAAATACAGCGACCATCATCATTGAAAACAGTAATTTTCATCTTGAAGACAGAAAACGTCATCTTCAGCAATCATGATCTTCAAAACAGCGGACAGCGACTATCATCTTGATAACAACAACAATCATTTTGAAAACAGCACACATAACTGGAGACAACAATAACAATGTTGAAAACAACAATCATTATCTTGAAACAGTAACCGTCATCTTGAAAATAGAAATCATCTGGAAAACACACTCTGATTGACTGACTACATCTGTCCATTGTCAGATTAACCATTAGTTACAACGAGTATGAGTAGAAGGTATAGTCTTCAAAGGGTAGGACTGGGGAAAAGTTCGTAGTAGAATCTGACAGAGTAACTTTTGATCAAAGTTTACTTCCAACCTCTTTGTCTCTTACTAGGTGTGGAAGGACCAGCTTTCTTGTTCTGGTACATCGAGAGAAAGTTTTTTTTTTCTTCTCAAGATTGTCAGAGATACTCAAGAATGGCTCATACACTAATTTTCCCTAGGTTTCCGCTCATAGGATTGCTTGTACTCCATATTGACAGAGAATTTAGACAGGAATAGTGGGTTTGATTATGCAGGATCAATCAATAGATTGATTATTTGATTTTCATTTATATTTCAGAGCACTTTACCAATAAACTTTACTGTGAATATATGAGCGCAAAATCTGAAAGGAAAAGAACGCTCAAGAAAAGGTAAAGAAGAATATGTCTCTCATGGACCAGTCCCTGCACACTGTTCTTCATCAGCGAGTTAGGGCATTCATTGCCCATTTGAGAGCCATTGCAGTGTCCGTACGATGTGATGGTGCATAGCTTTGCTTAAAGTTGCCTGGGAGGAGAGGCAGAGGGGTCTGTCTGTGGCTGGGTGACGTCACCAGTGTGGCTGACCTCCTGGTATTGTGGGCAGTCCGCCGGGATATGTACTGGCATGGATTCCCAGTCACGTTCCTGGCCGGCGTCTCGTGGTTTGGGATTCCTGGTTGTCTGCTGAATCAACAGAGCATGGTGTGTACATTTAGTTCCCTCAGCTCTGGTAGGAACTGCCCTTTGAACTTTCAGGAAAGTGTGAGATCTCAGCCGACGTAAAGAGGCTTTGAATGTAGCATATATAATTTTGCAGTCGGCGCTTTACTCATTCATATCACAAAGTGCAATGCAAGTGGATTTGAGTTAATGGCGTTAGACAATCCAAAATTAGTTAATCAATGGAAGAAGAACAACTCTTCAGTGTAGTCAAATGATTGGGCTGAATGGACCAGTTTACTCTGATGAAGCAAGCGAAGGCCTTCAGTTGAATGAAGCATTTTAAATCAGTTAGACGAGGACAGGCACCAATAGTCATCCTTAGAGGTTTAATCTAGTACTTGTTAGGTTCAAATAAAGTTACTTCGGTATGATTTATAAATATAAGGCAGAGCAAAGCCACCGACTTAGAAAACAGGTACCACTGATCAGTTTCGTTTCAGTTTCATCAAGGAGGTGTCACTGCGTGTGGACCGCTCCATATACTGTACACAACATCTGTTGTGTTTGAGACCACACTGTGCAGGATTTAAAGCAAGAGATAATTGAATTAATGACGAAGATGAGAAAATTTAAGAAGAGGGTGTCATGGCTACGACTTAGCAGATGCGTAACCTACGCATTAGCCCAACGTGCTTGTCAGACCTCGGATACCTACCTAATATTGTCTGTGCCATTGTCATCATTTGTATGTATGCGTGCTGTGTGTGTAAACCTCTGGTCTGAAACAGTGAAATGTAGACAGGCTCTGAGAGTGGCGAGATGATCATTTACCACTCTGGAAAACACCATTGTTTCTACATGTATTTTCACTGGGTTTATAGACTGTTGCCTGTCTGACAGCTTGTTAATGCATACCTGGTTTCAGTTTATCCCAGTTTTTAATAGGTGAGAAGCCGCGACTGCAAGCTGTGGGTAGAAGATTGGCAGGTTTTCGAAGATGGAGAAAATCGATTCAGGCAAAGACTGACTGGGTGAGTCACCAAGATTGACAGGTTTTCAAAGATGGAGATAAACCAATCAGATAAAGACTGACTGGAGCGAGTCACCAAGATTGATCATATGGGCTGAGAATCGCACAGGTGTGTGTGTGTGTGTGTGTGTGTGTGTGTGTGTGTGTGTGTGTGTGTGTGTGTGTGTGTGTGTGTGTGTGTGTGAGTATGTGTTTGTGTGTGTGTGTGTGTGTGTGTGTGTGTGTGTGTGTGTGTGTGTGTGTGTGTGTGCTTTAAACTGCGAATGCCAACCTAATTGCTGCCTTATTGCATGCTGACAGCAAGAGACTCATGGCAAGTACGGTGAAACATCCACGGAGATTTCTCTAGACTTGAAAGACTATCAGGAAACATAAAGGAGATGTTGCGTTCACGCCTGCCCTATCTCGATGATTAGCCACAAAAAAACAACCGTACTGAAGTCCGTCAAATGTAAATTATTGGAAATTAGTGGAAGAGTCTGTCAAATGTAAATTATTGGAATCTAATTGGAGAAAGCATTTACGAGGTCGATAATAATACCTTGAAATTCATCTTTCTCTTTATTTCAGTAATGAAGGTCCAGCCAAATCTTAACAAAAATCATGAGTTGGTATTGGCTTAGTCAGTTCGTTAATGAGCCCGCAAGTGTTGCAGAGTCAAGAACAGCAATATGTTTGGATCTGGTATGTACTCAATGCCTCCACATTGTAACATCTACAGACGTTTTGCCCGCTGTTTGTAGTGATCATAGCATTCCTTGTGCCGTGATTTGAAACACTGTAGTAAAGAACCAACCGTTCAAAAACGGAAATATTCAGTCACAGAAAGCTAAATGCAGATCACTTTTGTGAAGTGGGCACCATACACTGGGATGACATATTTATGACAGATCTGTAGACGAACGTGCTGGGATGTTCTCAACAATCCTAAAGGAAAAAGTGAAACTATGTATGCTAACTAAACTGTTAGCGTACATTCTAATGGTCCATTGGATGACGGATGATACAGGACTGCTGACACGGGGGAACCTGTCACTTGAGAGTGAACCCACATCACACTGTAGACACCTTTAAAATTGCAGAACGAAGTTCATGCATATTTTTTCAGGTGCATAATAGATTTACGTATATGTCTTTGAATAAACAGCGGGTACAATTTCATTGGGAAGGGGGGGGGGGGGGGGGGGGGGGGGTAATTTTTGACTCTACTCCCTTTTTTCATTCTATACATTTGTTTACTTCATATAAACTATGA
>CM031602.1:68857505-68860005 GCA_018398815.1 Conus ventricosus
TACATATGCCGATCACAGACATGACTTTTGTCTGCAGCTGTTTTGCTGATTTCCGACTGGGATCTGAGCATTTTATTCCAGCATTTATTTCAGAATAATTCTTAATCTCTTCTCTTGGAGGCGTATTCCTCAGTTGTGCGCAAGTGCAGGAGCCGGTGATTGACAGCATTTGGGCGGTGGCCAATATCTCTACTTATGTCCACCTCGATCGTCGAGGGGAGGCTTTCTGGAACGATTCCAATTTAGAATCAGTCAGCGATATTGTGGCGGTGTACGTGGGCTGTTAGGATCGAAAGGAATAAGAGAGAGAAGTGAGTGGGGAGTAAGTGGGTTAGGTGGAGGGTTGGGAAGGAGTGGAGAGGGAATTGTAGAAAGGGAAGAGAGATGGATAAAGGGAAAGGGGAGGGGCTGACTGACACTATCCCACCCGTACCCTCACTCCATTCCATGGCGGGTTTCTCTGGCAAAAGTCCCCAAGGACGTGGCCTCCTGTATGTCCCTGTGCAGATGAAATGCATTTGGCAAGAAGGGGATCCAATTTCTGTAACTTGTATATGGGAAATCACTAGCTTCTACAGGTCCTAGTAACTGCTGTCATAGTGAAAACAGGAACTATCATCATGAGAAAACAGCAACCATCATCTTGAAAACCGCTACTGTCATATTGAAAAAGCAATAATCTCCTTGAGAACGGCAATAATCGTCTTGAAAATAGCAATTATTACATTGAAAACAGAATCATCTCTTGGAAACAGCAACCATCGTCTTAAAAAACAGCAATGATAACCTCAGCAACATACATTCTGACTCACTGACTGGAATCTGTTCATTGTCAGATTAATCATTAGTTTCTGTGATGAGTATGGGTTAAAGGTGTAGTCTTCTATGGATAGGACTCGGGAAGAGTTCCCATTTCGATGTGACTGAGTAATTTAGGTCAAAGTTTACTTCCTCTCTCATTGTCTCTTACTAGGGTGGAAAGACAGAATTTCCAATTCTAGTATATCAACAGAAAGTTTTATTGTTTTCTCAGTATTGACAAAGATGCAGAAGAATGGCAGGTAAACTAAATTTCCTCAGGCTTCTGTTTACAAGACTGCGTGTACTCCATATTAACCGAAAATTTGAACAGGGATAGGCGTGACAGTATGTATGGTCAGTCGATACATCGACGCAAGTTGAATGAATTTACATACACAAAACTTTTTTTCCCTGGATAAACGAACGCGAAATCTAAACTGAAAGAAACATTTAAGAACAGATTAAGAAGAGTTGGTATCTCTCTGATCGGGCCCTACACACTGTTTCTCATCATGGAATTAGGGCATTCACTGCCCGTTTGAGCACAGTGGCAGTGTCAGTATGATGTGATGGTGCATAGAATAGCTTAAAGTTTGGCTGACCTGCTGGTATAGTCGGCAGGCTGACCTGCTGGTATAGTCGGCAGTCCATCAGAGCTTTTGGTGATGTAGATCCTCAGTCACATTCCGAGCCGGCATCGCATAGTTAGGGATCTCAGAATGTCTGCTGAATCAGCAGAAACTGGTTTGTCTTGTTAGTTCTCTCAGCTGTGGCTGGAACTGGCCTCAGGACTTTGAATCAGGAAAGCATGTGAGGTTTCAGCCGACATCATGAAACTGCAACACTGTCTTGTTAGTTCTCTCAGCTGTGGCTGGAACTGGCCTCAGGACTTTGAATCAGGAAAGCATGTGAGGTTTCAGCCGACATAATGAAACTGCAACACTGTCTTGTTAGTTCTCTCAGCTGTGGCTGGAACTGGCCTCAGGACTTTGAATCAGGAAAGCATGTGAGGTTTCAGCCGACATAATGAAACTGCAACACTGTCTTGTTAGTTCTCTCAGCTGTGGCTGGAACTGGCCTCAGGACTTTGAATCAGGAAAGCATGTGAGGTTTCAGCCGACATAATGAAACTGCAACACTGACAGACCACACAGAGCATAATTTTGACAGTGTCAGACAAACAGATCTTGAGTAATTAAAACGGGGGCAGTCTCAAAGTTCCAGTGGATTAATCAAAAGAACAACAAGCTTCTGGCCTGTCGTATGAGACATGCAGGGAAATACTCAAGTGTCTATGAGAAACATCAGAAGAAGTGGACAGACACGATGAGGATGAAAATCCTGACTGACGACCCTAGGAACCACAGCATTCCCATCTGCAACTATCGTGATGGACTGTGAAACCAGTTCCGCGCACCCCCATAGTGACCTCATTGACAGTATCGATTTGTCATATCCAGTGAACACAATACCGCCATCTGGATTCCATGACGCGAAGAATATGTCCATTATTATCGTCTGAAATATCATTCGTGTTCATTTCTGTTTTCATATCCTCCTCTAACCCCCATAAACCATGTTGGTCAATGGGAGGAAAACCTGACACATTAAATCATTCGTATTCGTATTCATATCCATACTCTCTCTCTCTCTCTCTCTCTCTCTCTCTCTCTCTCTCCATGTACACACCCTTTGGTAA
>CM031602.1:68865005-68907505 GCA_018398815.1 Conus ventricosus
TACAGCTTTTTCTGTGTACATTGTCTATCTGTGTTAACTGTTAAGTATACGCTGTCTGCCTCTCTTTTACGGTGTTCAAGGGTGTACAAACCACGAAAAACAAAACAAACATACAAACAAACGAACTAAAAAACAAAAACAGAGCATTTTCAGCAAGCTGCCTAAGATTAAGAAGATATTTTGGCGAGATATATCTTTATAGTGGATTAGCGCTTCTGACAGAAAGTCGAAAGAAATGTTTCTGAAAACAAAAATCTTCAGATATTTTCGCTTTACTATGCTGTTTATGAGCAACACACTGATTTGCGCAAGCACCCATCCACTCCATCTGAGTCGTTTCATCTGTCGCAAATCAGGAACTCAGCAGTCCAAAGAAATGCTTCAGTTGTTGTTCATCTTTCGTATTCCTGAAAGGACAAACCTGAGTTCTTTTGGAGAAGAGCAAGAAAGAAAGAAGGGAAGGAGAGGGAAGGACAAGGGAGGGGAGAGAAGAGGACGAAAGAAAGAAGGGAGGCAGACGGGCATGCGAGCGAAAGAAGTGGAGGGCGGGGAGACGGGGGGGGGGGGGGGGGGGGGGGGGGGGGGGGGGGGATAGAAGGAAAGGAAGAACACTATGTAGATGTGTCCACGTGTCGTCGAGCTGCTTTAGGGTCCAGCATGCCGAAGACTCGGAATGGACTTAGGGGCCGATGTAAACTGTGGTACAAAAAAAAATCTGTCACAGTTTCTGTGAGTCTCACCTCTCATTCTCAGTCTAAAAAAAATCTCCATTGATGTAGGGGTCTGTTTTGCTTGCTGGAAATGTACAAAACTTGTTAACCATCACTGTTATTTCTCACATCTTGTGTGTGTGTGTGTGTGTGTGTGTGTGTGTGTGTGTGTGTGTGTGGTTGTGTTGTGTGTGCGCGCGTGCGTGTGTCTGTCTGTCTGTCCAGGAGGCCCCAGTGAAAACAAACTGCTGGCGGGGGACCAGATCCTCAAGATCAACGGGGAGGAGGTCAGCGAGCCCCCAGGGAGAAGGTCATCGAGCTGGTCAGGTAAAGACATCACCACCATCAGCACAACCAGCACACCACCACCACCACCATCAACACTGTGTCCGCACCACCATCAACACCACCACCACCACACCACCACCACCACGTGTCCGCACCACATCACCACCACCACCACCACCACCATCAACACTGTGTCCGCATCTTTGCTTTGTGCATCAACCAGGCAGCCAGTCAATCAACCGATCAGTCTTATCACTAGTGTATTAGTTGATAAGCTGGTCGGTCGATCTTTCATTCCGTTAATCAACCAATCACTCAGTCACTGAATCTAGCGGTTCGTGAATGGGTCAGTCTTCGCGTCAGTCATTTTTGGACCGTTAGAATATTAATGGTTACAGTGTAAGGAAGTGGCAGAGATAGATAAAATTGAATAAATGAAGCACACAAAACAAACAAAAACAAAACAAAAAAAGAAAACGAACCGAACAGGGTTAAGCATGGCTGTAACCAGTTCTCACTCATCCAGTTAGCCGGTTACATATTTTAGCAGTTACATGAACTTTTTGGTTTGTTTTGTGTTTGATTGTAAATATGACTCGATGCTACAGTACCTCCCCCCATTCTCACTCCCCACTTCCCCGCCTCTTAGATGCGCCCTCCGCCCATCCTCGCCCTTCCTTCCGCCTCCACTCTCCACATATTTTGATGTGTACAGTGCCGGGGTCTTGGTTGTCTGGTTTACTGTCTATGTGACTGTTTCTTGTGATACTGGAGCTAACGTCTATGAAGTTTAGGTTAGTTTATCACACGTACCTCTTTGGACGAACGTGAAGCCAGGTTTCTTCCGTCGTCTGTAGGTAAAAATAAACAGTAACGAAGTAACAGCAAGAGCAACAACAAAAGGCAGTGTCACGACCGACCCCTGGAGGTCTGCCCTGACAGGACGGTTAGTGGAGTGAAGGGAATGACTGACCTCACACGCCCCGCAAGAGACCACACAATAAAGATTACGATACAACACCCCATTTATTCACACCAGCAATAAGCATTCCACATTCACAACATGCACAACCACAATCAAGCACTCCAACGCACACAACACGCACAATCACAATCAAGCACTCCCACACCCACAACATGCACGATTATAAATAAATATTTCACCATACGACGTACACGATCACAATTACAGCATTCCAGCACATATAACATATACACCAATTATAAAGAAATATTTCCAGCATCGATCCTTTCTAACACCATGGAGGTGCGTCCACACCCCTGCCCCTGTCAAGTCTGCTGGGAGCACCTGTCGCACTAGGTGCTCCGAGCCGGGTCGGTTCTCGCAGGGAGTCGCTCAAAGCCGACACCCTCGATCACAAGCCGGCAGTGAGAGCGCGTTCCGGTGGGGGGGAGGGGGGGGGGGGGGGGGGGAAAGGGGAAAGGAAAACGAGGCGCTGTTACTGGATGTCCTGGAGGGGGTCAGGGCCGGTCAGTCAAAACGGCGGGCTCTTACAGTCCGCGGTACCGACCAGGGCGTAGGCTCGACCAGCGGGTGGCACCATCCAGTCGTGTCTCCAGCCTGAACGTGGCTCCTCAACCAGCACGTGGCCCCATCCAGTCGTTGTCTCAGCCAGAACGTGGCCTCAACCAGCAAGTGGCCCATCCAGTCCGATGCTCCTCCAGGTGAACGTCCCCCGGGAGGGGGCGGACGTAGTGGGAGGAGAGTCGAAAAGGGGGAAGGAGGAGGAAGGAAGAGGAAGGAAGAAGGATGGAGGAAGGAGAAGAAGCAAGAAAGGGTCCTGATAACTGCCGTCAGTACAGTGCTGACCCATGCTGTCAAATTTAACAGCCACTCGCATGGATGGGCGAGGGAAGTCTACTAACGCACACAGTAACCCATGATTCAGATATGTTCATTTAGGGGGTCTTCTCCACGATGCCAGTAAAAGACTGCATTAACCAACAGTTATAAAACAATATGTATTAGCTTCACCATTCTCTCATCACGTTGAACATTTTCCCTCTTAGGAAATAAACCAACACAGCGACCATCGCTTAAATAACTGTCACCACATTTTGCAATACTAATTCAATGCATAATTGTCACATTTTATAAACACATTTCAAATTAACACAAATTCAAATTGCATCCGAACGACAATCATGCGATACGCCGCTCCGCGAACATAAACTCGTTCGCATTTGCACACACAAACAGGTCGGTGGCCGAAGGATAAGCGTCGGCGAAGTGAAGGGGCGGGACGAGCGAGACAAAGCACGTTCACCTGATCAACCAGGTTCTTCCCGTCCCTCACGACTACACTCACCAGATGCATAAACAGGAGAAAGAATTTCGGATAATATTTAGAATGGCAGGTTAAAGATTGAATTAAACTGAGGTAAAAGGTCTCAAACAATATTTCTCTTACCATTTCTGAAAACAAAAGAAAATTGCGAAAAGCGAAGACTAAGCCGGCTACAACAACAAATCAAACAACAAACCACGAAACTGATGCTTACCAGCTACCCGTGGGTGACAGAGAGGCGGGTCAAACGACTCTCTCTTACCCTGTCCAGTCGAGAGGACAGAGGCGAAGATTTGCCGGAAACAGAAAGAGTGATGTCCTCTCCTACAGGCCGACTGCAGGGAATTGAAAGTACTGACTGTACTTCTCGATGAACGGTAAAGAAACCAAGACTGGAGCAGGCGCCCTAGAGACATCTTCCGCTCGAGTGAAGAGATAAACCTCCCTCAGCAATGGCGGCCAACATGCCAGCTACGTCACAGATGAGCATACTTCAACTAAAAGAAGACGAAGCACGTGCGACAGGTAAAACGACAGGAAGAGGCGATAGACTGCAGTTCGAGAGAAAGGTACCAGCCCCCGTGAACCTAACAGGATGAATAGCACGGGCAGTGGAATAAGAGAGAGAGTGAGAGAAAGCAAACGAAGTTGGCTGAACTACACCAAGGTGCCAAAACCGCACCGCAAGCACATTAAGGGACGGAAGACACGACACAGCAACGACAATAAACTAAATGAGTAATTCCGCCACCTAGATGGTGTCAATACGTCGTAGGCCTCGTGACAAATCGTGACAAATCCCCCTTTCTAAAGCATCTGTTTCTTGAGATACAGTGCTCCTTTGAACCTTGAGCCTGTGTGCAAATCACAATACTCAATGGGACCGAACCCCAACACTCTGTGCCTCGACAGAGTACGAGGAAATCCAAATACAAACCATTCTAGCGATAGAATCACACGAGGAATAAATAATCTACATTTATCAAACACACTCGCGCCCCTTTCCCCCCCCTGACCAAGTAACAATCCCGAAACCCCCATTGGTGATTCACTACCGTTAAACATCATGAAGTGAAACCTGTCAGTACACCTGATCAACGGCCCCCCCCATAATGGGATATAACCTGGTTGAGCGGAAGTGTCCTCTGACCGATTTTCAATGTGCTGACTACGGGCTAGGCTAAGATCCGTCCGGGCATCCGGATTACAGGGAAACCCTTGATATGACGAAAAGTGCACGCATGAACGCTGCAGTTCCACTGCCTAATCATGTGTCGACGGACTGACTGGCCGGATCCGGTCAAAGCATGGGTGCGGATGATTGATCGCTCTCAGTACAAACCTTCCGGCCGTGTTCTTCTTGGGGCACGCCAGTGCGCGTCCAAATCTGGTGGAGATCGCTACGATAGCGGCATCGAAGAGTCCTAAGCGGTGCAGCCTCTGGGTATCGACTCGCAGATTTACCACTACCGACGTTGTAGCGGTGACGCGATCGGATGGAGGATTAATGGGTCCAACAGGTCGGACCCCAACCTTGCTGAAGGGCACTCCCCAACCAGCCAGGGCACTGCCCCTAAGGGAACACGCTTCAAGGGACCTTAGGCGTTTGTGCCGTTGGCAGACATGGCCAACTGCGGCAGTACTGCCTAACCTGCGAGTTCACCCTGGCAGAAGAAGGTCCTGTCTGACTCGCTCGAGAGTCCGCTTGGGCCCATATGACCTTGCCATCGGGGGAATCGTGGGCCTGACGGGAGAGGAACAAGATTCTCTTCAAGGCTTTGGGGACAACAAGCTGCTTGGCCACACGATCTGCTGAGTGAAAACCTAAGAGTGGATCCCTTATGGAGCTTAAGCCACCTTGCGTGTCGGTCGACTGAGCGGGGAAGGATCCACACAGTTGTCGTAGGGTTGGACTCCAAGTACTGGCCGAAGACGGATAATGCTAGCAGGATCGGCCCTTGCCAGACCTCGTTTTAGAGATCGGCTGAAGAACCGGGGACGCAAATTCCTGCTTCTGCGTCCTTAGGCTTTGGCGCGTGTGGTGACTCCACACCGCCTGTACGGGCAAATCCGTAGACACGGACTATGCGGCCGTTCGAAGTGATAGTATTCCCTATGATAAGGGATACAGAGGTCGCTCCACCGCGATGGCCATACTTCGCCACAGACGTAGGAGGTGGAGATAGAAACGAGTTCTGAAGCCGGTGGAGGTAAAACAGCCTCCAACCCGCACCACCTAGTAACTGGCGCCCGCCGGGCCTTAGGGGAAATAAACCCTTATCACAAGAGTGTTGATGCTCCCCGAATCCTGATGGTGTCGACATGGATGAAACAACAACAGAAAGAAAGAAACACTGGACACTCTGTTACCACCAGAAGCTTGGATGGGGACCCCACGTTAGCCGAGGCGCGAGGCTGTGGGGAAAGGACCAGCCCCATGACTACCAGCGTCTCAGGGCAATCTTTTCCGGATGTGGCCAGGACGACACAAAGAAAACCCAAACTCCGAGGTGCTGAGGTCCCGTGGACTGCCTGCCTTATTCGACCCGCTAGCAGTTGTCGGCGCCTTATTGCCACTAAGTTCTGTGGAGGGCTTCATCTCGTATCTGGGCCGATGCCCATAAGCCCTGCGAGCTTACAGCAAAAACACTCCAGCGGTATTGATCGCAGGCCGCGAATCCCTGAGGTGCTGTCTCGCCTATCCGGATCTCACTCTGGGGTCACAGTGTTCGGTGACGCTGTCATGAAGGATCAGATCCTCCAGTCTCCAACTTAGCCAAACTGGAGCCAGTAAGTACCCTAGCGTTTGCGCAGCCTATCCCCAACTGCACGAAGGTCACGTCGTTATTCTTCTCATGGACTTGAATTCCTCCTGTACGTCTTCTGGGGTAGGTGGGAAACCGCTTACGCAGAGCAACTGCTGTCTGATAAGACGCGCCTTCAATTAGAGTGAGCACACACTCCCTTGCTGCACCCGATAATCCAGAAAAAAAAAGTGCATAGCCTTTTAGTTCCTCAGACAATTTGGTCATGAAGTAGGTACCTTGTCAAAATGCTCTATAAGAACCATATCTATGTACTCGCTTGGTCTCAAACTCTGGAAGCTTTAACTTTGGGCCTCTAACTTATCACCTGCTGGTGATTAACCCCTGACTTACTGATTTTTTTTTGGGGCGGGAGCGACCGCGAAAAGAAATGTTCCATCTCCTCCCTACGCAGAGCCTCCATCCTGTCTAGTTCCTTCCCTACGGAGGGCAGCCTCTTCCCTACCGTGAGCAGCCTCGTCCCTACGGATTCCCTCCGTCTGGGCAGGCCTCATCCCTACGCTGAGCCTCTGTCTGGGCAGTCTCCTCTTGACGGGGGGGGGCAGAGCCTCTATCCTATCCAAATCCTCCCTTCGCAGAGTTTCCGCCTAGCAGCTCTTCCCTACGCTGAGCAGCCTCTTCCTTACGAAGGGCTTCCTGCCTGAAGCATCCTCTCGTCGTTTGTGCTCTAGGAAACATCAGGACAGAGGCGATGTCTGGAAGGATTCTCCACTCCGACATGGAGGATGAACCCGTCTGACCCGTCCCTTGGTCTCGGACTTTCCCATGAGGAAAGTCCCCCGGGCATACTCTTACGAGGGGAAGCATGGAGAGAGAAGGTTTCTGTCTCTGCGACCCAAACAGAAGCCCATAGTTGCTACGCTATGCTATGGCGCCTTCCGGAGCGGGGAAGTGCCAGTCGGGTCTGACAGGCAGAAACCCAAAACCCCCCAGCGAAGAGGTAGTAAAAGTACCCACTGGAACTACTGTACAGCACTGGAATAAGTAGAAGTTACCGTGTCGAAGTACTGGTATAAAGTAGAGGACTACAGTAAATTTTGAATTACCCTTCTTTTCGACGCACGCGTCGCCATACCACCAGCGCGGACGTCGCATGACAACCAATATCTTACGGTTTTTCAAATACAGGGGAAAAAAAAAACCAATTCCTCTAGAACCAACCAAAACCCACATATTGGAGGGGGCGTGTGTATATGTGTGTATGTGTGTGTGTGCGTGGTGCGGACAAGTTCCGGCTGCTCCCACTCTGGCAACACCGCGCTTACAACACCGAGCAACAGTGCGGTGGGGCTCACGAAAAAAAAAAACCAAAACAAAACTCTGTCGGCTGCCTCCCCCACTCTGGCAACACCGCGCTCCACAGCACGAGCAACAGTGCGGTTGGGCTGGCCGGAATAAAAAAAACAAACAAACTGGCCGACCGGACCTGGAAGAGAGGGAAAAAAACAAAGGGACACTAAACGTCGATACACCCCCTGTACTCAACAACCGGTAGAGAAAAAAAAAAAAACAAGACTGGACTAAATACAAAACAGGTGAATGGAAGACTGGCGGAACAGAAAGCAAGACTTACGCCCGCATCTGCGATGGAGGTAACCCGGCGGAAGGAGGTTGGACGCGGTCGACTCCCTCGAGCTCTCGACTCGACCCCCAGTCACGCCGGATGGTCCCTCAGGCCCACAAAAGACTCCCTTCACGCTAGAGTCACCAGCCAACACCCACGAACAAACTCGACAAACTGACTAAACATATACAAACAGAACAAAACTAAACAGTACTGCAGCGAAACGAGAGAGAACAGCCAGTGCCCTTCACATCCGGACGAGCCCCACATTGTCACGACGACCTGGAGGTCTGCTGAGGATCTGTGCTAGGTGGGCAGTGAAGGGTTATGACTGACCTCACACGCCCGCAAGAGACTCACAATAAAGATTACGATACAAACCCATTTATTCACACTAGCAAAATAGCATTCACATTCACAACATGCACAACCACAATCAAGCACTCAACGCACACAAACACGCACAATCACAATCAAGCCCTCCCACCACCCAACATGCACGATTATAAATAAATATTTCCCCCATCGACGTACACGATCACCACTTACAGCATTCAGCACTTATAACATATACACCAATATATAAGAAATATTTCCAGCATCGATCCTTTCTAACACCATGGAGTGCGTCCCCCACCCTTGGCCCATGTCCAAGTCTGCTGGGAGCACCCTGTCCGCACTAGTGCTCCGCGCGGGGCGGTTCTCGCAGGGAGTCGCACTCAAAGCCGACACCCTGACTCACAAGCCGGCAGTGGCAGTGACGAGGCGCGTCCGGAGGGGGGGGGGGGGGGGAAAGGGGGAGAAAGGAAAACGAGGCGCTAGTTACTGGAGGTCCTGGACGGGGGTCAGGGCCACGGTCAGTCAAAACGGGCGGGCTCCTTACCAGTCCGTGGTCCGACCTGGGCGTGGCATCGACCAGCGCGTGGGCACCATCCAGGTCCGTAGTCTCAGCAAGAACGTGGCCTCAACCAGCACGTGGCACCATCCAGTCGTAGTCTCAGGCCAGAACGTGGCCTCAACCAGCACGTTGGCACATCCAGTCCGTGCTCCAGGTTGAAGCCACCGGGCAGGGGGAGGAGGACGTAGCTGGGAGGTAGGAGAGTCGAAAAGGAGGGAAAGATGAAGGAAGTGAGAATGAAGAAGGAAGGAAGAAGGAAGGTGGAAGAAGGGTACTGATACCTGCCGTCAGTCAGTCTGACCCATGCTGTTCAAAATCTTAACAGCCATCGCATGATGGGCGAGGGGAGTCTACTAACCGCACACAGTAAACCCATCGAATCAGATATGTTCATTAGGGTCTTCTCACTCGATGCAGGTAAAAGACTGCCATTAAACCAACAGGTTATAAAACAAATATTGAATTATCTTTCACCTTCTCTCACTCACGTTTAACATTTTCCCCTCTTAGGAATAAACCAACACAGCGACCTTCGCTTAATAACTGTCCCACCTTGCAAATCATTATTCAAATGGCCTAATTGTCTCATTTTATAAACACATTTCAACATAACACAATCTCCAACCATGCATCGAACGGGACAAATCTGCGTACGCACGCTCGCGGAAACATAAAACTCGTTTCTCCTTGCAACACAAACAGACGGTGGCCGAAGGATAAGAGTCCGGCGAACTTGACAGGGCGGCGGACGAGCGAGGGACAAAGCAAGTTCCATACCCTGATCACAGGTTTCTCTCCCGTCCCCACGCCTACACATCACCAGGATGCATAAAAGGAGAAAGAATTTCGGATTAATTTAGAATGGCACTGGGTTAAGATTTGAATTAACAGAGAAAAGGTCTCAAACAATATTTCTCTTACAATTTCGAAAACAAATCAAAAGAAAATGCGCAAAAGAGAAGACTAAAGCGGTAACAAAACCCCCCTCCCCCCCCCCAACATACCACGAAACTGATGCTTACCAAGCTACCCGTGGGTGGACCAGAAGAGGCGGGTCAAACGACTCTCTCTACCCTCTGTCCAGTCGAGAGGACAGAGGCGAAGATGCGGAGGAAACAGAAGAAGTCGTATGTCCCTCTCCTACAGGCCGACTGCAGGAATTGAATGTACTGACTGTACTCTCGATGATACGGTAAAGACCAAGACTGAGCGGCGCCCCAGAGACATCTTCCGCTCGAGTGATGAGCTAAACTCCCTCAAGCTATGGCGGCCAACATGCCCTCCCTACGTCACAGAGTGAGATACTTCAAAATAAAGAAACGAAGCACGCTGCGTCAGGTAAAAAGGACAGGCGAGAGGCCGATAGGACAGCAAGTCGGGAGAAAGGTTCCCCCGCCCCCCACCCCCGTGACCTACAGGATGATAGCACGCGGCAGAGCGATTAAGAGAGAGGAGAGGAGAAAGCAACGAAGTTGAGTGAACTACACCAAGGGTGCAACCGCCCCGAGCCACATTAAGGGAGGATACACGACACAGCCAACGACAATAAATAAATGAGTAAATTCCCCCACCCTAGATGGGTCAAACGTCGTAGGCCTGTGACAAACTCGTGACCGGAGCAAGAGGGGAATAATGCCTATCCTCTTGACCTCCTCAACTCTTCCTTCCTCCTCCTCCTCCACCTGTCGTGTCTTTTCGTTTTGTCTTGCCTTGCCTTGTTTCATTGCATCATACTATTGCCGTATATGTGCAGCTACCATCCCCCACCCCCCCCACAACAACAACAACAACCACAACATCAACTAACAACAACACAACAAACCAACCGAATAGTTGTGATGAAGTGGGTATGTTAATTGATTTGAGCTTTACGACATTGTCTTCACCATATGTAGCATCTACAGTGTTGTTGCTATAGTGTGTTAATCGCACTTTGTGTTGCTTTGGCCTGTATCAATGGTGGAACTGTGTTGAATTGTTTCAGGTCAAGAAGTTAATTATTGTGGTTTAATGCACTTGTGTTTGTTTGGCTGTACAATGGACACTGTGTTGAATGTGTTTCATGTCATGCAGGGAACTCTGCTGTGTGTTTAATCGCACTTTGTGTTGCCTTGGCCTGTACAACAGGGAAAAACGGTGTTGAATTGCGTTTCAGGTCATGCAGTGAATCTATTGTGCTGAAGTCTGCCAGCCCTACACGGACAACGTAAGCAGATCTTTGTTGTAGTGGGGAAGTAAGTGGGGGGAAATGATGGGGGAGGGGAGGGGGTGGGTGGAGGGAAGTGGATGAGTGGGGGTTGGGTTGGTCAGGTGGATTGTCATCACATTTTGAGATGTTTTCTAAAGTTTGGTTTGGGGTTACACCTGTTCTGTTCTGCCAATTTTCCTGTTTTTCTTTGTGAAGAGAGAGAGAGAGAGGTGTGAGGTAGAGAAGAGAGGAGAGAGAGAGAGAGAGAGAGAGAGAGCTCGAGAGAGACCGACAGGACAGGTCAACATTGTCATTTTAGGTTACCATGGAAACCGTTAGTATTGATGATGATGATAAGGGGGTTCCTCTACAAGCGTTCCTTACCATCGGAGGACCTATGCAGCCATAGAGTCCAGGGGCTTTCAGTACCACTGGGGCAGGCAAGTACCCATAAAAGCCCCGTTCTAGCTTGGGCCCAAGCACTGTTTACACTCAGGTACCACGTGGTTTCAGTGCTTAAGGCCCTGTTCTATTAGATACCTGGTCCAATTGAGGCCAATTACCATTTTGGGCTGAGCGCATTAGGCCCAGGTGTCATTGAGGCCCGGCACCATTACAGGCATTGGGTCTCGTTCCATGTGGGCCCAGTTCCAGAGCAACCCAGAAATAAGAACGAAGGTTTCCTTAGGACAGAATTTTCAACACAGCCTAGTTCTGTTAAGTCTGGTTCCAAATAGGGCCCAATACTGACAGAGCTCTGATATCTTTGGGTTCAGTGTAAGTTAGTAATACCTGCTCCTTTTGACCAAAGCAGAGAGAGAGAGAGAGAGAGAGAGAGAGAGAAGAGAGGGACGGAGTCAGGCAGATGGATATATATATATATATTATATATACTATATAATATATTAAATATATATTTATTTATATATTTGTTAAAAAGTAGTTTAAAATGTTTTTCTACAACGTTGTTTTTCATGTGAAAACAAAACGTAGTGTAGATAACATTTCAAACCTGACTTTTTAACAAATGTTGTTCCCAGTACGGTTGAGCATTTAAAAAAAAATCTTCTGTTGGTTACTTGTTACCATTATCTCTCTATCTATCTATCTATTCTAATCTTATCTATCTATCTATCGGTCTTGTCTGTATGTCTATCTGTCTGTCTGTCTGTCCTGTCTGTTCTGTCTGTATATATATACTATATATATTATATATATATATAATATATATTACATTTATGAGAGAGAGAGTGTGAGAAAGATTCGGACTTAGCGAGGATGTGACGATTGAGGAGAGAGAGAGAGAGAGAGAGTGAGAAGATGAGAGATGAGAGAGAGAGAGAGAGAGTGAGAGAGAGAGAGAGCGACAGAGAGTGAGAGAAGTGGTGTTCAAAGTGACATGGAGATAAGTATTCTCACTCTCTCTCTCTCTCTCCTCTCTCTCTCTCTCTCTCTTCTCTCTCCTCTCTCTCTCTCTCTCTCCCACGGCACTCTCCTTTCGCATATCAGCCCATAACCACAAAAAAAAAAAAACCCCTTTTCTTTCTCGACATCATGTTTTGCTTCTTCCTGTCTCTCGTCGTCAGATGTCTTGCATGTATAGCATCAATATGACAATAATATACTTGGGTCCTAAGCGTACCCTGTTCGTATTGGAACTGGGTCGATAATGGAAACGGGCCCTTTTGGAACTGCCTTGTTGGAATTTCCCCCAACTGAACTGGCCCCATTTGGAAACTTTCACCCTATGGAGCTGGCCCTATTGGAACTTTACCCTACTGGGACAGCTGTGACTGAGGTTGAATCCCATTGTACCCCAGAGTACGTTAAGACAAGTTCCAACAGTCGCGATGGACATAATGAAAGAAAAGTTGATTCCATTAGGTTCCAGTATCACTTAGTCCCAGAATGTCCCAAAAGGAAATAGGCCCTACTGGCTAATTGTAATAGGACCTACCGGATGACGAGTACGCTGGTTTAAATGAAAATTATGTAAGTGTTTTGTATATTAGGGCGCTTTTTTGTTGGCGTGTAATACTTTCTTAAAAATTTTGGTTAACGAATTTGTAAAAAAACAAAACAAAAAAAAAAGCCTTAAGCCCAGTGATAAGCTTTTCAGGCAGCAAGACGTCAACGCAAAGAACGCAGCGTTGATCAGCACCTGCTGATTTGATTATTTCTGCATTTCTTCTTTTCAGTCGAACCGGAAGTCAGCCTTGCTGACGGCGGCGAAGAAAGCGAAACTGAAGAACAACCCGTCCCGTGTTCGCTTCGCTGACGCCGTCATGGTCAACGGGGCCAGTGTCACCAATGTGAGTAGTTCTCTTTGTGTGCTGTTGTACGTCTCTCTGGAAGTGTGAACCACACGCTGAAACAGTTGCTAATCAGAGGACTTGGCTTTAATAGGGCATGAGAAATATGGCGGCACGTGATGAAGAATGGAATCCATTTCGACATGAGCCCCGGAAGACCACATGGATCTTGTTTGTATTGAGTGTATCATAATCAGAAAGAAGCTGAACCAGAGACTAGCTACTTTAAACGTGTTGGTGTCTCTGTTATGTGTTTGTTTTGTGTGTTTTTATCATTCAATCTGCTGCTTTTATCTATACAGACTAATGTAATGTCACGCTGCGTGGTTCATCGATGTCTGTAAACTTCCCTGTAATTGGTACTTGTAAACAACTTATTTCACTGGTGACTTTTGTCGTGTCAACAACGCTTGCGACGTTAGCGAACGGCTCAGTTCGACGTCGCAGGTCCACATGTTTGAGCGCTAGGGGAGCTAAGACTGTGCGGAATGAGGGCGGGGAGGGGGGGGGGGGGGGGCGAGTATATGAATTATCAAAGTAGTCCTGAGAAAGGGCCACCAGAGATCGGATTGAAATTCAGAGTAATCTGTTCAAGGGATGAAACGATCATTAGGATCGAAGAAAGGAACGGGAAGAAAAAACAAACAAACAAACAAAAAAGAAAGAGAAGAAAAGGGCCAGACCAATAGAACGAACGCATTGAAATATAGAAGTAACGCGTTTCGACCTAGAAGGATTTCTAGAGACAAGACCAAAAGAAGAAAAGTAACAACGTTAGGGGGAGGGGGAGGGAGCGCAGGGAACTTAGCTGTGCCAGATGAACGTCCATTCGCAGGACAGTAGGCAGTGCTGCCAAGTGCCGCTTACCATCGGTTCCAGGGCAGAGCCATGTTAGGGAATGAGTAGAGTTAGTACGTGCCTTTTTACCTACGTCCTCCTCCGCTGAGGACGTGATGTTTTCACCTCGCCTGTTTTGTCTGTCTGCCTGTCAGCAAGAGTAAAGAAAAAGGGGGACATCCAATTTCACCTATTCCAGTTTCACCTATTCCAGTTTCACCTATTCCAATTTCACCTATTCCACTTTCACCTACGGTCTCAGGAAGGCCAATTTCACTTACTGCGATGTATCTTAAGGGTCAATTTCACCTACTGTGTTTTTTTCGCTATACGAGGGACCGACCGACAGCCTACCAACGCATTAAGCATGGGTAAAAATACACGTGAAAGCAATACCTTTAAATTAGAAATACTTTATTTTACTTTTCAAGACTGTACATAGATATTACATGCACGGGCAATGTATACAACTGAGTGAAGAATAGTGGGGCGACTTTAAAGGTGCCATCCATGAAGACGTGGTCACTTGCAGAAGCTTCTCCAAATTCTGATCTGTGGAAAATACAAGGATCTTCTCTTCGTCTCCGTCGTTTGCAAGCAGGAAGGTCTGTCCACGAGCTGTCTCAGCCCAGGTCCTTCCAGCACCACTTCCTGAATTCTGCGAGGAAATGCAGGCAACGTCTTCCTCCGTTGGTTATACAGCGTGGACCTCACAGACTGAAACGTTGGTCGGGCTGCAACGAGGTCATCATCCCCGTTTTCTGCAGCTGAAAATGCTTCGCTGTACAGGCGTTTGACAGGCACCTGCGTTTGCTTCTTGACAGCTTCCTTCAATGCCATCGTCCTTTCACATTTCAAAACAACTTTACAAAAGTACGAGTCAGTGAAATTATGAGAAAAGACAGTCAATTTCACATTGAAAAATAAAAAGTAGGCAAGACATCAGAGAGAGAACAAGAAAAATACAGTTCACAGGTCCACAGGTCGTAGGTGAAATTTGACGGCTTGCCAACCCCGAGGTAGGTGAAATTGGGACTTTTGGCAAATTCTGTAAAAAGAGGGGAACAACTGAGTAGGTGAAAGTGCACGGGTCAGGGGCGGCATCTTGCTAATTTGAATAACAAAGCGTAGGTAAACTGGAATAG
Organism: Conus ventricosus; assembly: GCA_018398815.1. NCBI lineage: Eukaryota > Metazoa > Mollusca > Gastropoda > Neogastropoda > Conidae > Conus > Conus ventricosus. The sequence continues at coordinate 68,880,082 of CM031602.1, forward strand.
GTGAAATTGGACGCTCCCAGAAAAAGTACGGAACGGATTTAAACGAAACTTGGTGGAAAGGTAGAATGCGGCCCGCGGACAACACCACTGATTTTGGGTGCGGGGCCGAATCCAGGAATTTTAGTTCACTGTCTTGAACATTGCAAATCAAGGCTTTAAAAAAACCCAAACAAACAAAACATTTGGTTTATTTGTCAGGAAATAATGCATGGATCTGAACGGGGGGGGGGGGGGGGGGGGGGGGGGGGGGGGGGGGGGGAATCTGGGTGTAAGCGTCTTGATTTTACTAGATTGTATTTACATTGGGTCAGGGAGGTACATACGTCATAGTTGGGGGGAGTGGGAAGGAGAGGGGGAGTGGGGGGGGGGGGGGGGGGGGGGGGGGGGGGGGGGGGGGGGGGGGGTGGGGGGGGTGGGGGGGGGGGGGGTGGGGGGGGGGGGGGGGGGGGAGGGGTGGTAAAGGGGGCCGAGAGGAACGATTTGGTGGGGGGGGGAGTGGGGGGGAAGGAGGGTGAGGGGGGGGGGGGGGGGGGGGGGGGGGGGGGGATCATGGGTATAAGCCGTCTTGTATTTACTAGCTATCTTATTTACAATTTGGATCAAGGAGTACAATAACGTTCATTAAGTTGGGGGAGTGGGAAAGGAAGAGAGGGAAGATAAGTTGCAGAGGGGGGGGGGGGGGGGGGGGGGGGGGGTAAGGATTGGTCAGCCTTGACTGAGGTTTGCATTATCCTGACCACTGTCCTAGTTTGTTTATCACAGAATGTCCGCTACTTTTGTGTTTAACGGTTCTCGTCACGTGTTCATTTCTACCTTTTTTTGCAGTGTTTGGTGTTTGTTGTCAAAGGACGTTGCAAACATTCTTCACGGTACTGGACATCTGTGTTTGTAAAGGCGTAGAGAGAGAGAATGCACCTTAAATGATGGTCGACGTGTAGAACTGTCTTCTAGCACAAATGTCGGACGAGAGGACAGAACGTGTGTGTGTGTGTGTGAGTGTGTGGTGTGTGTGTGTGTGTGTGTGTGGTGTGTGTGTGGTGCGCGTGGTGCGCGTGTGTGTGTGTGCGCGCGCGCGCGCGCGCACGTGTGTGTGTGTGTGGTGTGTGGTGTGTGTGTGTGTGTGTGTGTGGTGTGTGTGTGTGTGTTCATTGTGTTTTTTCCGTTTTCAGTGTAATGTTTGTCCAAGGAAGAGAGAGAGAGAGAGAGAGAGGAGATAGAGGGAGGAGAGGAGAGAGAGATGAGAGAGAGAGACAGACAGACAGACAGAGAGACAGAGAGAAAAGAGAGAGAGAGAGAGAGAGAGAGAGAGAGAGAGAGAGAGTTTGGCAAAATTCAATAAGCTGGACAGCCATGGGAATCAGCCTCCTTTCACAGAATTTGATTTTTGTTCCTAGACTTGCCAGGACCATGTCGAAGATCACTCCAGCTCTGAAGACTAGGAGTCAAAGGGCAGATTATTGTGAAAGACCCCATCCCCTCGACCTCCCTCCCACCCTCTCTCAACGCTAACTCTGGCACATGCGCGCACACACACACACACCACACACACACACACCACCACACCACACACACGACACACACACACACACACACACACACACCCCACACACACACACACACACACACACACACACACACACACACACACACACATACGCGCGCGCGCGCGCTTACACAGAAACACACGCAACTCTCTCTCTCAGTCTTCTTATCTGTTATAATCGAGTCAGTACTGCATTGGAAATGCATTTTTTGACACCGTTGTATCGCTGTATGATGTTCACATTCCCCTTTTTAGAGACCAGGGTCCACATGAATAAACCATGGGGGGACTTTGGAAGTATATGAACTTCTCTCTCTCTCTCTCTCTCTCTCTCTCTCTCTCTCTCTCTCTCTCTCTCTCTCTCTCTCTCTCTCTGTCTATCGTTCGCTCGCTCTCTCGCGCTCTCTCTTCCTCCCATTTCCAAATTGCTGAGTTTTGTGAATGGTGGCTGATGACCAAAGTTCCAGACAGATTATTCTTCCTTTTTTTTTTGCTTTCTTTTATGCTCCGTTTTATTTTTTTCTTTCATTCTTTTTTCTACTTTCCTTACGCTCTTCCCTCCTTTCTTGTCTTTGCCCTTAATTTCCCTCCTGCACCCCCCCCCCCTTTTCCTTCTTGTTTTCACCCTCTCTCCCTCTCTCTCCTAATGACTTTCATCGTTTCATTCTTCTTCCCTCTTGTCTTTTGTTGTTTCTTTCTTTATCCTCCTCCGTCTTCCGTCAAATTCCTTAATTCTTTCATTCTCTTTCTTTCTCCTTTACTTGTCCCATTCCTTCCTTTCTTTATCCATTTCTGTCTTCCTCCCTCCCTCTTTTTAGTTCATTTTGTAGTGCCTCTCCCCGTTCTTTCTTTCTGTCCTTTTTCTGTTTATCTGTCTGTATGTCTGTGTGTCTTTCTTTCTCTATACATCTTCTGTCTGTCTGTTTTTCTTCCTCTCTATTTCTTCCTCTTTCTTCCCTTACTTTCTCTCTTCCCTCCTTCCTTTCTTGCTTTCTCCTTCCGTTCCAACTTCCTTACTGTCCCCCACCCCCTGTTTTTTTTTCTTCCTCCCTTCTTCCCGTCCTTCCTTCCGTTCACCTTTCTTTCTTCTTTCTTTCCTTCTTCTTTCTTTCTTCTTTCTTTCCATGCTTGAGGTTTGGACAGGGAAGGACTGACGATATAAAATATCACTTTCATTGAGGCTATGATTATTTTCGTTGAAATTCACGTTCGAAAAACAAGACAACGATGACAGTAAAACTATAACAAACATTCTTGTCATGTCTGTTTTGCCGTTATTGCTGCTTTTCTTCTCACGCTTCCTCTGTTCCCTCCTTTGCATGGTATGTATTGCTCTATTTCTGTGCAGCTTCTTGCATTTGTTCTAACATGCCTTTTTGTTGACTCTGCCTCTTTGCATCCAACGAAGACGGAGGACTCGGTGAGTTCCAGGCTTTTTGCTCTCTTTGATGTGGTCACGCAGCTCTCAGTGTGCACGATGAATGAGGATATTTGCATGGGTAGACGGAAGTTTTAGCTTTCTTTTCTTTTCGTTTCTTTTCTTTGTTCCTTCCTGTCCTTCCTTCCTTCCTTTCTTTCTTTCTTGGTTTTCTTTCTTCTTCCTTCCTTCCTTCCTTCTTCCTTCCTTCCTTCCTTCCTTCCTTCCTTTCTTTTCTTTTTTTCTTTTTTGCACGGTGGTCAGTTTGGGATAGTCACAGCCTTGCGCATGCCAGTCGCTTTTGTGACTCTTGGGTTTTGTTTGAATAAATAGCCCCCCACCCCACCCCACCCCCACCCTCTAAGAAGTTCTGTCTTTATTAACTTCCTCTTTTCTGGCATTGTCGTTTTGAGTTAGAAATTGTCTTTCCTTGCTGTCATCTACTTGTTTTTTTTCTGCCTGTGTGGACCGTCCACCTGCCTTTATCCTGGAAACTCTGTTATATATAACATAGCTGGTCACAGTGTGTGACACCCAAGCCTTTTCTTGCAGTAAAATGGCGATTAGGCAGTTAATTTTGTTCACAGGATCCACGCAAGACGCTAGCTATCCATTCTACAGTGTGTATTTGTCAAAATGGCATTTTGCGCATTTCTTGGTTTTATGTTTTTCATGATTTGTCTTATCTGAGAAGGAGAAGTCAAGCGAGTGACTAGTGCTCTCAACATGGCTGAGTCTGATCTGCTGTAAAGATGTGAATGCTGTAGCTTCCCTGTCATGATTTACTTTGGTTGCTTCTTTCTTATTCAGAATGTAAACTTTCTTCATGATCTGGCCTGTGCTGGATATGTTCTTTTCATCCCATGAGTTCGATCTGAAAAGGCCCTGCGTGGTCGGCTTGACTGCAGCAATGAAATGAAACTTATCCAAACTGTGTGTTATCTCTGGTTTAGTTTGATGGTTCTCGTATTCGTAAAGGAGTGGCCGCAGATGATCAGTTTGTTGAGAAGAGGTATGATGTTCACACTGTGGTACTGTTCAGAACTCTCTCTCTCTCTCTCTCTCTCTCTCTCTCTCTCTCTCTCTCTCTCTCTCTCTCTCTCTCTCTCTCTCCTCTCTCTCTCTCTCTCTCTCGCTTTCTCTCCGTCCCTGGTGAAGGAATGTAATACCCTTTCTGTGGTAGAGGAATGGTCATAACGCTCACTGTGTGGTGAAGGAATGGTCACAATCTCACTGCGTGGTAGATTACTGGTCATAGTGCTCACTCTGCAGTGAAGGAATGGTCACAATCTCACTGCGTGGTAGATTACTGGTCATAGTGCTCACTCTGCAGTGAAGGAATGCTCATAATGCTTTCCGTGGAAAGAAATGGTCAGGATGCTTTCTTAGTGGTCTGTTAATGTGAAATGTTCTCTCTGTAGTAAAGCATACTAAATGAATGTCAGAATGCTCTCTTTCTGTCTGTGTGTCTGTCTGTCTGTCTCTCTCTCTTTCTCTCTCGCTCTCTCTTTCTCTTTCTTTTTTCTGGCTGTTGTAAAGCAAGGGTCCAATGTAAAGGAATGGTCAGAATGCTCTCTCTCTCTGTAGTAAAGCAAAGCTCATATGATAAAGGAATGGTAGAATACTCCCTCTCTGTAGTAAGGAAGGGTCTATGCTAAAGGAATGGTCAGAATGCTGTTCTCTCAGTAAAGGAACTGTCATGATGCTGAAGGAATGGTTAGGATACTCTCTCTTTGTGTAAAGGAAGGGTCAAATGCTAAAGGAATGGTCAGAATGCTTCTCTCTCTCTCTCTCTTCTCTCTCTCTCTCTCTCTCTCTCTCTTTTCTTTTCTCTGTGTAAAGCGAAGGTCATAATGCTAAAGGAATGGTCAGAATACTCTCTCTCTCTGTGTTGTAAAGCAAGGGTCATAATGCTAAAGGAATGGTCAGAATACTCCTCTCTCGTCTCATTCATACTCTCCTCTCTCTCTCTCCTCTCTCTCTCTCTGTAGTAAAACACTGTCATAATGCTAAAGGAATAGTCGTAGATGCTCTCTGTGGTAAGGGAATAGTCGTACTGCTTCTGTAGTAAATCAGTGGTCATAATGCTCTCTCTCTAGTAAATTAATGATCACAGTGCTCTTACTATGTTGTAAAGGAATGGTCATAATGATCTCTTTGTTATACAGGAATGGTTATAGTTCTCTCTCTCTCTCCTCTCTCTCTCTCTCTCTCTCTCTCTCTCTCTCTCTCTCTCTTCTTTCTCTCTCTCTCTCTCTCTCTCTCTTCTCTCTCTCTCTCTCTCTCTCTCTCTCTCTCTCTCTTCTCTCTCTCTCTCTCTCTCTCTCTTCTTCTTCTTCTTCTTATTCTATCTTCTCTTCTTCTCTTTCTCTACTCTCTGGTGAGAGAATGAAAATGCTCTCTGTTTGATGAGGAAAAGATCTTAATACTTTTCCAGTGGTAAAAGAATGGACGTAATACTCGATTTGTGGTAAAGGAATGGTCACAATGCTCGTTTTTTAAAGAATGGAATGGTCATAGTACTTTCTTTGTAGTAAAGGAATAATTATAGCGTTATTTCTGTATATTTGAAGAATATCCATAGTGCTCTGTCTGTAGTGACAGAATTCTGATAATGCTCTTCCTGTATTAAACTCTTTCTGTATTAAAAGAATAGTGATAATGCTGTCTATGTGGTGAAAAATGATAACATTACTCTTTGTGTGATAAGAGAATGGCTGTAATGCTGTCTGCGTGGTGAAATGGTGATTACGATACTCCTGTGGTAAAGGTAAAAGAATGGCTATGATGCTCTGTGTGTGTGTGTGGGTCAAAACAAGTTTGTTTCCGCGGTAAAGGAATCTCCATGATGCTGTTACTGTGTTAAAGATTGATCATGGTGATCTCATCATGGTCATGTTGTGTAAAATGATCATGATATTTTTTCTGTGGTAAAAAGAATGGTTGTAATGCTCTCTGTATGGTAAGAAAGATCATGGCATTTTTTTCTATGGTGAAAGAATGATTAGAATTCTGTCTTTTTGATAAGAGAATGATCACATTATTCTTTTTATGATAAAATAACGTGATGATACTCTCTCTGATAAAAGAATGGCCGTGCTATTCTTTCAGTGGAAATGGAATGGTTATAATGCTCCTTCTTTGGTAAAGATAGGCATGACATTTTCACTGTAGTAAAGAATAGACATGACATTTTCACTGTGGTAAAGAATGGTGATAATGCTCTCTCTGGTAAAAAAAAAAGAAGAAAGATCATGCTACTCTTTTTGTAGTAAAAAGGTCATAATGCTTTCTCTGCGAGAAAGGAGTGATCATAATGTTTCTGTGCATTGTTTTCTCTGTCGCTGTCTGTCTGTCTGTCTGTCTGTCTCAGTCTCACAGTCGTCGGTCTGTCTTGTCTCTTTGTGGTAAAGGAATACTTTATAATGCTCTTTTCTGTTTGCTTGTCTGTTTGTCTGACTGTCTGTCTGTCTGTCTCCGAGGGAAAGGAATAGCCGTAATGTTCTCTCTCTCTCTCTCTCTCTCTCTCTCTCTCTCTCTCTCTCTCTCTCTCTCTCTTTCTCTCTTCTCCTTCCCCCCCCTCTCTCTCTCTCTCTCTCTCTCTCTCTCTCTCTCTCTCTCTCTCTCTCTCTCTCTCTCTCTCTCTCTCTCTCTCTCCTCTCTCTGGCAACGGACTCTGTGTCTCTTGGGTGGAAAGGTATGGTCATGACGCTGTATGTCTCTTGTATGGGAATGACTGTAGTTCTTTCTATGTTAAGGAACGATCATAAAAATCTACCTTTCTCTTGTAGAGGAAAAATTAGGATGATGTTTTCTGTGCGGCAAAGTGAAAGTCAAAATAATGTTTTGGTGTCTAGTAAGGAAATTTTCCCCATGTGTGTGTGTGTGTGTGTGTGTGTGTGTGTGTGTGTGTGTGTGTGGGGTGTGTGCTGTGTGCGTGCGTGCGTGCGTGCGTGCGTGCGTGGCGTGGAGGAGGAGAGAGAGAGAGAGAGAGAGAGAGAGAGAGAGAGAGAGAGAAGAGCAGACAGACAGAAGACAGACAGACAGAAAAGACGACAGACAGACAGACAGACAAGATAAAACAAACAGACAGACACAGATCAGACAGAGACAGAGAAGAACAGCTGAAACAGTCACATTAGAGCTCTTGCAGGAATAGGATGCGACCCATAAACGCGGAAGAAGAAACTATAGGGAATGTTCAGCAGACTCTGTTACGAGGGACTTACAACGCCGTGCTGTAACTAGGAAACAAATACTCTGTGCTGTGTTCTTTGAAAACACTGACTCCGTGGGAGAGAGAGAGAGAGGGGGAGAGAGAGAGAGAGAGAGAGAGAGAGAGAGGAGAGAGAGAGAGAGAGAGAGAGAGAGAGAGGGATGGAGAGAGAGAGAGAGAGAGAGAGAGAGAGAGAGAGAGAGAGAGAGAGAGAGAGAGAGATGGACGAATGCTTGGATGTAGATGTTTGTCGAAGATTGCATCAAGGAAACAGAATCCTGCCCACCAGATAGTTCAGCTCTATTCCAATCCGTCGGCGGAAACGGTGTCAGCTGAACGCCACAGAAACCCAGAAACCCACAGAATGGAGCCTTGGCAGAGAGGAGGGATGAGTGTGTGTGTGTGTGTGTGTGTGTGTGTGTGTGTGTGTGTGTGTGTGTGTGTGTGTGTGTGTGTGGTGAGGTTGAAATGAAATAGAGGCCGTCAAATGGAGTCTGCAATTTTCCGTCGTTCTTGTGACACCGCTGGCATTTAGCCCCGATGATTTTCAGGAAGGTGTAGCGATATAGAAAGGCACTCTGTTCCTTTTCTGTTCGAGACGGTCTTGTAATAACAAAGCACTTACCCTTGGGTCTGTACCCCTTGACCTTTCCGAACGGCGCATAGTCACAGCAAAACGCTTACGGTTAGTCCTCTTCAGGATGGTGTAATGTCATAGTAAAACACTTACCCTGGTCATATTACCCTGAAACATGTTCTTTTAGAGTGTTGGGACTTGCACGATGGAGACACAAACATTTTACGGCAGATTCCATGAAAACCTTGTTCAGAGATGCCCGCCTGACGCGATCTTTGGTTCTTGAAAGAGATTAATATTTTTCATCGGATCTGAGTTTTTACAGGGAAAGATTTTTTTAACAAACTTTCGGATGGTTTTTCGATGTATTTTAAAGAATTGTGTGAATGAATGACTTGTGAGTTGATTTTAACGTGGTGACAGACCTGATGTGGCCCTTTGCGGTCGGCTGGGCTATAAGCAACATTATCTTATCTGATCTTACCCTGGTCGTTTTCAGGATGAGACATATTCACCTGTCCCCTTCAGGATAGTATGTGGTGGTGGTAAAGCGCTCTCACAGTCCTCTGTAGGGTGACACAAAGTCCTAGTAAAGCTTTTAACAGGGTCGTTTTTGGACGGTAAGATTGTACCCTTTCCCCTGCCCACGATAGTACATAGTCATAGCAAGGCGTTTGTCATGGTCCTCTTCAACATGACACATAGTCGTGGCAAAGCATTTAACAGGGTCCTTTTTAGACGGTAAGATATTCACCCTTCTCCCTGTCCACGATAGTACATAGCCATTGTAGGCACTTGCCGCGATCCGCTACAAGATGGTACGTAGTCATAGAAAGGCACTTATCCTGGTCCTTCTTTAGGATGGTACATAATCATTGTAAAGCACTTCGCCTCGATCTTCTTCGGGACTGGATTATCTCTTGACCTCCTCAGGATAGTACCTAGTAATGTTAAAGCATCGCCTCTCCCAGTCCTTTTCAGTGAAGGACATGACAATAAGACGGCACTTACCCCATGGTCCTCTCTTCAGAACGGTATGCAGTAATACCGTGCGCTTACCTTGGTCTTTTTTTTTTTTAGGGTGATACGTATTTAGACTAAAACATTTTCCTCCTGCCTTCTTTTGGGTGTGCACAATAGTGGTCTAGAAAATCCCCTCCCGGGCCTTTTCAGGATAGAACACGGTCGTAGTAAAGCACATATCCCGGCTCTCTTCACAATTCTACTGAGGCGTTCTATCTTTGGCCCTTTTCAGAATGATTCATAGGCACGGACAACATTTACCTGATCCTTTCACTGTGGTATATAGTCATCATAGACTACTCAAATTGGTCTTTGTCCAGATGATGATAGTAAAGCTGAGTCACCATAGGGTGCTTAGATGGTCCTTGTCAAGAAGATGACAGTAAAAGTAAGATGGCCATTATGAACCACTTGTCAGTCCTTACACTGATGATCAGTATGGTATATAGTCTTCAGTCAAACACTTACAGTTACAGTGGTACATGTCAGTCATAAGAAACTACTTGCCTTCGGTCCTTTATAAAGTCCTTTCCATAGTCTCCCACAAGATGATATATAGTCATTGGAAAGCACTTATGTTTCTACGATGGTGTAATGCCTTAGTAAAGCAGTTACTGTTGTCCTTGTCGACGGTAGACAGTCATGGTAAGCTCTTACCCGCTCCCTTTAGAAGGATGTGCTGCCACGATAAAGCTCTTATCCCAGTTCTCTTTAGAAGGATGTGCTGCCACTTTAAAGCTCTTACCCAGTCTCTTTAGATTGACGTGCAGTCACTGTAAAGCTCTTACCCCAGTCCTCTTTAGATTGACGTGCAGTCACTATAAAGCTCTTACCCCAGTCCTCTTTAGATTGACGTGCAGTCACTATAAAGCTCTTACCCCAGTCCTCTTTAGATTGACGTGCAGTCACTATAAAGCTCTTACCCCAGTCCTCTTTAGATTGACGTGCAGTCACTAATTTACAGCCTTTAACCCAAGCTCCTCTTTAGATTGACGTGCAGTCACTATAAAGCTCTTACCCCAGTCCTCTTTAGATGACGTGCAGTCACTGTAAAGCTCTTACCCCAGTCCTCTTTAGATTGACGTGCAGTCACTATAAAGCTCTTACCCCAGTCCTCTTTAGAATTGAGTGCTGTCACTATAAAGCTCTTACCCCAGTCCTCTTTAGATTGACGTGCAGTCATAAAAGCTCTTATCTTACCCCGCTCCTCTTTAGATTGACGTGCAGTCACTATAAAAGCTCTTACCCAGTCCTCTTTAGATTGACGTGCAGTCATTAAAAAGCTCTTACCCAGGTTTTTTTGAGAACGGTAGCCACAGTAAATGCTTTTACCATGGTCCTTTCCCGGTTAGTATAAAACCACTGTAAACCACCTGTCTTTGTTCTGTTCAGTGTTAATCACAGTTGTCAAAACAGAGAAACAAATACACACAAAACAAACAAACAAACCGGGTGACTTACACGGTTCAGGAGTCTACGGCCTTCTTGCCCCCCCCCCCCCCCCCAAAAAAAAAAAAAAAAAAATCTATGTCTAGATGGCTTGCAGCGCTGACACAGCGTGTGCCGTTGCAGTCTGGCAGCACAGGTGCACAGTGAAGAGTCATGTGGCCGGTCAATACCTCCCAGACAGCGCCTCCTACCCTTCGGTTGAGAATAGACTGCCAGGACAAAGACGGTGATTATCTGTTCTTACCGGAGTGTCAGGTGGTGGGAGTATGTTATCTGCTTTCTTTCTTTCTTTCTTTTTAACCATTTTTCGATCACATTTCTCTCTCGTGTGTCTGTCTCTGTCTCTCTCTGTCACACAACACACACACACATACTATCTCTGTCTGTCTCTCTCTCTCTCTCTCTGTGTCTGCTGTCTGTCTGTCTGTCTGTCGTCTGTCTGTCTCTCTGTTCTCTCTCTCTCTCTCTCTCTCTGTCTTTTTCTGTCTGTGTGTCTGTGTATGTATGTATACATTTGACTGTCCGATCTCTCTCTCTCTCTCTCTCTCTCTCTCTCTCTCTCTCTCTCTCTCTCCTCTCTCTCTTGTGTGTGTGTGTGTGTGTGTGTGTGTGTGTGTGTGTGTGTGTGTGTGTGTGTGAGAGAGAGAGAGAGAGAGAGAGAGAGAGAAGAGAGAGGAGAGAGAGGGGGGGGGGGGGGGGGCGTTAACTGAAGGGAGAGGCTCGGACGCAGAGAATCACGATAGTTGAGTTCGTAATAGTGGACACAAAACACAACCAGAGCACGCAGAATTTGAATGATAGAGATGCTCAACTACGATCTAAACACCGTGGGTTTACACTCACACCTTCCTTCTTCCCTCCAGGCTTTTAACTGTAAGTAATCACAATGTTTAAATCAATTCAGTATATCATTAGGACATTATGTAAAGAATCATTCATTCTGTCTCGTACAATTTATCTTGAAAGCATGGCTTAATCTCGTGGGGCTAATAAACTGCCATATCCCCGTTTCCCAGTACGAAAAGGGAACGAAATTCACATCCTGGTTTTGTTCAGCCAGGGGAAAAAAGAGACATTCTCGTGTGACAGTTAGAAAAATATATTCCGTAGGCCATATCAGGATATAAGCATATCAGATCACTGATCAGGCAATACAGCATGATCCAGGCATATACGGCTGATCCAGACTAAACTACTAAAGCTTGTGTTGTGAGTTCGGGGGCATTCTTTTGGGTTGTTGAGTTCGTGACAAAGATGTTGCGTTGCGGATGCCTGCATGTAACAAACCATTTTATGCCGCACGTGCCGTCTTTATCGTCTTTTCTGTCATTTTTGTCTTTACCTCGCTCAGTGAGCTAGTTTATTACCTTTGCTAAGGGTGTATTTTCATGCTCAATGCTCAAACGAACACTGATACAGAAACGCACACAAAGAAACCAATACACACAGGTATGTACAGAAATGTATGCGTGTGAGTGCATGCGTGCGCGCTGCGCGCGCGCGTGCGGCGCGGTGTATGTTTGTGGTGTGTGTGTGTGTGTGTGTGTGTGTGTGTGTGTGTGTGTGTGTGTGTGTGTGTGTTGTGTGAGTGCGTTTTTAACGCTTTTCAGTTTAGATATTGTAATCCATGGTGTTTGGAGCTGGGAGGTCTGTGTATGCATTTAGGTGTATGTGGAACCTGATGGTACTTGTGTGTTTTTTTTTTGTGTGCGTGTGCTTGCATGAAAGTCAGTGAGTTGAATATCAAATGTCCTGTTCGTTAAACTTTATTTATCTGTGTTGCCATGCAACGCTTTCAGACGCCCCCATACCCCCCCCCCCCCCCCACACACACACATTCATACACAAAGACGTGCATACCTGCTCTCCATCATGGACACACACACACACACACACACACACACAACACACACACACACACACACCACACACACACACAGCACACACACACACGCACACACACACACACACACACACACACACACACACACACACACGTGCGCGCGCACTCTCACACATAAATGAAGTTGAGTTGGAGCTTTACAGTGTGCAATGAGGGTAGTTATTTACTGGCAAAGAACTGAAAATTAGATTTGAATCTGATTTTTCTAAATTGGCAAGTAATATTTTATCGCAAATGACAATAACATCATATACTTCTGAACTGAAATGTATGCAATGAACACAACAGATATGTCAATCAGGGCATCCTATTTATCTGTTCCATCATGGGAGAAATCAAAACCATCATTTGATATTCAGTACACGAAAAAAAAACCGAAAATACTAATGTTATGAACTCAGCTGCAAAACCACGTATCGATCAGAAGTACAGAAATCACCGTCAGGGTTTACAGATGGCCCAGCACTTCATGATAACAATGTTGTGGTTGATCATTCCTGCACTTAACGTTTGAAAGTCGTCTTCCCTGGCTCTGGTTGTCTCTTTTTTACAAATGAATTGACAAACATCATGATTGCCAGGCTATTAGAGTTATACATGGTGAAACACCGACGGTAAAACGACTAGTTGGAATACTGTTTTTAGTTGACTCAGGATTGGTTGCATATACATTGGACTATTTCAACACAAACACTCACGCCTGGCCTTTTTTTTTTTTTATTTAAAATACGAAATATATGATTTACTGCAGTGCTTATCAGTAAAAGGTACTGTCACAGAGGTTTTTGATTGGTTGTTTGTTTTGTTTGTTGGTGCTATGTCATTGTGACACATACGACAATGAAATGGCTGACAGAGTAGCTATAAAAAGGTGTAAAACATTTACAGAAGGCTACAGATCTACATCTTTTTTTTCTTCTTTAACTTGATGGAATTAGAGCTGTTGAATGACAGCGTGAATAGATTTAATACAAGTATTGTTGAGGCCTCTATTCAGAGAAAAGCATTCCGTTGGGATTAATAAAAAAGAAATGTTGTCAGTTCATATCATATTATACTACACTTATTACTTCATATGTGCCGCTTGAAATAATACTTTCAAACGAAGTTCTCCAAAAATATGATTGCATATGTGGTGAACTGTTCACAGATTTTATTCAATTGTCAAAAGACGCGACTGTTTTTCATTTCTCCAGATCCATTTACAAAAAAATGTCGCCAAATCTTTAAAACGTAGTCCCAGACGATCACATTGTTCGTTTAAAAACTATTTTGTGTAAATTAGTGCTGAACTGCATTTCTTCAGTATTTTGTGTTCAAGATATTTGTTGCGTACTTCTTTTAATTCAATGTTTTGAAGGTACTTCCTTTCCCCTTCCCCTCTTGCTCCCCTCCCCTTTTTTCTCCTACCCACGCATCACCACACACACCACACACACGCACACACACACACACACACACAACACACACACACACACACACACACCACTCTCTCTCTCTCTCCCTCTCTCTCTCTCTCTCTCTCTCTCTCTCTCTCTCTCTCTTCTCTCTCTCTGTGATCTAATATCATTTAAAGCGAAAAGACGTTAACCTGGACAACGAATTCAACATTGACGGACACGGAAAAACACAGTGACCTCATGAAAAGCTGCTTTATGTCGTATGGATGTGAAGTGTGTGGATATTGTCGTTCAAACGGAATGGAGGGAGATTGGATTGAGTGGTCAGGCGTGAAATGGGTGGGCAGCCGTCACCCTGCGACACGGCCAGATAACGGGTGGCCATGTTGGGACAGCAGGATGTCGGAAAGGTCCATCGTGCGACCCTTTCACCATGTGGCCACCTCCTGGACTGCTCCCTCCCCTATCCTCCATTCCCTCTCTCTTCTTGCCCCCCCCCCCAACCCCCTGCATCCCACGCAACAGTCTCACTCTTCTTTGTTGCTATCATTATTCTTGTGCATTGTTTTTGGGTTTGGAAGAGAAGAGAGAGAGAGAGAGAGGAGAGATGAGAGAGAGAGAGAGAGAGAGAGCGTATATGTGTGTGCGGTGTTGTGTATGTTTGTAGTGTGTGTGTGTGTGTGTGTGTGTGTGTGTGTGTGTGTGTGTGTGTGTGTTAGGGAAAGCAGATACGGTAGCCCTCTACCTTTTTGTTGTTGTTGAGGAAGTGCTACGTTTCTTGTCCTGTCAGCGGCGTGTTGGAGATCTGTTCCACCCTGCTCATAGACAGGTGAGAAGCCTATGATTGAGATACTCAACTCCTTCCCTTCTGTCGGCTTCCTGTCATCATCGTCAGCGTCATCGCCATCATCATCATCATCATCATCATCATCATCATCATCATTCATCATCATCATCGTCGTCGTCGTCGTCGTCATCATCATCTATCATTATCATTCATCATCATCATCATCATCATCATCACCATCACCATCATCATCATCACCACCATCATCATCATCATCATCACCATCATTGTCGTCATCATAATCGTCATCATCATCATCAGTCTCATAGTCTCTGTCTCTGCCTGCCTGTCTGTCTGTCTTTTATCCCCAGTCTGTCTTTCACTGTCCTCCTCCTCTCTCCCTCTCATCGACTCTCTCTGTGACTCTGGCTGTCTCTGTGTGACTCTGGCTGTCTCTGTGTAACTCTGGCTGTCTCTGTGTGACTCTGGCTGTCTCTGTGTGACTCTGGCTGTCTCTGTGTGACTCTGGCTTTCTCTGTGTGACTCTGGCTGTCTCTGTGTGACTCTGGCTGTCTCTCTGTGACTCTGGCTGTCTCTCTGTGACTCTGGCTGTCTCTCTGTGACTCTGGCTGTCTCTGTGTGACTCTGGCTGTCTCTGTGTGACTCTGGCTGTCTCTGTGACTCTTTCACCCTCCTCTCTCCACATCTTTCTTCGTTTTTCTCTCCTTGTTTCTGTCTCACGCTGTCTCTGTCACTGTCGTTGTCTGTCTCTGTCTCCGCCTCTGTCTGTCTGTCTGTCTGTCTGTCTGTCTGTCTGTCTCTCTCTCTCTCTCTCTCTCTCTCTCTCTCTCTCTCTCTCTCTCTCTCTCTTCTCTTTCTTTCTCTCTCTCTGTGCTCTTGAATTTTCAATGCGAATGGTATGCTTTCCGATTTTAAGAAGATGGGAAATGACGGTTAATGAACTAAAAACTGATCCCCCACTCCTCTGTCCTGCTTTATTGTTTACATCGATCTGTTCCCGTTGCTGTTCCGTACATTGTTTCTAGCAAGCATTGTACTTACAGGCTTTGTCACTCTGTGCCTGATGAAGATAGAAGATCCAGCAAGATTTTGCAATCATGTTCGTGAATGAGATTTTCAGACGAATTTTAGTATGTGATCAAATCATACGCATGTAATAAGTATGGGGTTAGTTATTTTTCACACATAATGCTTAAGAAAAAGTTCTGTGAAAATCAGAAACTACTGCAGAACACTGCAGCTTTCTTTAAAAACCAGTCCCAGACCTACAGGCCAACTGGAGGAAACGAACGGTGTAAGCTGCAACCCTCAGGCGTAGAAGAGAGGGAAAGGGGAAGGCATCACGCCGTCCTATGTGTCAGATTGGATGTGGTTATTGAGGAACACAAGAGCTCTCTTCCAGACAAGCGATACGGAAGCTGTCAGAGGAACGGGGTTTTGAGTGGAATTCCATGGACAGAAGAGACAGTTACAGGCGATGAAAGCGCAATGCAGATGGTTTTGAAAATATAGTCTACACGCTTATATCTCGTATACACAGGAACCACTCCAAAAGAGAAAGGAAAATTTCTAGATGAGATGTACGTGGTTCGTCTATGGCATAGTGTGAATAGCACATATCTTGCGACGTGCGGTCCTTATGCTGAACAGCCGAAGACACCAGAATCGTTTTCGCTGCTGAATTTTTACATACACAGTAAAACCATATTGATACATTTGTCAGTTGGAGCAACGCATATTTGCTTCCAGTTGCGGCGCCGATGTTGTCGTTGTTTTAGTCAGCATAATGTTCTTTGGCAGATACTCACAGCTGTCTGTTAAAAAAGTCCTCAGTTGCGCATGGCCCGATCAGATGCAGCCATGGGGTATTCCTGTGCTGTTCAAGAACAGAAGTGAGGGGCTTGTTTTCGTTTGAATGTAGCCCCCCCCCCCCCCCCTAAAATCCATACAAAATATATCGCAATACAAATCATTCAACTCTCTGACAGGCTCAGAGTGTGGACTTTGACAGTTATCCGTGGATAACTGCGTTTGAAAAGGTATCTTGTTTCTTGCCACACAGCGGAAATAACAGGTGCAGATCAACTCAGTGAAACTTTCCGTTTCTTTTACAGTATGTAATGTGTATTTTGACTTATTCCAGAATGAAAGTGCTGAAAAAGTAACTTTCATATTGTTGTGCTTGAATGTTGATAAAATAACATGCTTTTGTAAGCTGACAAGGAATTAAATCAAGTATTCTTATACAAAATTTCTTGGCGTTTGCATGTAATATTTGACTATGTAGCTGACAATTGGCTGAGCATCAGCAAATAAAAACTTAACAAAGAAAATAGTTAGTTATGAGTAAAATTCTTTTCTCTGTAAATAACGAGAAAGTGTGTAATTCATTTGATGTGAAGCCGGGGTTTCGTTTGCAAAATTTGAAATAACTCGCAACTGGCAAAATCTGTTTGCTATTACACATTTAATCGATATCAAAAACCGCTGTGTGATTTTTCTCGAATAAAATAACGACCTTCACCCGTCATTAAAAGACAGTAAAATCGCTTAACGACACCGTTATGCGGTAATTTTCCTCTTCGACTTCGTGAATCAGTTGTGATTTTCCCTTCGTCTATGCCGCTTAAGTAGCTTTCCAATAAGCTTCTCTATTTCCAGAACACAGAAAGTGTGTGTGTGTGCGTGCGTGCGTGCGTGCGTGCGTGCGTGGTGTGTGTTGTCAGTACAAGAATATGTTAATTTGACAGTAAATGGTTTCAGTCAGTGCGTGTGTGTGTGTGTGTGTGTGTGTGTGTGTGTGTGTGTGTGTGTGTGTGTGTGTGTGTGTGTGTGTGTGTTGTCAGTACAACAATATGTTAATCTGACAGTAAATGGTTTCAGTCAGTCAGTCATTCAGTCAGTCCGTCAGTCAGTCAGTGTGTGTGTGTGTGTGTGTGTGTGTGTGTGTGTGTGTGTGTGGTGTGTGGTGCGTGCGTGCGCGCGTCGCGCGCGTGTATGTGTGTCTGTCTGTGTGTATACGTGTGTGTGTGTGTGTGTGTGTGTGTGTGTGTGTGTGTGTGTGTGAATTCATCTTTTCTGATATCATCTTTTCACGTGCAAAACATTATGTAGCTTTACAAACGTTTTTTGAGGATAGAATAAATCCAAGGTAACATTCGTAAAACAGCTACAGTTCAACCTGTTTCAAACAAAGAAAACGGTCTGCTGATTGTGCGCAGTGTCATCTCAGTGTCACTCTGTTTCATGCTTGTTGTAGTGCTGCTTGTGTCAGTCCCTGCGTTCCCTTTACAGCCCCACGTTTTCAGTATCTTTGGAGATAGGTGTTACTGTTTCTGTGGTCTTTTTTATGCTGAATTCTCCCAACTGTGTTCTGCCTCTGTTCTTTATTTGTGTACTTATTCCTGTGATGAAAGAGGTCTTCCTACATATGAGCATGTATCAGTTCAGATAACTAAATCATGCAGCTTACGCAAATTGAAACACGTTCACGTTGTGACTGAGAACACCACTTGGCTGTTACCGCATACACATGAACAGATTTTGTACGTACGTTTGACTTAGTCAAACAAAGCGTTTTACCGTGTTTCTTTTCTCTTCTAGGAAAATAGTGTAGATGGTCACAGCAACGTTCACACCGAAAGCAATACCTTGGTCATCGTCTGCGAAAATGTAATAAAGGCAAACCGGTTAATCTGGACCATCTCAGGAGGGGTATATGGCCCTCAGAAAAGTTACCCCTGAACCTGTCCAGGATGTTACATAGTAGTTACAGAACAGAACGCTGCTTTTTTTTGTTGTTGTCTCGAGAGGGTCATGGTACGATACTGGAAACTACACAACTCCACAGTCGCTGGATGTCTGAGCCAAAAGAATGCTGACGTTCCCCGATGATCAGAGTTGTTCACGGAATGTTTATGCTTGTCCACGAATAGCACACGCTCACAACAAAAAGTAGCGGGGTCGATCAATACGACGCAGACAGTTTATAGGATGGAGCGCTATGACAAAGTCGGTGATAACATGTTCCATTTGCGTGTTGGATACAAGCCCGGGGATTATTTCGTGCGGGTGTGTGTTTTTTTTCTTTTACAGTGGTTCTACATTGCATGTACACGCATGCACTCACACAAGCTCCTCACCAGCTCACGCATAGATATATATGCGCATGCGTGCACAAGCACATTATGACCCTTCCCCCTTCTCTGTCTGTCTGTCTGGCTGTCAGTCTGTCGTCTGGCTGTCTGTCAGGTCTGCCTGTCTGTGTGTCTGTCCGTCTGCCTGTCTGTCTGTCGGTCGGTCTGTCTCTCTGTCTGTCTGTCTGTCTGTCTGTCTCTTCTCTCTCTCTCTCTCTCTCTCTCTCTCTCTCTCTCTCTCTCTCTCTCTCTCTCTCTCTCAAACACACGTACATGCATGCGTGCACATGCTCGAAGACGTGAATGCTTGAACGATTTTGGATTTTTCTTAAAGAAGAGAATGTGGCAACACTGATTTAATTGGGATCCTGACCAAATTGCAGGGGCACTCTCCTCTGTGTTTCTGTGCCTGTCTTAGTTTGTCTGGTCTGTCTTGTTTTCTGTGTCCTTCTGTCTGTCTGTTCAGCTCTGTGTGTGTGTGTGTGTAGTGTGGTTTGTGTGTGTTGTCTGCTGTGTGCATTTAACGTCTTCTATAGTGATATCAGACGTGTGCTATGTGTGTGTGTGTGATGCGAATGTGTGCTTATGAATTGGTGGAGGATGGGAATGGTTAGAACTTTGAATCTATATAGTACTGTGTGTGTGTGTGTGTGTGGTGTGTGTAGAGATGTGTGTGCGTGTGGAAGGTGATAGTATGTGAATGAGTGTGTGTGTGCGTGCGTGTGTGTGTGTGTGTGTGGTGTGCGTGTTGTGTTTGTGTGTATGTAGTGTGTGTGCGCTGCGCGCGCGTGTGTGTGTGTGTGTGTGTGTGGTGTGTGAGGGTGAGAGAGGGTGTGGATGCAGAGGGAGAGCGTGCACGTGTGTGTGTGTGTGTGGTGTGTTATTGGTGTTGTAGTTGCGCACGCGCGGGGTAGTGTGTGTGTGTGTGTGGTGTGTGAGGGTGTGTGCGTTGTGTGTGTGCGCGCGGTGTGTGGTATGTGTGTGTGTGTGCGTCGTGTGTGTGTGTGTGTGTGGTGTGTGTGTGTGTGTGTGTGTTTGCGTGTGTGTGTGCACGCGTGAGCTTGTGTGTTGTGTGTGGTGTGTGGTGTGTGTGTGTGGTGTGTGTGTACGCACGTTATATTGATAGAGAAATGGAGACAGAGGGAGAATGGGTGGAGGGGGAGGTACAGATGTCTATAGTGCACTTCACGTTTTTCAGCAGACCCCATATGTACACCACACACACACACACACAACACACACACACACACACACACACACCACGCAGCACCACACGAACACACACACCGCGCGCGCGCGCGCACATGCGCACACACATACACACGCACGACAAGCAACACACAACACGCACACACACGCACGCGCACACACACACACACACACACCACACCACACACACACACACACACACACACACACACACACACACCACACCACGTACACGCGCACACACACACGCGTGCACACATATACACACACCACACGCACACACACATACACGTACACACACACGCACACACACACACACACACACACACACACACACACACACACACACACACACACACACCACGCACACGCACCACACACCACACACCACACCACACCACACACACACACACACACACACACACACACACCACACACAGTGACCGACATAAAAGCTGGTCATGTCTCTTAGATGTGAAGGCTGTGGATATTGTCGTTAAAACGGAATCGGGGGAGATTGGATTGAGTGGTCAGGCGTGAAATTGGTGAGCAGGCCATGGCGCCGCCAGTCGGCCAGGTAACGTGTGTCCGGTCATAGCTGGACATCACGCTCGCCGTTGTAACAAGTCTCCACCAGGCAAATTTGTTTACCCCCCCCCCCACCCCGCCCCTTCCCATCCTCTCTCTTATCCTCTGCAACCTTGTTTTCCCTTCCCCCCTCTTACATGTTTTGTACCTCTATCTTCAGAGAGATGCAGAGAGAGAGAGAGAGAGAGAGAGAGAGAGAGAGAGAGGAGAGAGAGAGAGAGAGAGAGAGAGAGTGAGTGAGTGAGTGAGTGAGTGAGTGAGTGAGTGAGTGAGTGAGAGAGGAGAGGAGAGAGAGAGAGAGAGAGAGAGAGAGAGAGAGAGAGAGAAAGAGAGAAGGGGGGGGGGGATGAGGAGGAAGAGAGTTTGTCAAATTTTAATTAGGAATAGCAGGAGAACTTTTTTTTCACTCTTCTTGTGGCCAGCCAGATCCTTTGTAGAGACCACTTCAACAGCGCAGCAAGACAGTTGAGGGAAAGATTAATCTTTCTCTGCTTCAGTATCTGTCTGTCTGTCTGTCTGACTGTCTCTCCCCCTCCGTTATCTCTTTCTTTCATTCTTTCTTGTCATCAGGTGTATTACATTGCCCAAAACAAACTTGCTGTAATCTGTTGTTGTTGTTTTTCTAGTGCAAACGTAAAAGAAACCATAAGAAGTTTTTCAGTGTATTTGTACGTGCGTTTCAGCTGAGACGGGTTGTAATGTCGTGTTGTCATAGTACTTGACTTTGAATGATAACCGTTGACTTTGATATGATAACCGTTGACTTTGATATGATAACCGTTGACTTTGATATGATAACCGTTGACTTTGATATGATAACGGGTCCCGCACATGTTGCAATGTTATTATGTTTCTTCAGACATTCATTTCCGCGAGGAACGATGGCCTGAATGTGAATAGATAATTTGAAGACCTCCCTCTCTCTCTGTCTTTGTATCTGTCTCTGTCTGTCTGGCTGTCTGTCTGTCTGTCTCCCTCTCTCTCTCTCTCTCTCTCTCTCTCTCTCTTCTCTCTCTCTCTCTCTCTCTCTCTCTCTCTCTCTCCCTCCCTCCTCCCGCTCTCTCTCTGGGCCAGAAGAGGTCGATTGGTAGAGTAGAGGACTCGTGATCCTGGTAATCCTGGGTTGCGAGTTCAAATCTCTGCCAGGATGTTTCAGTACAGCGGGCTTTTTTTTTCCTTGGAGGTGACATGGGTACTGACTCCATTTCCCGACAAGTCCTTCAAATGAATTTTTACCGTAAACCCAGATTTCTTTCGTGAACGCGTGCATAACATCCTGCATACGTGTAAAATCCATTCACCATAGCATGCATCCTCTGTTAAAAAAACACGAAGAAATAAGTAAAAGAAAAGATGGAGCGACTGATACTTGATTGACTAACACAGGAAACGGCTGGATGTAGCGCTAGCAGGCACGCTCTTCAGCTGGTTTTATCCAGGTAGGCAGCCCCTTACGTGTCCGAGAGCTTGAACTGTAAAGCGGTTGATAGGCACTGTATAAGTATTCTCAATAAATAATTGAATAAATCTCTCTTGGAGTCTCACTTTCTTGCTCTGTGCTTTTAGCGGGGGGGGGGGGGGGGGGATCGTCTAAGCTGATGTGGTGGAAAAGCCGGCTAATGATGGATCTAACCGAACAACGAATGTTCTTTTCTCTGTCCTTTTGATGTTCTATGATATTCGACCCGTGTCAGTGTCGCTGCCAGTGCATGTCTTAAACAGGAGAATGGTGAACTTAACTATGTGCAACATGGAGCTGATGTTCTCCAGTGTACATGTTCGCCTGCCATGTCCAGAGTCGTCTGCTTTCTTTTATCTTGATCGGCGATTATTCATCTTGTGTGTGTGTGTGTGTGTGTGTGTGTGTGTGTGTGTGTGTGTGTGTGTGTGTGTGTGTGTGTGTGTGTGATAATCGTCGCCCTTCTAACCCTCACCTTCTGGTCTTCCTCCATACCCTCATCGTTACCCTCCCCATTCTCCCCCTCCTCTACCCCCAATCCCACTTCCAGTAACACCCCCCCCCCCCCCCCTTTGCCTTAGATCCGCTTCGAATCCGTTGAAGTTAGAAAAGAAAAAGGGGAAAAAAAACTGTCGGAACCTAAGATGGAAACAGTGAGCTTTTGATCTTCAGCTTCTCAGCTGTGCTGTTCCGGCTGACAGTTAGTACAATCTTTTTATCAATACGAGCGCCAAGGACGTGGCTTGACTCATTTAAAACCCCAGCATATCGTTGCTTCCCTAGTGGTTAGCATCAAAACCGCGCCTGATGCAACGCTTTGAAAAAAAAAAATGATTTGCTGTTGATCTTTCCACCATTGCAATGAGTCATCATCACAGATTCAAAGGTAAGATGAAAACTGTGGATTTGAGCAAGCAACAACAAAGACACACTGGCACACTGAACAAGACACACATTGAGAGACATAATGCGCTTTATCTCTCTCCCCGCCTGTCTAACTTACTACCTATCTATCTGTTTGCTCGTCTACCTGTCTATCGATCATTCTCTCTCTCTCTCTCTTCTCTCTCTCTCTCTCTCTCTCTCTCTCTCTCTCTCTCTCTCTCTCTCTCTACTTACCTACCTACTTACCTACCTACCCACCAGCCTACTTTCTTACCTATCTGCTTGTCTGCCAGTCTGACTGACTGTCTAGCCCGCACACACACACACACACACACACACACACACACACACACACACACACACACACACACACACACACACACACCACACTGCGCGGCGCGCGCGCGCACACACACACACACACCACACACACACACCCCACACACACACACACACACACACACACACACACACGAGGGAGTCATCCTGTTAGGGCCTAGTACCCATAAGGCCCAGTACCATTTTGTTCGTGCAGTCGATTGCTGCTGGAAGGCAGATAGGAGGTACGGGGGCCAAATGGTACTGGAACATAATGACATTATCCTCATGGGGTCATGTATTCTCCTGCTCTCTCTCTCTCTCTCTCTCTCTCTCTCTCTCTCTCTCTCTCTCTCTCTCTCTCTCTCTCTCTCTCTGTCTATCCGTCTGTCTTTCTGTCTGTCTATCTGTCTGTCATTCTGCCTGTCTGTCCTCTGTCTCTCTCTGTCCGTCTGTTTGTCTATTGTCTGTCTGTCTGTCTGCTGCCTGTCTGTCTGTCTGTCTCTGTTTCTCTCTCTCTGTTGTTGTTATTGTTCGTATGTGTTGTTGTTGTTGTTGGTGTTGTTGTTGTTGTTGTGTTGGTGTTGTTGTTGTTGTTGTTGTGGTGGTGGTGGTGGTGGTGGTGGTGGTGTGTGGTAATTGTGTGTGTGTGTGTGTGTGTGTGTGTGAGAGAGAGAGAGAGAGAGAGAGAGAGAGAGAGAGAGAGGAGAGAGCAGAGTTGAAAATGCATCTCAAAGCAAAGGTAAAGTGGCTGTTGGTAATAAACGCCTCCCATGCAGGTGAGTGAATGGGGAGCCCTGAAACCCAAACCACAGAAACGGGGGGATTCCTAGATATGAAGGAGGGACACCTCAGAATCAATTACCAGAGATTTACAATCTAGGCTGGTAGTGTTGCGAGCTTCGGGTGGATTAATGTTTTTCACTCTCACAAAAAATTAGCTAAGAGAGGCAGCAAGCATGCGAAATGAGAGAGAGATGAGAGAGAGGAGGAGAGGGGGGGGGAGGGGGGGGGGGGGATGGAGGTAAAGAGAGAGAGAGAGAGAAAGAGTAGAGAGAGAGAGAGAGAGAGACATGACAAATTGTTCAAGTTGTTCAGGCAATCAGTGCCCGTGGACAGGGAGAGGGGGTGGGGAGAAATGAGGGGTGGAGGTGGTGTTTTACATGAAACTGGTAATCAACAAACGCAAGTTTTTAATAATACTTTCAACACCACTGGTACATAGCCAGTCATTACTTCATTAATTCCCAGTTTCTCATTTACTGACGACGTTTATAGTTAATTGCATGTCCCCGACAACCCGAAAAAAGGACATGGGCGCATCTGAGGTGTTGGCTCAGAGTGACAACAGGAGGGCAGTTGACGTCTGACGTGCAACTGAATTTGCTGCTTTTTAGCTCCTTACGCCCAGAGTGAAAGTATGAGACTGTACGGTCAGATTTTGAAGTAACTAATATCTGGATACTTACCTGTTTGAATGCACATTTGAAGGAGCTGTACCGATGAGAACTGAAATATCTCTGCTACATTTTCATCACTTCTGAAGCTTTAGACTGGGAGAAGAGAAACACATAATCAGAGAAAAAAAAACGGGTTATTATCGCTATTCCTTTTCTGGAAAAAGTCTCAATAGAATACACAATATTGAATTTGCTCACGTACGTAGTGAGGTAACACTAAGCAAGTTTCAGACAATTCCCCAGTACTCCAAGAAAGTATTGACAGACAGTCTAAATACCGGGAGGCACTGAGATTATTATCCGAGTTGATGAAACATTGAGCCCAGACCTTCAGGATCCGTGCATGGTTCAGCAGGCAGGCACAATTTCCATGGGCTGGGTCTGTGGGGAACTAGGATGGTGGAGTCTCTTGAAATGGTTGTCAGGCCGGTCTGGATGTGACAGTCTTACTGCAGGTCACTCTCCAGGGTTCTGGAGGGCAGGGGAACCATCCCTTCACCATGAACAGTTGCTTCTGCTGTTGCTTTCTGGTCTCACTGGAGTGATGCGGCATGTTGTTCCAGTTTTCACGGGCTCGTAGAGGACCTGTTACAGCTTTCTTTATTTTATAGATGGCATGCGTCCTCTTGTACCTCTGTTATTTTGAAGAATACTCTACAGTGTATGGCAAGGTCTTCCTGGTGGGCTGTTTTCTTCAGGGCATCTCTCCCAGAGTAGATGACGGATACGCTATCCTTCCAGCAAGTCATTTGTGCCATCATAGGTCGTGTGTTGGGTACTGATGTGCAGGTCCGTGTTCCTAGACGATGTACTTGAAGAACGTCGCTGAGACACTTTTTTTTCCGAAACTGTGCAGAATATTTAG
Organism: Conus ventricosus; assembly: GCA_018398815.1. Classification (NCBI taxonomy): domain Eukaryota; kingdom Metazoa; phylum Mollusca; class Gastropoda; order Neogastropoda; family Conidae; genus Conus; species Conus ventricosus. The sequence goes on from CM031602.1 coordinate 68,905,338, forward strand.
AGCTTTGTACGGGATTCATAATTTTCATCTGGCGATTCTGAGGTATTACAAATTTCAAATTGTATCTCTGCCTCTCGTTTATGCAGTTCTTCTCTTGCTTCCTTTCAAAGCTGAGTGACATCTTCCTCAAGTTTGTCCTTTTTTTATTTATTGAATTTCTCTTTGTTTATCTTGACATTTCTCGCAAGATGCTTTCAGCGCTACTGTCCATTCTGTCTGTTCTGCCACGTCACTATGGCGGGTTTGAATGGAAGTCGTAGTACCTGAAATCTCTGTGATTGTTTTGTGAACTGTGAACTGAAGGTCACTATGCAGGCTTTGAAGGAACGTCTTCATACCAGTCTTTGTGATGATTCTGTTCACTGAACACTGAGGCCTGTGCATCAGTGTTATGTTGGACATCCTCGGAGTGTGAGCGGCAGAGCGTGGGCGGGGACGAAGAGTTATCCATGTTATCCACAGCTGCCTTAGTTGTGGAGCTAACAACTCGGCATTGTCTGCAGTCGCTATGAACAGTATGTGCAGCCTCAGCTCGGGTCAAACTGTGTATACCAAAACTTGATGCAACGCAGTGCACATTGCTACAATCGGCTAGATCTTGCATAATGGAGTGGTATACGTTTTGAAACGACGATAGATAAATTAAGTGGATTCATCGCGAAAAGATGATCGAGAGTCTGCGGGCTCTAAAATATTGCTGCTTTCAGAACAGTAAGACCAACTCAACTCCGCAAGAGGGAGGGAGGAAGAGAGAGAGAGAGAGAGAGAGAGAGAGAGAGAGAGAGAGAGGAGGGAGAGAGAGAGAGAGAGAGAGATGAAAGAGAGAGAGAGAGAGAGAGAGAGAGAGAGAGAGAGAGAGAGAGAGAGAGAGAGAGAGAGAGAGACAGACAGACAGAGAGAGATGGGAGAGGGAGGGAGGCAGCAGGAGGAGGAGGAGCTGATTCAATCAAATCGTGAACGAGTCTCGTGCCCACCAGAAGGTAGTTCAGCTCCTTTCCAATCAGCCAGGGAGGGATGTCCAGTGGGTTACCATAGAAACCCACAGAGTCGCTAGTAGGAAACATGAATGGGATCATCGCGCAGAGTCTTAAGAGTCGTCCTCCATTCCTTTCACTCTTACCCCAGGTCCTCTGAAGAGAGAGAGAGGAGAGAGAGAGAGAGAGAGAGAGAGAGAGAGAGAGAGAAGGGAGGAGAGAGAGAGAGAGAGAGAAGCCCACAGTGGCAGTAATGCACTTGCCTCCTTGGTCCGCTGTGTCAAGGTACGGCGGTTGCAGCACAGCAGTGTGGGCAGTTGGACGGTGACCAGCGCTGTTGCCACAGATGATGAGTTCAATCAGCGGTCGTTGGTCGGTCAAACAAACCATTTTCGCTCGTCCAGGAGTAGCACACATACGTACAATGAGACCTAGTTGGGGGCAGGGGGGGGGGGGGGGGGGGGGGGGGAGGGGAGAGGAGAGGGTGAGGGGGGTTGGGGAGCGGTTACCGGGGCTCTGCCAGTTGGCTCAGCGTGGGATGTAACGTAAGGGTGTAACAAAAAAAAAAGAAAGAAATGGTTGCGTGTGCCGCTTGCCTGCCTGACCGCCGGTTGCGTGCATGATTCAATGCATGATTCAATATGAATTTTTTTTGGCCCAGCAGTTTCAGATCCGGGTGCTTTTAGATTGGATTTTGCATGCATGCAAAGACACATGCGTGAGTGCGTGCGTGCGTGCATGCGTGTGTGTGTGTGTGTGTGTGTGTGTGTGTGTGTGTGTGTGTGTGTGTGTGTGTGTGTGTGTGTGTGTCCGCGCGCGCGCACGTGTGTGTGTGTGTGTGTGTGTGTGTGTGTGTGTGTGTGTGTGTGTGTGTGTGTGTGTACGCGCGGGCATTTCTCCTGCTTAATGTATAGTAAAAGACAGAGGGAAGCAGAGAGTATTCTGAAGCGGGTGGCTCTGAAGTGGAACTACCTGCAGTCACATCTGCTGACGCCTCCCTGGATATGAAGTAACAGGAACGGATGCAGAACTGCTCGGATATGCCTTCCACAGGCCACATTCCTAGGGGCGTTTGAACGCATGTGTCCCTCATCAGCAGAATGAACGCATGTGTCCGTTATCAGCAGAATGAACGCATCTGTCCCTTATCAGCAGAATGAACGCATGTGTCCCTTATCAGCAGAATGAACGCAT
>CM031602.1:68927505-68970005 GCA_018398815.1 Conus ventricosus
GGACGTTGGACGTAAATCGCTATCTTCCATACAGAACGGCGGGAACGCCTTTGTTTCAGAGCGAGAACAAAGACAAGATTTGGTTGGAGGCATGGGAGATACGGTAAAATGAAGATGTTGTGAGCAGCGAAGAGTAAACAAAGAGCAAACACAAACACACACATACACACGCACCACACACACACACACGCGCGCGCGCACGCGCACGCACACACACATGCACACATACACATACAACGGACACACACGCACACACACACAAACGCACACGCACGCACGCACGTATGCACGCACACACGCACACACACACACACCACACACACCACACACACCACACACGCACGCACGCACGCACGCACGCACACACAACACACACATACAACACACAAACTCTACACACACACACACACACACACACACACCACACCACACAACACACACCACACACAAATCAACGTTTTTATTCTTTTCTTGAAAACCTTTCGACTCAACTTTGATAAGATTTAATTTTCTGATGCAGCATAACAAGGGTTGTGTATGTCGTGTCGTTCTCTTTTCCATTTTCATTATGCTTTCTTTCTTTTCTTTCTTTCTTTTCTCACGCTTATCTCTGATAGTCTAGCATTCCATGGATATAGAACGCTGTTCTTCATTTCCTTAGTGTTTCTTTTCTTATAATTATACGTTCTCCATGCCCTAATTTTTTCTTTTTTAATCCGTGCTCTTCCTTTCACTCCTTCATTCCTTCCGTTCTCACCTCTCCCTCGTTCTCTCTCCCTCGTTCTCTCCCTGGGTTTTAGCATTCACGAGCGTATCACGGTCACTTAATACCACAGAGGTGATTGTGGCCCCGGTCAGTGCAGTCGCGGACCGTTTTGCCGCTGGCTATTGATGCAGTCCACTCCGAGGGTTGATGATGATGAAGAAGGCACAGGCGTGACCCCAGTTTCCTCCCCATTGTCCTTTCCCCTGTTGTCCTCTCTCCGTTCTGTTCTCAGTCCCTTTCGTCAGTTCTTCCTTTCTTCCACTTCCTTCACTTCCCCTTTCATTCTTCCCTTTCTTTCTTTCTGTGTGTGTGTGTGTGTGTGTGTGTGTGTGTGGTGTGTGTCTGTGTGTGTCGTCTGTGTGTGTGTCTGTGTGTGTGTGTGTGTGTGTGTGTGTGTGTGTGTGTGTGTCTCTGTGTGTGTGTGTGTGTGTGTGTGTGTCTGTGTCACTGTCTGTCTGTCTCTGTCTGTCTGTCTGTCTGTCTGTCTGTCTGTCTGTCTCTCTCTCTCTCTCTCTCTCTCTCTCTCCTCTCTCTCTCTCTCTCTCTCTCTCTCTTCTCTCTCTCAGTCAGCGCATTGAATCGTGAAGCTGTTATATCGTACTCACCGGGTTTTTTTTTGGACTTAGAAAAAGTTTCGCTGAAGACAAGATTCCTTTTCATACATCCTGAAGTAAATTCTTATTTCTCCACTTCCTATAAAGTTTTTCTTGTATTTTATGATATGCCGGTTAGCGCTGAGCAACATCGATCTGCCGTTGACATTTTCTTACCCATGTTCATCGGTTTTATGGCGAAACGGGCCAAGAGAGCAAACACGTTACGTCGTTCATCTCTGAAGATTCCCGTTTCTGTCCGCCCCACTGACATGGTGCTGATGTTCCTGACAATGGGCCTGCTACTGCTGCAGTCGGGGACATCGAAGTGAATCCAGGGCCTCAGGATCTCGATCAGAAACTGGTTCACCCCTCCCAGCAGATACAACTGTGGTGAGGGGAATGAAAAGGGAGCAAAAGAAAAAAAAGGGCCTGTTCACACCCCCAACAGCAAAAAGGGACATGTCAACTATCAAGAACTCTTTTTGCCCCACACTAAAAATTATATGTCAAAGAGCAAAAAGCAAAAATATTGACTTTTTGTAGAAAGGTAAAAGGGAATAAACCAGCGTGTGCTACCCCAACAAAAGAAAGTCGTTTCACTTCAGGCAAACAAACCGGGGGAAAAGAACTTTTTTTAAAATAACCGGCATCAAAAAAAGAAAGAACAAAAATTTTCTGATCGCTGCTTTCTAAAATGGCCCAAACCCCATAAAACAAATATCCGACTCAAATTTTGTTCAAAAATTTGACGAGGGTCCAAACAAACTTCCCGGGTGTTGGGTTTAAAAAACCAAAGCAGTTCACGCGCTAGACCCGCCCGCCCGTCAGCTTCCGAAGATTTAAAAAACCCGATAAATGTGATGAAAAACAAAGAAGCCAGAAAAAATGAGGGAGAAAGAGGGCAAGATTGGCCTGACTCCCGGGCCCGCAACAGGGGTTAGCAGTTTTGAAGTCTTTGTGGGAGAAAAACCAAAACGGGGGCAAATTAAACGGGGCAACGTCCCGCTGCGGGGGTTTGTTAATTCCCCAGCCCCCCGCCCCCAGCCCCAAGCAACTCGGGGAAGCTGAAGCGAAGAGGCCCATGGGCAGAACCCCGGGGGGAAAGGGGCCGGGGTTTTGGCCCCATCCTTAATCAATGATAAGTAAAACCGGAGACTGGGAGGGGGAAAATGCAGAAGGAGCAAATTCATCCTTTGACACCCGGGCAAAAAGGGATTTGCAGGACGACGACCTGGGGGAAGCCTGGCCCCCTTCTAAAGGGGGAACCCGAGGACAAACAGTTTCCAGCCCCCACCTCATGGGACCGGACCATGACAACTCTACCGCCGATTAGGGACCAAAACCCGGGGGGATTTCCCTCCCCTCTTCGGGGCCACCCCTGAAAACCAGCACAGCTGCTGCAACTTCAGGGAGTCCTCTCGGGGGGGGCGGTGGGGGGGGTAAACCGTCACCCTTGAACATTTGTGCTGACCCACATCCCCAATGGATGTAGGAGTCGGGCGGGGGACCGTTACTGAAAACCTTTTGCACCACCCGGTGAAAGAGGTTGTCAAGCAGGGCCCCCCCTGGCACCAGACACCTTGACGAAAGGGAAAGAGGTTTTCCAGGGATTAGAGGTCACCCACCAGATTCCGGTGACGAGGTGGACCCTGCCGCTCCCGGGGTTTGCAGTCCCCTTTGGCAAATACAGACAGCAAAAAAACTACGTTTCGATTCTCCACGGCTCGAAACCCCTTGATCCCTGCCCCCCAGGGCCCAAACCCCCGGGGTTGTTTGACAAAAAAAACATGCCCCCAACACAAAACACTCGCAAGTACACACGGCTTACCCCATGCTGTAACCCTACTCTTTTGAAGTTTCGGGAATTATAATTTTTGGGGGGAAATTGCAAAAAAAGGGGGGGTTGGGGGGGGGGGGGGAAAAATTTTCCGTGACTTTATCATTTTCCTAAACCCTTAAAAACATAATATTTTTTAAAAAAAAATTTTTTTGGGGTGAAATTTTTGAAATAAATTTTTATGAAAAAAATTTTTTGTTTTAAATTTTCAGCCCCGGGCCCTAAAAAAACTTGAAGACAAGGGGGAAAAAAAAAGGGAAAGGAGGGGAATGGTTCGGGTGGGGTAAACTGTTTCACTAATTTTTTTAAAAGGGAAATCAGTGTAAACCCCTTGAAAAATTTTGGTTGTTTTAGAAAGTCAAAAAACCCCAACTTACTTCTAAAAAAAAACCAGTTTTTTGTCATTTTCTTTTACATTTTCCTGGGGGACCCCTCACCTGCATACGCTCAACCCGATAGGGGTTTTTGGGTTTTTGTTTTAAATCGAACATTTTTTGGCAGTGCGATAGAGAAAAAAAAAAACGGGATTTCTATATTTTGTTATGTGGCGATTCTAATCCCCAAAAGGGTGAAAAACCAACAGCCGTGGAACTTGGCAAAAACTGGCAGCAAAGGGGTTGTATGAAAATAAACAAACCTTTGGAAAGAATTTCCCGCAAGTTTTTGGAAATTTCAACATTTTGGGTTTGAAAATTGCCCAGCATGTTTTGAGGGCCCATAAAAATTTCGGGTTCTTAAAGGTGCTACTGGGTTTCGCTTTGATGATAGTTTAAACTTACGTATCAACAACGGGATAAAGTCCCAATAGACTATTTTGTGTTGAAAAATTTGACTTATGAAATTGAGAATGTTTAGTTTATTGACAGTTGAAACTGCCGGGAAAACCCGGGCATTGGGCCTGTGTCCCTGGTTTTTTTAAAGTAGCATTGCCATTTACCAGAGAATGATCACTGGCCGGGGCCAGGGGGTTTGTTAAAGATGTTTTGGAATGGGGAAAGAAACACCTACGTTTTCCTTTTTAAAAACGCTTTCTTACTTTTGTACACAAGCAAAAATTAAAACAGTTTTAGGTTGTTTTAATGTTATAAAAAAATTTGGGCGCTTTCAGGTATTTTGAAAGATTGTTTGACAAGTTCCATGTTTGTATGAAAAAAAATTTAAAACTGGGGGGGGGCCCCTTTAACCAATGGACAGGGGTTTGACAAAGATTGCCCCTTCATCCCGAAAGGGAAAACCGGGCTTTGAAAACTTCGTCATTTAAGCGAAACGCGTGACCCCCAGGTGACGGGGCCACAACATATGTTGAGGCACGAAAAGAAAAAAAATCATTTTTGGGAACCAAAAATGTAAACGTTTTCAAGGCGGATAAAAAGGCCCACTCCTCTAAAGATACTTTGCCCCAATCCAAAAATGTTTTGGAAAGGGGTTTAAAGGCGGCTCCCCGGGGCCCCCCTGTCAAAAAAGGGGCAGACCACCCCAAAGAGCATCTCGACTATGAGGGGCAAAAATCATTTTTTTTAATGTTTTCCCAAAGGCCCTAATCTAGCGATCAAAGGGCCCCCAACTTTTTTAACCCTGCCACCAACAAAGGCCATTGTACGGGTTGCCCCCCTGACGTTTTAAAATCACGATGATGAGGTAAAAAGACCCTATAAAGTCTTTAAAAAAAAGGGAAAGTCAAGGGGCCCAAAATAAATTTTTTGCGGGGAAAAACGGGGGGGGAAAACCCCAACGTTGTCCCCTTTTTGCCCTGAATATTTCAACAAATTTTTTTTTTAAAAGGCCATTTTCCCTGAAATTTTTAAAAACCAAGTGTTTGTAATACCCCCAAAATTTTTTAAAAAAAGGAAACCCCCCCGGTCACCGACTTTTAAAAAGGGGGGAATTTTGGTTTTCGGGAGTTCCCTTGGGTTTCAATGTACACCTAAATCCCAAAAAAAGATTTACAACGGGGCCGGGAAAGCAAATTTGAAAAAATTGGAGAAAGGGAAAGGCAGGTTTTAAAAACGAGGTTATTCAACCCTCAGATCACGTATTTACGTTGTGTGCTTTAACGCAGAAAATAAATGTCTAGACCTGGGGTAAGCTTTAAAGCGGGCCCTTTTTCGATCTCCAAAAAAAGGTTTTTACAATTAAGCGTTACACTCTGCTTGGGTTTTATTACACAGGGCAGGGGGTGTCATTCCAAATTTTTTTTGAACACAATCTAGGCGTTTACTTTAAAGGGGGACGCACGTGGGTTTGAGTTTTAAAATGAAACTCAAACCCAAACTTTTGAATGCCCCAAAACTTGCGCCAAGGTTTTTGTCCCTAGTCCAACTTTTTTTTGCGTTTTTTATTTAAAGAGCTTTTCAAACGTCAAAGGGAAATTTGGCAAACGGGGTATCCAGTTACACCGGGCCCTTTTTGAACTTTTTATTTTTCCGGTTTTTGGAAAGACCTTGCATTATTGGTTTTTCGGCCCCAAATGGCCTACAGGCCCCCACTCGATTGGGTATGTAAAAAGTGCACCCAAAATCGGGCTAAAATGTAAATTTTTGATAAAAGCAAGAATTTTGGGGTTTTTTGGAAGGGGGGTTTTCTAGGGAAGGGGATGAGGGAACGGTTTTTTCAATGGTTTCAAAAATTTAAGTTGTAAATAGTTTTGTATATTTAGGGGTTTTTTTTTTACCCACCTTTAATGAATATTCAACGTTTTTAAAGGGAGCTTGGTCAAAAAGGGTTTAAAAGGGCCTTTTTTTGGGGGTTCTTAAAAACTCACTCCTCTCAACCCAAAGACAAGGGGAAAAAACCCTTTTTTTTTAAAATTTGATGCCTTTATTCAAAACCCGTTTTTGTCCCTTAAAACGTGAGAAGGGGTATGGAGTATCTTGGGGGAATTTTTTTCCCCACGAAAAAAATTTTTTATTTGCCTGCAAAAAGGGCCCCCAAACGTGGGCCCCACGGAAAAAACCCAAACCCCAAAAGGGTTTTTGGTGACCCCGGCAGACAAACCCCCTCATTAAAAAATGGTTTTATGGGAAAAATTTGGGAAAATTTTTTTTCAGAAATTTTTAGAAAAATGGGAAAGACAAGCGTTAACCCCAAGCCAAAACGTAAAATGAGCCATGAAAATTTTGACCTTTTAAAAAGGCAAAAAGGAACGGGGGTTTTCAGAATTGAGGTTTTTTTGAAAAAGGAAAAAGGTTTTGGTTTGTATGGCTTTTCTCGGGAGTGGGTGGGTGGGAATCGATTTTGTAATGGGGCCCTTTAAAAAGGACTCCTTGAAATAAAACCGCCAAAAAACTGGGGCACAATTTTGGGCTACCAGGGGACCGTTTTTTGTTTTTACAAAAGGACTTCAAAACTTACCTGTTTTCCGGAAAAATTTTTTTTGGGTTTTTTTTAAAGCAGAAAAGTTTCGAGACCTTTAAATTAGATTCCGGGCTGGGCATAACTAATTTTAAAAGTACAAAGGGAACAATTTTTGTTTTAAAAACCCGGGGGACTGTTTTATAAAAAATGCCTCTTTTTTTCCCGGTGAAATTGAGAACGAAACACATTTTTTGGGTTCCCAAGCAAACCCAAAATGGGTTATTAGGCATGTACATTTGAAGAAATACCCTGCAATTTAATTTGGGGACAGTTTTCAAATTTGTTTTAACCATAGTGAAGTCAAAATAAAAAGGGAACTGGGGGGGGTTTTGGCTTTAAAAGGGGTTTTGGGGGATTTGTGGGCAAACCGGAAGTTTTTCTTGAAATTGGAACGAAGGGGCGGGGGGCCCGGTTTTGGATTGGGGTTTTGAACATTGGGGGTCTCCCCACCCCCACCCACACCCCTACGCCCCCCCCCCCTCCCCGGGAAACCCCCCCCCCCCCCCCCCCCCCTCTCCCCGGGTGGGATGTTCAACGACCCAAATTTTTTTTCAAAAACAATTAAAACCAAAGGGGCCCCAACATTTAAACCTTCTTCTTCAGGCCCTTCAACTTCACACCTATACACAAAAATTTCGCCCCCCCCGCCGCCCCCCCCTCCCCTCCAGTCGCGCGCCCCCCGCCCCTCCCCGGGGGGCCCTCCGGGGGGCCCCCTTTTCCAAAGGGGACGGTCCCGCCGCCCACCCCCCCCCCGGGGCCCCCAAACCCCCCCCCCCCCCCCCCCCCCCCCCCCCCCGCGGTTTTTCCCCGGCGGGCGCCCTTTTCCCCCCGGGGCCCCTTTTTTTTCCCTTTTCCCCTGGTTTTTTCTCCCGCCCCCCCCCCCCTCTTTCCCCCGGGCGCGTTTGCCCCCACGTTCCACCTTTTTCCCCCCGGGGGGGGCCTTTTTTATTTTTTTCCCCCTTTTCCCTCTTCCCACCCCATTCCCGGGGGGGGGGGGGGGGGGGGCCCCTTTTTTCTCCTTTTCCCCCTTTTTTCTGGGGGCTACCTTTATTTTTTCCTTCCCCGATCCCCTTTCCTTTTTTTTTCCTCGTTCTTTCACCGGGTCCCCTTTTTTTCGGGCTTTATTCTCTCAAACCCCGCCTATTTATTCTTGCGTGGTTTTTTCCTCTCGGGGGGGTTTTTGCTTTTTTTTTGTGTTTGTCTTACCCCCTCGCTGTTTTTGGGTTTTCCCCCATTTTTCCGGGCCCTTTTCCCTTTCCCTCCGTTTTTCCAACCCCCCCCCCATTTTATTTTCCATTTCCCGTCTTCTTCCTTCTTTCACTCCTTTCCTTCGGTTTGTTTTTTTTGTTTGTTTGTTTGTTTGTTTAAAAACCAAAAAATGAAACGTCCTCCGTTTGTCAGTGTAGTGCACAGGAGTTTTTTTTCTCTTGGGGGCCGTTCCCCTCTCGCCCGGGTTCGGGCTCCTTTCCCACACTGTCTTTCCTTGGTTTTTTTTTTTCTTTGTGTTTTTTGATTCTTTTCCCCTCCTCCCCTTTTCCTCCTCCCCTCCTTTCCCTTTTTTCTTTTTGTTTTTTTTTATTTTTTCTTCCCCTTATTCTTTTTTTTCCCCTCTTTTTTCCTACTTCTCTCTGTCCCTTTTTTTTTCCCCCCTCCTTTTTTTTTCCTCCTCCTCCCCTTCTTTTTCTTCCCCCATCCCTCTTTCCCTCCGGGCTGCCCCTGAGCAGTGATATCCTGGGAACAGTGCGGTCAAACCCCGTACAGGGGGGGTGGGGGTACTGGGCCAGGGCCCCTTCCCCCGGCCGACCAAATTTTGTCTCGTGGCAAATGAGGGCCTCGGAAAGTCCTGAAAGGGTGATATGAGGGGGGGTTTGAAGCGGGACGCGGCCACCAAAATGGGGAAAGGGTCACCACGGGACTGTGCACGGGTTTTGGCCCCCCGTAAAGTGGGAAACCTAGGGCTTACCGAGGGCTTTTTGCTTTTCCGTTCTGATTTTATTTTGGTGCGTGGGGGGGGTTTTGGGGGTGTTTTGTGTGTGTTTGTGTGTGTTGTGTTTGGGGAGGTTTTGGGGTGGGGGGGCGGGAGGGCGAGGGGGGGAATTAATCTGTTTTGTTGGGGGCCCAAAATTTTGGTTGGGGTGTGTGTGTGTGGGGTTTTTTTTGGGTGTGTGTGTGTGTGTGTGTTGTTGTTGTTGTTGTTGTTGTTGTGTTTGTGTGCGCACGCGGGTTTTTCCCTTCGGTTTTGTATGTGCGTGGCCCTTTTCGCGTGCGTGCGGTTGGGGGTGCGTGCGCGCTCAGGCCCTAAATTTCCCCCAAAAAATATTTTAACAAATTTAAACTTAAGAGTTTTTTGTAGACACAAGAGGGGAAAAAAAACGAAGCAAAGCAATTTACGTTTTTTCCCTTGGGTTTATGATTTAGATTTGGGCCGGGCCTAGAATGGGCTGAGTTTTTCGGGCCTTTTAAATAAAGGGAATCGTGGGGTTTTTTGCAAAACTTTGGGTTTTTTAAAACCGCCCCCACCCACAGTCTTTCATTGGCATTATTTTTTCTTCTTAAAATTTGGGTCGGTATTCACAAAACAACTGTAACCGTTGAGGGGTTTTTTTCCCTTTTAGACTTGCTTTTATCTGGGAAAAGCTTTTCCAGAAATTAAGGGTCATCTTTTACAACATTTACATAGCTGTCTTCGGCTTCTCTCTTTAAATTCATGTATTCAACCCCTTACCATTTTTAAAGGTTTATTGGGGCATTTTTCCCTTTAAGTTGCAATGCTGAGTTTTGTCTTTTTTCCCCCGAATTTTTAGCCTTTAAGGGATCGGGCCCCTTTTTTTAGGTAAATTTCTACTAATTTGTTTGGTTTAAAAAGCTGGGGTTTTGAAGGCAGTTTTTTAAATTTTGATTTCCTTTTACATTTCATGGGGGACATTCCGCCACAATGAAAAATATCCATGAAAGATAAAAGCTAAATACTTCTCTAATTTTTAACCCTGACGGTGTGTTTGTGTGTGGGTTTGTGTTTGTGTTGGGGTGTGGTGGTTTGTGTGGGGGTTTTGTGGCATTTCCCTGTGCATTTGGGGGTTTTGCGCCCCGTGTTTGTTGTGTGTGGGGTGTACTTCCCCCCGTAGCAGTTTCCCCCCTTACAAATACAATTTCAACCCGCGCCGGCCCCCCGCGCCCCCCACAAAACACGCACCCCCCCCCCCCCCCCCCCCCCCCCCCCCCCCCCCCCCCCCCCCCCCCCCCCCCCCCCCCCCCCCCCCCCCCCCCCCCCCCCCCCCCCCCCCCCCCCCCCCCCCCCCCCCCCCCCCCCCCCCCCCCCCCCCCCCCTCCCCCCCCCCCCCCCCCCCCCCCCCCCCCCCCCCACCCCCCCCCCCCCCCCCCCCCCCCCTTTTTTTAAAAACCCCCCCCCCCCCCCCCTTTCCCCCCCCCCCCCCCCCCCCCCCCCCCCCCCCCCCCCCCCCCCCCCCCCCCCCCCCCCCCCCCCCCCCCCCCCCCCCCCCCCCCCCCCCCCCCCCCCCCCCCGGGGGGAAAATTGGGAAGGGGGGGAAGGGGCGGGGTGGGAGGTGGGGGGGCGAGGGAAGTGGGGACCCTGAAAGGGGCAAAGGGTTTTTTTTAAAGTTGAAGGGGGGGGAAGTTTTTGGGGGTTTTTGGGGTGAAAGGTCGATGGTAAGGGGGGGTGGGGGGGCGGGGGGAAAGAAAGGGGAAGGGGAAGGGGAAGGGGGGGGAAGGGGAAGGCGGAAAGGGGAAGGGGGGGGTCCCAAATTTGGGAAAGGGGTGGGTTTTAAGGGAAGGGGGTTAAAAAAATTTGGGGAAGGGAATGGCCTGGGTGGGGGGGAAGGGGAGGCTGAGGGCAGGGGGGGAAGGGGAGATTGGGAACTGGGGTTGGGGCGGGGGGGTGGGGAGGGTTTTTGGGGTTTCCCCCGAAGGGAAGGGTTTGGTTTCCCCCGTGGGAAAGGGGATCCTGAATTTTGGGAAGGGGAAATTTTTTCTTTATTGGGAAAGTGGGGGATTTTCCTTTTTTCCCCTTTTTGGGGTTTTTTGGTTTAAAAAAATTTTTTGGTTAAGGGGGGTATTATGGGGGTTTTGGGAAAAGGTTTAATGGGGTTGGGGGGGGAAGGGGAAAGCCCTTAAAAGGGGAAGGAAAAGTCGGGTGGGAAGGGGGGCTGTTTGGGGAAAAGGGGGTGTGGTTTTGGGGAAAGGGGGTTCTATGGGAAGGGGATTGGGGAATTTTTTTGGGGAAAGGGGGGTTTTCTGGGGGTGGTTTAAGGGAAGTTTTTGCTAGGGAAGGTGGTTGATGGAAGGGGAAAATTTTTGTGGGAAGGGGGTTTTGGGGGGCAAAGGGGGTGGGAAAAAAGGGGTGTTTGATGGGGGGGGGGAAGGGGGAAGGGGGTTTGATTGGATGGGAAAGTTTGAGGGGGGGTGGGGGGGGTTGGGGGGGGTGGGAGTGGGGGGGGGGGTGGGGTTTGGGGGAAATTGGTTTTTATGGGCTGGGGGGAATGGGGTTATGGGATGGGGGCGGGGGAAAAAATGTTAGTGGGGGATTTTGGGGAAAAGGTGGGGGGGTAGAGGGGAAATATGGGATCCCGGGGGAATTTTCTCCCCAGGGGGGGTCCGTATTAAGGGTTTTCGGGGGAAAAAGGGAAAATTTTTTTGAATAGAGGAAAGGGAAAGGGCGATGGGAAGGGAAAGTTTTGGGGGGGGAAAGGGGAAAGGTGGGGGGGATGTCTTTATGGGGGGGGATGTTTGAGGGGGGGGAAGTTTTAATGGGGGTTTTTTATGGGAAGGGTTTTTGGGGGGGAAGGTTAAGGGAATTTTTGGGAAAAGGGGGGTTTTTATTGGAATAGGGGGTTAGGGGGGGGAAGTTTTGGGGAAGGGGATGTTTCAAAAGGGAAAATGGTGTTTTGGGGGTGGGGGACTGGGGTGTCTGTGGGAAGCGGTGTTTGAAGGGGGGGTGTCTATGGGGAAAGGGGTGTTTGATGGGGAAAGGGTTTTTGATAAGGGTGTTTCGGGATGGGAAGGCTTTTTTTGATGGGAAGGGTTTTTTCTGAAAGGGAAAAGGGAAAGTCGATGGGAAAGGTGGGTTCCCAAATGGAGGGGAAAGGGGTGTTTGATGGGAAGGGGGGAAGGGGGGGAATAGAAGATGGAAAAAGGTGTCTTGGGGGGGGTTTTTTTAAGGGAAAAGGGGAATTTTGGGAATGTTTGTTAAGAGATGTTTGGGAAGGGGGGTGTTTGTGGGAAAATGGTGTCTGATGGGGGGGGAAGTTACCCGGGGAAGGGAGGAAGTTCGAGGGGGAAGGGATGTTTGTGGGAAGTGGTGGGGGCCCCAGGGGAGGGATGTTTGATTTTTATTTGGGTGTTTGGGTGGGTAGGGTTTCGAGGGGAAAGGGGAAGTTCGTGGGAAATGGGGGTTTGATGGGGGAAAGGGAGTCTTATGGGAAGGGATGTTCGATGGAAAAAAGGGTGGGCTATGGGGGAAAAAGAAGTGTGAAAGGGGGGGGGATGTCTGATGGGGGGGATTTTTTTGTGGGAAGTGGGGTCAGATGGGAAGGGAAAGTTTGATGGGGAAAGGGGGGTTTTTTTGATGGGGGAAAGGGTGTTTAGGGGGAAGGGGTGTTCGTTGGGGAAGGGTGGCTGATGGGGAAATGGGATGATGGAAAAAGACTCTGTTTTGGAAGGTGGGGTGGGGAAATTTTTTGGGCTGGTTTTTGATTGGAAGGGGATGTCCGTGGGAAAGGGGTTTTCTTTTGGGGTGGGGTCTGAAAGGGGGGGATGTTCCCGCTGGGAAGGGGTTTTGATGGAAGGGTAAGTCTGTTTGGGGAAGGGGTTTTTTTTTGGGAAGGGAAAGGGATTTGGGAAGGGGTGTCTGGGGGAAAATGGGGTTTTTTGGGTGGGAAGGGATGTTTGATGGGGGGCGGGATGTTTTATGGGGAAGGGAATTTTTTTGGGGGAAAGGGGGTTTTGATGGGAAGGGGGGGTCTGAGGGGAAAGGGGTGGTCTGATGGGAAGGGTTTTGGTGGGAAGGGAAAGGGTTTTGGGGGGAAGGGTTTTTTTTGATTGGGGAAGGGATTTCTGATGGGAAGGGAAAGAATGATGGGAAAAGGGGTTTTTCCCGGGTGGGGGGGGGATTTCTGTGGGAAGGGATGTTCCCATGGTAAGGGAAAATTTTGATGGGGAAAGGGGTTTTTGATGGGGAAAGGGTGTTTTTGGGGGGGAAGGGAATTTTCTGATGGGAAGGGATGTCGATTGGGGGGGGTGTTTTTGGGGAAAGGGAGGGGTCTGTTGGGAAGGGTTTTTCTGGGTTTGGGGAAAGGGTGTGGGGGGGAAGGGTGTTGGAAAAAAAGGGATGTTTTGTTTTTGGGGGGGGATTCTGGTTGGGGGAAGGGGTGTTTGCTTCCCCTTTTCAAAAATTTGACTTTTGGGGGGCCTCCCCCCACGCTGTCACGCCCCCTATTCCCGAACTGGCCCCGACCTTCCGGCGTACAACTTTTTTGAGGATTCCCGGGAAAATGCCCCCCCCAAGTTTTGCCCGCCAGTTCTTTATAATGCTAAAAACACTTTAAAACCCCGGGGCCCCAATTTTTTTGGTCTTTGGGTGCTTCCCCGTCAGCCCCCGTCGAAAGTCACCCCCAAATTTCGTTGGGGGGGGCCTCGGTGTAGGATTGACCTTGTCCTGAGAGTGGCTTTTTGTTGTCGAGTGGAAAGATGAAATTGTGTAAGTGGTTTTCCCCGGGAGGGGAAAAACATCATTCAGATTCGGCAACATTGGGCGGTCGTCACCGGGCTTTTTATGCATGATTTTCCTAGCAGATCGCCCCAAAATCGCCCACAAAGATATACTGGTGGTTTGGGGGTCAAAAAAAGGTCCCCCAAAAGGAAAAGCACAACGCTTTTTTTTTCCGATTTGGAAAAAAATCGTTTCAACATTTTTTAAGAATAGTAATTTTTAATGGGGTTTATTTAAAATTGCAATTTGTCTTTTTTTCTGTAAACTTTAAAAATCCTTAAAACCGCCCTAGATCAGTGTCGGGGGAAAAAAAAAAGGGCATTGACCTTGTTGATTTTTTATAATTGATCCCTTCATGGTACAAGAAAACCCTTTAACTATGGAGGAGAGTCTTTACTTGCGATTTTAGTACTCTGCCGGGTTTTTGTTCCAAAAGGGGCAAAACGAGAAGGGGGGTTTTTGACATTGACAGTGTAGAAGGGGAACGGGGGCATGCCCCTCCCCAACCCTTTGGCCCTTGGGCGGCCGGGGTTCCCAAAAAAGTTGAAGGTGCGCTCGAATTTTGAACCATCTCCCCCCCCTCAGGGGAAAACAGTCGGGGCCCCCCGAAGCCAAATGGTCGGGGGCGGTTAACAACTCCTTTGGGGCGGTTTTGAGCTGTTTTTCCCCTCCAGTGGCCGGTGGTAAATGGTGCTGGAAAAAAACCAGGCTTTTTCGGGGTGTTGTGTGTGTGTGTGTGTGTGTGTGGTTGTGTGTGTGTTTGTGTGGTTGTGTGTGTTGTTGTGTTGTTGTTGTGTGCGCACGGGGTCAAGTATGTGCGTGCGCGTGCGTGCGTGTGTGCGTGCGCGCTCAGGCCTAAATTGTCTCAAAACTTTGAACAATTCAAACTTAAGAGTCTGTAGACACAAGAGGGAAATAAAACGACAGCAAAGCAGATCACGTTTATACTTGAGTCATGATTTAGATAGGCCGGCCTAGAATGACTGCAGTTTGCTGTCTTATATAAATGTAATCGTGGGCATATTTTGCAATCTGGATTTAAAGACCGCCACCACACAGTCTTTCACTTAGGCATTGTTTACTTACTTAAGTTTGGGTCTGGTATCTCACAAAACAACTGTACAGTTGAGTTTTTGTCTTGATGACTTGCTTGTATCTGGAACAGCTGTCCAGAAATTAAGGGTCATCTTCGACCACATCACATAGCATGTCTTCTGTCTTCTCTCTTAGAGTTCATGTATTCACCTCTTGCCATTTGTAGGTCATGAGCATTTACGTGAAGTCTGCAATGCTGAGTTTTCTTTTTCCCCCCGAATGTTTAGCCTTTAATGCATCTGACTTTACGAGGTAGTTTCTACTAATTACGTGGTAAAATGCAGTTTCGAAGAGCAGTTTTAATTATGATTCCTTCACATTTCATGTAGAACATTCCGCCACAATGAAACATATCCATGAATGATAACATTAAATACTTCTCTATTTTGAACCATGACGTGTGTGTGTGTGTGTGTGTGTGTGTGTGTTGTGTGTGTGTGTGTGTGTGTGTGTGTGTGTGTGTGTGTTGTTGTTGTTGTTGTTGTTGTTGATTTATAGTCTGTTCACACTTGGTGATATTAGACTTTACAGGGGGGGGGGGGGGGTGAAGGAGGAGGACATGGTGGAGGAAAAGGTAAGAAATAATGTCAAGAACAGTTACAAATCTAAATATAAACTACACTGCCATAATTATAACAATATGCTAATTTGAGATTGATAGATAATTTTTGCTACCTCAACCATTTCTGAATTGAAAGAAATAGCGTGAACCAGTTTAGATTTCGAAATTTCAATGTTTGCTTTTGAATAAAGAGCATTTAAAATGGGGCAATGGAAAAGTATATGTTCACCAGATAATGGCTTAGAACATGCACACGCTATATCTTGGGAATATTTGGTCTTCCAAGAGTTCAAACGTATCTTGTATATTAAACTAGAAATATGTCTAGGATATGTTTCCATTACATATTTATCTTGAGACTTCTCAATTCGGAAACAGCTTTCCAATAACGAATGTATTTCACATATATCTAACTTCAAATTACTTTTTGCAGAATTGCCCATTACCCCGCGTCTGGCTAGTTTATCTGCTATTTCATTCCAATAAATACCACAGTGTGAAGGGACCCAGCAGAAGACTATATTTATTCCTGTGGAAATAATGTAATTAATTAGATGCTTTATTTCAAAGATTATATCTTTCCTTGTTTTAACATCCCAAACTTTCAAACTATCTAACACTGCCTTAGAATCAACACAAAATAAAATGTTACAAAAAGAATGATTACTATCACAAATAAAGAGTAATGCCATAAGAATAGCATACAATTCTGCCGTGAAAATAGAAAATCCTTTTCCTAGGCTGTATGCTTTTTGAACTTTTAAAGCCGGAATAACAAAACCTGAACCTGCACTTAACTGGCAAACGGAACCATCCGTAAAATTTTTTAAATGATTTGAATATTTGTTTCTAAGTTTTCTCTCACTTTAGAAGTTAAAATGTTAATGTTGTCATTTTTCCGGACATCAGTGTAATCAACATCAAAGATAGCTTGTCTATGTTCCCATGGAGGCACCAGGGGGACAACAGGAGCAGGTGAGAGTGAAGTGACATCAATATTGCATTTTTCAAAAGAATCTTTCGTGTAATTTCGAACGGGACAAAGATAACCTAGCTGTTGAGCTCTTTTGGGATATTCAACATTTGAATCCATCAACACTTCGTTTTCGACTGAGTTAGGTACTGAAAGACTTCTTGCGACATATTTGGCTACAGCTAATCTACGTTGATCTGACAGTGATAGCATATTAATTTCTTTGTACACCTTCAATGTGCTTGTGTGCACTGGGACACCAAGTGCTAATTTGATAGCTTTGCTGTCTATACTTTGCAATTTTTCAGTAGACTTTGAGGGGCTGAAAAATAAACTTCTTGTCCGTACACTAGTTTTGATCTTATTAGAGAATCAGCTAGGTGCAGGAGGGTTTTTGTATCTTGAGCCCACGGTTGAATACAAATAATTTTCAATAAGTTTAAACGTTTCCTCTTGTTTAGCTATCAAGCTTTCAATGTAAAATGTGTGTGTGTGTGTGTGTGTGTGTGTGTGTGTGTGTGTGTGTGTGTGTGTGTGTGTGTGTGTGCGCGCGTGTGTGCATGTGTGTGTGGTGTTCGTTCCCTCCGTACGCAGTTTCCTCCAACATATACAATTTCACCGCGCGCGCGCGCACACACACACACACACACACCCACAGAGAGAGAGAGAGAGAGAGAGAGAGAGAGAGAGAGAGAGAGAGAGAGAGAGAGAGAGAGAGAGAGCATTTAATGTTAAACAGTTCGATCATTTTTGTGGGGTTTTTTTGTTTGTTTTAGTTATTTCTGCCAGCACTCTTAAAATCGTGAGCGGTGGTGGTTGTGATGGAACAGCTAGTGTGTATATGGAGGAGGAGGAGGAGGAGGAGGAGGAGGAGGAGAGGAGAGAGAGAGAGAGAGAGAGAGAGAGAGAGAGAGAGAGAGAGAGAGAGAGAGAGAGAGAGAGAGGGGTGGGGTGGCGAGTGGGCGAGTGAGTGTGTTCCCGTCAGCACCACCGGTGAATTCCTTTGAATCCAGTCTGCTTAGAGACTCGGCTTCTACGCGTGTGAGCAAACGGACGTCTCTCCACGTGTCACTGCCCAATTCCCCTGTGTCATTCTTCTCCCTGACGTCGGCTTTTACCGTTGGCACTCAACCACTCTTTCGTTCATTGGCAGCGTTAGCCGTGTTTACACAGCAAATAAAAGGCCGAACGTTGTCAGCGTGTTTGCCAATTTACCTTTTGTCGCCTGTCTTCGTTCCTCCCTCCCCTGTGTCTGATGGAGAAGTAGGTCTGAGGAGTAGCGTTGCAGGATGTGGTGTGTGATTGCAGGTGGTGTTGGTGGGAAGGGGAAGTGGTGTGCGGTGAAAAGGGGGAACTAATGTCTGATTGGAAGAGGTGCTGATGGGAAGAGGAAGTGGTGTCTGCTGGGAGGTGGTGTCTGTTTGGGAAGTGGTGTCTGATGGGAAGGGATGTTTGATGGGAAGGGATGTCTAATGGGAAGGGATGTCTGCTGGGAAAGGATGTCTGATGGGAAGTGGTGTTGATGGGAAGGGATGTCTGATGGGAAGGGATGTTTGATGGGAAGGGATGTCTGATGGGAAGGGATGTCTGATGGGAAGGGATGTCTGATGCGAAGGGAAGGGATGTTTGATGGGAACGGATGTTTGATGGGAAGGGATGTTTGATGGGAAGGGATGTTTGATGGGAACGGATGTCTGATGGGAAGGGATGTGTGATGGGAAGGGATGTGTGATGGGAAGGGATGTCTGATGGGAAGGGATGTTGATGGGAAGGGATGTTTGATGGGAAGGGATGTCTGATGGGAAGTGGTGTCTGATGGGAAGGGATGTCTGATGGGAAGTGGTGTCTGATGGGAAGGGATGTCTGAGGGAAGGGATGTTTGATGGGAAGTGGTGTCTGATGGGAAGGGATGTCTGATGGGAAGTGGTGTCTGATGGGAAGGGATGTCTGATGGGAAGGGATGTCTGATGGGAAGTGGTGTCTGAGGGGAAGGGATGTCTGATGGGAAGTGGTGTCTGATGGGAAGGATGTTTGATGGGAAGGGATGTCTGATGGGAAGGGATGTCTGATGGGAAGTGGTGTCTGATGGGAAGGGATGTCTGATGGGAAGGGATGTCTGATGGGAAGTGGTGTCTGATGGGGAGGGATGTTTGATGGGAAGGATGTCTGATGGGAAGTGGTGTTGATGGGAAGGGATGTTTGATGGAAGGGATGTCTGATGGGAAGGGATGCTGATGGGAAGTGGTGTCTGATGGGAAGGGATGTTTGATGGGAAGGGATGTCTGATGGGGGGATGTCTGCTGGGAAGTGGTGTCTGATGGGAAGGGATGTCTGCTGGGAAAGGATGTCTGATGGGAAGGGATGTCTGTTGGGAAGGGATGTCTGATGGGAAGCGATGTTTGATGGGAAGGGATGTCTGATGGGAAGGGATGTCTGATGGGAAGGGATGTTTGATGGGAAGGGATGTCTGATGGGAAGCGATGTTTGATGGGAAGCGATGTTTGATGGGAAGGGATGTTTGATGGGAAGGGATGTCTGATGGAAGGGATGTTTGATGGGAAGGATGTTTGATGGGAAGGGATGTTTGATGGGAAGGGATGTCTGATGGGAAGGGATGTTTGATGGGAAGGGATGTTTGGATGGGAAGGGATGTTTGATGGAAGGGATGTCTGATGGGAAGGGATGTTTGATGGGAAGGGATGTCTGATGGGAAGGGATGTTTGATGGGAAGGGATGTCTGATGGGAAGGGATGTTTGATGGGAAGGGATGTTTGATGGGAAAGGATGTTTGATGGGAAGGATGTCTGATGGGAAGGGATGTCAGATGGGAAGGGATGTCTGATGGAAAGGATGTTTGATGGGAAAGGATGTTTGATGGGAAGGGATGTGTGATGGGAAGTGGTGTCTGATGGGAAGGGATGTCTGATGGGAGGGATGTCTGATGGGAAGGGATGTCTGATGGGAAGGGATGTTTGATGGGAAGTGGTGTCTGATGGAAGGGATGTTTGATGGAAGGGATGTCTGATGGGAAGGGATGTTTGATGGGAAAGGATGTCTGATGGGAAGGGATGTGTGATGGAAGTGGTGTTTGATGGGAAGGGATGTCTGATGGGAAGGGATGTTTGATGGGAAGGATGTTTGATGGGAAGGGATGTGTGATGGGAAGTGGTGTCTGAGGGGAAGGGATGTCTGATGGGAAGCAGTGTCTGATGGGAAGGGGTGTCTGATGGGAAGGATGTCTGATGGGGACGGATGTCTGATGGGAAGGGATGTCTGATGGGAAGGGATGTCTGATGGGAAGGGATGTCTGATGGGAAGGGATGTTTGATGGGGACGGATCTCTGATGAGAAGCGGTGTGTGATGGGACGGGATGTCATATGGGAAGGGATGTCTGATGGGAAGGGATGTCTGATGGGAAAGGATGTTTGATGGGAAGGGATGTCTGATGGGAAGCGATGTTTGATGGGAAGGGATGTTTGATGGGAAGGGATGTCTGTTGGAAAGGGATGTCTGATGGGAAGGGATGTTTGATGGGAAGGGATGTCTGATGGGAAGGGATGTCTGATGGAAGGGATGTCTGATGGGAAGGGATGTCTAATGGGACGGGATGTTTGATGGGAAGGGATGTCTGATGGGAAGGGATGTCTGATGGGAAGGGATGTTTGATGGGAAGGGATGTTTGATGGGAAGAGATGTTTGATGGGAAGTGGTGTCTGATGGGAAGGGATGTCTGATGGGAAGGGATATCTGATGGAAAGGGATGTTTGATGGGAAGGGATGTCTGAGGGGAAGCAATGTTTCATGGGAAGGGATGTTTGATGGGAATTGGTGTCTGATGGGAAGGGATGTCTGATGGAAGGGATGTGTGATGGAAAGGGATGTCTGATGGGAAGGGATGTTTGATGGAAAGGGATGTCTGATGGGAAGGGATTTTGATGGGAAGGGATGTCTGATGGGAAGTGGTGTCTGATTGGAAGGGATGTGTGATGGGAAGGGATGTCTGATGGGAAGGGATGTCTGATGGGAAGGGATGTGTGATGGAAAGGGATGTCTGATGGGAAGGGATGTTTGATGGAAGGGATGTCTGATGGGAAGCGATGTTTGATGGGAAGGGATGTCTGATGGGAAGGGATGTCTGTTGGGAAGGGATGTTTGATGGGAAGCGATGTTTGATGGGAAGGGATGTCTGATGGGAAGGGATGTTTGATGGGAAGGGATGTCTGATGGGAAGGGATGTTGATGGGAAGGGATGTTTGATGGGAACGGTGTGTGATGGACGGGATGTTTGATGGGAAGGGATGTCTGATAGGAAGGGATGTTGATGGGAAGGGATGTTTGATGGGAATGGATGTCTGATGGGAAGGGATGTCTGTGGGAAGGGATGTTTGATGTGAAGCGATGTTTGATGGGAAGGAATGTCTGATGGGAAGGGATGTTTGATGGGAAGGGATGTTTGATGGGAAGGGATGTTTGATGGGAAGGGATGTCTGATGGGAAGCAAAGGGGATGTCTGTTGGGAAGGGATGTTTGATGGGAAGCGATGTTTGATGGGAAGGGATGTCTGATGGGAAGGGATGTTTGATGGGAAGGGATGTCTGATGGGAAGGGATGTTTGATGGGAAGGGATGTTTGATGAGAAGCGATGTTTGATGGGAAGGGATGTTTGATGGGAAGTGGTGTCTGATGGGAAGGGATGTCTGATGGGAAGGGATGTCTGATGGAAGGGATGTTTGATGGGAAGGGATGTTTGATGGGAAGGGATGTCTGATGGGAAGCGATGTCTGATGGGAAGGATGTCTGATGGGAAGGGATGTCTGATGGGAAGTGATGTCTGATGGGAAGGGATGTATGATGGGACGTGGTGTGTAATGGGAAGTGATGTCTGATGGGAAGGGATGTCTGATGGGAAGTGGTGTCTGATGGGAAGTGATGTCTGATGGAAGGGATGTCTGATGGGAAGTGGTGTCTGATGGGAAGGGATGTCTGATGGGAAGGGATGTCTGATGGGAAGGGATGTCTGATGGGAAGGCATGTTTGATGGAAGGAATGTCTGATGGGAAGGGATGTTTGATGGGAAGGGATGTTTTATTGGGAGCGATGTTTGATAAGAAGGGATGTTTGATGGGAAGTGGTGTCTGATGGGAAGGGATGTCTGATGGGAAGGGATGTTTGATGGGAAGGGATGTTTGATGGGAAGGGATGTCTGATGGGAAGCGATGTTTGATGGAAGGGATGTTTGATGGGAAGTGATGTGTGATGGAAGTGTGGTCTGATGGGAAGGGATGTCTGATGGGAAGTGTTGTCTGATGGGAAGTGGTGTCTGAGGGGAAGGATTCTGATGGGAAGGGATATTTGATGAAAAGCGTGTCTGATGGAAGGGATGTCTGATGGGAAGGGATGTCTGATGGGAAGGGATGTGTGATGGGAAGGGATGTTCGACAGGAAGGAATGTTCGACGGGAAGGGATGTTTGATGGGAAGGGATGTCTGATGGGAAGGGATGTTTGATGGGAAGGGATGTCTGATGGGAAGGGATGTTTGATGGGAAGGGATGTCTGATGGGAAGGGATGTTTTGATGGAAGGATGTTTGATGGGAAGGGATGTTTGATGGGAAACGGTGTGTGATTGGACGGGATGTTTGATGGGAAGGGATGTCTGATGGGAAGGGATGTCTGATGGGAAAGGATGTTTGATGGGAAGGGACGTCTGATGGGATGGGATGTCTGATGGGAAGGGATGTTTGATTGGAAGGGATGTTTGATGGGAAGGGATGTGTGATGGAAGTGGTGTCTGATGGGAAGGGATGTCTGATGGGAAGGGATGTTTGATGGGAGGATGTTTGGTGGGAAGGGATGTCTGATGGGAAGCGATGTTTGATGGGAAGGGATGTTTGATGGGAAGGGATGTCTGATGGGAAGGGATGTCTGATGGGAAGTGGTGTCTGATGGGAAGGGATGTCTGATGGGAAGTGGTGTCTGATGGAAGGGATGTCTGATGGAAGGGATGTCTGATGGGAAGGGATGTCTGATGGGAAGGGATGTCTGATGGGAAGGAATGTTTGATGGGAAGGGATGTTTGATGGAAGCATGTGTGATGGGAAGTGGTGTCTGATGGGAAGGGACGTCTGATGGGAAGGGATGTTTGATGGGAAGGGATGTTTGATGGGAAGGGATGTCTGATGGGAAGCGATATTTGATGGAAGTGGTTTCTGATGGGAAGGGATGTCTGATGGGAAGGGATGTTTGATGGGAAGGGATGTTTGATGGGAAGGGATGTGTGATGGGAAGTGGTGTCTGATGGGAAGGGATGTCTGATGGGAAGGGATGTTTCATGGGAAGGGATGTTTGATGGGAAGGGATGTCTTATGGGAAGCGATGTTTGATGGGAAGGGATGTCTGATGGGAAGGGATGTCTGATGGGAAGGGATGTCTGATGGGAAAGGATGTCTGATGGAAGCGATGTTTGATGGGAAGGGATGTCTGATGGGAAGGGATGTCTGATGGGAAGGGATGTCTGATGGGAAGTGGTGTCTGATGGGAAGGGATGTCTGATGGGAAGGGATGTCTGATGGGAAGGGATGTCTGATGGAAGCGATGTTTGATGGGAAGCGATGTCTGATGGGAAGGGATGTCTGATGGAAGGATGTGTGATGGGAAGGGATGTTTGATGGGAAGGGATGTCTGTTGGGAAGGGATGTTTGATGGGAAGGGATGTTTGATGGGAAGCGATGTTTGATAGGAAGGGAGTTTGATGGGAAGTGGTGTCTGATGGGAAGGGATGTCTGATGGGAAGGGATGTCTGATGGGAGGGATGTTTGATGGGAAGGGATGTTTGATGGAAGGGATGTCTGATGGGAAGCGATGTTTGATGGGAAGGGATGTTTGATGGGAAGTGATGTGTGATGGGAAGTGGTGTCTGATGGGAAGGGATGTCTGATGGGAAGTGGTGTCTGATGGGAAGGGATGTCTGATGGGAAGTGGTGTCTGATGGGAAGGGATGTCTGATGGGAAGTGATGTCTGATGGGAAGTGGTGTCTGATGGGGAGTGGTGTCTGATGGGAAGGGATGTCTGATGGGAAGTGATGTCTGATGGGAAGTGGTGTCTGATGGGAAGTGGTGTCTGATGGGAAGGGATGTCTGATGGGAAGTGATGTCTGATGGGAAGGGATGTCTGATGGGAAGTGTTGTCTGATGGGAAGTGGTGTCTGATGGGAAGGGATGTCTGATGGGAAGGGATGTTTGATGAGAAGCGGTGTCTGATGGGAAGGGATGTTTGATGGGAAGGGATGTCTGATGGGAAGGGATGTCTGATGGGAAGGGATGTTCGACAGGAAGGAATGTTCGATGGGAAGGGATGTTTGATGGGAAGGGATGTCTGATGGGAAGTGGTGTCTGATGGGAAGTGGTGTCTGATGGGAAGGGATGTCTGATGGGAAGGGATGTCTGATGGGAAGGGATGTTTGATGGGAAGGGATGTTCGATGGGAGGGGATGTTTGATGGGAAGGGATGTCTGATGAGAAGGGATGTTTGATGGGAAGGGATGTTCGATGGGAAGGGATGTTTGATGGGAAGTGGTGTCTGATGGAAGGGATGTCTGTTGGGAAGGGATGTTTGATGGGAAGGGATGTTTGATGGGAAGGGATGTCTGATGGGAAGGGATGTCTGTTGTGAAGGGATTTTTGATGGGAAGGGATGTTGATGGAAGGGATGGCTGTTGGGAAGGGATGTTTGATGGGAAGGGATGTTTGCTCACCTTGTTAAAGTTAGACTTGGCGGCATGCCCCACGCTGTCACGCCGTATTTGAGAACTGGCATGACTCTTCCGGCGTACATCTTCTTGAGGATTCCGGCATTTGCACCCTAAGTTGTGCCTGCCAGCTTCTTCATAATTGCTAAATGCACTTTACCTCTGGCCACAATTTTTTTTGGTCTGCTGCTTCCACGTAGCCTCTCGTCGAAAGTCACCCCCAGGTACGTGGGTTGTCCTCTGGTGGTAGGGTCTGACCATTGATCCTGAGAGTGGCTTTCTGTTGTTGAGTGGAAAGACTGAAGATTGTGTAAGTGGTTGCCCTGGGAGTGAAACATCATACAGATGTCGTGCAACATTGTCGGACCGACTTCTTTATGCATGAGTTCTCTAGCAGATCGCAAGATCGCACACAACAGACATACTGGTGTTGGTGGTCACATGGTCCAAAGGAACGCACAACGCATCATTTTTCTGATCGGAAAACTCGTTAAACAATTCATTTAAGACTAGTATTGTGTAATGGTTTGATAACTTGCAATTTGTCTTTATTCTGTAAACTTGAGAATCATTAAATCCTGCCAGTAGATCAGTGTCTGAGAAAAAAGGAGCATTGACCTTGTTGATTTCCTTATAATGTGAGTCATTCATGGTACGACGAAACCTTCAACTATGGAGGAGAGTCTGACTTGCCGATTATAGTACTCTGCGGTTAGTCAAGTGGACAAATCGAGAAGGCTGGTAGTGACATTGACAGTGTAGAAGAGAACGAGCACTGCCCATCCAACCTTGGCTTTGACGGCCGTCCGTTCGAAGGTGCGCTCGAAGTGTGAACCATCTCCCCGCTCAGGAAGACAGTCGGCGGCGAAAGCAGTGTCGGCGGCGTTAATCATCTCCTGGCGCGGTCTGAGCTGTTTCCACTCCAGTGGACGGTGGTAAGTGGTGTCTGATGAAGAAGCCAGGCTTGTCGGGGTAAGGGCCTCTCTGGCTTGGCGTGGGGACAAATTGGGGACATTGTCGCTGATGGCCTCGCTGCCCGTTAGACTGTGGCACGTTTCCGGACCGTCTGTGTCGTGTCTCTTCCTCCTCGCTCTGTCTCTTCGTTCTCGTCCCTCGTCTTCTAATCTTTTCCTTGCTGGAATTTTCTTTAGAACTCGCTGGTTGTTCTTTACGATCTAGAGCTCTACCAGACGGTACGTGCACGGTAAGTATGTAATGTTTCCACTCCGCCGTTCCGACAACATCAGCCTTCACCGCCGGCAATGAGATTCGAGTTATATTTTTCACCTGGCCTCCAAAAAAGTTCCATGATAGTCTCATTCCATGTCTTCATGTAGAAAGCTTGCCCATTTCTCTCTCTCTCTCTCTCTCTCTCTCTCTCTCTCTTCTCTCTCTCCATATCCATCCATCCATCAATCGTCTCCGTTCGTCCGTCCATCCATCGATCTGTCTATCTATTTGTCCATCTATCTACCTGTCTGTCTGTCAGTCTGCTGTTCGTCCAACCGTCTCTGTATGTCTGTCTGAAAATCTGTCTATCTATATGTCTGTCTGTCTGTCCAGTTGTTTGGTATATTTTTTGTATTGTCGTTTCATTTTCCTCACCTCTGCAGTAGACATGATCTCCGGTCGTCAATCCCACATTCACTGTCTGAGTTGCCTTAAACCTTTGACAGTACTGGTTGACTCTGCTGAGGAGGTGAACTCGGGCCAGGTCGATGGTCTCATGAACTTTATATTTGTGGATAAATGAACATTACTTGACCGAAATGAATGTTGCCTTTTAGCAGTCTCATGAGAGTGATACTGAAAACTTTTGCAGTTATTTTTGTTTTCTTCATTTACTCTTCTGGATAGATGCTGAGTGCTGATCAGTGAAGGAGATTTGCTCTGAGTTTATCTCATCAAGACTACGATAATTCTTCTTGTATTTCGCCCCCCCCCCCCCCCCCCCCGCCCGTTCCTACCTTACGCTACCCCCTCTCCCCTTCACAAGTTTCGTTCTGACCTGACACCTGTGGTTTGACAGTTCAGTGTCCACAGCCCGGTAGTGCTGTCAGTCCTGACCCGGTCCTTTATCGTCGGCTAGGCTGTAAACAACAAACGATGACCCCTCTTGTCGAAGTGCCTGGGTGGCTGAGTGGTGGAACACAGAGATTTCCTTCAGACGCTGCGGGTTCGAATCCCGCTTAATTACACCATAAATACTGCCCTTTTCTTGCCCATCTGAACGTGCTGTTGGAATGGTGTTAAAATGTTCTTCGCAACCTTCACTCACATTCCCTGCAATGGTTATCCCCGTATGTCACATCTTTTTTTTTTTTTTTTGGCTTGAGTTGGTGGTTAAACGGAATGGTAAAACCTGTGTCTGACGTAAACTTTGTTCGATCTTTTCAGTTTCTGAAGTGATACTGTGAAGAATGAACCGACTGTGATGTAAGAACAACATGTCTTAGGTCCTTACCAGGGGGGGAACAGCCTATGTTTGTCAGATCAAAAGCGGTTGTTTGTTTTTTTTTTTTTTTAAATCAGGCTTTGGGGTATGATAAGGCCATAGCAGAAGACAGACAGGGAATATTGCTGTCGATAACAGTGTCAGGGTGGACTGTTTGTCTTCTCTCTTGGTCGGCTGCGATGTGCTTCGGTTCACTCTGGGGAAAGGGTATCCAGTTGACTGTGTTCAGGCTATGTTGTTCATCGGCCAGCCGATCGCGATGGCTACATCAGGACGGTTTCAACGGTTTGCCCAGCTTGTAGGTCTGCGAGAGCCATCAGACCTGTGTGATGCTATTGACAGGGTTTTCCCCATTTTTCTTGGCTATGTCTGAATGATGAACACCTGTAAGTTTCCCAAGCTGCGACTGACACCAAATTCAGAGATGATTCTGCCATGCAGAGCTGAAGTGGACAGGCCCATATTTTGGGGAAATAATACGTGGGAAGGGGACAAACGAATTCACATCGCTGCTCGGGCATCCAACCTGTTCGTTGGCATGTCTTTGGCATACATGTTCACATCCCTTCCCGTCCCTCTCCCTACCTCCTTCTCCCCTCTTCCTTCCACGCCCCATGGCCCACCCCTTCCTTGCACCCCCTACCCCCCTTCCCTCATACTTGTGCACGTGCAGCACTTTGATGCCAATGCGGTAACCGGTTCATCCGACCACACAAACTGATCCCAAGGAGCAACGTGTTTCTTCCGCACTCTCCACGCCTTCCCGGTTATCGTGTCATGATTAACGGTTTCCTCAGACACGTTATCGCTCCTCGTACCTGTGAAAACCGTTATCTGATTGTTGTGACACAGTCCACACCCCGTTCCATCACCCCCCCCCCCCCCCCCTTACCCACTTCAACACCGCCTTCCGCTCGTTTCTCCTCTTGCCCAACATTGACACAGTCTGGCCGAGGGACCAGACCAGAAGACGGCCCATCGTGCTTTGCGCGGCGGTCACCATTTCCTTCCGTCGCCCTGTGATCTTTCCGGTCCGGCGGCTGATGGTAAGTGGGGTCTGATTGGGGAATGGCTCGACGAAACGATGAATCTTCTTGTCTGGGGGGGGGGGGGAGAAATGGGAACGGGGCAGTGGATGAGGGGACGGGAGGGGATGGAGTGGGGGTGGGGTGGTGTGGGTGGGGTCATTGTTAGTAGAGACAGTGTCCAGACGGTCTGTTCCCATGGTGTCTGGCACGTTCTCTGTCTTTTGTGGGTCTGGAGCAGCTGTCGGGGTTTCTGGCCCTCTACGGTGTTTGGACCGGTTCTGAAGGACTTTGCAGAATCCGTTTGATCATCCGATGGAGGTCTTTTTTTTTTCTTCTTCTTCTTTCTGGGCGCTTTTTAGCAGTCCGTCTGATCAGGAGGTTGTCGGTCATTGGCTGAGAATTTGGTGATCATCTGTTAGATGAGTCGGTTGCAGTCTGGGAGCTTCCAATTGTCGGATTTGAGTTATCTGTTTGAACAATGGGTTATAGGTTATTTCAACAGAACCTCCAGTAATCAGTTGGACCATGCGGTTGATTGTGAGTTCCTGACCACTTTAAATAATCGTGTTGAGTAGTCGGTTTAAACGTGTGCGTTTTTTTTTTCTTCTGATAAATCACAATAATCTGTTTCGTGAATCCGTGTTTGTGTCTATTTCTCAGAGCTCTTAATAATTGCGTTTGATCAATTGGTTATGTCTTTTTCCTGGGAACATTTATTAATGCTTTTCATTAATCAGTTGTCAATGATTTTTTTTCTGAGAACTTGGATAACCTACTTGATCAATCGCTGGTAGGTCATTTAAAAAGTGTTAATTGTCTGTTTGATTAATTGGTTTGAGGTAATTTTCTCACCTCAAATAATCTGTTTGAGCAATCGTTTAGACGGCATTTTTAACAACTTTTAGAATAAAAACTTGTTCGATTAATCGGTTACAGCCCATTTTCTGTAAACAGTTTGTGTGATCAATCCGTTACAGGCCAATTTCAGAAAATAAATTCCATAAGCCGTTTAATCAGAGAGTTGTGGATCATTTGAGAATGTTCTGTCATCTGTTCGTTGTTTGAAATGTTTAAAATCAGCTTCATTAATTAGTTATTGGCCATTTTATGTCATTTCTTAATAATCCATTCAATGTATCTATAATGTGCGTAAGTGTGTGTGTGTGTGTGTGTGTGTGTGTGTGTGTGTGTGTGTGTGTGTGAGAGAGAGAGAGAGAGAGAGAGAGAGAGAGAGAGAGAGAGAGAGAAGCGGAAGCGGAAGTTTATTAAGTATAGGCCATTGTCCCTTCTGAAGGGCGGCGGGGGGGGGGGGGGGGGGGGGGGTTACAGTGCCCTGACAATACACTTTTGATTAAACAATGAATAACTAGGCAAGTATATAACATAATATGACAGCCGAGCATAAATCCATCCTGATTAAGTAATCCAACACCATTTTAACTGGGTTATACAGTGCGTCTTTGAAAAGCTTTATACTAACATATGCAAACATTCTTCAATGTTGTTGCATTTTGATTTACCACGAACAATACAACATTAAACAGACATGGGTTTTTGAGGTATTGGGAGGGGGGGGGGGGGGGGGGGGGGGGGGGGGGTTATAAAATCATTTCGCAGGTCTTGGAAGGCAGGACAGCACAACAAAAAATGTTTTTCATCTTCATTGGCATTCTTACACAGTGGGCACATCTTAGCATCTACATCAACGTTAGACCTCTGTGCACATATACCAGCTGTTCCGAATCTCATCATTGTCATATAGATCTTCAAATGTCTGTCATTGTCAAGCAAAAGATCTGCTTCATAATTCCTATGCCACTGAAATGTTCTATGAAAAGCATACCTGTTACTGTTGTTGTCAGTGTGTTTCTCCCATTTTTGCCACGTGTTATCAATCAGCCTCTAACACAGTTCTTGTAAAAAGACTTTGATATTTTCAACGCATTGACTGATCATAACAAACCCGAACCCATTTTGATGCCCACATTAAACGAATGTCATTCGATATCCATATTCACGAATGTCAAATGCCCAACATTTACCTCGTAATTCTAAACTACAATCTTTCCTCATCCATCCGCAGAATGTTCGGCCTGTAACAAGCACATCGCAATTGAGAGTTGATGTACATAGAGAGAGAGAGAGAGAGAGAGAGAGAGAGAAGAGAGAGAGAGAGAGAGACAGAATGACAGACAGAGAGACAGACAGAGAGACAGTGTGTGTATGTGTGTGTGTGTGTGTGTGTGTGTGTGTGTGTGTGTGTGTGTGTGCGAGAGAGAGAGAGAGAGAGAGAGAGAGAGAGGAGAGAGAGAGAGAGGAGAGAGAAGAGAGGAGAGAGAGAGAGAGACCGACCGACGGACAGACAGAGACAGAGTGTGTGTGTGTGTGTGTGTGTGTGTGAGAGAGAGAGAGAGAGAGAGAGAGAGAAGAGACAAAGTCAGAGCTCTCAATAATGCACACACACAATGGGTTGCAGGCTACTAGCGGCCATAGCAGGAAGGCGTGCAGGAACAATGGGGCTTGATTGGATGTGGGGGGTGGCTTGGCCGCTTGGTGGCCCCTCTGACTGGACGGGCAACACTGGAGGTTGAAGGGTGGGGTGGTGAGGGGGTGGGGGGGGGGGGTGGGGGGGGTGGAGGAGGTCAGTGTTTTTACCGGCAGTGTCCAGTCAGACTGGGCATTTGTGGCCTGTGGAGAGTGGCACATGCCGCGACTCCTATCAACTGGTGGGGAAGGTGTTTTGTGTGTGTGTGTGTGTGCATGCGTGCCAGCGAGTGAGAGAAAGAGAGAGAGAGAGTGAATGTGTGTGTGTTTGCGTACGCGTCGGTGTGTTGTGTGTGTGTGGTGTGTGTGTGTGTGTGTGTGTGTGTGTGTGTGTGCGTGCGTGTGTGTGGTGCGCGGAGCTGTAAACATTCAAAACTGTTGCTTCTTTTTTATTGACTTTTCTCCCCTCCCCCCCCCCCCCCCCCCCCCCCCCCCCACTTCCCTTCTGTCAGTCTCTGAGGACGAGCCGTTTCCTACCGAACGAGTTTGCTGAAGTCGGACGACAAGCCATACAAACCTGACTTCCACGAAGACCCCTCTGTTCCTTTCCCTCCGTCCCCTCTCCTACCCCCCCTTCTCCCCCCCCATTGCACCTTCATGCAAGAAACAGACGATGTTTGCAAAATGGGGTATCTTATTGATTGTGGCTTTTGGGGTGAGGAGAAGGGCGGGGTGTAGGTGGGGTTTGATATAGCTGTGATGGTATGATTAATCGAAAAACGTGTTTCGTCCTTTGGTTTTTAATCGTTGCCGAAGTTGATTATATTTGTTTTTCAGTTTTGTATTAGCGAAAACAGACCATCATGAGTTTGTGCATGCGTACGTATGCACATACGTATATATGTATGTATGTATGTTTGTGTATGTATGTATCTATGTATGCATGCCTATATATCTGCCTGTATGTCTACCTGCATGTCCGCCTGTCTGTCTGTCCGTCTGTCTGTGTCTGTCTGTCTGCATGTATATATGCATGTATGCATGCATTTATTTGTGTGTGCGTATATATATATATATATATATATATATATATATATATATATATATATATATACATGTATATATATATATATATATTATATATATATATATATATATATATATATATATATATATATCATCACCATCATCAATCTATCAATCTGTCTATTGCAGAAGAACGTGGGGATATATTTTTTTTCTAATTAGGTACGGGTAGCATTCTATCCCTGTCTCAGTGCTGACTGTCCACCATACAAAATCAGATGTGAGGTCCTGAAGTTGGTGGCTGTCCTCACCAGCCTCATTGTCTGCCGATTCTGCAGCATCCCTTTGTATGATCTGCGTCAACGTCCAGATTGATGGGAATGTAGAGAACATTTGACAGAATCACTGCAGCATCCCTTTGTGTGATCTGCGTCAACATCCAGATTGATGGGAATGTAGAGAACATTTGACAGAATCACTGCAGCATCCCTTGTGTGATTGCGTCAACTTCATGATTGATGGGAATGTAGAGAACATTTGACAGAATCACTGCAGCATCCTTGTGTGATTGCGTCAACTCATGATTGATGGGAATGTAGAGAACATTTGACAGAATCACTGCAGCATCCCTTTGTGTGATCTGCGTCAACGTCCAGATTGATGGGAATGTAGAGAACATTTGACAGAATCACTGCAGCATCCCTTTGTGTGATCTGCGTCAACGTCCAGATTGATGGGAATGTAGAGAACATTTGACAGAATCACTGCAGCATCCCTTTGTGTGATCTGCTTCAACGTCCAGATTGATGGGAATGTAGAGAACATTTGACAGAATCACTGCAGCATCCCTTGTGTGATTGCGTCAACTTCATGATTGATGGGAATGTAGAGAACATTTGACAGAATCACTGCAGCATCCCTTTGTGTGATCAGCATCAGCTTCCAGATTGATGGGAATGTAGAGAACATTTGTCAGAATCACTGCAGCATCCCTTTGTGTGATCAGCGTCAGCTTCCAGATTGATGGGAATGTACAGAACATTTGACAGAATCACTGCAACATCCCTTTGTGTGATCTGCGTCAACGTCCAGATTTATGGGAATGTAGAGAACATTTGACAGAATCACTGCAGCATCCCTTTGTGTGATCTGCGTCAACGTCCAGATTTATGGGAATGTAGAGAACATTTGACAGAATCACTGGATCTTGCAACTCTTTCCCCTGCAGATAGCGTTGTCATTAGATTATCAGTAGTTTTTGCTCTGATTAAAAAATTGAAAGAAAAGGGGTTAAAATGCTAACTGAACATCGCCCCGATCTCTGTCTGGACAATTATCCTAAGTGGAGTTCATGGGAGGGGAAGGGGTTAAGATGTAGCTGGTGCGTTGCCCGAAAGCATCAATGGGTAATTATCTTAAGTGCAGTGATGGTAATCTGTAGAGTGTGTGTGTGTGTGTGCGTGCGTGCGTGCGTGCGTGTGTGCGTGTGTGTGTGCGCGCGCGCGCTAGCGTGTGTTTATGTGTGCGTGCGTGCGTGCGCGCTTCTGTGCATGTGTGCATACGTGTGTGCATGCGTGAGGTGTGTTGTGGTGTGTGTGTGTTGTGTGTGTGTGTGTGTGTGTGTGTGTGTGTGTGTACGCGTGCTTGTGTGAGTATTTGCGTGCGTGTGTTAATGTATGCGTGTGTGTGTGTGTGTGTGTGTGTGTGTGTGTGTGTGTGTGTGTGTGTGTGTGTGTGTGTGTACATGCGAGCGTGGGTGCGCGTGCGCGCTCGCGCGTGTATGTGTGTGCGCGCGCGCCTGAAGTTTATGCCTATGTGCAACCTTTTCTTAATATTTAGCAGTCATTCTCAATGACGGATGAATCGACTAGGTTTTAGGGACCTGGGGATACGAGTAGAAAAGCTCTCTAAGAGGTGGTAAACGCCATGACTCAAAGTTCTGTCTTGTCAGGACCTACCCACAAACTACACCTTCAGCGTTGTGTCGGAAGTAACAGCACTGAGGCCACCCCCGGCCATTTCTGTGTCGTTGTCGTTGTCGCTGGCTATTGTTTCTAGGTAATCCTGCTTTTTTCTTTTTCTTCTTTATTTTGTTTCCAGAAGAAAGACTCAGTATCTCTCTCTTTTTCTCTCTCTGTCTGTCTTTCTCTCTGTCTCCCTCTCTCTGTGTATTTCTCCCTGTCTCTGTACACACACACACACACACACACACACACACACACACACACACACACACACACACACACACACACAAACATCTAACGTCCATCCATCTACATGATCTAAAATATCTATCTATCTGTCTATCTATGTATCTATCTGTCTGTCTATCTATCTATCTATCTATCTATCTTATCTATCTATCTATCTATCTATCTATCTATCTATCAGGTTCGCTGGCTGGCTGTCGTCAGTCTATCTGTCCGTCCGTCCGCCCGTCCGTCTGTCTGTCTGTCTGTCTGTCGGTTTGTCTGTCTATCTATCTATCTGTCTGTCTGTGTCTATCTACCTATACCTCGCTGCGAAAATGTCACATTACCCTTGCTCCATTTTCAGTGTTGCTGAAGCTTATTTTTGTTCTCTGGAAATTGGTTATTTGAACGCATTTCTTTCTTCATTATTCATTGGCAGTATATAGTTTCCTGTTTCTTCAGGATTCTTTGTACGTTCACTGCTTATTACGCTAAACCAATTGCACAGGAAGATGTGAAGCAAAAGCTTTGTGTGTGTGTGTGTGTGTGTGTGTGTGTGTGTGTGTGTGTGTGTGTGTGTGTGTGTGTGTGTTGCGTTCGTGCATGCGCGCATGTGCGTCTGCCTGCGTACGCTCGCGCGCGAGACTGTGAGAGAGAGAGAGAGAGAGAGAGAGAGAGAGAGAGAGAGAGAGGAGAGAGAGAGAGAAGAAAGAGAGAGAGAGAGACAGACAGACAGAGAGACAGAGAGAGAGACAGAGAGAGAGAGACATAGAAAGAGAGATAGCGCAGACACAGACAGGCAGAGACACACACACACACACACACACACACACACCCACGCGCACCGCGCATGCGCGCGCGCGCGCGCCCACTACACAAACACTCAGAGAGAGAGAGAGAGAGAGAGAGAGAGAGAGAGAGACAGACAGACAGACAGACAGACAGACAGACAGACAGACAGACAGACAGACAGAGACAGACAGAGGTAGCACAGAGTTTCTAACAAACGAGGCTTGTTATTGTAGAGAGCATTTGGTAGGCTCAACGCAACACGTGAACACAGCGATGATGTCTGAAATATGCCAGCACAGACGGGCCTAGCCTGACCTGCACGGCTCCAAAGAGAGGAAGGTAGACATGGGGCGTAATACACCAGAGGGTGAACTGTAGACATGACGAGTGGCGTTAGTCCTCGTTGCAGATGAAGGGAGAGAGGGCGTGTCCAAGCAAAACGGCATCGCACGACAAGGGACTTGGATCACTCTGTAAATGGTATGCGTTGACTCTGAGGGGAATTTCAGAGAAATGACATGCATTCCTGTTAAGGAAGTATCTGAAAATGGACTCTACTGGAGGTTAATAATGTTTTTTGTTTGTTTGTTTATTTAGCTCTTTTCTCCTCAATGTAATGGGATTATCCTTCAGCTAAATTTCGACAGAAAGAATCCAGTGAGGCCATTTATCATTTTCTCGTACGATTCCCTCCGGGACTCATTTAAAACTGACTTCGTATTATTTCAAAGACATTTGGCGTTACATTACGAGTCCGTTGTCTCATGCCCTAACCAGGTTACTTTTTTGTCAAGCTATCTTTTTTTTACGCACCCTCTCCCCCCCCCCCCCCCCCCCCTCTTTTATGTGCGCCCCTTTTCTCTCCCTACACACGCACACACACACACACACACACACACACACACACACACACACACACACACACACACACACACACACACACATGTGCAAAAATGTAAACAGGGGGAAAATCAAAGAGGAGAACTATTTTTTTTCTCCTTTTGGTAATGAAGATATGCTTGTAACTCATCCAAAATGTGTCATCCTGGACTAAGGGCGTGGTTGTGTCCCTTTGCAGCCTTCCCCCGTGGAGAGTTACGTGCCCTTCATGCCCAACGTGCTGAAGGTCTTCCTGGAGAACGGGCAGACCAAGTCCTTCAAGTACGACAACAAGACCACTGTCAAGGTCAGACCTGGCTCTGTCGTCCTTTCTTTGTTCACCGCGTTCTTTGGTATGGTTGTTGATGCTGTTGTTGTTGTTGCTGTTGTTTACCCTTCAAGGACCACAAGAGAACCGCTGTCAAGGGCAGCGCAATGCCTGTGGTGTTTGCCGACGCGTGTGTGTGTGTGTGTGTGTGTGTGTGTGTGTGTGTGTGTGTGTGTGTGTGTTCTTTCTTTCTTTTTTTTTTTTCGTGTTGCGTTATCTTTGTTTTGGTTGGATTTTCTTTCCTTTAAAATACGACAACAAAACCACTGTCTGCTCTTTCTGACGCTCGTTGTTCGCGTTGTTGTTTGTTTGTTTTTTCCTTTCTAGTACGACGATCAAAGGGCTTGGATCAACAGACCTTTGTCGCATTTTTTTCTGTCGGTAGTGTCCCTTTTTAAAAATTTTTTTGTTAACGACAACAAACACAGAAATCCCATTTGTAAGAATCAGTCCTCTGTCTGCCTGTCGTTTAGTTTATCGACATTGCTCTTGGTCTTCTGCTGGTTCCAGGTTTCCTTTTTTTTAGTATGGCATCAGAAGCTCCGCTACGGTCAAAACTCCATCGTCTTTGGAATTTCGACAGCAATCTTTGTTTTCTTTTTCCGTGTTTTTTTTTTACCTTCAAGTACCACAACAAAACCCTCGTTAAGATAAGACCTCTGCCTATCGCCCTTTTTGTCGGCATTACCTATTTTTTCTTCTTTTCAAACATGACATAATGACCCTGAAAGTCAGAGTTACCTATGTGGCCATTTTTTGACGACATGTTTCTTGTTTTCTTTCCCTTCAAGTTCCACAACGCAACCACCATTAAAGTCAGACCGTTGTATGCCTTTGTTGTTGATAGTGTCCTTTGTTTTGCTTTTCCTCCAAGTGTAGTATGACTACCGTATCAGTTCGTCTTCTGTTCTTCTCTGTGCATTTTCAAGCCTCTGTTCTCCTCTGTGTATTTTCCAGTCCTCTGTTCTCCTCTGTGCATTTTCAAGTCCTCTGTTCTCCTCTGTGCATTTTCAAGTCCTCTGTTCTTCTCTGTGCATTTTCAGGTCCTCTGTTCTTCTCTGTGCATTTTCAGGTCCTCTGTTCTTCTCTGTGCATTTTCAAGTCCTCTGTTCTCTCTGTGCATTTTCAAGGTCCTCTGTTCTCCTCTGTGCATTTTCAAGTCCTCTGTTCTTCTCTGTGCATTTTCAAGTCCTCTGTTCTTCTCTGTGCATTTTCAGGTCCTCTGTTCTTCTTTGTACATTTTCAAGTCATCTGTTCTTCTCTGTACATTTTCCAGTCCTCTGTTCTCCTCTGTGCATTTTCAGGTCCTCTGTTCTTCTCTGTGCATTTTCAAGTCCTCTGTTCTTCTCTGTGCATTTTCAAGTCCTCTGTTCTTCTCTGTGCATTTTCAAGTCCTCTGTTCTTCTCTGTACATTTTCAAGTCATCTGTTCTTCTCTGTACATTTTCAAGTCCTGTTTTCTCTGTACATTTTCCAGTCCCTGTCTTCTCTGTGCATTTTCCAGTCCCCTGTCTCTTGTACATTCAGTCATCTGTTTCTTGTACATTTTCCAGTCCCCTGTTCTTCTCTGTACATTTTCAAGTCCTCTGGTCTTCTCTGTGCATTTTCCAGTCCTCAGGTCTTCTCTGTACATTTTCCAGTCCTCTGGTCTTCTCTGTACATTTTCCAGTCCTCTGGTCTTCTCTGTACATTTTCCAGTCCTCAGGTCTTCTCTGTACATTTTCCAGTCCTCTGGTCTTCTCTGTACATTTTCCAGTCCGCTGTTCTTCTCTGTACATTTTCAAGTCCTCTGGTCTTCTCTGTGCATTTTCAGGTCCTCTGGTCTTCTCTGTGCATTTTCTCTATGTTCTTCCATGAGTGACAAAAATATTAGACTGTATTCCAACCTTTCTTCCTTGCTTCTCGCATTATTTATATTGTGTTCTTTCCTGTTGTGCACACCGGCGAAGCTGTGGAGAATAAGTTATTGTTTTCGATCCTGTTTGTTTTTGTCTTTCCGCTTGCAAGATAATTGGGAGAAAAAAAACACGACTCAGCTGGCCTTGGTTAATGTTTGAGGGGTCGCTAATTAGGCCAGCATTCACAGGCGATGGAATGAATAGCTGTCTGGTTTTAATTAGGACGAGATACTGAAGACAAAAACGAATACGTAAACCGGTGTCCGAGATCGAAGGTAGTTTCCGTTAATGGCGGAAGTGCGTGAGGCTTCTCTCCCTTTCTCAGAGACCATTTCCATGTATTCTTTTGTTTTGTTTGTTGTTTGTTTGACAAATCCTTCAGGTACACACGACAACAATGCCTCTGTAAGGGCCTGGCCCCTGCATATCTCCCTTTATCGACGTTTTTTGTTTTGTTTTGTTTTGTTTTGTTTCATTCATTCTTTGTTCTGCCTTGTTTTTAAGGCTTGTTTTGGTGAGAAAATGTCTATTCCGCGAATCGAGTATTTTCTTGTCTTCCACTATCCCTGTCTCTGCCCTGTCACTCTACTAAACATCAATTGGTTTGAATTTTAGGCTTCCTGATCAGGTCCCTTGTGCAGGTTTTGCTTCATAAGTCAAAGGACCTGTTTCTGTTAAAAAAAAAAGTCTGTAGAAAATCCACGCAGATGGAGAAGTGGGAGGGAGTGGGGGTGAGATGGGGTGGGGGTGAAGAGTCAAGGCAATCTACCTTTTTTTCGATTCACGTGTGATACATACTACATGAATTAGGAACGGAGGGATGAAGGGCAAAAGGTGGGCGGTACAAATGAGGATGGAGGGAGCCGTGCAGATTTTTCACCCCCGGACAAAAATCTAATGCACTCAAACGTCTACGGTCATTGGAGAATGTGCCTAAAGGGCACTGAGTTAGGAGCTAAAAGGAGGAGCGGTATGAAGAGAGGGAGGGTATGGGGGGTGTTGTTGGGCTCTGTCTGCAGGGTATTTTCGGTTTCCTTACAGTGAGCAGAGCACGTGCGCTGTCTGTGACCTAGTTCCAGTGAGTGGTTTGCGTGATCAGTCAGAGAAGCAACGGCCACCTCTTACTGGTTTCCATTCGGGATTTCCGCACAATCAATGGAGTTGTTTGCTGAAGTTGGGCGAGAGAGCAGATAGCTAATGCTTATATCCGAGTAGGTTTGGTAACTGTCAGTGTACAAACAAGTCTTCTTTTATTTTCAGCTTTCGCGCTGCTTGGATCGCCATCAACGGTGAAGTGACGAAATCTTTATTTGGTCTTTTTGGCGACGATATGTTTATAACTGGCAATATTCTTCTATATTTAGACAGATTGTTATTGAAATCTTCTCTGGTTGGTAGAATTTTCACTACACGCCTGATATTGATGGTGTATCACTGAGAGATTTGTTGCAGTGTTTACATGGATGGTCATAAAGCTTTTTGTTTAATCAACGTTTAAAGCGACAATTATGATCAAACACAACTTCTAAGAATATGCCGCGTTAGCAATTTTGAAAAGATCACCAGCCGCCTTTGCGAAGTGGTTAGCGTGGCGGACTCCCGCTTGGGATGTCGTGGGTTCGATTCCCGTCAGAGCCATTGATTTGTGGGATTTTTCGGCCGCAACTGAGTTTGCCATGGGCTCAGTTGGTAAGATTTTGACCACGCGGCCAGGTGTCATCCACTTAATGGGTGTATCTTTGAGAGCTCAAATTTCCGGACCAACACTGCAGGTGTCTGTATGTCTCGTGCATGTGGACGCCGGATATACTGTGAAGGTAAGCGTTAGAGTAGTGCCCCGTCATACCGACTCAGACCACAATGAAAATCCGTAACATCATTTTTCCTCATCCTCATTGATCAGGATAATAAAAAAAGTCTCAAATTCTGTGACTGTTCATGCCCTGCTCACAAGGTGACCTCGCTTTTGATTTCCTCCCCACGTGCGCCCTTGGTGAGGTTCTGTCGGGGTCATCGGTATCGGCAATTCGTGAGGCCTGTTGTTGGACACACGTGGCCGCGCCGTCCGGAGGGAGAGCTCACCTGCACCGATTGCTGTCGTCAGTAAGGTTCAGTGGGTAGTATTCTGCATATGTTGGATCGGAACAGGCGCCACTGAACACCACCAAAGCGACTCGGCAGCAGTGCAGTGTCTCCCCTGGTGGGTTGCCTCATGACGACTTGACACTGACGGCTCCATGTGGATTGCTGGTGCCGTGGCAGTGGTGGAGCACGCCAGGCTGTGGCTGTGGACGGTGAGCCCGAATGAGCGGCGTGGGTGCACTGCCACAGAGATGGCACGGGAGAGGAGACAGAGGAATAAAATGCTGCTGTAAAAGTTAAGCGCAGATTTACAGCCTTCACCGTGTGTAAAAACTCGCCATGCAGAGGATGGATGGGCATGTTTCGTCCATGGTCTTTGTTTTCTTCAGTCTGTGGCATATTTCTCTTCTAGCTGTCTGCGAGCACTTGTTGCTGTTGAGAACATGCTACCATAAATATCTAACACTCACGCACGCATGCACATTCACACACATACACAACACACTCTCTCATACATATGCACACACACACACACCACACACCACACACACACACACACACACACACACACACACACACACACACACACACACACACAACCATATCTTTCAGTCTGTCACATGTTTCTCTGCTAGCTGTCTGCTAGCATTTGTTCCTGTTGAGAACACGCCACCATAAATATCTAAGACACTCGCACACACACGCGCGCGCGCGTGCACACACTCACACACAAACACACACACACACACACACACACACACACACACACACACACACACACACACACACACACACACACGGGCGCGCGCACACACACACACGCACGCATGCATGCACGCACGCATGCACAACACACACACTCTCTCAGTGTATCTCTGTCTCTCTCTGTCGCTCGCTCACACATTCTCTCTCTCTCTCTCTCTCTCTCTCTCTCTCTCTCTCCTCTTCTCTCTCTCTCTCTCTCACGCACACACTCTGATAACCGACACACTGTGATTACATGGACCCATATTGCTACACATGTAGCCAAACATGCAATTTGGTGAACAGTGTTTTCCTTTTGTGCTCGTCAGTTTACATTCTGACAATGGGATTATGCAACCTCGTTTCGCAATTTGATTTTACAGAAAGGAGGATGGGGTGGGGGGTAGGAGGTTGGTAGGGAAGAAGGGGGGGTGGGGTCTCAAGAATGAATATATGGGATCAGAAGATAACCAGTTTTACCATGAAGTGTATTTTCATATACGTATGAGGATACAAACGAGAGAGAGAGAGGAGGGGGGGGGGGGGGGGGGGGGGGGGGGGGAGGTAAAGGGGGGAGAATGGGGCGTTGGAACTGGCAAGGAAGGATAAACAAAATGAATTTACTATGTTCACTTTCACAATGAATAATGGTTTAGAGAGAGAGAGGGAGAGAGAGAGAGAGAGAGAGAGAGAGAGAGAGAGAGAGAGAGAGAGAGAGAGAGAGAGAATGACATTAAAAAAAAATATTTCAGTAGGGCCAAGCCCCCTCAGAAGGGGTGTGTTACACAGAAAAGCAACAAGAACTTTAAGATTTCGGCAGAAAGAAAGAAAGCATAAAGAGCAACTATACTTTTCATTATCTACACTCTTAATTATAAATCAATTAAGGAAATTGCAATCTCTCTTGCTTTAAAAGCTTTGTACAAGTAAATGCAGAGTCCCCCCCCCCCCCCCCCCCCCCCAGTTTTTGGATTAACTGAGGATAACAATAGATTAAGATGGAAAGCACTTGCTATTCTGCAATATGTTGGAGCGATCAACTGTTTTCTTGATTTATCGGAAAAAAGGACAACATAAAACAAAATGGACTTCGTTTTCTTCGATATTCTTACAGAATAGACATAGTAGATCATTAGGTGTAGGATTCCTGTATCTATAGTAATGAGCAGCAAGGTCTGATGCAGCAAAAAGAAACAATGACATTATATGTTTTAAGGGGAGAGAGAGAGAGGAGAAAGCGAGCGCGCGCGAGAGAGAGAGATGGGAGGGAGATGTGACGGGCAAGAGAGGATAAACCAGACATGCTTATTATTAAAAAAAGAAGAAAAAAAAGGAAAAAAAAAAAAAAAAGAAAATAATTAAGTATTAAGTCCTTTGTTTCATTTATATTGTTCTCTTTGTATATGCAGCACATGATCAGTGTGAGAGTGCCAGTACACCACACATTAGAACATTAACAAACCCAGACATTTTGTATCAAACACCAAAACACTAAGATCAGCAAGACTATGTCCATTTGTAAGAGAACATATAGACTACGCATGGTGTGAAAGGGACTGCTTGGAGAGGAAAAAAAAAAAGAAAAAAAAAAAGAAAGAAAACTAGTAGTGGAAATTACTTTTTTTTTTTTTTTTTTGCTTTTTGTTTTTTTTTGGCAGATGAAGAGGACAGTGTGAAGCACCAAAAAATGAAGAGGTGGATTTCGGCCTTAGGGAAAAAAAATAAAAAAAAAAATCACCGCCTTAGGTGCTCCATTGATCCGATAACTGATGCCACTTTAAAAAAAAAAAAAAAAAAAAAAAAAGACATGCTTATTATGTTCAATTTCAATGAATGATAGCTTAGACCGTCAGTATTGGGATGCAAAGGAGGAGGAGGAGGAGGAGAGAGAGAGAGAGGGAGAGAGACACAGAGAGAAAGAGGGGAGGGGGGGGGTGTTGTTGGACGGGCAAGGAAGGAAAAACAGACATGCCTATTATGCTCAATTTCACAATGAATGATAGTTTGGACCGTCACTATGGAGAGAGGAGAGAGAGAGAGAGAGAGAGAGAGAGAGAGAGAGAGAGAGAGAGAGAGAGAGAGGGGGGGGGGGAGAGGAGTGGGGTAGGGGGTAGGGAAGTGTGCCTCTCTATGTACGTGAATAAATGTATCAGTATTGATTTTTCTCCGACTTCTGTAATCTCTGCCGGAGTTGGTTCACTGGCTCTGCCTGAAGAAAACCCATGATGGCTAGTTCCTGACGATGCTTAGGAAAAAAAAAGCGTCTGTTTACATATTTGTTTGTTAAGCGGAGAACAAAGTTGGGTTATTTGTGCTTTTGCCAGTGTTGTTGTTGGTGTTGGTGGTGGTGGTGGTGGTGGTTGTTGCGGCGCGCGAACGTGTGTGTGTGTGTGTGTGTGTGTGTGTG
The DNA here is from genome assembly GCA_018398815.1 of Conus ventricosus. Lineage (NCBI taxonomy): Eukaryota > Metazoa > Mollusca > Gastropoda > Neogastropoda > Conidae > Conus > Conus ventricosus. Next base: position 68,969,475 of record CM031602.1, read on the forward strand.
TGTGTGTGTGTGTGTGTGTGAGTGTGTGTGTGTGTGTGTGTGTGTGTGCCGCGCGCGCGGTGTGTGTGTGTGTGTGTGTGTGTGTGTGTGTGTGTGTGTGTGCGCGTGCGTGTGTGTGTGTGTGTGTGTGTGTGTGTGTGTGTGTGTGTGTTGTGGTGTGTGTGTGGTGCGCGCGCGCGTTTTAATGAAAATATTAAAAAAAAAACAACGTTTTTAGGAATGCTTCTTGATTTATGCAAAATATCGTGTTTGGGTTGAAATATGTCAGGCAGTTTTATCAATATTCTCTGCTCTTTGCGCCCCCCACCCCCATCTTGCTTTTCCCTCTCTGTCCATCAGTTTGTTGTTTTATTTCATTCCCTTTTTTGTGTCTTGGGCCGGAGCGGTTCTCAAATGTTCCCAGTATGACGTCTTTCTCGTCTGTCTTCTTCACCGGCTTGCTCCGGCTGACTGGGTTATTTTGGGTTTGACGAAATGTGTAGTCTCAGGAGTGAGGGCAGCGAGGATTGGATTTACAAGAGATTTGGACCC
>CM031602.1:68980005-68995005 GCA_018398815.1 Conus ventricosus
CTGGACTCGTTTTAAAAAAAAATAATCCGGATCCGCGTCTTGGATCCGCACCAATATTTGCTGGGTCTGTTTTCGGTCCACCTTCCATATTTCCAGCTAGTTTTGTTGAAATCGGTTGAATAGTTTTTGTGCCAGCTTGCTGTCAGACAGACAGACAGACAGACAGACAGACAGACAGACAGAACGATAGACCGACAAAGCAACAGACATGCGTGAAAATCTAACCTCTGTGTCGGAGACAACCAGCGTGTGAAAAATTTGACTCAGTTCTGCGGAGAAAAAAACAACAACAACCCACCTCGTTGTTAATTTAGGAGGTGAGGTTTTGGGGACATGGACATTCCTCGTGTGCACAGTGAAATCCACCGAGTATGCAAAGGGAACCTCTGCAGATTAAAAGAGTAACTTAAGAGCATACAGCATGGCGTATACAGAGTAAAGTTTCAGGCCCTGGAGTACAGGAAAACCTCTCGAATCTACAGGGCAAGCCATAGAGTGCACAGCAGAATTGTTCCGGAGTATGAAGGGAAACCCGCACAGGATAGTCATAGCGTGTACAAGAAAACCCCTGACAAAAAGAGGGAACCTCTAGAGTGTACAGGGAAACCCAAGATACAGAGAACGAACCACTAGGGTATACAGAGGACCTCCCTTAACCCCCCCCCCTCCTTCCCTAGAGAAAACAGGAAATCGTGGAGTAGACTAGAAAACCCCATAAGTTGACAGGAAAGCCCACAGGGTGAACAGGGAAAACTCTCCGAGTTTGGAAGGAAAATCACTGGCTATGCTGGGAAAATAAATAGGGGTGCGCAAAGGAAAACCTTACACTACACAAGGGAAAAGCCTGGACGATACAGAGGAAAAAAAAAAACAAACCCTTAGAATATACAAGGGAGCACCTAGAATACACAAAGTTAACCCTATAAAGTGTACAACGGAGGCGGGGATGGGGGTGGGTGGTGGGGGTGGGGTGGGGTGGGGGTGGGGGGAGGGGGGTTGGGAGGTTGCACAAGCAAATGGAACCCCCTAGAGTACCTCTGTTCTCTTCTTCTCCTGCAACTCCGTGTGGATTTACAGAGGCACCGTGCTGAAGATTACCTTCATCCCAGGTCGGTCGGTTGTGTGCCAAGGCTTCAGTGTCTGCCAATAGTTTCCCTGTCCTTTATACATTGTTGTTCATCCATCGTTTTCTTTTTTCTTTTTCTTTTTTCTCTCTCTCACTGTCTTCCCCTCTTGTCTTCTTGCCCTACATAGTTTCTAGAGGATTGTTTTCAGCGCGGCCATCGGCTTTGTCACACGGCCATTCCAGCGTCGTTTTCTTCTTTCCTCAACGGACGTCAGTTGATCATGGTTTGATCCGATGTGCCGGCTTGACGGGTTGACGCTCTTGTTCATTGGGGATATGATCGGTGGATCAGAGGCGAAGTATCTGGCATGAAACAGCCCCATTCCCATAGCTTGAATTCTTCTTTCCAGATCCGCTGTCAGGGGCCGTGTCTCCCCAATGCAGACAGGAAACTGGAATACACCGGCGCACACGGGAGCCTGGTCTTTATGTTTCATGGCCATGTTATTGCCCTTCCATACTCAGAGTATACAGGAGGGGGGTGGGGGTGATGATGGTGGTGGTGGGGTGGTGGGGGAAGGATATTGATCACACGACCTCTGAGTCACCGGCCTTACCGTAGTGATTATCAATCTTCACCCAGACCAGAGGAGGTAAGTCGCATTGATTTTTCCCCTCTCACCCAGCGCTCTCCGGCCGATGGCGTCTCGTTAGTTTTACGGTTGAGAGACAAAAACGAGGCAGCGAAAGGTCGCTACGGCTGGGTGGGTAGGGTGAAGATGGGGAAAATAGCGTGGGACGTCATGCGGGCAGCAGTCACGATACGGCCCACCCCTTGAACGGCTCGGCTTTCTGGAGGCTGCGCTCTACAGGGCCCCGTGAGGTCAGCGGCCGAGTCATGCCCAGACTGCGGATAACTGGTGAATACCTCTTCACAGGCTAGATAATTTTAAGAGTGATCTGCGCGCAGTCCGCGTTCTATGGGGTATTACCGTCCATCCCTTCTGTCTGTCTGTCTGTCTCTCCGTCTGTTTGTCTCTCTCAATTGTGACCTTATATTTTGCGTGCGTGCGTGTTTGTGTGAAAGAGAGGAGAGAGAGGGGGGAAAGAGAGAGATATGAGAGAGAGTTTACTGAGAGAAAGAGAAAAAGGGGAAAAAGAAGAAGAAGAAACGAAGGAATTGTTTGTTACAGAGGCTGATGGAATAAGCTTGGCTGCTCGATTCTCATTCAGTCCCTGGAACCTGAAAAGAAAAGCAGAAAACACACAACTTCACTTTGTAAACAAATTGAACGAAATAAACAAAACATCTGTGTACAAGTAAGAAAAAACAGACAGAGAGATAGAGCTGGGAGGGGAGTGAAGAGAAGTGAGAGAAGGAGAGGAGCAGGGAAGGGGGAGGGGACACGGGTGGGGGGGGGGGGGGGGAGGAAAGAGGAGCAGGGAAGAGAGACAGTAGAGCACATCAGCCCATGGAGTTTTGATGAGTGTATGGTAAGAAAAAGCGCTGTCAGAGGGACGGATTTAATTTAAACTCTCAATGTCACCTCGGTGTAATGTCAGTGGAGGAAGGACTACGCACAGCCCAAACACACTCACAGCTTGCTTCGATCTCATTCATATATCATGCATTGGGTCACATCAAACCACTAGTAAAGTAATAAACTTTACTACACATGTTCATAGAACGAAACATCAATGCATATGGAATCAAATGAAATAAAACATTCTCTCCTTCCTGAACTTCACAAAAATCATTTATCTAAAACATCATTAGCTACCCGGGTATAGATAGATTTCTATTTTACCTGGCCAGGTGATCTTAAACTATTCACGAATCACTGTCTTTTCTTTTCTTTTCTTCTTCTTTTCACTGTCACTTTCACAACACGACACAACTGCCGGCACTGGTGTTGGTTGAGGGGCGCCTGGTCAGGTGGGGGACTGTTGGCGTTGGTCTGTTGGCGCCTGGTCAGGTGAGACGGTTGGCTTTGGGGTCTGTGGTTCGGGCTTGGCGAAGTGACGCTGCCAGGTATGAGGTCGAACCCCCGGTTAGGATAGAACAGTGACTATCAACATCGATCTGTTTCCTTTCTTTCTTCCTGCATTAACGCTTTTGCACTCTCCTCTCTCTCTTCTAGTCTGCTCTATAAAATGGACATGGTTGCTTTTCTTTTCTTTTTTCTTTTCTTTCTTTTCTTCTTCATTTTTTAGCAACTCTCTCTCTCTCTCTCCACATCTCTCCTCAGTCCTTCCTCTGCAGATATCTCATGCTAATCTCTCAACTTGGTTCTCTTCTCTCCTCCCCTCATCTTCTGCTTTTCTCTCAAGCAGACCTACAACCTCCCTCTCTCTGTCTCTCTGTTCGTTCCCCCCCTTTCGTTCTCCCCTCGTTCTCCCCCTCGTTCTCCCCTCGTTCTCCGTTCTCTCACTCTCACACCCTCTTTATTCGTTCCGATCTGTCCAAAAAGGGCGAGTACCATTGGTCAGTATTTTTACCGCCCTGACACCCGAAGTTATCCCCTCAAATTCCATTGGATGTCAAATCATGCAGTCACGCCTACACACCTTACTCTTGTGGTGGTCAATTGGTCATTTATTTGATTAGCTAGATTTCACCCCCACCAACACTACCTTCCCCCTTTCCCTACTTGACTGGCGCCGTGGTGGTTAAGTCGTGGACACGGGTTTCAGTGTAAATTGGCCAGCTGAGTCTGGGTGGGCGCCACGACGTCTGAGTAACAATGACGCTGGTTCCAAAAAGTGGCCGATGAGTCTGAGCTCGGCTCTGCGACTCGTCTCGCTAGACATCGAGGCGTCGGTCAAAAGGGCCCTTAGTCAGTCTGGGTGGGTCGGACCGTCTCGGTGAAACCTCTCCACTAAGCTTAATTGGCGGATCCGAACCATGGGCCCGGTCTACGTGGCGCCTAGAATGTTTGATTTTGGGACTTATGTCCGAACAAATTGGTGGGATCCCCAAGTTGGGTTGTTTCTTTCTTTTGTCCGTGACAATTTCCCCCTTGCAAAAGACCATGCTCCGCATTGTCTCAAAAAAACGGTACAAAAAAACAACAACCGAATTTGCTGACACACAGCTACACGTGCAAAGTTTTTAAAATACTTTACCACCAACGGTTTATAAGTTATAAAATACATCATTAGTGAATCCCACTCCAATGAGTTATCATGCGTGCGCTCTTGCGTTATTTCAACTCATTTTATAACGACCTCTGTGCGCATTTTATGCAATTCCCCTCCCTGCGGATTTGCCATCTCTCCTTTTCACAATTCTTATGAAAAGCACAATAAATATGATCACGATCCATGACACTTCCTGAGGAATCTCCATCCTCATTTCATTGCAAATAATGCATTATACACAAGCGACTGTATGCTCCAAGCATAACTACACCCACATGAACAAGTCTCACAAATAAAATATGAACAAGTCTCACACAAAAACAAAATATGAACCATAGCCAACTGGGAATGCCCCATACCCAATCAACAAAAACTGTCATCAACACATTTTATCAACAAAGCCCCCCGGATATGACTGACTTCCTCTGAGTTGCAGCTTGCTAGACTACCGGCTTAAATAGTCAGCTCCGACATTCTGTCGACGGGAATGTACTGCACTCGATACCTGTAGGGGCTGCAGTGCCATTGCCACGCAGAACCCTGCTGTTTTCAGCTGTGCCCCTGCAGGAATTTGATTTGGTTGGTGATCTGTCTCTATCACGAACTCTTTCCCATACAAGTATTTGTGAAACTTCTGCACGGCCCACAGGGACAGCTAAACATTCCTTCCCCACCGTTGCGTACCTTCTTCACACTTTGTCAACTTCCTGCTAGCATATCTCACAGGAAACTCGACTCCTTCATGCCCTGTAACAATACTGCACCTATCCCACCACCTGATGCATCTGTCCGCAACAAAAATGGTTTGGACATATCTGGTAGCTTCAAGATGGGACGGGAACCTAGTCTTTCCAACACCGTCTGCAGTGTTTTGCTCTGCAGCGTCTGACCACTCGACCACTGCCGGTTTCCCTGCCTTGACCAAATCACTGAGAGGACTCGTGATTGCAGCAAAGTTTGGGACAAACCCCTATAGAACCCAATAAAACCTAGCAGACTCCTGACTTCTGTTTTGGTCTTTGGTCTCTCTGAATTCTTCATCTTCTCCACCTTTCCTCTTTCCGGCTGCTTTGTGTCGCCTCCGCCCAAACAAAACCTAGGAACTCCAGGCTTGGAAAACCAACCTGGCACTTTGTTGGTCTGGCTGTGAGTTGGCTTGTCTCAACCTCTCTAAAACTGCTCCTAGCTGCCTCATATGCTCCTCCATGTCTCGGATGCTATCAGAATGTCATCCATGAAATTCACAACACCTTCCAACCCCGTAATAGCTTCCTCATCATTCGAGAGAAGACTGCAGGTGCGTTGACCATCCCAAAAGGGAGTATCGCCACGGGTATAGCCCCATAGGAGTGGAAAATGCTGTGACTTCCTTTGAGTCCTCACTCAAGGCTATTTGCCCGTAAACCCTTGCTCAGATCGATCCTGGTGAAATACTGGCTCTTGCTTGTGGCGATCTGAGCGAACAGGTCTTCCATGTTGGGTATGACCCCTGCAGCGACCTTGGTGACACTGTTCAGAGTCTATAGTCGACACAGAATCGATGCTCACCTGACTTTTTCCTCACTAAGACGACGGGTGCCTATATGATGATTTGGACGGTTCAATCACCCAAGGTCCAACATCTTTTCTACTCCTCCTCGATCACTTGCTTGGTGGCATATGGGATGGGTAGGCTTTCACATGTACGGGTTTCTGTGACGTTAACTCCACCCGTACATGGTCTCTAGGGGTTGTCCTGCCTGGTTTATCAGTCAGGGACGCCCCATACTGTTCTAGGAGCCCCCTAACTTCCTCCTGTCTCCTACTGTCTAGCCCTTCATACAGTGACACACCCTGTATGACTCTTCCCCTGGAAACTCAGGCACCAAAATCTCCCCTTCTTCTGCTGGGTCTCCTTCACCTCATTTAATGATTGCTGCTGCGCCTATGTGCTGAGTCTCACGCTGAATATATTTGCGGAGAAAAAATTTGCATGGAAAAGTTTTTAGTTTCCCATTCACATCAAATTTGGTTAATCCGACCGACCTTTTCAGTGATGGTGAATGGTCCTTTCCAATGCATCAGCAGCTTGTTGTGACCCGTGGGAAGCAGTACCAGGACTTGATCTCCCGCCTTGAGGGATTGCTTCCCCACCTTCCTGTCATATTGCTTCTTCTGAATGACCCTAGCCTCCTGCAAACCTTCCCCTTTCAAACTTGATGTCTCATACCTGTGCCCACCTTTGGAACAGGGCGAGATTGGGCCAATCAGATCTACAGCCACTCTCCTGAACGGTGTGTCAATTAGAGGGGGATGTTTAAGAGGCGCTTCCTCTTCACCCCTTTGTGGCTGACCTTTGACACACATCACATGACATGCAGAACCCCTTTATGTCTGCCATTGCTCCTGGCCAATGAAAGTCATCAAAGACTCGGTTAGCTGTTTTGCTGGTGCCGGATGACCCGCCATGAGCGACTCGTGACCCACTGACATTTACAGTGTCACGATAACACGCTGGTACCTCTAACTGAGTGGTCACCTTACCTGTCTTCCCCTTGGGGAACACTCGGTACAACAGCCCGCCTTTCACAAGAAATTCTGTCTCACCTCCCCTAACCTCCTGTTTCTCTCCACCTCTTGCCAACTCCCAAGACTTCACGAGCGAAGGGTCTTGGTTCCTGTGCTGCCCCAAACTCATCAGGCGACAGTCTATGCCCGACTTCCTTCCTGGAACAACTAACGGTTTAACAACCTTTTCCTCCTTTTTGCTCCGTGTTTGAACTGCTGCCCCTGTAGCGTCAAAAATCAGGATCCTGGATCCCTTGCCCCCGGAATATTTCCAATGATCAAATCATGAAGGGGGTTTTTCCATCACCAACGCAGAAATCGCCTGAGAAGTAAGGGGTACGTACTTCTATCTTAGCAACTGGAAACTCCCTCACAGTGCCATCGATTAGAGTACAGGTCTGGATTTGCCCTGTCAAATCCCCTTTCTCGACCAGCGTTGTTCGTACTACCCCCCCATGACAACCGTGTCTCGTAACACTTTCACCCTTGCTGGGCCAATCCACCCCTTTTTCCACTGGGAACGAACCATCCCGCTAGTGCCTCCATCCCCGACACTGACTGCTGTCCCGTGCTAGCCATAGGCTGCCTCCCCCCTCTTCAGACTGAATCCCTTTTGGTTCCCCTGCAGGTCGTTTCCCTTGACGACCCCTTATCCACCTCTTGCAAGGCTGCTGCCTTCTGGAAAACCCCATGCGACAAACCCTCGCCACATGTCCCTTCTTGTGACAAAGAACACCTAATGTCCCTTTTCCCTTCCTTCTGCCCCACCACTGGGTTTGCAGACTTTGGGAGAAAAAATCCCCTGGTCTCCTTGCACTCTTCTCACCTGTGCCCAGCACCTGTTTCTCCCGCACCTTAGTGCCCAACGTGCTCTCTATACACCTCTGCAAAATTCAACAACTCCCCCGCTGTCTCTGGCTGTCTCTCTTTCAATGTTTTGGTTTTAAATCAGGGCCGCAACCTGACAAAATCTGTTCTTTCATAACTAGCTCTTTCAACTCAGCGAACTCTTCTTGTACCACTCAACTTAACCATTTCTCAAAATAGTGATCCAAACGTGCACCAAACTGGGTGTACGTTTCACCTGCTTGTAATTAGCTGAACGAAATTTCTTCCTGACCCCCCTCTGTGAGGGCAAATCCTTTCATTAAGACTCCTTCACAGCACCAAAATCAGATTGGGTGTTGCTGGGATGCAGTGGAAAATCTGTAATGCCTTACCAGTCAATAACGCTGACAAAATGACTGCCCACTCTTTGAAGGCCAACCCTGACTGGTCGCCAAACGTTTCGAAACGACTGATGTATGCATCAATCGAATCGGTTCCTTCAGAGAATTTTGGCAACTTGGGTCGGGGAGCGTAACTGCGCACAGAGTCACTGGAAAGTGAGCTACATCATCGGTGGTCTCCCCCTGTATTGTACTTCTCTAACTCTAATTGAACCTTTGTCTTTCTGTTTCCTGCGTTTCCCTAGCTTTAATCCTTTCCGTTTCCTGCGCTTCCCTTATTCTTTTGTTTCCTGCGTTTCTTTATCATTGGTAGGCCTGAATCCTAATTTTTTTATTTCTTGCGCTTCTACTGCAACGCGTCGTCTTTCCGCGCGTTCATCCCTTTCCTCTTTTGCTGGCTTTCAACGAATGCACGCAACTCAATCTCCTGAGTAACCCAAATCACGAGCGACGCTCACAAAAATTGTTCAATAGGGGGGTTCTTTTCTTCCCCCATTATTTTTCCTTTTTTTTTTTTTTGAACAGATTTTATAACAACGACAGCCAAACTGGTGGTTACCGACACGAGTGACGTGATAGCACAATCCTATGAATGACAATATTAGCTTGGGACAACGTAATTAGTTTTTATAACGCCCAGCGCCTGCCCCAAAACTATGAGAGCAAATTTATAGGCAATCTGTCCCGAAATGAGTACTCTGGGGCTGAAATGCCAAGCCTAGTATTAACTATCTTGGAAGCAATGCCAAGCCTAGTATTAACTATCTGGGAACATACAGTAAGACAACCCCTTGTCTTAGGATTTACAATACTTGAATCCCCCCCAGCTTCCTCTCTGAGAAGTTGAACAATTATAATAAATGGGCCAGAATATCTGGCAGGCTCGCCCAATAAATTGTCAACCTCGGTGTAATGTCAGTGGAGGAAGGACTAGCGCACAGCCCAAACACACTCACAGCTTGCTTAGACTCATTATATATCATGCATTCGTCACATCAAAACCACTAGTAAAGTCAAAAAACTTTACTACACATGTTCATAGAACGAAACATCAATGCATATGGAATAAATGAAATAAAACATTCTCTCCTTCCTGAACTTCACAAAATCATTTATCTAAAACATCATTAGCTAACCGGGTGTAGATAGATTTCTACTTTACCTGGCCAGGTGATTAACTTTTCACGAATCACTGTCTTTTTTTTTCTTTTCTTCTTCTTTTCACTGTCACTTTCACAACAGGGACACAACTCCCGGCATGGTGTTGGTCTGATGGCGCCTGGTCAGGTGGAGATGTTGGCGTTGGTCTGTTGGCCCCTGGTCAGGTGAGACGGTTGGCGTTGGTCTGTGGTTTGCTTGGCGAAGTGACGCTGCCAGGTATGAGGTCGAACCCCCGGTTAGGATAGAACAGTGACTATCAACATCGATCTGTTCTCCTTTCTTTTTCCTGCATTAACGCATTGCACTCTCTCTCTCTCTTTCTAGTCTGCTCTTTCAAATGGACAGGGTTTGCTTTCTTTTCTTTTTTCTTTTTTTTCTTTTTCTTCTTCATTAATTAGCAACTCTCTCTCTCTCTCCCCACACTCTCCTCAGTCCTTCCCTCTGCAGACTATCTCATGCTAATCTCTCAACTTGGTTCTCTTCTTCCTCCCTCTCTCTCTGCTTTTCTCTCAAGCAGACCTAGAACCTCTCCCTCTCCTGTCTCTCTGTTCGTTCTCCCCTCGTTCTCCCCCCGTTTCTCCCTCGTTTCCGTTCTCTCACTTCACTCCTTTATTCGTCCGATCTGTCCAAAAGGGCGGTACCTTGGTCCAGTATTTTCCGCCCTGACACCCGAAGTTATCCCCTCTAATTCAATTGGTGTCCAAATCATGGGCAGTCCGCCTACACACCTTACTTCTCTGTGGTGGTCAATTGGCATTTAATTGATTAGTAGTTTCACCCCACCACCCCACTACCCTTCCCCTTTCCTACTTGACTGGCGCCGTTGCTTAGTCGTGGCATGGTAGTGTAAATTGGCAGCTGAGTTGGGTGGGCGCACCACGGTCGGTAAAAATGACGCTGGTTCCACAAGTGGCCGATTGAGTCTGAGCTGGCTTGCGACTCGTCTCGTAGACTCGAGGCGTCGGTTTAAAAGGCCCTAGTCAGTCTGGGTGGGTCGGACCGTCTCGGTGAAAATCTCACTAAGCTTAAATTGCGGATCCGAACCATGGCCCCGGCTTCGTTTGGGGCCTAGAATGTTTGGTTTGGACTTATGTCCGAACAAAATTGGTGGCGACTCCCCAAGTTGGTTGTTTCTTTCTTTTGTCCGTGACACTCAACAGTTTTTGAGATTTTTGCATTTTGCATGAATTTGTCGTAATTTTTCGTAACATTCTGCGCATATTTCTAAAATGATAATATTTTTATGATGAATGTGTCTATTTCGGTTTTTTAGGCGATACATTACTTCAGATAACAAAAATGTTGTTTTAAATACCATAATTCCGGGAAGAAAACCGTCGATCACCGGTGATCGAAGTTCAAGGGAAAGAACTGAAGAGAGGCAAGTATCAAAAGTAGATGTTGAATTTACTGACATTCGATTCAGTTTTGTTTTGTTCTGTTTTGGTTTTTCGATAGATTTTCTGGAGCATGATTCCACAGCGACCAAGAATAACCCAGGCTTGACTGGCATGGAATTATCGTTGGGAAAGGGAGCTTTAGTTCACGTGAATGTCGATGAGCATTGGAGGTAAATATACTTATTGGATAGGAGGATTTCATGCATGAGTCGTCTTTTATTGTGCATAAGTTTGGTTTTGATTTGGAGGAAACCTCCCTGCTTGTAATCAGAGTGTACCAGAGAGGGTTTTCACTTGTTCCTTTTTACAGCTCTTTTTATAAACATCAGTCAGTGGTTTCAGCTCATCATTGCTAGCGAAATGCCAGAGAGTAGAGCGGTAGTCAGTATTTGGTTGCGTTTGGGATTGAAAAATAACTTTATAGCGTAAAGATTTAGACATAGTTTATTTTTCTGAGCTGTTTGGACAGAATTTCTAAATATTTCGACCAGGTTGAATTATTGTTGATTCTTATTCCTAACGGCATATGATTGCATGCTTTTTTGGCTGGCAAAAGGATGGTCAAACTTGGGGCTGAGTTTGACGTGTTTACCTTTTTGTACTTAACGTGAATTTGGTGTTATGAGGATGAAGAGATAGATAATTGAGTTGTGTCCATTTAACAAGAAGATCGATATTTCCTTGCATGATAAGTTGAACTTATTGAACATCACTGTCACTTGTGCCAATAGTCGCGTCATCAACATGTAGTTTCATGACGAGTATTTATCCTTTACACACACACACACACACACACACACGCACACACGCACGCACACACACACACACACACACACACACACACACACACACACACACACACACACACACACACCACACACACACACACACACACACACACACACACACACACACACACACACACGTGTGTGTGTGTGTGTGTGTGTGTGTGTGTGTGTGTGTGTGTGTGTGTGTGTGTGTGTGTGTATCGATAACGAGCCTTACTGTCACCAGTAATTAGATGGGCAGACATTTACAGACACATTTCAGGGTGTGGAAAGATTGTCGGTAAACAGCTCTGAGGAAATGTCCATGATCAGCGACGTTATAAGTTGGAACGAAGTCAGCAAAAAGTACTCCGGAAAACTGCTTGTTGTTTACGATCGAAAGTCATCGATCAACAAACTCGGTCAGAGCCAGCGGTACGAGAATGATTCTCTCTAAATCGAGATTGATTTCAGTGTAGTTGATCATAGTTGTGGATATGAGAGAGAGAAAACACATTTTTTTTTGGATGTGTGGCATGAATGGCTTTGAAAGAACAGGTGAGGCAGAAACAGGTCCACTGTTGGTCGGATCCGTCACGGTTCTTAATATGTACATTGCCATGATTGGTTTTTTTTTTTTTTAGTTTGTTTTTAACTATTCGGAAAGAAGTGGTTACCTGGACAAAGACTGGCAGCAGAAGTAAAGAGTTTCTGCTAAAACAGGCGCAGAGAGAGAGAGAGGAGAGAGAGAGAGAGAGGAGAGAGAGAGAGAGAGAGAGAGAGAGAGAGAGGAGAGAGACAGAGACAGACAGACAGACAGACAGAGAGGAGAGGGGCGGGGGCGGAGAGAGGGAGGGGGGAGGGTGTGAGACAGTGAGAGAGAAGGAGGAAGTAGAGGGAGAGGAGAGAGAGAGAGAGAGAGAGAGAGAGAGAGAGAGAGAGAGAGAGAGAGAGAGAAGGAGGGAGGGAGAGAGTGGAAAGAGAGAGGGAGAGTGAGAGAGAGAGAGAGGGGGGGGGGAAGGAAGGAGTGGACAGAGTGAGAGAGAGATGGAGGGAGAGGGAGGGAGGGAGGAAGAGTGAGAGGGAATGGAAGGGATGGAGTGGACAGAGAAAGAGAGAGAGAGAGAGAGAGAGAGAGAGAGGGAGAGAGAGAGAGAGAGAGAGAGAGACAGACAGACACAGAGACAGAGAGAGAGAGAGAGAGAGAGACAGAGAGAGAGAGGCAGACAGACACAGACAGACAGAGAAAGAGAGAGAAGGAGAGAGAGAGAGAGGAGGGAGGGAGGGAGAGGTTGCGGCTGGGGACGGAGGAAACGGAAGAAGGGTAGGATGGAAGTGTGTGTGTGTGTGTGTGTGGGGGGGGGGGGGGGGGGGGGGGGGGGGGTGACAGTGGGAGGTCAACAGCCGCAGCAGTCTCATCACAATGAGGGCTGTTTTTGCATTTCCCTCACACACGGCATGGCCGGTCAGCCTGCTGGCCGGAAACACACGACACTCGCCCACCGCCTGCCACAGGGAACAACAATCACGGAAAGGGGTGAAGAAGTGGGGTAGAGGAGTGTGTGTGTGTGTGTGTGTGTGTGTGTGTGTGTGTGTGTGTGTGTGTGTGTGTGGTGTGTGTGTGTTGTTTGTGTTGTGTTTGCGTGTACGCGATTGCGTGAGTGCGAGCGCGCGCGCATGTGTGTGTTCGCGCGCGTGTGCGTGCGTGTGTGTGTGCGCGCGCGCGCGCGCGTATGCGTGCATGCGTGCGTGTGCATGCGTATATATGTGTGCACGGGCGTGCTTGCGTGCATGCGAACGTGTGTGTGTGTGTGTGTGTGTGTTTTGTGAAGGGGTGGGGGGCGGAAGGGTTTGAAGGGTTTCCCAGGAGACTGGAGGGAGGGGGGGGGGGGGGGGTGAGTGACAGCTGTAGAAGACGTGTGTGTCGGAGCGTGTGACACAGCCTTTTAGAAAGGCCAACAGAGATCGATCCGTGAGAGGTTAAACTGCTGGTGGGGGGTCTGGGGAGTGGGGGAGGGGGGGGGGGGGGGGGGGGGGGGGGGGGGGGCTGGTCGAAGGAGGTAGGGGTAGGTGGGGGGTGGATATTGTGCAATGGTGGTGTATTTGGGTCCCTTTTTTGTTTTAGTTTTTTTTTGTTATTGTTGATATAGAATATTTTTTTTATTCTCCGTCTCTCAGTCTCTGTCTCTCCCTGTATCTGTTTGTCTTCTCTCTCTCTCTCTCTCTCTCTCTCTCTCTCTTCTCTATCTCTCTCTCTCTCTCTCAGTCCCTCTTTCAATTGTGTGTGTGTGTGCAAGTGTGTGTGTGTGTGTGTGTGTGTGTGTGTGTTGTGTGTGTGTGTGTGCGTGCGTGAGTGTATACGTGTGCGCGTGCGCATGGTGCGTGTTGTGTGTGCGTGCGTGCGTGCGTGCGTGCGTGCGTGCGTGTGTGTGTGTGTGTGTGTGTTTTGTGTGTGTGTGTGTGTGTGTGTGCGTTTCCCGGCCCTCTCCCGTCTCCTTCCTCTCATGTCTTCTCATTTCTGCTTGTCTTCTTTGTCTTCTCTCTCCCTGACTATTATTTCCCCCACTCCCATGTCCTTCCCCGATTGCTCCTCCTTTCCTAACTCTCTCCTCTCCATTGAAGTTCCTGTCTATTCTGAGTCCTTTGCCAAATCGAGAATCATATTGAGATAGGAAATCCGTGAACCAAGTGACTTAAAAGTGGAATGTTACCCCACCCAGGGCCTAACTCAAACCGACGTAGCAAATGAATCCAAAAGGTGGCCTATTTATTAACAGCACACAGAAAGCGAATCAAAAGTGGCTTATTACTAAGTTAGATGTGACCCCAAATAAGTAGTCTATTTCACTAACATTACGTACAGCGGATAGGCTATTCACTAGTATTAGATAGAATGTGAGCCGGGGAGGGGCCTTTTCACTAAACCAACTCACTAGCATCAAATAGAACGTGAGCCTTTTGAGGGCCTGTTACTACACCAACCGACTAACGTTAGAATGCAATCGTATGAGGGCTTATTGCAACCCCAACTCGCTGTCATCTGATAGAATGTGAGCCCTATGAGAAACCTTTTCACTAACCATCTGATTAACACGAGAATGTGGTGTGAAGGATCTCTGGCCTGTTCACAAATGGTAGCCCAATTACATCGGATAGAATGCAGTCAGTTGGGGGGCCTACTCACTAAGCCAAATCACTAACAGGGAAAATGTGAACCTTTTGAGATATTGATTCACCAAGCCAAATCACTAACACGAGATGTTAACCTTTTGGGGTATCATTCACTAACCCCAAATCACTAACATGAGAATGTGAACCTTTTGAGATATTAAATTCACCAAGCCAAATCACTAAACACGAGAATGTGAACCTTTTGAGGTAATCATTCACTAAGCCAAATCACAAACATGAGAATGTGAACCTTTGAGATATTGATTCACCAAGCCAAATCACTAACACGAGAATGTGAACCTTTTGAGGTATCATTTACCAAGCCAAATTCACTAACTTTGTGAATGTGAACTTTTGAGATATTGTTTCACCAACCCAAATCACTAACACGAGAAAGTGAACCTTTTGAGATATTAAATTCACCAAGCCAAATCACTAACATGAGAAAGTGCCCTTTTGAGGTATCGATTCACTAAGCCAAATCACTAACACGAGAAATTGAACCTTTTGAGTATCGA
>CM031602.1:69000005-69010005 GCA_018398815.1 Conus ventricosus
TGCTTGGACCTGAAGGCGACGTTTCGATGTTCGCTGATGCGGGACATAAACGCTTTAAAGCAGACTCCATGAAAACCTTGTTCAGAAATGTCTCACCCGATGTGATCTTTGAATTTCTCAAAGAGATTAACATTTTTCATCTGATCTAAGATTTTTACGGAAGAAAGATTTTGATTTTTTAACGAAGTTTATGGTGCGTTTTAAAAAAGGTGTATTTTAAGGAGATGTGTTATTTTATTTTTGTTGTTGTTTGTTTTCCTAATGACTTGTGATTTGATATGGCCCCTCGCGGTCGGCTAGGCAATGAGCAACAACACTCTGCCTTACCGTTCGCCTTTACAGCACGTGTCACAAGACAGTCACAAAGCAGCTCTTCGTGTCGACGTAAGCTTGCAAAGACAGCGTTTTTTCGTGTTCGTCTTGTGACATTCTTTGGTCCGAAATACACTTTGGAAGCTGTTTAGCGCGCGCCCTCGCTTTAATGACGTGCTCAAGATTGGCGAGACCTCTTTCATGAATCCGTCATCACGGGCCAACGAAATGCCAGCGCTGGCTGACACGTGACTAGACTACACCTGCATCAAGCGGATGTCATCTGTGCATAGCACGCTTCGACGTCTTGATGTTGTAAAACCTTCATCTTCGATCTATCTATTCCTAGGACACTGGTCCTATGTCCTAGGAAACGCCACATAGAAGAATAACAACCCCCTCCCACCCCCACCCCCACCCCCCCAAAAAAAAAAAAATAAAAAAGTAAAAAAAAGAAAAAAAAAAAGAAAAGAAGCAGTTTGGGTCATGAGGTGTGACCAGTCAGGCGTGCAGTCCAGCCCACTCAAACCATGTGACATGCCTTTTAACGAATGCCTCTACATCGCTGTTGCCTTAAATTTACTGCGTCTCTTCGGGGAAAAAAGTTCTTCGGCAGAAAATGTTGTCGAATGGCATCAGTTTGCAGGAATGAAAAGACAGTGAATCACGTTTCATCTTGCGGAAAAGAACCAAATGAAAAAAAAACGAAAACAAAAAAACAACGTACACACACACACACACACACACACACACACACACACACAAAACAGCTCAAAGCTATAAAATCTGTCCATAGAGTGTGTATCTGCAGAGGTCTGAGCAGTCCAACATTGTTTATTTCTTTTTTTTTTAATGGAATGGCAGTGCATGGGTCTCTTTCCTTCTCTCACCCCCTCCTCACGAGTGACATGCCTGCATCCCGCCCCCTCACATGACCCTCCCCCGGGGAAAAAATCGAAAATGCATTCGGGAGATTTCATGGAGATGGAAAGGCAAGCTAAAATGATGTCTAGTGTTCGCATCCAAGACAAGCATTTTTATTGCAGTAATGAGCGTTTTCGCGCGTGTGCGGGCGTGTGTGTGTGTGTGTGTGTGTGTGTGTGTGTGTGTGTGTGTGTGTGTGTGTGTGTGCGTGTGTGTGTGTAAGATTCTCTCTCTCTCTCTCTCTCGCTCTCCTCTCTCTCTCTCTCTTTGCGTGCGTGCGCACGCGCGCACGCGGGTCCGTGCATACGTGTGTGTTTTTGTGTGTCTGTGCGTGTGTTTCCTGCGCGCGCGCACCTGTGCTTGTATGCGTGCGTGCGTGTGCGTGCATGTGCGCGTGCATACATCAACTTCATCATCATCCACGATGTCTATGAAGAATGCAGAATGTGCGGATATAGACTCCCCGTGAACACGTGCACATGACCGACCAGCTGGGAATGCGTTTGAGGATTGCCTCTGGCGTTTTGCATACACACGGTATCCTGGCTTTCATAGGAAAAAGCATCAACAATGCAAAAACACGCTAACAAGCGGAAACGGTTCGTATTGTCTTGCAGTGAACAGCTCGGCCCCAGTACAGATCATGCAGATTCACAGCGTCTGGGAGATCCTCTTTCACGCATTCTCACTTTCTTCTTCTCTCTCTCTCCATTCCTTGTCTCCTGTTTCTCTCGACCACTTTTTTTTCACCCCACCTTTCTCCCCTTGCCCACCCATCTCCCCTTGCCTCCCTCCTGTTGCCTACGTGAGGATGCAGAGCGCTGTGTCAGTAGAAAGTGTATGCACGCCTTCTGGACACTTGGACATTTCCCTCTTCTCTGTCACTTTTGGTTTTGCTCTACCTTTTTTTTCTTTCGGGGGAGGGGTGGGGGTGGGTGTCGCCTTGCTTTATTGCACATGGAGTTTCTGCCTCAGAGAGCCATACACATACCTGTGTTCCAGGACGACTTAACACTCCCCCCCCCCCCCTTTCCCTTTATGTGTAATGTGATATGCCAGCTTTGTTTCTTTGATCTGACGACAAGATGGCGAAAACCTCGACACCGATAAGGATGAACATTAGCTGTCCACATCGCACTGTTTGCCTGTATGGGTTTCTTTAAAGAATTATTCTCGGGGGGGGGGGGGGGGGGGGGGTCCTTTCTAACTGTTCCAGAACATTTTTTCAAGCGGAGCGGCTGGCGTCCTCAGTGAGGTTTGGTTGTCTTCACTGAAGAGATTATGTTAGAACCGGCGTTTGTTTGTTTGTTTGTTTGTTTGTCTGTCTGTCGGTAAGATAACGCGAAAAATGACAGCGTCGACATTCAAAACAAAACAAAAAAAGATGGAAAAATAAGGGTACGCCTCAGGAACGAAGCCATTAACGTCTGGTGCGGGTTCAGATCAAAATGCGGACGCATGAATCGTTTAGAACGATGATTACAACTGAACATGTCACTGTTTTACGGATAGATAACTGTATATGATGCATTTTCCTTAAATTTAAAAGCTTTCGTGTGATGTAATCTCGACGATCTGTATTTTCCATATCCTATGACATAGGAGTACATGGATAGGAAATCAGTGCCTGCTGTTACCTCCCCTTCACATTTCTCTCCCTTTGAGTTGGTCTGCCTTAAGGACGTCAATAGTCTGCATCATGTTATGAATTTGTACTGTATGCACAAAAATGTGTTTTGTGTAATGTGTGTGTGAGTGTGTGTGTGTGGTGTGTGTGTGTGTGTGTGTGTGTGTGTGTATGTGTGCGTGCGTGCGTGCGTGCGTGTGTGTGTTCAAGCCTTTCGCCTCAAGTGGTGACAACCTGTTCAGAGCCCCTGTGCAAGTGGCGGGGTTAGAATTTAACTGAAACTACCCTCTCTCACTCTTCCTTACTTTTCTTTGGGATGTTATCCAGATATCATTACCAAGGTCTTCAATGGTAGGCCTACATGGCATAACTCTGGTTTGAAAGCCGTAATGTGATCAGTTGAGTTCTAACAAAACATCCTTCTTCTTTTTCTTTCTTTGTCTTTAATATTGACACAACCGTTTTCGATTGCGGTTTTTAAGTGATCGTAAGTTAGCAGCTTTCGTGGATGTTTTTTTTTTTTTTTTCGGTTTGAAAACCCTCCCTGTGCACCCAGCAGTAAATACAGACCTGATTCGGTTCAGAAAATGTTAAGGGGGCAGAAGGAGAGGAATAGCTCCTGCCGTCTGTAATACTGCCGTATCGTAGGCATGTCTGACTTGAAATCTAACAGTTTACTGCGCACTATTGCTGTTAGGCTGTAGGCCATCAACTTGACACAAGTGATAGCTCTCCCTCTCAGTCTTCACTTTCTGTCTGTCTGTCTGTCTGTCTCTCTTTTTCTTTCTCTCTCTCCTCCCTCCTCCTCTTCCCCCTCCCTCTCTTCCTCCCTGTCTCTCTATCTTGACGAATTTGTGGGATGATGAATAGGCAGAAAAGGATTCAGGCAGATATACAAAGAGACAGTCAGACGCGCGCGCACACACACACACACACACACACACACACACACAACACACACACACACACACACACACACACACTGGCACCGACATAATCCAATCGTTTTGTACCCAGTCTCTCTTTTGGTTATTGATGTTCTTCCAGTCGTCGGTGAATTCGGGTTGCGTGTTTTCTTCGTATTTCCCAGCCAGAGGGAAGGGGGAGGGTGGTGTAGGAAGGGGCGTCAACTGCGGCAGCTCCAGCGATGTTGTAGCATTTCATTCAAGAGCGTGTGCGGTCAGCCAGTAGCAGGAAGGAGAAGGGGAGGAAAGGGGTGGAGGGGAGGGGGGGGGGGGGGTCACGATCGGGGAGCCATCAGGACCGGAATTCCTGGGAGAGGGTGGGAGGGATGGGGACGGGGATGGAGGAGGTGTGGTGAGTGACAGCTGTGGAAGACGTGTGTGTCGGGGCGTGTGACGCAGCCCTTAGAACGGCAGCCAGAGATCGATCTGTGAGGGGGGAAAACTGCTGTGGTTGGCCTTTTGGGAGGGGAAGTAGGGGACTGGAGGGTAGGGGTGGTGAGGGGTGGGGGTTGGGGGTGGGGATGGGGATTCAGAACTGCGTTTTTCCTGATTCGTTTTGCACCATGAGAGCTTTCTGAGGCGGACATTGTTTGTTTTTGTTGGTTTGTTTCCTGTTGTCTGCTTTTGAATGAAAACATTTGTCTGAAATATCCTGTTTTTGTTTTGCTTATTGTTTTGTTGAGTGCTTGTTATTTGAGTGCGGTTTTTTTTTATATTCCCACCCCTCCTCACTCTCCCACATACACTTTCCTCACTCTTCTCTCCCCCCCCCCACCCCCCCCCCCTCCCCTGTCTGTCCCGCCGTCTTCTTGCGTGATTGCAACGCATTGGTGGCTGTATTGCCATTTTTTTTAATCTTCCACTCCAGTGTCGTCTCCCCACTCCTCCCCCCTTCCATTCACTATCCCCCACCTTCCTTTCCTTCCTTGTCTGTTTCATATCTTTCCCTTCTCTTCCAGCAATTTTCAGGGGGAGTGTATTGTTTCATCTCTTCTCCTTTGGCTGTCGGCTGTGACTGAGGAAAGTTAGTTGGAAATGCTCCCTGTACGTTTTGAACTCGGCTTTCAATTTCTTCCCCTGCCTCTCTCCCCGCGTCCCAGCTTTCTCTTCACTCCCCTCCTTAAGGTGCCTTGTGTAGAGTGGGGCAAGAATTCAACTAAGATTCTCCCTCCCTCTCTCTTTCCTCTCTCTCTCATCATACATCATCATCATCATCATTTCCTTTGGAATGTTTGCCGAGGTGGCATTGCCATGGTTTTCAATGGTACGCTGACATGATTATGTCGTGAAAGCCATGACGTAATCACCTGGGTTCTATACAATGCATCCTGTCTTTCTTTCTGTCTGTCTTTCTTTTTCGTTAATACTGATATACCGAATTCGATTGCGGAGGAGCTAAGTGTGTGTAGCTAGACAGCATTCTTGGTTCGGAGTTTTTAACGGCTTGAAAGCCCTGTCTGTGTCCCAGCAGTAAATGTTGACGTGATTCAGTTCAGATAATGTTGAAGGTGGCGAAGGAGAGGGGCGCGCCCTGCCATCCGTAATAATGTTGTGTCCTAGACATGGTGGATATCTAACAGTCCACTGTCCCAAAGGCCATTAGGCTGTTAGACATCAACTTGACATATGTAGCTACTCTCCATCTTGGTTATCTGTATGTCTGTCTCTCCTTCCCTCTCTCTTCCTGTCCTCTTGTCTGTGTCTCTGCCTCTCTCTGTCTCGTCTGTTTATCTGTCTGTCTTTCTCCCTCTGTGTATTCCAGACGAATTTGTGGAATGATGAATAGGCAGAAAAGGATTCAGACAGATATACATACAGATACTCAGACAGACACACGCACCCCCCCCCCCCCCTGCACTGACATAATCCAATCGTTTTGTACCCAGTCTCTTTTGGCTGTTGGTGTTTCTTCCAGTCGTCGGTGAATTTGGGTTGCGTGTTTTCTTTGTATTTTCCAGCCAGAGGGAAGGGGAGGGAGGTGTAGGAAGGGGCGTCAACTGCGGCAGCTTCAGCGATGTTGTAGCATTTCATTCAAGAGCGTGTGCGGTCAGCCAGTGGCAGGAAGGAGAAGGGGAGGAAAGGGGTGGAGAGGGAGAGGGGTGGGGGGTGGGGAGGTTACGATAAGGGAACCATCAGGACCCGAAATTCCCGGGAGAGGGTGGGAGGGATGGGGACGGAGATGGAGGAGGTGTCGTGAGTGACAGCTGTGGAAGACGTGTGTGTCGGGCGTGTGACGCAGCCCTTAGAACGCAAACCAGAGATCGATCTGTGAGGGGGAAAACTGCTGGGTTGGCCTTTTGGGAGGGGAGTAGGGGAGCTGGAGCGATGGAGGAGGGATGAGGGTGGGGGGTTGGGTTGGGGTAGGGGATATCAGAACTGCATTTTCCTGATTCGTTTTGTTCTATGAGAGCTTTCTGAGGAGGACGATTTGGTTTTTGTTGGTTTGTTACGTGTTGTCTGCCTTTGAATGAAAACGATTTGCCTTACCTGCCTTCTTTTGTTCTGCTGGTTGGAGTGTTTTTTTAGGGTGTGTGTGTGTGTGTGGGGGGGGGGGGGGGGGGGGAGGGATGGATGTGGCTTGTTAGTCGAATGCGTTTTAATCCCCCCCCCCCTTACCCCTTCCCCACACACTCGTCCCATTTTCCTTCCTTCCCAGCCCCCCCCCCCCCCCCCTCTTCTTGCGTGTTTTCAACACGTTGGCTGTATCGTCAGTTTTTTGTCTTTTCTCTCCAATGTCTCCTTCCTGTTCCATTTACTCCCCTTACTTTCTTTCCTTTTTCTAGTTCACCCTGTGTTTTCCCCCTGTTTCTTCCTCTTTTCTTCCAGCAACTCTCAGGGGGGAGTATACTTTTCGTCTCTTCTCCTGTTGGCTGTTTGGCTCTGGCTGAAAGAAAGTTTATTGAAATGTTCTCTGTAAGTTTGTGCAGTGGACATTCAGCCTTCTCTCCCCCCATCCAGTCCCTTGCTTATGCCCTTCCCTCCCCTCCCCTCCCCTCCCCCCAGTCGTGCACTTGGTTATGAAATGTGTAAGTTTAGTTGTTGGGATATCTTTGTGTCACTTACTTTTCTGTTCCCCATTTCCTACTAGTGTTAACACTTTCTTTGGTGTTTTTCTTTCTTCTCCCATCTGTGTATCTCCATCTCTCTCTCTCTCTCCTCTTGTTCCTCTCTTCTCTCTCTCTCTTTCTGTCTCTCCCCCCCCCCTGCTCTCTTTGTCGCTGTGTCTGTCTCTCCCTTTCTTATCTCTTCTCCCTCCGTCCCCCCCCCCCCCACCCTTCTCTCTCTTGTCCTGTTTCTCTTTCTCCCTCTTTTTTTATTTTACTTTCTGCTCCTATTGTTTCTCGTCTGTCGCTCCCTTCCACATCCCTCTGTGTCTCCCCCTCTGCCTCTCTTCTCTCTCTCCCTCCCCCACTCTTTCTCTCCCTCCCTCTCCTCCTCTTTCTCTCTCCCTCTCTCTCTCTCCTTCTTTCTTCTCCTCCTTTTTCTCTTCCTCTCGGCTCTCTTTGTCACTACATCTGTCTTTCCATGCCATCTCTCCACCCACCCCTCTCTCTCCTCCTCTGTCCTTCCATCCTAGAATGTCAAGTGGCGAGTTGTTGATAACTCTATATAACACGCCACAATGTGTTGGGGGAAAAAAACGCAGGGAGGTGT
This sequence comes from Conus ventricosus, assembly GCA_018398815.1. Lineage (NCBI taxonomy): Eukaryota > Metazoa > Mollusca > Gastropoda > Neogastropoda > Conidae > Conus > Conus ventricosus. The sequence continues at coordinate 69,007,488 of CM031602.1, forward strand.
GAGGGGGAGAGGGGGGGGGGGGGGGGGGGTGCGCGTGAGGAGGAGGTGGGTGGTGTAGAGAGCTCTCGATTAGTTGGCTGTCATCTTTGAGACTTGGAGAGCAATTGGATATAATGTCACGTGATCGATTTTCGTTGTATTCCGCGTCCAGACGACAACTGCACGGCCCCAGCCACAAGATGTAAACACAATTACAAACTCTCGTTTTACATAACGTTCTTCTGACAGTCAGGATTCTCGTGTCCTCTGAGAAACCCCATGGCTGAAGACGCTGACAAACGTGGGCGGATACGTCGTGTTTATTTTGCCCCCCCCCCCCCCCCCCCCCCCCCCCCCCCCCCCCCCCCCCCCCCACCCCCCCCCCCCCCCCCCCCCCCCCCCCCCCGCACAAACGGACAGCTTACATCAAGCTGCTCTCCCAAGTCTTGGAAGTGAACTTCACTTGTTTGGCTCTGCCCTGGATATCGGAATAAATCTTTGAGAACAGTTCCTTCCAAAAGAAGTGTTTTTGCTGTGCAGATGCTTTTGAATTGTCACCGGTGTTTCCAGATGCCGAAGTGTGCATGCCACTTTTCTGTTTTTCTTTCAAAAGCTTTCGCGCTCGCTCACAGAAACAATTCTAGCGTCTGCGAATAGCGCATAGTCACATATTCTTTCTCTGTCTGTCTGTCTGTCTGTCTCTCTCTTTTCATGCGTGTGATGAACTACGAATAATTTGTATTCATGTGTGCAGGAGTGCGAGAATGCTACCATACATTTATTCGATGTAAATCGCTTTTTCTTCGTCCATGTCGTTTTGGAGTGGTTGTTTTCGAGACGAATATCATTGTCAGGCTTCCTCCACCTTCTCCATGTTGACGTAGGCCAAAATGGCCTTATCATTATACCACTCTGACCACGATTTAAACTCTCTCTCTCCCCTCTCTCTCTCTCTCTCTGTCTCTGTCTCTCTCTCTCTCTCTCTGTCTCTCTCTCTCTCTGTCTGCCTTTCTTCTTCTTTCTCTCTCCCTCCCCCCCTCTCTCTCTCTTTTCTCATCCCCTATTTCTTCTCTGTCTTTCTTTCTTTCACTCGCCGTTGTTTTCTTTGAATTTCTTGTCAGGAAGTTGTAATAATTTTGTCTCTGTTTCTGCTTTCCTCATTTTCTGTGCCGTTTCCTCTCGCAGCGACGCCACCACCACCTCCTCCCCTCCCCCCATCTCTCCCAATCCTCTCCTCCAGTCCCCTCCCCATCTCTCCCAATCCTCGGTGTCTCAGTTATTGGAGATGACGTGAGGGCCACCAGTGAAGAAGGGAGTGGAGCTGTGTAGATTTTGTCGATATCTCACCCGATCTTTCTCACAGCCGTCGTCCTCCTCTCTGTCCATCGTCCTTTTTTTCTGAATGCCTTCTCGGTCCCCTTCACCTCCGCTGTGTTCTGCGAGGTGAAGAGGCTCCATGATGTACGTGGCGTGGCGAGCCGCTCACCAGGAAACATGGTCTAACGGAGTGCTGGCACCGATCTGGCACTGGACATAAACACGGTGCTGGGGAACGGACCTTGTTGACACATGTTCCACTCGATTTGTGAGGTGTGCGTTTCTGGACAGAGTTCAACGTGTTTCAATCGATCTAAGGTTTTTTTTTCCCAATCGTTCAGCTTTAAGCCGTTTTTAGCTTGTTTTTGTTTGATTGTGTTTTTCACGTGCATTAACTGAACGGATTCTGACATGGTACATGGCTCCGTGCTGTCAGTTAGACTTTAAACAACCTCAGATGCAACGGTCCATTCGCTGGCGCGTTATCAAGTGATTCTCAGCTCACAACTATGGGAATCTCTCTCCCGCTCCCCTCTTGCATGCAACCTGAGCGATATGGTTTCAGCGCACTGGCTTCTCCTTCCTTGGCGCACTTAGCCGTTACAGCATTTTTTTCGTTTTCAGTTCTAGATGAATATTTGATTGATTTTTTGTTGTTGTTGTTAAAAAGCGAAGCTTTTTACCCTGATGATGAGAATCTAAGCGAAATGGCTGCCGTCCTGTGCAGCTTTCTATTGATTTGTTTGAGGAGTGAAGTGGAGTGGTTCTGTCTCTGTCCTTTCTTCTGTCTGTCTCTCCCTTTCTCCTCCCACCCCATTCTCCCTCTCCCTCGTTCTCTCTGTTACTCACTCTGTCTCTGTTTCTCTCTCTCTCTTTCTCTGTCTCTCTATCAGTCTCTCTATCTCATTCTCTCTCTCTCCCTCTTTCCCTCCCCCCTCTCTGTCTCTGTCTCTCTCTCAGTAATCATGATTTCATACATTATTTAAGCATGAATCTTTCTGAACATCTAAACATTGATGCTCCCTGTGTTTTTCTGCGGATGCAGGGTAAACCGCACAGCAAAGGTCAGTGGAGAAGGGCATGGCAGAAGAGCTCGGAGTGTTTCTGCTGTACAAACCCGGAACCCATGGCTTCTCTCCCTTTGCCACAGTCCGTCTCTCTCATCCTTCAACTCGAATCTAAAAAACATTAAGCGTTTAGAAATTGTCTTCATTTCCATCAG
>CM031602.1:69012505-69019389 GCA_018398815.1 Conus ventricosus
TGTAACGTAACTCTGTTAAACCTTCCAATATAGGTCTCAGTGTGATTCAGGCGGGTTTCTCAAATCAAATCGCACAGAACTCAACCGCTTCACTCCGTGGAGTTTTGTGCTGTATGGTTTAACTCGGTTAGGTTTTGTGCTTAATCAGGAGTGTTACATGTTCTATCTTCAGTGGGTTAGGTCGGCCTGTCAGTCTGTAGAGTTTTGAGTGACAGGCTTCATTCTACTGTTTTCACAAAGTAAAGTTTCACTCCCATGGGTCATATCACCTCTGTGAATTTTGGCTCTACAGAATGTTGTGCCATGGGACTAGACTGGAGGTGTTTGCCCCGAAGTTTTCCTACAGTGACCGCAAACTGCCCAAGGTGAAGGGCGGACAGAGCAGAATATTAAAGATAACCGAACATGATCATCTCCTAGTTTTCTCTGATTTCTTTAGTCATGGTGAATGGATGTCATTGAACTGAGCTGTCCTTGCTGCGAACCGAAAACCCACAGATTATGCGTAGCAAACTAGCCACCTACCCTGTCACCTACCCTGGAGTCTTGCAGACCGCTGGGGCACCACAGAAGACTTCGCAGCCAGCATCCTCCACTCCTCCCGGTTCTGAGACGCTCTCAGGCAGTTACTGAGAGTGAGGCCAGTCCTTTCATTGATGCTGTCCTCTCATCACTTTCTCTGTCTTCCTCTCCTTCTGCCTCCTCGCACTGTTCCTTGTAGAATGGTTTTGGCAAGTCCTGTTGATCTTGATACATGACCATACACGCCACATGAAGATGGCAGCAACCGTCACCTGTCAAAACGGCCTAACATCAAAACCTTAAGGAGAAAAACTGGAGTTGACTTTTTGAGACTGGAAACGGTTTCTGCACGTCACGTGAAGGGTGTGGAGAAGCAGACCCGTGGGGCAGGGGTCAGAGGGAGGGATGGGGAGGGGGAAAGGGGGATGGGAGGAGGCTGGGCAGGGTGTCGGTAATTGGCTTAGCGGTGAGTCTGTCTGAGGCCGCAGGCTTTGGGGTCTGTCATATCTCGTGTCATACGTTTCCACTTCTCTTCCCTAGTCCCGCCTTCCCCCCCTACCCTCTCCCCCCCCCCCCCCCTCCTCACGCCCCATAGCTTCCTGCTACCCCATGACCGTTTCTATTACCAACAAAACAACAAAAAAAGAGGGGAAAAAAGAAAGAAAAGAAAACAAACACACACACGAAGAAAGCAAAAACTTTCATTGAAGCGATCAAGAAAACAAACCAACCAAACCGAACCTTCTGAAAGCTTTTGGACAGACCAGATTTCAGGTTTCTTGTAATAATTCTCAGGAAAGAAACGAAAAACAAATAAAGGATGATCCTTTTGTTGATTGCTTCATGAAGCTGTTTACTTCACTGAGCGACTCGGCGGAATATTGTCGAAGGGATAGGCCAGTCCCTGTGATGGTTTTAGTTGTAGATCGTTGAGGTTTCTAAGTCTTGGTCTTTCATTGGGTACTTTTGTCCGTTAAAATGACCGACTGGGAAAACACTGTTCCCAGAAGAATAAAGAGCCGGGAAGAGGGTGGATGGGGAGTGGGCTGTGGTTGGGCAGGGAGAGTGGTGGCGACTAGGAGGGGGAGGGGGGAAAGGCGAAGAAACATATACATTATATACATAGAGAGAGAAAGACAGGCAGACGAGAGACAGACAGTGTGTGTGTGTGTGTGTGTGTGTGTGTGTGTGTGTGTGTGTGTGTGCGTGCGTGCGTGCGTGCGTGCGTGCATGTGTATCTATGTGTGTGTGTGTGTGTGTGTGTGTGTGTGTGTGTGTGTGTGTGTGTACGTGTGTGTGTGTCAGACAGACAGACAGAGACAGAGAGAAGAATAGGGAATTCCAGACGGGCTGTCGAACACTCCCCAGGCAGGTACCCCGAGAACTACAAAACGTGAAGTGGGCAGAGAAGATGCCCCAGTTTCACGATTGGCACCCCAAACTGGAACCCACACTGAGTGACCGCGAACACCGCCTCAGCCAGGCCCCTGAGATTAGAGATCGATCGCCTCCTACGTCTTGCTTGTATTGCTGAGGAAACAACTCACGAGAGTCAATCGTTTCGTGGAACGAAGGGAAGAAAGAAGAAGAAAGACGAGAAAGGGGAACAGGAAAAGAGGAGAAGAAGGCGAGGAGAGGAAAGAACAGCAACAGCTCTCGCTCCTCTCTCTCGCTAACTCTCTCTCTCTATATGCATGGAGATATATGTATATATATATATATATATACACGCGCGCACGCGCCAAATAGTTTCTTGTTATCGCAAGAAACATGGGCACAAAGAGACCCCGAGAGCAATCGAAAACAAAACAAAGATGAGGCTTTCTCAGGTGACAGTCCAGAATGGTGAGGCGGAACCCATGGGAATTGTCAATGCAATGGACTGGAGTCGTCGACGTGGAAGAAAGTAAAAAACAAAACAAAAAGAAAAAAAGAAACGTCCAGCAGAGATGCTGTACGAAGCTTGTTCGTCATCATCGTCTGCTGGACTTTCAGATGCGGCGGACTCCAGCTGCCTCGATCAACAGGAGACACAAGGCACCGCAGGAAAACGACCAGGACACAGGAGACTGGTGTACCCCACTGCTGCCACAAACCTGCTTCTCTGCAGGCTGGGTGCTGGCTGTGCTGGCAGAGAGTTGGGGAAGGATACGTGTGTGTGTGTGTGTTGGGGGGGGGGGGGGGGGGGATGGGGAGCAGAAGTCGTCATCCTGGTCCTGAAAGGGACGACGATCTCCCAACGTGCCAATTTGGAACTGAATGAAACAAACGGGAGGGGGCCTTGAAAGGGACGGGGGACGTGGACAGTTAACCCTCCCCATGGAAAGGTCAAGACACTTTAACACATTTCCATGCCAAATAGGGGGGGGGGGGGGGGAAACAAAGAGGAGAAGGCAAAACATTCTCCAAGTAGCTGAAGAGAGAGAGAGAGAGAGAGAGAGAGGAGAGAGAGAGAGAGAGAGGTGAAGGGCAGTGAGAAAGTGAGTGTCCCTTGTCTGTTTGCACATCCTAAACAATGAGGGAAAATCGGTTTTAATTCCAGAGGACTTTTTAGTTCTATCTTTATGGTCAGAAGTGTGGCAAGTGGCACTTTGCCTCTGAAAAGATGCTCTTGTCGCGCGTGGGTTTTTGTAGCTTTTTCACAAACCCGTGGCTGTTGAGAATCGTCCTTTCGTTGGACCCCCCCCCCCCCCTTTCTGTTGCTCAAGTTTCATTCTGTTGCTCCGAGTGAGAATCATTCCCATTTCACATGCAGCGTTTTATTCAATTTAGTTTACGGATTACAACATGTTTCTCTATTCCGAAGCGTGCTACAGTTATGTATGTGACCTGAAAGACATGCAGCTAAAACGCGTTGTCCGCGTTCATTTGTTGTTGACAGACAAAGGAAATGGCAGTGTTCAGCATACTGAGTGTTGCTGCTGTCGTTGTTGTCTTTTATCACGAAGGAAAACGGTCGAAATATTCGATCGGTTTGAAACCCTGGTGTGTAAAAGGAAATCATACCTCATGCATTTGCAGATTAATTCACCTCATGCTGGTGTATGGAGCATAACAAATAAACTAATCAAGATGGCTGCAACGCTAGCATTTCTTTGTGTTTGTTAAACGCACACGTTGAACAACATTAATCTTTTGAAACATAAAGCAGACGGGAAATGTTATTCGGCTTGTCCTTTTTGATGTGGACATTTTGCAAGGTTCAACAATGCTTTTTCCTCGCTGCTGACAGCATTTTACAGAAGTGAAAAAGAAGTCTTTCATTGCAATAGTTGTAGCAGGTAAATACTGATTCCGAATCCTGTTCTGCTTTTGTGCCCCGCAAGCTGACATTGATGTGATCAGTATATCGCTTCTGTGAAACATGGCAGTTGGATTCCCATGGGATCCTCCAGTGCTTCTTCTGAGTGAATGCAGCGCACTGCTTGTTTGGCAAGATCTTCTTTAGCATGTATGAATGTACAATCATTCCGAACTATGTTCCCAAGATAGGAACCTATTAATAGACATACGTCTCTGATTTGCATAACATCGGACACTGCAAACACAATAGGGCCTGTTACATACGTCTGTGATTTGTATGACATTTGATAAGTAAATACAAACCAGGCTAGTGTATGCGAGTGTGGGCGTGCATGCTTGCTTGTTCAAGCGCGCTCGCTGTGTGTGTGTGTGTGTGTGTGTGTGTGTGTGTGTGTGGTGTTAGAGAGAGAGAGAGAGAGAGAGAGAGAGAGAGAGAGAGAGAGAGAGAGAGAGATAAGGGTAGAGTTAGGGGTGGAGAGATGGTGGGGTTGGAAGCAATGAGACAGTTGATGATGGTCAAGTTATGTTCAAAGGAACAAAAAAAAAAAAAAAAAAAAAAAGCTAAGAAACCCCAAGTGGCCTGTGTTTTTAGTTACTCATATCCGAACTCCACTCACACAGTAATCTTACAAATCACCCCATACATGTCATTTGTTGCGCCGAACACACACACACACACACACACATACACGCCGTTAATTCTGCAGGCGCACATGCCCCTGACAAATGTGACTGCGGCATCAGCCGGAGAGAATATCCCATCTGATGGTTATTTACTTTCTGCTGGACATCGTCTGCGTATCATATCACGCCAAACCATGCATAGATCACTTCGCGTGTAGTCAGGAAAAGTAAATGAAAGGCATATGGTAGTGCTGGCCAAAATAATATGCACGCCCCCCCCCCCCTCCCTCCCCCGATATGTCCTTGACCTGAGCGAGTGGCTGTCTGTTGTCTTGTATGCTTTAAAAATATACTTAAGGTTTTTTTAAAATTCTTTCTGTGTCCAAGTTTTATGAGAATTCGTGTTGTTGGGAAGGAGTAGGGTCGGGGTCGGGTGTAGCGGAGTGTAGAGGGATGGTGGTAGTGGCTTTTCTCCCCCGGTCCCAACCCGCTGTGGTGAAGATGCTCCGTTTGACTGCGAGAACTTACAGAGGAGAGAGATCGGCTAAACGAACATTTTAGACAGCGTGCATGTCGTACAATTACATGAAATCAGCAGCTCTTTTGACCGGACGTAGGGTTATCTTTGTCAAAGAGATTGGTTTTCTTTTTCTTTTTTAATTTTTTTTTTTTTTTGGGAGGGGATGGGGGTAGGGTAGTGTGGGTCGAGGGGGTGGAAAAGGGGGTGGGGGTGGGAGGAATGAGGATGGATATTCTTGATTACGCAACTGTGCATACCGCAGTGTTGGGGAGGTAAGAGTGAGTGAGGATTCGGAGGAATGAAAAGCTGCACTGTCAGAATTCTGGGGTTCGGAGGCCAGGTTGGACCAGCCGGAGACAGCGCGGAGTTTGCTGTCTGGAGTTCCAATCCCACGCCCGACGTCAACATTGCCATTTTCATTAGCCATCTTACTGTGCTGTTGTTCTGGTGGTGGTGGTGGCTCTGTGCGCGCGCGCGCGCGCGCGCGTGTGTGTGTGTGTGTGTGTGTGTGTGTGTGTGTGTGTGTGTGTGTGTGTGTGCAGTGTAAGAGAGGTCCTCTGACCACACCCTTCCTAATATGGTTATCTGCCATATCACCTGAGGTGGTTGCGGACGTCAAACCTCAATGTGATTCATCTAAATTCTTTAGGTGACAGGGGAGACGGGGATGGCCGTGAGATGTCGGTGTGTGAATCTTGTGAATTGATTTACATGTTGATGTGTGACATGATAATGACATATGAAAGTTCCTTCATTATCATGTTAAATGTTCTTTTTTGCATTTTTAGAGAAAGAATGAAGGGAGGGAAGGAAGGAAGGAAGGAAGGAAGGAAGGAAAGAAAGAAAGAAAGAAAGAAAGAAAGCCAGCCAGCCAGACACGGCGACTGTTTAACCTGGCTTTTGGTTCGGTTCTGTACAAAGGTCATTACAATCATCATCGACGTCATAATCGTCATCTGTGTTACCGTTTCTAAGCTTGTGCGGTTAGCTTAGAGAAGTCAGACACGTGATAATGTTGCGTTCAAATGCCATGCGAACTCTCCGACCTCTAGGGGAAAACTGTGTTGTCTGGCGCTAGGACAGAGGCTGGAGATGGGAAATGGCGGCCTCTAGGGAAAACTGTGTTGTCTGGCGCTAGGACAGAGGCTGGAGATGGGAAATGGAAGACGAGCAGGCGGCGGAAGAAGAGGGAGGGCGTAGAGAGGGGGAGGGCAGAAAGGAAAAAGAACTGGAGGGGTGGAGGGGGGGGGGGGGGGGGGGGTGGGGGGGGGGGGGGGAGGCGTTTAAGTGTGGGTGTCAGATTTTTGTTCAAACCCTTTTCGAGTTGATAATGCAGACGAAAACTGCAATGCATATGTCCTGATGCCAAAAGTTTTGTTTCGTTTTGTTTTACATATCTCCCTCCTGGGATTGTATATCTCGTGTGTGAGCGTGCGCGTGTGCGCGTGTGAAGAAGGTCATATTGTTGTTCAATCCCCTTTGGAGTTGATAATGCATACGAAAACCACAATGCATATACCTTGACACCAGAATTTGTATACATATATCCCATCTGGGATTGTATTTCCCGTGTGTGTGTGTGTGTGTGTGTGTGTGTGTGTGTGTGTGTGTGTGTGTTGCAGGACGTGGTGGTGTCGCTGCAGGAGAAGCTGAGCCTGCACTGTGTGCACCACTTCAGCCTGGTGCTGCAGAACATGAAGAACAACTCTGGCACCGCCGCCAAGATGACCCTGCTGCAGCCGCACGAGACCCTGGCGGAGGTGAGCTTCAGGAGGGGGAGGGGGTGTGGGTGGGTCGAAGGGGGGGGGGGGGGGGACGGGCGCTGCTGTGTGTGTGGGAATTGATGAAGGGTGGGGGGGGAGGAATTCGGCGCGGATGGTGTTAGCTGTGAATGGTGTGGTGTGTCATTTATCTG
>CM031602.1:69029489-69041989 GCA_018398815.1 Conus ventricosus
GAGAGACAGACAGACAACAGACAGACAGACAGACAGACGACAACATACAACGACAGGTATATGAATCTATACATACATAGAGAGAGAGAGACAGAGATAGAGAGAGTGAGAGAGCGCAGTTGACGCATTACCTAGCAATGCAATCGAGACTGCCTACCGTTGCCCCAGCCACGTGGACCTGGCGGCAGAGCAGCAAGGGCCTGCACAAGTGGCCATAGACGCTTATCTACCATGCCTGGCTTGCCATGAATGGTGATGCCAACATGCCAAATTGAGTCTACTCGGCATTATCCCCCCCCCCCCCCCCCCCCCCCCCCCCCTGAGCAGTGCACCAAAGATGGACGGAGAATCGGCAAAGTTTACGCCGGGTCACGTCCCCTCCACTCACAGCACAAACGATGTTTTGCTGAGTTGAGAACAACCGGTCGATCTGACAGAGAAAAGCGTTGCCACTGCCTTTGTTTGGTGTATGTTTTCACCGTCATTTTGTTTGGTGTATGTTTTCACCGTCAGTTTTGTTTGGTGTAGTTTTCACCGTCAGTTTTTGTTTGGTGTATGTTTTCACCGTCAGTTTTGTATGGTGTGTGTTTTCACCGTCAGTTTTGTTTGGTGTGTGTTTTCACCTGTCAGTTTTGTTTGGTGTATGTTTTCCCCTGTCAGTTTTGTTTGGTGTGTGTTTTCACCTGTCAGTTTTGTATGGTGTATGTTTTCACCGTCAGTTTTGTTTGGTGTATGTTTTCCCCTGTCAGTTTTGTTTGGGTTAGTTTTCACCTGTCAGTTTTGTTGGTGTTATGTTTTCACTGTCAGTTTTGTTGGTGTATGTTTTCTCTGTCAGGTTTGTATGGTGTATGTTTTCCCGTCAGTTTTATTGGTTTATGTTTTTCACTGTCAGTTTTGTTGGTGTATGTTTTCTCTGTCAGGTTTGTTGGTGTATGTTTTCACCGTCAGTTTCGTTGGTGTTGTTTTCCCACTCAGTTTTGTTGGTGTTTTTTTTCACCGTCAGTTTTGTTTGTGAATGTTTTCACCATCAGTTTCAAACACTTTTTTTAAACTAAATCAGCTACTTTTCTTTCTGTGGATCTCGTTTGTCGTTGTCAAGCATGTTTTTGTTGTTGTTGTTGTTGTTGTTGTTGTTGTTGTTTTTATTTTTTTTGGGGGGGGGGGGGGGGGCGTGTTTCCTTGTGGATTTTTGTCAAGTATATATTTTTATTTAAAATTTTTTTTTTTTAAAGATTTAGAACGTGTTTTACAGACGAGTTCGTTCATCGTAACTTTCTGGGAAAGGATGATGCAACTTTGAAACTTCGCTAAAACGCGAAAGTTCCGAGCTAGTCCTTGTTCCAACACACACACACACACACAACACACACTCACTCACTCACCACTCACTCGCACTCTCACCAGAGTAGAGAGAGAGAGAGAGACCCTTAAGCGAGAGAGGAAGAGAGAGAGAGAGAAAAGGAGGAGGGAAGAGGGGAGAGAGAGAGAGAGAGAGAGAAAAATGTATCGCCCCCTTTCGAATAAAGAGGCAGTCGGGTGTAGCAGACCAACTCCATGGTTTACATTTTTTTGGACACTTTGGGATCCTCTTTATTTCTCATCTCGCCGTTCTGTTTAGTCATCTTGTTCCCGCGGGATAAAGACGTGGCGGTCGGGGGGATAGACGAAGAAAAAAAAAAAAAAAAAAAACGGATGAGGGGAAATAAGGGAGGGGAGGTGGGAGGCGAGGGGGGTGGGAGTGGGGGGGATGGTGAGCGTAAAGAAGAAGGTTTTCTTGACACCCAGAAAAACCATGTTTTAAAGGGCGACTGCCTGTCCGCCTCGTGCGTCGCAGCGAGTTGGGCGGTAATCAGTCTGGGCACATTACCTCCCTTGCTTGGGTGGTTGAAGCCATGGAACGGAAATTGTGTGAGGCAAGATGGCCGACGGGGGCGGTGATGTCACTGCTTATATCGCTTACAGCTGCCGCTTAGTCCCTCTCGGGAACACGCAGGGGAGGGCACTGCGCGAATGGGGTTATTGTTTTTTTGTTTGTTTGTTCTGTCTCCAAATTCTTCAACTGCCAAACCACTAACTTGGTCTACTCATCACTGCACCGTTTGTTCTAAACTTTAAAATCGGCGAGACCGGACGCACTTTGACTGTCAGATTCAAGGAACACCCCGCTGACATTAAAAACAACAGGGACAAACCAGTAGCCAAGCACTTCAACCCCCCCAGCCCTTCCGCGCACAATGCAAGAGTGAAGGGCTTGTGGCTCATGAAAACTAGTGACTCTGAGACAGGAAGGATATGGAGTCTCACCTGATTCAAAAACTGGGCACCCGAAATCCAGCTGGTATAATGAAAAAGCTTAGCAATTCTGTGTCTTTTTTTTTTTTTCCCCAGACAATTCAGGTGGACAATGACTTTGATTCCCTTTACCCTTTAGTACTTCCCGTGCATGGTTGGTCTGCATTCAGTGGCTCTTCGTGACCGTAGAGCCTGGCGCCTACTGGAATGATCGTTTGAGAGCCTATATCTTTTGCAGGAGTTTCTGAAAGTAGGGTTAGCTCCCCAGTCTCTTGTCTTTTTTTTTTATTTTCTTTTATTTATTCATTTATTTTTCTTCTCACTTACTTTTGTATCTATCCCTCTCCTTCCTACCCTCCTTTGCCCCCTCTCTCCCACCCCCTCCTTTTTTTTCCCTTTTCACCCCCCCCCTTTTTTTTCTACCCCCTACCCCTCTCCCCCTTTTCCCCTTTTCTCCCTCACCCCCTCCGTCCTTGTTCCTTTTCTATCGTCCTCTGAAGGGTCCTTCCCCTTTTTTCCTTCTCTTTACTTTCCCTTTAAATTCCCTTTCTTCTACTTTCAAACCTTACTATTCTCTCTCTCACCCCCACCCTCCTCCCCCTCGCCCTCCCTCATATTTCCCAAACCCTTCCTTTGGGCCTCTCTTTTTGTCCTCTTTTTATCTCTCTCCTTCTTTCCCCCGGCCCCTCCCCTTTGCCCTCCCTCCCTCCTTTTTCTTCCCTTTAAAAAAATTTTTTTTTGTCTATCTGTATTATATATATATATATATATTATATTTATATATATATATATATATATTATTATATATGTATATATTTATATTTTATATATATGTGTGTGTATATATGTATAGATAATTTTTTTTTTGTCATTTGGGGTGTTGTTATTTGCCTTCAATCATGACGCATATCTATCTTTTGCGTTAATGCTCTTATTTTTGCCCTTTTTTCTGTTGCGCACCATAGCAACCACCTACTTCCCTATGCTACATCCAGATGTCTTAAGGTATGCCTTGTTTGTACATTTACCCCTTTTTCCCCATTGTTCCCCCCCCCCCCCCAGTGTGTGCGTTTTTGGGCGTGGTATGTGTGCGTGCGTGTTTGTTTCGTGCGCTCGCGCGCACTTGTGTTTTGTGTGGTGTGGTGTGTTTTGGTGTGTGTTGTGTGTGTGTGTGTGTGGTTTTGCCCGCGGGAAAGTGCTCTTTTTTTTTTTTTTTTTTTTTTTCATGTGTGTGTGTGTGTTGGGGGGGGGGGGGGGGTGACCCTTGCAGCTCTTAGCTGCTTTCTGGCTAGTGGGTTTTTTTCGGGGTTCTCCCGTTTTCCCTCTCACCCTTGGTGCTTGGGTAGGGAAACCCTACCCTTGGGTCAGATTGGGGTCGGATGTTTTAGGCGGCTGACCCCTTCTCTCCCCCCCCCCCCCTTGTCATTTAAATGCTTTTTCGAGTATATTGTATCTTTTTTAAATTGTGCTTTCGCTTGTTCATTTCTTCATTTTGCAACACACCCACTACATACCATCACCCCCCCCCTCCACTCACTCTCCTTCCCCTCCTCTTCTCTCTCTCATTCTCCACTCTTCCTCTACTTCCATTCTCTCTCTGTCTCTCCCTCTCTTTTCCCCCCCCCCCTCTCTCTCTCCCCTCTTTCCCTCTCCCCTTTTCCTCCTCCTCACTTTATCTACCCTCTTTCCTCGTGCCCTATTCCTCGAACTCTACTCCCCCTCTTTCCACTGTCCTCTGTCACTTCATTCCCCACTTTAACTTCACAAAGGGAGTATTGTGCATGTTTATGTCTTTTTTTTTTTTTTTTGTCGCTGAGGAAAGGGATTTTGCCGAAATTTCTTGTCCTGTTTTGTGTCGTGCATCAAATCGTCGTTTTCTTCACACTTTGTTTTGTGTGCTCTTCTGCTTTTTTGTCGTGTTTCAGTAACGCTGCAGTTTGTTTCATTTGCTGTGTTTGTTTGTTTGTTTTTAATTTTTATTTTACTAGTTTCGATTTGAATGGGAAGGGGTGTGCATTGTTATTAAAGATGACCCAGTCCCCTTAATGAATTTTAGTGATGAGAAGACTGTTTTAAGATTGACCCAGTCCCTTGATTGATTTAGTGCGACACAAAGACTCGCACACACACACACACACCCCACACACGCACGCACGCACGCACGCAAAGCACGCACGCACGCACGACAACACCTACACACACACACACACATTTCTCTTAACACACACACATACAGATGACAGACAACACCACACACACCACACACACACACACACACACACACACACAGAAACTTTGCCCCGGTCTGTCCTTCTCTCTGTGAAATAACCGAAGACGAAGACGTAGGTGGTTTTTTGGGAATCGGAAGAAAATGATGGTGCTGTGTGTGTCGGGGAGTGGGGGTGTAGGGGTGGGGATGGTGGGGGGGTGAGGGAAGGGGGAATGATGGGCACGGAAGGCTGGGATAGCAAGAGAGAGTGGTGTGTGTGTGTGTGGTGGTGTGTGTGGTGTGTGTGTGTGTGTGTGTGTGTTTTGAAATGAAGGGGGAAAGAGGGTGGGGAGGGGGATTAGGGAAACCTATGAAAGATGTTTTCGACGACGACGACTGCCTCTTCCGTGTGTTTGCAAAGGCTTCAGCGTAATCATCTTGGTTATTACCTCCTTACCCGAGTGTGAATGAAAAAGCACGGAACGGGAAAAACACCCCCACATAACACACATCAATTCCCGTCCCCAAACAAGTGGCCCACGGCTCTCTGACGTCACTGCTCAGTCGTCATCGCTTTGGAGTTGTTACAGTTGCCCTGTCGCCCCAGTTTCCACAAAACGTCTGCGTTATCGAGGGGTAGGGTGTTTCATGTTTTAGGTGCGCGTTTGTTTCACAGTAGAACAATGGTCGGTTATCATTCAAGGAAGGCTTTTGGTCGTTATCAGTTCTGATCCATTGGTTTGTTTGACCCGGTTTAATGATCAGAAGAGTTTTCTTGACTCGATAAGACTGACCGGCAGGATAAGAGAGAGAGAGGAGAGAGAGGAGAGAGAGAGAGAGAGGAGAGGGGGGTGGGTTGAAGGGTGTGTGTGAGGGGAGAGATAAGCGGTTTGGGGGGGTAGCCAGGAGAGAAATGTTGGCGACATCCGACGACATAAGTCGGTTAATGGGACCAGCAGCAAAGCAGCACGCACATTCCGCGATAAATTGGTTCGGCACTTTGAGGTACTTTCTTCTCTCGGCAGTCCGTCCCCTCTGTCACCTCGTTCTGCGCAGGCTTTAAAGGATGACGGAAGACGGGAGGCGAGGGCGGGGGAGAGTGGAAGGGGGGGAGGGGGAGGGGGGGGAGGGGGAGTATGGAGAGGGGGAGGTGGGGGGGGGGGGGGGGGGGGGGGGGGATATGGAGAAAAGAAAGGGGGTGAGGGTACTAGGGTAGGAGTAGAGGGGAGAGGGGTCGGGGGTGGGTGGAGGGTAGAAATTGAGGGAGGAGAAAGGGGTCGAGGGTGGGTGCAGGTGTAGGAAAGTTCAGAAGTGGTCTGACGTCCAAGAATGGACGCTTCGGAGGCAGGCTACCTTTCTATCTGTACGCGGAGCCAAGACTTGGGTCGTAATCAGTGTTGGCAGACTACTCGACTCTTTACGTGGGCAGCGGAGAAATGTGAAGCGGGGAGAGGGGGGAAAATGAGGCAAGAGTTGTGGTAGGACAGAGCCCGTAATGTCACGAGAGTTGAGATTGTAGTGGGACAGGGCGCTGTGATGTCACGAGAGTTGAGATTGTAGCTGGGACAGCGCTGTGATGTCACGAGAGTTGAGATTGTAGCTGGGACAGGCGCTGCGATGTCACGAGAGGTTGAGATTGTAGCTGGGACAGGCGCTGCGATGTCACGAGAGTTGAGATTGTAGCTGGGACAGGCGCTGCGATGTCACGAGAGTTGAGATTGTAGCTGGGACAGGCGCTGCGATGTCACGAGAGTTGAGATTGTAGCTGGGACAGGCGCTGCGATGTCACGAGAGTTGAGATTGTAGCTGGGACAGGCGCTGCGATGTCACGAGAGTTGAGATTGTAGCTGGGACAGGCGCTGCGATGTCACGAGAGTTGAGATTGTAGCTGGGACAGGCGCTTGCGATGTCACGAGAGTTGAGATTGTAGCTGGGACAGGCGCTGCGATGTCACGAGAGTTGAGATTGTAGCTGGGACAGGCGCTGCGATGTCACGAGAGTTGAGATTGTAGCTGGGACAGGCGCTGCGATGTCACGAGAGTTAGATTGTAGCTGGGACAGGCGCGCGTAATGTCACGAGAGTTGAGATTGTAGGCTGGGACAGGCGCTGCGATTACTAAATACTGGGACACCTGTCAAAGGGTGTCGACAGGCGCTGCGATGTCAGAAGTTGAGATTGTAGCTGTCTCCACTTACCAGTCACACGGCGTTTCTGTTTTCGGTGCATTGGGGCCATCTATCTATCTATCTACTCTATCTATCTATCTATCTATATCATCTATCTATCTATCTATCTGTCTGTCTGTCTGTCGTCTGTCTGTCTGTCTATCTATCTATCTGTTTGTCTGTCTGTCTGTCTTCTGTTCGTTTGTCCTATCTATCATATCATCTATCTATCTATCTATCTCTATCTATCTATCTATCTATCTATCTATCTATCTATCTGTCTGTCTATCTGTCTTGTCTGTCCGTCCGCCTGTCTGTCCCACTATCTTTCTATGTATCTCTCATCACTCTCTCTGTCTGTCGGTCGGTCCGTCGGCCGGTCTGTCTGTCTGTCTGTCTGTCTCTCTCTCTCTATTATTATATGTATAATGGAAAAAAAAGAGAAGACCGACTGAATGTAATTAGGCGAGATTTCTTCTTTGACCTCTAGCCCTTAAAGAAAAAAACCCAACAACAACAAAACAACCCACTGCATTTATCTTGTTCACACCGAGAACGAAGTTGATTTTGAACTGAAAGAAGCTGTCTTAGACTCTACATTGTTCGAACGTTTTGTTTTCGTTTTACCTCTCTGTCTCTTTTTACTTATGACTATCATTCTATGTCTAGATCAGGCTGCGTGATTGGCCCAGTTCTCTTCACTTCCCCCCGTTGTGGAGGTTGAGACGGTGGCACTCACCACTTGTTTGGCTATGCCTTCATTGTAGCGTAGGTTTCTTTCATTAAAAAAACAACAACAAAAAGACCAGAGCAAGCACACTTTTCAGCCTGGCTGACCTCCAAGTCTGCCAGTCCACACTGCAACAGACTGTTCAATGCAAGGATCGGCCTGATTAGCCATCTCTACTACATACACACCCTCAAAGGCCTGGACATCAACCTCAACACCTGGAAATCGCTTGCCCTGGACCGCCCAGCCTGGCGAAGCAGCATCACAAAGGGCGCATATACATCAGAGAAGAGACGCACAGCAGAAGCTGAGAGAAAGCGAGCCGCGCGCAAGGCCATAGCTACTGCCACCTCCACTGTAGCACCCATCCACATGTGTCCCACATGTGGATGTTCCATCCGGGCCCAGATTGGCCTCACCAGCCACCTGCGGACCCACACTCAGCGATCTTCCATCTGAGATTGAAGTCATGGTCATCTTCGAAATCGAAGGACGAACAACAGCAACAACAACAACAACAACAACAACAACATACACACCACCACCCGGTGATAGCTGAAGTCGTCGTGGTCATCTTCGCCCGCGAAGGACAGACAAACAACAACGTGCGTAGGTTTGCATTGTCACCTCGCTTTGTTTGGTGCTTTTTTAATTATTTTTTTTTAATTGTTCCGTGCAGATGTACCTTTGAAGGCCGAAGTGGGCCATACTGATTTCGTTCTGTGTGTTCTGAAGTATCCGGCACAGTTTCTGTTGTACCATGCAAGTATTTCATGATGGATAGTGAGAACGCGGAGGTGGAGGGAGGACGAGGAAAGGGACAGGAGGTGGGCGGACAGGTGTGTGTTGTGTGTGTGTGTGTGTGTGTGTGTGTGTGTGTGTGTGTGTGTGTGTGTGTGTGTTGTGTGTGTATGTGTGTGTGTGTGTGTGTGTGTGTGTGTGTGTGTGTGTGTGTGTGTGTGTGTGAGTGAGTGAGTGAGTGTGTGTGTGTGTGTGTGTGTGTGTGTGTGTGTGTGTGTGTGAGAGAGAGAGAGAGAGAGAGAGAGAGAGAGAGAGAGAGAGAGAGAGAGAGAGTATGTGTGTGTGTGCGAGAGAAAGAGAGAGAGGGTATGTGTGTGTGTGTGTGTGTGAGAGAGAGAGAGAGAGAGAGAGAGAGAGAGAGAGAAAGGAGAGAGAGAGAGAGAGAGAGGGGGAGAGGAGGAAGGGAGGGTTAGATGGGTATGATGGACGAGTGGATAGGGGGAAAACAAAAGAGAGCTATGATGCAATAAATACAGTTTTACCTGTTCTCTTCCATCTTGTCATGCAGTAAACACTTGTGTGGAAGCGCATTCAAACTGATGAACGGACATAAAAATAAACTCAGCTTGGTTGGTCTTCCTTTATTCGTATGGCGCCACGGTAGCAATTCCTTTCTTTTTTTTTATACCGCAAGGCGGAGACGTATGCGAGCGCAAAATCAACTGAATGACTGATGTGAAAGAAGAGTTCAGGATAGTTATGTAAGTCATTCGCACCCATCCACTGTAGACAAAACATCCTGTCAATTCAAAGAAAACAAGATGTATCTGTCACTGAGACCCGGTTGTGGAAGATGTGTGAATAGTTCCAGATCAAGGAAGCTTTGATCCCCCCCTCGACCGATTTCATTCTGTTGGGCGGCAGTCCTCATCGCGGAAATCGGACCCTGACAAGAAATGGTTATGCATTCATATTCAGAACAGTGGTCCTTTTTTCTTCACCAAACGATGAAGACGGTTTTGAATTGGGTAGTTTAGTGCTGTCACGTTTAATGTTAAAGTCTGATTTTATGTTGATTTCTGATATAACAACTGCAAGTGATGAGACTCAAAATCCACGGAACACACATGAAAATGTATTAAGCTGTTCTCTCTCTCCTCCCTCTTCCCCTTTCTCCCTCCCTCTCTCATTGTCTGTCTCTCTTTATCTCTGTCTCTCTCTGTCTCTATGTCTCTCTCTCTGTCTGTCTCTCTCTCACTCTCTGTCTCACACTCTGCCTCTGTCTCTGTCTGTCTGTCTGACTGCCTCCCTTCCTTCTGTCCCTCTCTCTTTCTCTTCACCCCAACATGTGTTAGTTTCTTTTCTGTGTCTTTATTGTAGTAGTTTTTAATCTGCGTCTGTGAGTTTCTTTATCTCATTCCTTTTTGCCATTTTGATTTGTAATCTATCTGATCATTTTGGCGTCTGTGGCAAACTACCTGCCGTAGGCTTTCGAATGAGTGTGTACAGTGAAAGTGAAGAGTGCACAAATACAGATCAGATTAAAGTTTGTTTTGGTTCCATTTTTATGTCGATAGATTTTCTCATTCTGTCAGTAAAGGTACATAGTTCACGGCCAGATGTCAAGAGCATATCTGTTGCTCAAAAGTGAATATTGAAGAGAGAGAGAGAGAGAGAGAGAGAGAGAGAGAGAGAGAGAGAGAGAGAGAGAGAGAGAGACAGAGACAGAGAGAGAGAGAGACAGACAGACAGACAGACAGACAGAGAGGGAGAGAGAGATAACTCCTTTTGTAGGCGGTTTGACATTTTCTTTCGCAACCTTAGTGGCAGTGGTGGTGGTGTGTAGGTGGTTGGGTGGGGGGGGGGAGGGTTGGGGGTCGGGGTGGAGGGTGACGGTAGTAGGAAGGTGGGGGTAGGAAGGCTAAGCGTGAGAGAGGGACATTTTATCAACCGCCAATTCATGGGGCCGACAACGCAATAGACACATGCTGGGGTCAATTGATTTGGCATTTGGGAACACTTCTTTACCCATCCTCTTCGTCCTTTTTTTTGTTGTTGTTGCGAGGTATGGAGTGATGGAGGTGGGCGTGTTTGGGAGGTTAGGGAGTAAGCGGTGCAGGGTTGTGTTGACAGGAAAGATGTGGAGGAGGGAATGGTATGGGGGTTCACTTGCTTCAGAGGGTCACAGCCAGCGTTTTCTCCACGATGAAAACCGTAATTTTCATCAAAGGACAAATATCTTCACTTCTTTCACGTTCTGCAAACACGGAAGTCATTATCATAGGGAAGTGGTGATTGTGACGTGGAAACAGTAGTTTTTCAACAGAAAACAGTATTCTAATTGGTTTAGACACTTAAAAAAATCAGATGATGAGTTCAAAGGAAAACGACTACCCTATGACCCTGAAGAGCTGTGACCAATAACAACAGAACCCCCCCCCCCCCCCCCCCACACACACACACAACGGCAATTGTTTAATAGTAATGATAATGGTAATACCACGGCATTTGTTTAATAGTAATGATAGTGGTAATACCACGGCATTTGTTTGATAGTAATGATAAAGGTAATACCACGGCATTTGTTTGATAGTAATGATAATGGTAATACCATGGCATTTGTTTAATGGTAATGATAGTGGTAATACCACGGCATTTGTTTAATAGTAATGGTAATGGTAATACCATGGCATTTGTTTAGCAGTAATGATAAAGGTAATACCCCCGGCATTTGTTTAATAGTAATGATAATGGTAATACCAAGTCATTTGTTTAATACTAATGATAATGGTAATGATAGAGAGGATTGTCTTAATGCTCCCTGTGTCTTCCGAGCTCAGGTTGTTTAGCCTAACCCCCTCCTTTTTCACTTGCTTGTTCCCCCCCCCCCCCCCCGCCTGCCTCCCACTCCCCCACTCCACCCTAACCACACACATGAAGGGGGGGGGGGGGGGGGAAGTTTATTTCCGGCTTCTGGAATTCTGCGCCTTTCAGGAACTGTGTGATGGAGGCATGCAGCTCACTGCATGACGTCAGTCACACCAGAGCTATAGTTGCCCGTTTCTCACCAAACCCGTTTTCGTGAAAAAAACAAAAACAAAAAGCAAACAGAAAGAGAACGGCAGAACTGTTTGAGAATGCACAAAACAAGTGTAAAGCAGCGCTTATTTAATACACGATGCAACACATACAAGTCAGCTGTTGACAAACACGTGCTCTCAGATGTAACCCTCAAGTTTCTCTTTACGCCATTAATGACATCTTTCGGATGGGTTTTTCGATGTATTTTAAAGAGTTGTGTGAATGAATGACTTGTGAGTTGATTTTAACGTGGTGACAGCCCTGATGTGGCTCTTTGCGGTCGGCTGGGCTATAAGCAACATTATCTTATCTCAGATGTCATTAATAGCGTAAAGAGAAACCCCCAAATACTACTGTCCCAGAAGGCTGTCAGTGGGAACATCGAATATCATAATTACTGTTATCGTGCTGATCACGTTTTGACCACCATACATGAGTCAGAAAAGCGAGAACGTGAGTAATTATGAAGAACATCCCCGTTTTCTGGAAGAAAATGACCGTTCAAGAAGAAATCGATTGTTGTGAGCTATTGAACGAATGATTCCCAGAGAGAGGCTCAGAGAAACTCAAGAATTCCTGTTTTAAGGGCAAGCGCATTCCCAGTAAGCGCATCGCAATGATTTTAGACAGTAGCCTTGTCTTGTACGTCCCATAGCAGGGGCGACAGATAAACACAACAGGTGAATGCCGACAACTGTTCCTACCAATCGCAGTGAAGTTGACAAGAACTCGACGAATCACCTGGTTCGACACATGTATAATGATACTTATGAATAAAAAGAAAAAGGGACAGAGATGGAAACTAAAGAGATTTAAACCATATAATCCCTAATTCAGCTTCTCTTTGTTTCTGATCCCGCTTCATCTTCCAAGTGGACAAGATAAATGTTGCCTTTAAGGGCCAAAAAAGGACATCTTTTCTTATGATTTTCAACCATTAGTTTTGTCCCCAAAAGCTAAAAAAAAAAGAAAAGAAAAGAAAAGAAATGAAAAGAAAAAGAAAGTAACATCTTTTGACGGGTAGAACAAGACATCGGCATTTTCACAAACAAACAAACAAACAAACAAACAAACAAACAAACGAACAAAACAAGCCGTAACGGGCAACGAGGCAAGATGGCAGCCAAACGATCCGAACTTCCTGCTGCATGTTTGGCCGTTGTCCTGGTCGGGGTTTCGCCTAGGAGGTGAGGTTTACGCGCGCGTCTGCTGGCTTGTTTGCTCGTCTGTCTTGGAACAGGACTGCGCCAAAGCTGCAACGCTGATGTCAACGGTACTTTG
>CM031602.1:69060487-69065380 GCA_018398815.1 Conus ventricosus
ATCCAAACATCACCTCCACGAAAGTACGT
Source organism: Conus ventricosus (assembly GCA_018398815.1). Taxonomy (NCBI): domain Eukaryota; kingdom Metazoa; phylum Mollusca; class Gastropoda; order Neogastropoda; family Conidae; genus Conus; species Conus ventricosus. The sequence goes on from CM031602.1 coordinate 69,060,517, forward strand.
CATTAGTCAATACTGTAAAATGATACAAACACCACCTCCACAAAAGTAGACCGATAGCTGATGCTTCGATGCAGACATCACCTCCACAAAAGGAGGTCGTTAGTTGACAGTTTTCAGTGATGCAAACACCATATCCACAAAAGTAGGCGTCAGCTGACACTTCGAAGGATACCAACAGACGAAGATACGTATCATGTACCTACAAACACGCCTGCACGTACCACCATCCTCGCACGCGCGCACGCGCACGCACACACCGAGCACACTCTCATTTCATTTCATGTCGTTTATGAGCCAGCTGAGTGCAGGGATGTAGACGGGGTATGGTGGTGGTGGTGCTGGGGTGGGGGTGAGGGTGTGTTGGGCTGTGTTAGGACCGTTACTATGTCAGAATCATGCCATGTGTGCTGGTTAACAAAACACAACCAGCAAACAACCACCTCCAGCCCATTCACACACACACACACACACACACACACACACACACACACACACACACACATATATATATATATATATATAATATATATATATAATATACATAATATATATATATATATAATAATATATATATATATATATATAATAATATATATATATATCGAGAACAGTCATACATAACTGACTCGCTCGTATGCCGTGTAACACACAAACCTGAAGCCTACAAATGACATCTCAGGAGTGTGTTTTTCCTTTTTTAATTCTATTTACTATTTATGATATTAAAAAAGTACGTTTTAAAGAGAGGAGAGAGAGAGAGAGAGAGAGGAGAGAGAGAGAGAGAGTAGTTTGACAAATGTTTTTGTCGTCCATTCAGCGTGTTAATGTTCAGATAGGAGACATGTATGTTACTCATGTCTCGATAATCGCTCGCTAGCTTATCCCTTTTCCTCTGCTCACGGGAGTTCCCCTTCCCCCCCCTCACCCGTCCCTCCTGGCCCATGAACCACAAGAACATTCCCTGTCTCTTCGCGCGCGCACCCCACACTCAAAAGCGCGCGCGCTCGCACACATACGATAACGCACATACGTACACACACACACGCACATACGTACACACACACACACACACACACACACACACAACACACACACACACACACACACACACACACAACACACACACGCAGCGCGCGCCCGCGCACGCTGGACAGTAGATCATTGTGACCATTGTTCCATGGATTAGATAACATCTCTAGGTAAATCACTTTCCATTGTCCTCATTCTCAAGGCTTGTAATATGAATTTTGTCAGGTCTGTTATTGTATTTCCATTATTGCGCGACGAAAACATTTGGAACAGGATTCTGGTCAGGAATGTAAGTGGGCGACCATTGTACAGTGTACATCTTCATAGGCTGTGCAGAAAAGCAGAATACACTTCATTTCAAGTTTCTTTTCCATACTGACAGACATTTGCCATCAGCTTATGTTTCGTTCAGAAACTCTTGCTTAGAATATCATAGTGCATTTCCTGTGCGCAAAATCTTATGAAGTTGTAACTCTACCATTAATTTGCATTTAAAGATAAATGCTTTTCTAGCTGGGGAGAGAGAGAGACAAGACAAAACAAGGGAAGACGAAGATTTGAGAGAGAGAGAGAGAGAGAGAGAGAAGAGAGAGAGAGAGAGAGAGAGAGAGAAAAGAGCGAGAGGGCGCCGTTTTCCTTATCAGGGGAATAATTCTGTTAAAATAACATTTTCCTTGGAATGTAAGAGTTGTTTACCTTTTCCGATCCGACCTTGGAAAGCTTCATATCCAACTGAACTCGACTTTCGTAATGTGTCTATTTAATGGATCGTTTAAAAAAAAAAAAAAAAAAAGCAAAACGAAAAGCAAAAACAAACAAAAAAAAAAGAAAGAAAAGAGAGAGAAGAAGGTTTTAGGGCGAAAATTTGTTGGTACAATATTTAAATGTTGTCGGTATCATGAGTTACTGCTGCTAAAACTCTCGCCGACAGTAACAAATTACCTCTAATAAGGTTAACGCTGCTATGACAAGTTATTTGTAGATCGAACATTGCGCAGTGGTCGGAGCTTCTCTCAATCACTCGCTGACACATGGTACAGAGGCAAGCGTTGGGGTACGAAAAGAGGGAGCACTCATATACAGTGAGACAAACGTTATGAACTATTTTTTTTTCTGTTTAGAGAGAGAGAGAGAGAGAGAGAGAGAGAGAGAGTTCATCAAAGGAGAAAAGAACATCAAACTGCGATGCTCCAGATTGTACGGGGAAAAGGGAGGCGCATTCAGTAGTGACTCTTGTATTCTGGTTAGAAGAACTTGTCTCTCAATGTGTCTTGTTAGTTTCTTTCGGCGCGCGCGCATGCTTCGTGTGTGTGTGTGTTGTGTGTGTGTGTTGTGGGAGAGGAGGGAGATGGAGAGAGGGATGAGGAGGAGTGGAGTGAGAGAGAGAGAGAGAGAGCATTTTCTCGTTTTATATTGTATTGATGAGCATTTGCCCCGATGTGTTTGTACTGACATGAAAGCCTTTTCCTTTAGTACTGATCAGCATTTGCCCGTGTGTTTGTACTGACACTGATAAGCCTTTTCCTTTGTACTGATCAGCATTTGCCCGTGTGTTTTTGTATTTGTATAGATCAGCCTTTGGCCTGTGTTTTACTACTGACATCGACCAGCCGTTTCCGTATGTGTTACTACTTCATTGATAGCCTTGCCCCTTGTATTGATCATCCTTTCCCTTATTTATTACTGCTTGTATCTATTATCCTTTTCCCGTTGTGTTACTAGTAGTAACGATCAACCTTTTCCATGTGCTTTGCTACAACTTTCAGCCTTTTCCTTATTTGTTACTGCTTGTATCTGTCGTCCTTTTCCTGACGAGTGACCAGCTGTGACGATCAACCTTTTTTCCACAGGCTTTGCTACAGTTGGTTTCTTCTCCTGATTCCCAGCGTCAGCCGTTCGGTCACCTTCAGATCAGACAGAGAAACCTCACACAGAATCCCCCTCAGTCGGTGAAACTGGGCCGGCTGTAGAGGAAGGAGAGAGAGAGAGAGAGAGAGAGAGAGAGAGAGAGAGAGAGAGAGAGAGAGAGATGGGGATTTTTCGTGGGATGTAAAAATAAAGAGAAACCTAACACAGAATTCCCATCATTCTGTGAAACTGGGCCGGCTGTAGAGGAAGGAGAGGGGTGGGTGGAGGGGTGGGGGGTGGGGAGGTGAGTGTGGGTGGGGGGGGGGGGGGGGGATTTTTGATGGGATGTTAAAACAAAGAGAAACCTAACATAGAATTCCCCTCGTTCTGTAAAACTGGGCCAGGAGGGAGATTTTTGATGGGGAGTCAATCTAGAACGGCCGCCACAGGCAAAAAACTGCCCCAGAAAAACAAAGTCTTTAAAGGGAGGGGGGTCTGTGTTGGAGGTGGAAGACCTACATAGACACAAAGGACGTTAACGGTCCGGGGGGCGTAAAGCCGTTATGAGGACAACGATTCCTCTGTCAACGGTCATATGGAGAGTAGCCTACTGCGTCGTGCCTGTTTGATGTCCCCTCCGTGTGACGTCTGACGAGAACATATTCGTGGAAAAATCAGGAGGCTGTTTCACCACGTGCATTGAGGAAACGTTACTTCGCACCTTCTTTTGCGTGCTTATGGATAGTTTGAGCTCGTTTTTCAGTGAGACTGCAGTCTGTTTTAGTCCCTTTATTGGACATTTCTCTGTATTATGTTCTTCTCTCCGTCTGCGTGAATGAATTATGGGATGCTGTTATAATCTAAAGAGGAGGAGGAGGAGGAGGAGAAGAAGGAGGAGAATGAAGAGGAGGAGGAGCAGAGAGAAGAAGAAGAAGAAGAAGAAGAAGAAGAAGAAGAAAGAAGAAGAAGAACAACAAACAACAACAACAACAACAAAAAAAGACAAGAAAAAAAAGAGAAGAATCAGAAGAAGAAGAGAAGAAAAAGGAAGAAGAAAAGAAGAAGAAGAGAAGAAGAAAGAAGAAGAAGAAGAAAAAAAGAAGAGAAGAAGAAGAAGAAGAAAGAAGAAAAAGAAGAAGTCAGAAACTGCAACACGGATGACCAGTGATTGCATACATTCATTCGTATTCCAGGTTTTGTTTATGAAAGCATGCTGTCTGTAGATCTGTCTGAGCTGAAAGAAGAACTGAGAACCGACCTCATGCAGAATGTTAAGTCGTGTAGAGATAAAGAGAGGTAATGTTGCTTATACCCCAGCCGACCGCAAAGGGCCATATCAGGGCTGTCCACGCGTTGAAGTCAACTCAAAACTCGGAAAGAAAAAATTAATGTGCGCCATCCTTTCAAATACACCTTCTGAAAACACACAGGAAATTTCGTTAAAAATGTTTTCTTCCGTAAAATCTTAGATCAGATGAAAAATGTGATCTCTTTTTTAGAAATTCAAAGATCTCAGGTGGGACATATATGAACAAGGTTTTCATGGAGTCTGCTGTAAAGTGTTTCTGTCTCACATCGTGCAAGTCCCAACACTTTAACAGAACATGTTTCACTGTGAGTGGTACATGACATGCAATGCCCCGCAGACAATCTTCACCTTTTAAAAGACTAGAATGGGTGTACAAGGAGTGGCCTGTGTGCAAACGGCACAAGACTGTTCCCTCTTTACGGCCGCCCCCTGAGAAAACTCTTTCAGGTTTGGACGGATTTGGAACAGTTCGTTACCCGTCTGCGAGTTCCATTCCTCTTGCCAGAGGTCTTTGACGTAAGCCTGGGCTGTGGGTTTCAGATCAGTGTGAGGGATAGACAATCGCTCAACTCCTTCGTGTGGCACTGTGGAGCACTTGCTGTTGTGATCATGGCCGTGGTCACTGAGGTCACTCTCATCCAAGCATCCTGCCCCGGCTCACCAGCTCTGTCTTTCTGG
>CM031602.1:69065480-69075480 GCA_018398815.1 Conus ventricosus
TAGACGAAGAAGAGCGAAGAGGGTGTGAGGGGGAATGAAGAAAGAGGTAGAGAGGGCTGGAGACACGGGGAGGGGAACCTGGGGGGGTGGGGGGGGTTGAAGATGGTAGACAGAGAAAACCACTGACTGATTTCCGTTGTTGCTTTAGAATAGGGAAGGCGAAGGAAGACAGACAGACAGACAGAGAGAGAATGTGAATAGGAAATGTGTTATTGAGAGACAGACAGACAGACAGACAGACAGACAGAGTGACAGACAGAGACAGAGAGAGAATGTGAATAGGAAATGTGTTATTGAGAGACAGACAGACAGACAGACAGACAGAGTGACAGACAGAGACAGAGAGAGAATGTGAATAGGAAATGTGTTATTGGAGACGACAGACAGACAGACAGACAGACAGAGTGACAGACAGAGACAGCGAGAGAATACGAATGGGAAATGTGTTATTGAAGAGAGGGAGAGAGAGAGAGAGAGAGAGAGAGAGAGAGAGACAGACAGACAGACAGACAGACAGACACAGAACGAATATTGAATGTTTTATTGGGGGAGGGAGAGAGAGAGAGAGAGAGAGGAGAGAGAGGAGAGAGAGGAGAGAGAGGAGAGACAGAGAGAGTGAGAGAGAGAGAAGAGAGAGAGAACGAATACAAAATGTTTTACTGAGAGACAGACAGACAGAGAGGGACAGAGAGAGAAGAGAATACGAAATGTTTTATTGAGAGGCAGATAGACAGTCAGAGAGACAGACAGAGACAGAAAGAGAGAAGCACACAGAGAGAGCCTTTCTTTCGTCACCAAAAGATGTCCGATGTCAATGTTGATTCTGCTTCACTGTCATGTGCCAGTAACCCAGACTGCAAATGCTCCCAATTATTACATTTTAGGAAGGATAAACTGCACACAAAGCCTTTGTCATATTCATGTAAGACCCCCCACCCCCCATCCCTCTGGAAAAAAAAAAAAGAAAAAGAAGGGCGGTGATTTAGAAATTCCAATCCGTGGGTTGTTCGTTTCCTCTCCTCCTCTGCCCCGCAGCGATTCATTTCCTTCGGGCAAAAATGGACAGTAATTTCCCTATCATCCTTCCTGTCTTTATTCGGTTTTTCTGTGTGGAGTTATTCATTCCTTCTACCGGGTGGTATTGCGTGTGAATACAAGCGCCGGAAGAGAGAAGAAAGACCACACACACACAAAGAAAATCTGTCAGAAATGTCGCTGAGTTTTGGTTTGGTGTTTACACATGAGAGAGAGAGAGAGCGGGGAGGGGGTAGACGCACACAGAGACAGACAGACAAGACATGCAGATAGACACAGACAGAGACAGACAGAGACAGTGAGCGAGTGTGTGTGTGTTTTGTGCGTGTATGCGTGTGTACGTGTGTGTGTGTGGGTGTGTGTGTGTGTGTGTGTGTGTGTGTGTGTGTGTGTGTGTGTGTGTGTGTGTGTGTGTGTGTGTGTGGTGTGTGTATGTGTGTGTGGGTGTGCGCATGCGTGCATGCATGCCTATGCGGGTGATAGTGGCATGCATGTGTGTGTGTTGTGTGTGTACACGTATGTAGTTTTATGGTTGTGTGTGCCTGCGTCCCCATGGGAGTATGTATGTGTATGTACGTGAATGCATGTTCATGCACATGCGCAAACGGTTTGCCATGAAAGCAGTTTATAAGAATGGGACGCAAATCCTGCAGGCAAACGCCACACCCTGCACACACTGTGTCCCCTCCTTTGGGGGCATTCTCTGCTGTCGATGCATGTGTGCAAGCGCACGATTTTACATTGAATACATGTTGATTTTGCAGCTTGAGACTTGAATATTTATCCCCAGTTTCCGTTCAACAAACATCTTGAACAAGATCCGACCAGTGCTTTTGGGTTGACTTGACTACACGCCTAACAACAAACAGGACCAAAAACAATTCCTATGACATCCTGCACGTTGGATAAGAGACCAATCAGCGATGATGTGCAGATGTGTGTGTGCGTCCACGTGCATGCATGCGTGCGTCCACGTGCATGCATGCGTGCGTGCGTGTGTGTGTGTGTGTGTGTGTGTGTGGTGTGTGTGTGTGTGTGTGCGTGTGTGTGTGTGTGTGTGTGTGTGTGTGCGTAGGGTAGAGGAAGGGAGGGGAAGAGGGGAGGAACAAATGCAGGCAAACATTCCTCCATCATTAGGACTACGGCCTGGCAGAGGTTTTGAAAAGGGAAAGATGGAGAGGGCCTTTTCTCCTTCATTCTACATGATTGAGGAGTTCAGGTCTAAAGAATTTCTCAGTAATGAACAAAACTCCAAGCAAAAGAGCTAAAAGTGTTCTATCGGCTCACACTCATTACATTCATACACACGCACGCTCGCGCATGCGCGCGCGCACGCGCACGCACACACACACACACACACACACACACACACACACACACACACACACACACGTGCGTGCGCGCACGCGCGCGTGCTCGCGCCCACACACGCACACAGTGCATGCACGCACGCACGCACGCACGCACGCACGCACCACGCACGCACGCACGCACCACACACACACACACACACAACACACACACACACACACACACACATCAAATGCACACCCGCGCACGCTCACGCTCATGCTCTCGCACGCACACACCCGCATTGGAACAAGCACGCACAAAACTGCGCCAGTACTCACGCACCACATTTCATTGCTAAAACGTACGTACACCCCCACGAACATACTCATCTTTACCTTGAAATAATAGTTCATATACTGTATAGTTTACCTCACTATTTAATGCTGAGCGTCACTCATGTCTTCGGATAGTTCGTATATAACATACTCACTAGGTCACAATGAAATACAGACTTAATCACCAGTGAACGACAGACCATTAGAATATAGAGTCTCACTCACATGCTAACATTGTAATACAGACTCAATCACACTTAATGAGAGACCATTATAATATAGTCTAACTTACCAAGTAATACTGTAATATACACACAGCCACCAATTCATGCCATTATAATACAGAGTCTAACTCACCAGCTAACATTGCAATACAGACTCCAGTCACCAGTTAACCAGAGACCATTATCATATACAATGTCCTAGTTAGCAATAGTTTCTATAGTCTGCCTCTTCAGTTCACGATAGTTCATTATAATTAGACTCAGCATTCATAGATCATAATCCATACATAAAAGTCAGCATGTATATATAACAATTCATACCTAAATACAGTCTCAATCAGCAGTAATCTGTAGTTCATATACAATATATAGTTTCTCTCACTAGTGAACAAAAGTTCATACACGATATCGAGTCTCACTACCATTTAACAACAGTTCATATAGTTTCACTCACAAGTTAATAATAGTTCATATAACAAATTATATATATTCTCACTCATCAATTAACAATAGTTCATATAGTCTCACTCGTTAACAATACTTCAAATCTCACTCACTAACAATAGTTCATGCGTAAAGTATAACCTCGCTAGCCAGTTAAGGATACTCCATATATATTATGGAGACTCACTCTGCAGTTAACAAACATAGTCTTGTTTCCAGATAGTTCATATAACATAGAATCTCAAGTAGATCCAGATAGTCCATATAACATAGAATCTCAAGTAGTTCCATATAGTTCATATAACACAGAATCTCAAGTAGTTCCAGATAGTTCATATAACATAGAATCTCAAGTAGACCCAGATAGTTCATATAACATAGAATCTCAGGCAGTTCCAGATCGTTCATATAACATAGAATCTCATGTAGTTCAGATAGTTCATATAACATAGAATCTCAAGTAGTTCCATATAGTTCATATAACACAGAATCTCAAGTAGTTCCAGATAGTTCATATAACATAGAATCTCAAGTAGACCCAGATAGTTCATATAACATAGAATCTCAGGCAGTTCCAGATCGTTCATATAACATAGAATCTCATGTAGTTCAGATAGTTCATACAACATAGAATCTCAAGTAGTTCCAGATAGTTCATATAACATAGAATCTCATGTAGTTCCAGATAGTTCATATAACATAGAATCTCAAGTAGTTACAGATAGTTCATACAACATAGAATCTCAAGTCGTTCCAGATAGTTCATATAATATAGAATCTCAAGTAGTTCCAGATCGTTCACATGACAGAATCTCATGTCATATGTGTAATTATCTTATAAAGTGGGGAAAACGGTAAGCAGAAACATGAAATGAGAGGTGGGGGGGGGGGGGGGGGGGAGCTCAGGGGAAAGGAGTGGAAGTGGAATGGAAGGGAGAAGAGTACAGTAAACAGGATTCCCGTTGCTACGGATACCAGCGAACTCTCATTTTCACGGTCCACTACACACCATTCCTGTTCAATTCTGGGGGGAAAAAATGGACACAGAGACACAGAGTGACAGATAGCTAAAATGAATGGGTTATAGATAGGGAGCGGGTGAGTGAAAGTGAAATGAATGAAACTGGAACAAGAGAGAGGATGGGAAATGAGTGAAATTAGGAGAGAGAGAGACTGAGAGAGAGAGAGAGAGAGAGAGAGAGAGAGAGAGAGGAGAGAGAGAGAGAGAGATGGCGAGAGAGAGAATCAGGTTTCAGGGCTTCTTTGCCACAGATTCCTATCAAACTAGAAAGGACTTGAATATACAATTTCTCTGCTGTCCCTTTCAAATATTGTCGCGATGAGGAGACAGACAGAGGGAGGAGGACGGGGAATTAAAAAAAAAGATGAAGAGAGTTGGAGACACACAAGGAGAAGGGCTGGAGAGAGTGGACAGAGAAAGAGAGAACCACCGACTGTCTCCCGTTGTTCCTTTAGAACAGGCATGGCGAGGGCGGAGGAAGAGAGGAGAGAGGGGGGGGGGGAGAGACAGACAGAGAGAGAGAGAGAGAGAGAGAGAGACAGAAAGAGAGAGAGAGAGGGAGGAGAACAGACAGACAGACAGACAGACAGATGACAGATGGACAGACGGACAGATGGAGAGCCACTCTTTATTTCGTTCCCGAAAGATGCCTTGCATCAACAAAACGATGCCAATGTTGACTCTACTTGCTTCATTCTCATGGGCCAGTAACCAGACTGCAAATCCTCCCAGTTATTTTATTCTAGGAAGGAGAAATTGCACATAAATCCTTAATAATATTCATGCAGGACACCCCACCCACCCCCCATCCTACCCCTCCAAAAGAGTTTTTCTTCTTCTTTTTTTAAAGGGGGTGATTTAGAAATTCCAATCGTGGGTTGTTCGTTTCCTCTCCTCCTCTGCCCCGCAGCGATTCATTTCCTTGGGGCAAAAAATGGACAGTCATTTCCCTGTCCTCCTTCCTGTCGTTATTCGGTTTTCCTGTGTGGAGTTATTCATTCCTTCGTCAGGATGGTATTGTGTATGAAGACATGTCCATGGGGGATGCAGGTGGGGAGAAAGGGTGGCGTGAGGAAGCTATAGAGAAAGGGGAAGAGGGGGGAGAAAGACCACAACAAACGACTACTAAGAAATCTGTCAGAAATGAATATTGGTGGAGGAAAGGAGGGGGAAGAGGGGAGGGAACAAATGCAGGCAAACAATTCTTCTGTCATTAGGACTACGGCCTCGCAAGATTTTAAAAAGGAAAGATGGAGAGGGCCTTTTTCTCCGTCATTCTGCATGATTGAGGAGTTCAGGTCTTAAAAAAACTGTTCAATTTTTGAACAAAATTCAAAACAAAAGAGCTAAAAAAAAAGTGTTCTATCGGCTTATCACTCATCACATTGACATAGACAGAAAGGCACGCGCCCGCGCACGCACGCACGCACGCACACGCACACACACACACACACACACACACACACATCTCAACCATCTTGGGGTGTTTACAGATGGCTCAGTAACAAAAAGTAATAAATAAAAAGGCCAGGTCTGCTTCTTTTCTGCATTTTTTTTTTCATTCCATCACTAGAAATTGAGCAATCATATTTTACTGGAAAATACAGATCTATATTCGTTGCTGAAAATATGATAACTATACTAATGGCTTTGATGTACCTGATCGACTTACCACACTTAATTTTTAAAGAGTTGTTCTGTGTAGATTCGATGCAGTATTACAATCCATTAAGATTTGCAAGTCGATTTCAGAGAATTTCATCTTAAAGGAAATATGTCATTTAATTCATATCTTCACATGTAAAGAAACTGACTGAAACCTTCTTTTGGATCCCCTCACACTGCAGAATCTTGGGTAATGAACTCGCTGAAAGATTAGCGGAAAAAAAAGGTGCTAGTACTGAAATGTGTGCACAACACCTTTCTATACCCTTCACTTTTCAAGAGAGTCATCAGATGTGAAGAAAAAAGCTTGAGGCTGTTTTAGACATAGTCAGAACAACCTTAGTCCTCATAGTAAAACACAAAAGAGTCAACTTTTCAGTACTGATTGCAACACAGATCAACAAATTTGTGATATGTATCAACAGAGAAATTTCGTTTCAACGTTTTATCGACTAAAAACTAGATGCTCTCAGAACTAGATATAATGCTTCAGCAAAATGTGCACGTGACAAAACAAACATATCAATCAAGAGGTCATGTTTTGTTGGAGTGTGCGCCTCTCGGAGCATACTTACCATGACCATCAGGCATGTCTGTGACTGATGTCTTTTCTAATTGTTATTTTGCTTTTAAAGTTACCTCTTGCTTGATATATGGTCCGGTTAGGTATTTAACATGATATTGGCGGTCTTTCTCTGATAATATGTACACACCAACACCTGCATTATACACACGCACGCATGCAAACACACACGTACGTATGTTAGCACAGACACATGGTCTCTTCTCTCTCTCTCTCTCTCTCTTCTCTCTCTCTCTCTCTCTCACTTCAATAGGGGCAATGGCCTATTATTGAATAAAATATCTGTATTCGTATCCGTATCACTCTCACTCTCCCCCCCCCCCCCATCTGTCTCTCTCTCTCTCTCTGTCTCTCTCTCTCTGTCTCTCCTCTCTCTCTCTCTCTCTCTCTCTCTCTCTCTCTCTCTCTCTCTCTCGCTCTCTCCCCTCTCTCTTTCTCTCTCTCATCCGACATCATATAATTTTGAGAGAAGACGTAAAATTAAAGTACTGCTACTACTACTTAATGATAGTCCATATAACATAGTCTCACTCACCAGTTAAACACATATAGCCTCATTCATCAGTTAACAATACTTTATATAATATAGAACCCCATGCCATGCGTATGATCAGTGAACACCGGTCAGCAGACCTATGAGATGAGAGTTGAGGGGTTGGAAGCAGGATGATGGGGACAAGAGTACACTAAACAGGATTCCCGTTGCTAAGGACACGAGCGAACTCTCATTTTCACAGTCCGCTGCACACCATTCCTGTTCAATTCTGGGGGGAAAATGGACACAGAGACACGGATTGACAGACAGCTAAAAAAAATGGGTTATAGATAGGGAGCGGGTGAGTGAAAGTGAAATGAGTGAAACTGGAACACGAGAGAGAGAGGGGGGATGGGAAGGAGAGGGAAGAAGGGAGGGAGGGAGGTGACAGAGAGAGGGGGGGGGGTGGACAGACGGAGCGATGGGTGAGAAGTGGACAAAGAGAGAGAGAAAGGAAAAAGTCAGAGAGAGAGAGAGAGAGAGTAAGAGAGAGAGAGAGAGAGAGAGGAGAGAGAGAGGAGAGAGAGAGAGAGAGAGAGAGAGATACAGACAGTGACAGAGACAGAGGAGAAAGGGAGGAAGGATTGGGGGAGTGTGGGGAGGAGGAGGTGGGACGTTGAAGGGTGGAGGAATAAACGTGGACATTGAGAAGGCGAGATGGTGGCTGCGTAGGGTTTGCAAGTGAGTGTTCGCTCCCGATAAAACGATGGATTGAGTGTTTTAGCGTACATTTCAGACAGTGTGACAGCGTGGAGTGTGCACTGTGGTTGGCCGGTTTTGAAAACATGTGCACTGGTCAGTGACAGACAGTGACAGAGTGCAGTCTCTCCCCACAACTGCCAGTTAATGTAAACAAATCCTTCATTCATTTCTTTACAGAATGCGCCAGCGTCATCCCTTTGAGATATACATTGTGATGTGATGGGCGTGTGGAAGTTGGAGAGGTGGGTGTGTTGGGTAGGGGCTTGGGGTGAGAGAGTGAGAATATGATTATGTGAATTGTTTTCATTAGTTGATGACTGGATACCTGGCTCCATTCTTGTCATTGAAGTCCCCTGAGGAAGACCCTTAACAGGTCAAAATATTGGGAAGGATTATATGAGTCTGTTATTTTTATCTCCGTTTTATGTGCGTTTATATTTATATATACATATATATATATATATATATATATATATATATATTATATATATATATATATATTTATTTATTTATTTATTTATTTATTTATTTATTTATTTATTTATTTCCGCATCAATAAAGCCAGGCACACCTTTATTACGCTACGGCCTCTCTGGAATTCCTCTGCCCTCTCACTCCACAAGATCAGAATCTTCAACTCAAATGTGAAACCTGTCCTTCTGTATGGTTCTGAAACGTGGCGAACAACAAACACCACAAACTCCAAACATTTATCAACAGATGTCTGCGAAACATTGTGAACATCAGATGGCCAGATGTTATTGCCAACACAGAACTGTGGAACAAGACCAAGCAAAAAATCAGAAAACGGAAGTGGGGATGGATTGGCCACACCCTCAGAAAGTCTCCATCCAACATCACAAGACAAGCCCTTGAATGGAACCCCAGGGCAAAAGAAAAGTGGGAAGACCAAGACAGACATGGCGAAGGAGTACCGACGCGGAAGTGAAGGCCGCCGGAATGACGTGGGCCGAGCTGAAGAAGATCTCCCGAAACCGTGTCCGCTGGAAGAGTGTGGTTGCGGCCCTATGTTCCCCAGGGAATTCAGAGGACTAAGTCCTTTATTTTATTTCACCCCGCGCGTTGCTGGACTATCATGAGTGTGCACCATGACAGTTTAACCACCCATTTGAGCTAGACATTGGACTGTCTTGTTTTATGGGGGTCGTTTCCACAGTGCTCTCTCTCTCTCTCTCTCTCTCTCTCTCTCTCTCTCTCTCTCTCTCTCTCTCTCTCTACACACACACTGAGCGAACATGAAGAGCTTTGCAGCCTATCCAGTGTCATGGCTGAACTTCAGAGAGAGAGAGAGAGAGAGAGGGGGGGGGGGGGAGGGAGGCGGCCCATACGTCTCCATGGCAAGAAGAAATGGGGGGGGGGGGTGGCAACACAAACACACACGTTCGTTTTATGATGGCAGTGTGGGTGACATGGGGATGAAACAACCATCAACACACACTTCCTCTCCAGCACTCCGCAAGACGCAGAAAGGAGTCCAAATAAAGGCCCGCAACTCTGCCTTTATGGCCCATACTGTCGAACCGAAAGCTTCCATAGGCGATCCAAATATCTTAGAAAGGATTTCCAAAACAGTTGCCGACAGAGTCTTAGAGCCACTTCCAAGAGAGATGACCGGATGGAAGGTCGTATTGCGCTTCACAATTCAAGATCTTCGTGCCTCTGCTGAAGTAAAACAGCAGCCATGCTTAAAAGCTCTAGCACACGGTCCACACACACACACACACACACACACACACACACACACACACACACACACACACACAGTACAGCTGAAGAAACAATCGTTAGGATCACCTCTGCACCTGAAAGCGGGGGAGAGTCTCCAGAAGACACGGTCAAAGAGATGTGCTAAGAGACTGATATGGACACCACCGAGGACACGTCAGACAGGACGCGCTGTGTTGGCAGAGAGCCTGCAAAGGGAGCCACTGGAAGTCGTCCAACCCTTGTGGAGTCCGCTTCTTGTCGATGCATGTGGCCACACGCCGCAATAAGGATTTTGCGACCTGCCGTCAGTTTGAGCCAGCATTTAATGTTAAACTGATAATTGTACACTGTTCTGGCCATGTGAAAGAAAAATGAGGAGAATCAACTTTCAGACACAATAAAATTCTCAAAACAATCGGACTGCGCCAGTGTATG
>CM031602.1:69079883-69084883 GCA_018398815.1 Conus ventricosus
GGAACCCACGATTCCCAACCCGCCTATCAGCGACGCCAACCGCTGCGCACGGGTGGCTGACTATGTGTGTGCAATGCACCTTTTATGGTTACAGACCTGAGCCTTGGACATGAAATGAAAGAAGTCCTCGTGCCTTGTGTCTTCTTTAAAGGCTGCATCGCACCAACCCGATCTCTTTAGTTTTCTCCCTCACTTCCCGCACCTGAATGTCATCTCCCCTCCTCCTCTATTCTCTCCCCCCCCCCCCCCCCCCCCCCCCACCCCCCCCCCCCCCCCCCCCCCCCCCCCCCACCCCCCCCCCCCCCCCCCCCCCCCCCCCCCCCCCCCCCCCCCCCCCCCCCCCCCCCCAAAAAAATTTAATATATATATATTTTTATATTATATTTTTATATTATATATATTTATATATTTATATATATATATATTATATGCATATGTATGTATGATGTGTGAATACATATTATAGAGATAGGTATGTAGGTAGGGAGGTAGGTAGGAGGTAGGTAGGTAGGCAGAAAAATAGATAGATAGATAGATAGATAGATAGATAGATAGATAGATAGATAGATAGATAGATAGATAGATTTGATGATAAACAGACAGATAGACAGGGCAGATAGATAGACAGATAGATAGATAGATAGATATCAACAAGATGCGAAGCACATAAACGTACTCCCCGTTTTCCAAACAGCTCATAAATCGGCCAAATGCTTTGTGAGATAAGAAATAAGGCAAATAACGGTTTTTAACGGTTATTTAACCGATGTACACTTTTGAAATGGTATTTTAGTCCCTCACTGGGCTAAAGCCTGTGTACATACCAAATTTTATCCAAATCCGACAATATGTCAAGAAATAACGGTTTTTAACGGTCAGATTTTTTAAACACTAAAATCGAAGTGCCATTTGTGTTTGAATGACCTTTCATATACAAAATTTCACTAAAACCCACCAATATATGAAAAATAACGGCCCAAAAAAAACGATTTTTAAAGGTTATATAACCGATGTACATTTTGAAACCGGTATTTTCGTCCTCACTGGGCTAAAGCTGTGTTTCATACCAAATTTCATCCAAAACGGACAATATGTCAAGAATAAAGGTTTTAACGGTCAGATTTTGAAACACTACATGGAAGTGTCATTTGTGTGTGGTAACCTTTCTATATACAAAGTTTCATTAAAACCCACCAATATATAAAAAAATAACGGCAAAATAACGGTTTAACGCTTATATAACCGATATGCACTTTTGAAAACCGGTATTTTAGTCCTCACTGGGCTAAAGCCAGTGTACATATCAAATTTCATCCAAACTGGACAATATGTCAAGAATAACGGTTTTTAACGGTCAAATTTTGAAACACTATATAGAAATGCCATTTGTGTGTGATAACCTTTCTATATACCAAATTTCATTAAAATCCACTATGTATAAAAATTACGGCAGAATAACGGTTTTTAACGATTGTTTAATCCATGTTCAGCATTACATCACTTACATATGGACAGGAGCTCCGATTTGTCACAAGATCATCCAAACCGCTTATAAATCGGCCAAGTACTTTCTGAGATATTCCGTAAAGAAGAAAAATCGTTACAGGCCGTTACAACCGTTAGTAACGGCTATAACGGGGCAAACTAAAACATCAGGCATCATCCGTGACCCATAATGAACATACCTGCTAATTTTCATAAAGGTCGGCCAAGTACTTTCTGAGATATTCCATAAAGAAGAAAAACCGTTACAGGCCGTTACAGCCGTTAGCAACTGTTATAACAGTAAACTAAAATATCGGGCATTATTCGTGACCATAATGAACACACCTACAAATTTTCAAAAAGATCGGACAGTCAATGCAGCCAGCACAACTCACCGGGCCTATCGTGAACTTGCGGACTTCGCCGTTCGACAGGCGTCGGGGAAAATTACTTCCGGTCATGACGTTCGCAGTACGGGATGCGTTAATAATAGTCTTGTTCAGGACTGTCCAATATGACATCATGATAAAATGTTAAAAATTTTAAAAAAAAGATAAAAACGTTGCCTACGAAACGGGCTTACCGATGAACTATTCATTGACGATGTCTTTCTCAGTGTGTCCCCTCCCTCTCCCCCCCCCCCCTTTCTTTTTTTATATTCATGACTGACAGCAATGATGAAATTATGACAAGAAGACTGAAACAAACTGTAGGACTTCTGAAAACGAGCAACAATGCGAACAAACACGCAAAACACGGTATTCAAAACAGTATTTCAAACATGACTGTCAGAGCTGAGGCTAGAAGAAAAATCGTTGCTCTGGCCTGAGTTGAACAGGTCATCGATGCGATGGATCTGTGTAGGATTAGATGGATCTGTGTCAAGGGAGTGAAAACCTCTCACAAAAGGCCTTAAACGTTTAGAGGAAAATGAATGTTGTACGTAGTATACAAATAGGTAACAGACCCATTAGCAGTATGCATTACCTACCGCACACAGTCGAACTGTGTCAAGGAGGACGAAGTGGTCAGGTGACAGATGACACCTAAGGTGTCTCCGAGTTCGAACCTTCCCGATAGCGAAAGGGGGAAGGGATGTAACCACTAGGACCTCGGTGCATCAAGTGCGCGCTAAATACTCAGACAGCTGAGGTCGCTTTGTAAACAGTCGTTGAAGAGCAGGAGTCTTGGACTCGTTCTGATGGTATTGCCGTGGGGCACTGTGTTGGTTCTATTGTCATGCTGGTTGAATGCGCGTGGACGTTGTCGCAGCTTTTCTCCGGGATAATTACTGTGTTAAGTGACCCCCGAAGTCGGCGGGAAATTTCGATGTCCATCAGGTGCTAAATGGTTGTTTGCTAATCAGTTAGGCAGGGATGTGTGCAAATGCTGACGTGTGGAAGAACGTAGCGAATGGAGAATTCAGGGCACTTGTGAACAGGGTGTTCGAGAAGCAGCCTGGACAAAGGCATGGCCCGAAGGGAAATCCTTTGTGTCCACCCCTATAAAAACTGAGGGAGAACAACGTGTAGAGAGAGAAGAATAACACCACAAGAGGGAGAGAAGGCAGAGGAGAGAGGCAGGAGAGGAGAGTGAGCAGGACAGAGTAGGGTCGAGAGAAACGTGGTCTGGGAGACAGAAGAGACAACGAGGTCTTAGGGTCAAAGACAAGCTGGAAGAGAAGAAAACTAAGTTTGATGCCCAGAGGTGGGTGAAGAGAGACAAACTGAGTTTGGAACCCAGAGGTGGGTGAAAGAGACGAAGAAGAAGAGTTCTAAGTCGAGATCCCAGAGACGACCACGAAGACCCAGTCCTGAAACCTGGAGCCAGTCAACCAAGGGCGTCACCATCAAGCAGTGCTGAAGACTTGAAGAGACTTGTTCAAGAACTGTGGTGCGGTGTGAAAGCATGGTTATGTGTGTGAAAACCTGCCCAGGTAAGAAGCCATTTTATTATAACACGGGATTAGGAAGTATTGATCTTTTTGTGGTTTGATTATTGCATTTGTGTGTGATTGGATTGTTCATGCATAATTATACGTAGCATAGAAGTTGTATTTCTTGTTCTCAGTCGTGTTAGAAGATAAACGAATGCGTGACATCCCATTCCCAGAGAGAGGTGAATGTTTGATGGGCGCATGAGTGTGCATATGCGTGTATGAGTGCAAAGATAACCTTGGTGTGTTAAGCCTGACTAATAATACATCAACTTAGTGCGCTTAAGCAATACCATCACGATTTCCCCGTCCTGGACAACCTGGTTTAATTGAACCTATTGTGATTGTAGTAGCAGAAATGGGACAGTCATCCAAACTTTATACGATGCTGCGTTCTGATTGGTCAGCATGATGGGTGTGCTCTGAGTAGCCAATAATATCAACTCTTGAACGACTTCCTTAGCAGACGACACACTGCTCTGCAGACCTTCCATATCAGTGCGTCTGTGGCTGCACACCAAAAATTAATGCGCCAAGGCCTTGCTTAAGGAGTCGAGTATTTATAGACTGGCGCAATCAGATTGTTTTGAGAACTTTTATTGTGTTTGAAAGTTGATTCTCTACATTTTCTTTCAAATGGCCATCAAGGTACAAGCCAGCTGGTTCAAGCAGACAGTTTAAAATCAAACCAATATGACTATTTGGAGGTTTCCAGCTGCCGCAAAGATAGGGTCATGGTGAGTGCAAAGGCCTGAAATATTACTTCAACTAGCGGGAAGGTCGTGTGTTTTAAGATTGTTTGTGATTTCATCTGTGAAGATCCCCCCAAATAAGGGAAATAATTGGCGGGGAGTTGTTCTTTTGATCAATGATCAGTTTAACAATACATGCTGGCTCAAACTTATGGTAGGCCTCAAAACGCTTACGTGGATGATATCGTGTTTCAGTGCAACATCCTAACTGTGGCGTGTGGCCTTCCATCATTTCTGTCTCTGTTTTTTTTATGAAAGGAAAGCTCTGTGTCGCCTTCTGAGCTATGCAATCAAAAATGGCGCAGCAGAACTGCCCCCCCCCCCCACCTCTCCCCCCCCCCCTCCCCCATCCTCTCTCTCCCCTTCCCAAGTATGCTGAAACTGAACACGAGCAGTTTTCGATTTCACTTGCAAATTGTCGATGTTCTAGAAAACCGGAAGTAAATTTCACTTCCGCACGCCAACAACCCCACGGCTGTCCTGAGCAAACTGGATGCGCGGTGAGACCTGTGTGTCTGCCCCCCCCCCCCCCCCCCCCCCCACCCCCCCCCACCCCCCACCCACCCCCAATCCCACCTTCCCTCCAGCCCACCCCCACCCCTCGTCCTCACTCTGTGTGACATGTTCTGCAGTAGGCTCACAACAACACACAGTGGTGGCAGTAGCGAAGACGCTGGCAAAGCCCAAGCTCTTTTTCTTTCCTTTTTCCCCAGCTTGTTTGAGGGTATGCAGCACAGTGGAGGACACACAGAATCGCGTGGCATGCGTGAGTAAACCACATCCTCGCCTCAGGAGAACGGACTGACAAGGGCTGGACACTGACGTCC
>CM031602.1:69104883-69107383 GCA_018398815.1 Conus ventricosus
GAGAGAGGAGGGAGGCAGAGAGAGAGGGGGAAGGAGAAAGAGACAGAGATAGAGAGAGACTGAGACAGAGAGAGAGACAGAGAACGAGACAGAGAGAGAAAGAGGAGAGGAAGAACAGGAGAAAAGAGAGTGAGAGAGAAAGAGACAGACAGACAGACAGACAGACAGAGATAGAAACAGAGACTGACAGATACACAGAGAGAGATGATCAGCTGAGCATCTCCCATGACCTTTAATCATCACACACGCATTGTACCAACCTATATGGAAGGAAAGAGAAGAACATCTCCCTGAAACGCAAGATCAGGCTTGCTGCCCTCACCGGTGTGGGTCCTCCCCCCCCCCCCCCCCCCCCCCCCATCTTCCTGTGTGCATGAGAGAAGCGGATCCTCACAGCGGATCAGGACTGAAGGAGCCAACACCATGGAAGCGAGCGGTTAGCGCGAAGGACTAAACATCAGATATGCTGACCATATCAAGAATGAACACGTACGTCAAATCATCATGCAGCACATCTTGGATCAAATGAAGTTCAAACCGACATCAATCAGGAAAAGAAAACTACGTTGGTATGGCCATGTCATAAGATCCAGTGGCCTTGCTGAAACAAATCTCAAAGAAACTTTTGAAGGAGGGAGACGCAAGGGAAGACCAAAAAAATTATTTATTTTTTTAAACCGATGGACCGACTGCACTTCTAAACGGAAAGGGAAAATATCTCCAGAGACTTAAAAGTCTTGGCACCCGACCGACAGAACTGGAGGAACCCGGAGAACTGTTCTTTCAGTACGTGGTGCCCACAGATATATATATATACACACATAAAGTCGATGGTGCTGCTCCGATGACTTCCCTTAGGAGTTCAGGAAGGGGGGAAAAGATCCTTCTTCAATCTTCGCATCAAGCACTCCCTGCCGTCTTCCACGACTATTTCAACAGCCACTGTATATGTGCAAAGCGAATTTCACCGTTCTTCTCATTTCCCCCCCCCCCCCCCACCCCGTAACAGCCTACAGTGTGCACACCAAACTGAACTACTTTCCCTCTATCAGACCAGAACAGCCCGCCCAAGTACCGCTCCCAGGGGCTAAAACCCCGACTGGCAATCATTTACCCCCCACCCCCCCCCCTCTAACCCCCAGCACCGATGTCCCCTCTCTCTCTCTCTCCCCCCCCCTCCTCTCTTCTCCTTTCCTTCTCTCTCTCTTCTTCTCTCTCCTCTCCCCTCTCCTCATCCGTCCCCTCTCTCTCTCTCGCTCTCTCTTCTCCTCCTCTCTCTCTCTCCTCCTCTCTCTCCCTCCTCTCTCTCTCTCTCTCTCTCTCCTCTCTCTTCTCTCTCTCTCTCTCTCTCTTCCTCTCTCTCTCTCTCTCTCCTCTCTCTCTCTCTCTCCTCTCTCTCTTCTCAATCTCTCTCTCTCGCCTCTCTCTCCTCTCTCTCTCTCTCTCTCTCTCTCCTCTCTCTCTCTCTCTCCTCTCTCTCTCTCTCCTCTCTCTCCTCTCTCTCATCTCTCTCTTTCTCTCTCCTCTTCTCTCTCTCTTCTTCTCTCTCTCTCTCTCCCCTCTTTCTCTCTCTCTTCTCTCTCTCTCTCTCTCTCTCTCTCTCTCTCTCTCTCTCTCTCTCTCTCTCTCTCTCTCGTTCTCCTCTCTCTCTCTCTCCTCTCTCTGACCCGACTGCCCTCCATTTAGTCAGAAAGTTTGCTCAGCTCCCTGCTAAAATGATGCCAGACAGGAAGCCTCGGCTACTGAAGCTGATCAGAATTGAAAGTTAGAAAGGTGCAGATGGAAACGGAAGGGGAGGGGGGAGGTGAGGCGGTAGGGATGGCAGGTGAGGGTGGGTGGGGGGAGGTGGGGCGGGGTGGGATGGGGGCTGTAGCGCTGAACTTGCATCTTTCCGTTCTGACAGCGGATTGACAGATCTGACCAGATCTTGTCCTTGCTGCTCAGAGATGTGGATCAGGCGACATGTCGACAACATCAAACTTTCTTTTTTTTTCAAAATAAAAAATAAAAAACAATTTTTTTTACAAAATGTTTTGCTGGGGCTTGATGTATAAGGACTTTTCCTTAAATATAAACTCCTCTCTCTATCTCTCTCTCTCTCTCTCTCTCTCTCTCTCCTCTCTCCTCTCTCTCTCTCTCTCTCTCTCTTTAATCCTTAATACATGAATATGGACTTCACGGCATTCCTCTATTAATTCGATTTACAAGCAATGTATAAATCACATTTTGCACGAATGTCCGCTGAAAGTTGAGGTTTTGACAAACACGTTTTCCAAAAGGCATGTAATTCACTCAACGTGCAAGGAGGGGGTGGGAGGAGGGGGGGGGGGGGAGGAATGAAAAAAGAAAAATCCCCCGAAGTCGGAGTGTGGCTGCCCATGTGGCGGGGTAATCAAAAACGGTCGCACACGTAATGTTCTCATCCCCAGCTGATGTATTTGTACCATAGTGTTCAAGTACTTCGGCTGTTCAGATGATCCCTGGAGTCCTTTAGCCAGGG
>CM031602.1:69114883-69119883 GCA_018398815.1 Conus ventricosus
TCTCTCTCTCTCTCTCTCTCTCACACACACACACACACACACACACACCACACACACACACACACTCACACACACACACACACACACACACACACACACACACGCACACACACACACACACACACACACATTCCCCCTTGCTCAAGAACTAAGCAGAAGAGGGAATCGGTCCAAGCATTCAGCTCTCTTCGTCTGAACAGCAAACAAACGACCAAAAACAAAACACCACCAACACCAATACCACCACAACAACAATAAGAACCTAACCAAAAGAATTTTTTCCTTTCAAATAGAGACAAGAGAGCGTGTTTTCGAGAGGTTCAGAGCCTTACAGACACCGCAAACTATGGTTATAATGGGCGTTGAGAGCTGACAAGAATAATGATTGAAAAGATCGGGTGTGTGGAAGATCGGGTCGACTAATCGGGCCAGCATCGCCACAGAAATACGCGACTGAACTAAACTCCCCGCCATGTTGCACGACACCCTCAATCACCTCTCCTTCTCCTGTCCCCACTTCCCCACCCCCACCCCCACCCCCAGTCCTTCTCCCCTCACGCCCCCACCCCCCACCCTCCCCGCACCCCCACCCCCTCGGCCTTTACGACAAACAAAACGAAGGGAAAACAGCAACAGCCAAAAGGTACGGAACACCTCTACAAATCCCGGTGCCGATGTGGCCTGGGGGGAGGGGGAGGAGGACGGTGGGTGGGGGCTGTGGGGGGGGGGGGGATGGGGTTGACGCGGGGAAGAGGGAATGGCGAGGGAGAGGGGGCAAGGGGAGAGGACGGAGGCGGCGGTTGTGGGGGGGGGGGGGGGGGGGGTTCAGGGCTCAATCTTCTCTCCTATAACGGTGCTGTGTAACAGTGTGACACCAAACATTCGACTGGCTCTTTTTCCTTTTTTTGGGGGAAGGGAGGATGGGGGGGGGGGGGCTAGGTGGGGTGGGTGGAGGGGAGAGGAGGCTGAGGGGTGGGTGAGGGTAGGGTTTGGAGGAGGGAAATTTGGGGGGGGGGGGAGAGGTGGTGTTATGGGAAGTCCGCCGTGCTCGCCCTGTAAATGCTATTATCCGGTTGATCAGCTCGCATGCTTTAGTCCGGTGAAAGGAACAGCCCAGCGAATCTGTCCCAACCCGCCATGTTTACACTATTTTACCTGCCAGCGGACCAACAAAAGGAACAGCGGCGGGGGCTGGGGGTGGAGAGAGAGGGGGGGGGGGACACAGACAGAGGCACAGAGAGAGAGAATGCATGAGAGAGAGAGAGAGAGAGAGAGAGAGAGAGAGAGAGAGAGAGAGAGAGACAGACAGACAGACAGACAGACAGACAGAGAAAACGTATGTCTGACCCGGAGCTGTCACAAAACGTAACCTTGCACGCGCAGGACACATGGCGCGACAGACAAATATTCCGCGTATGTCGCGTACCTTATGGGGCAAGCCCTTCAAAAATCAGGTTACACACTTTGGCCGTTCTCGATTTCACAAGGACGAGACAAAACAAACAAACAAACAAACAAGTCGAGAGCGTGGCGAGCCATGAAGAGCCATAAAACCGATTTAAAAAGAACTCTTTTTTTTTTTTATTTTAAATGTCACCAGAACTATAAAGTTGCAATAATAGAGCAGCAGTTGAAAGCCGAACAAAAACGCGCCAGTAGTTTGATGCTCGTTCGTTTTGGTTTCAGGCTTTGTTCGGTCCCTTCGACAACCCCAGTCACAGCATCACACCGGTTCCTACAGTTAACAAAAGAGCAGGGTAGATAACCCTTGCTCCCATGACGAGATGATCACATCCCCCCGTAACTCCGAAAGCAAGCTGCTTAAAGTTGGTGTCATAAGTGGCATTCGTTTGGAGCTTTGGTCGTGTAAATTTCTCTCATCACTGGAGCGAGATGTCCCTCCACTGACTTGTTATTTTACGCTTTGCTGTTCCCTGCCTCATATAACATCCTCTGTCACCTCGTTCGTGTTTACCTTATGTCAAGACATCGCGTACTGCTCACACACCGAATCATAACAACCGCATGGCAAAACCGAAAAAGAAAATGCACACGTACCCCCCACTATCAGACCTCCCCCCCCCCCCAACCTTCACGCACACAACCGCTATTACCGTATTCGTGGGCATTTGACACCTGCCAACACCCCCACCCACAACCTCTCCCCCTCCCAACCCCCTTTCTCTGCCGCTGCCACCTCATCATCACCGTATACCTTCAGTTACATCCTCCTAAGTTCAACGAACACACCACCCTCCGAAGACAGCGTGAAGGACTGGGACGACCATCCCAGGAGAGGAGAGGAATAAAAATGCCGACGATTCTTTCCACCAATCGCAGGACGTTTGTGATTTCTGGTGCGTCGTGAAAAGAACAATTCCTCAATATTTATCAAAGACCTCCGCTCTGACCTCTAGACTCGAACATATACGTTGACTTTGTTTCTCTCAAAATTAGAAGGATTTTAACGGATAGAAGCTGAATTAGAAATTAGCGTGTTTAAACTTCATCTCTCTTCTTTCTTTTCATTCATTTTTCCCTGTCTCGTGTTGATACCCGTGGCGGCCATCCGCAATTCTCAGGATGCCGTACACTTTCTTAAGACTGGTAGGAAATCCACGGCGGAGTTCCCCTGCTGAGAGTCGGAAGATTGAACCTACTACTCAACACCACACTGACTCCCAGCACGTTAACCGTGAGCACCGAAAATGGTCAAGTTTCCTGCTAGGTGGACACCACCAGGATTTGACCTCTCAACGTCTCAAGTGTTAGCTAGGTGCTTACCACTGCTGTGGTCAAGTGCTACGGAGGGGAAAAGACCCAACCAAACCAGTCCATCAGGCCGACCAGTCTGCCTGCATTCCTGCCCGCAGCCTCTGTGGCTGTAACAGATCTCTTAGTGCCGGTGTCGCAGGATATTTCGGAACCGGACGAATGGGAACCATTCCGATTATCCTGGCCCTGGTGGCAGGATTTTTGGGAACCATTCCGATTAATCCTGACTCTAGTGGCAGGATATTTGGGAACCACCAGGATATTTCGGAACCGACTAGAAGGTCATTAGCCCACATGAATTTTTGACTTTATGACTTTTTCTAAACAGATTTTGTGGCCGCTTTGATGAGGTTGTGCAATAAATCTCTTCTCACTACTGTTTATCTCTTTGTTTATGATGCATTCACGCACAGAAGGCCAAATGGCTTCACTAATATTCTGTTTGGATCATTCCGTGTCAAAATTCACTGAGTTATAATTCACTGTACTCCAGCGCGTGAGTATTCCCACGCCTGTGGCGAACACATGTTCACTAAGGCTAGTTTCCCTTTGTGACGCAATAGCGCGTCAGCGGTACAGCAAACCTTCCAGACGGACATCAAGATTCTGTGAAATGGAGAGAGAAGTGCTACATGACGGGAGTATTGTTTTTTGATATCCCAGATCATATCTGGGAAACAGTTGAATCAAGGCAAAGAAGTGGAAATTTCTGTGCCAAGCCAGCCTGTATCCAGTGATTCCAGCGAACAGAAGGCCAGTGGTTCAACAACAACATCCACTACTGGTACTGAGTATTCTCTCTCTCTCTCCCCTCTCTCTCTCTCTCACCCCATCTCTCTCTTTATCTATCTATCACTCTATCTCTTGTTTTTTCTCTCTCTCTCACCCGATCTCTCTCTCTATCTCTCTCTCTCTCTCTCTCTCTCTCTCTCTCTCTCTCTCTCTCCCCCCCCCCCTCTCTCTCTCTATCTCTATCTCTCTCTCTCTCTCTCAGAAACTTAAATACTAAGAAACTTAAATACCTTCAAGCTCAAATTAAAAAATTATCTCTTGCAAAATCTAAGCAATTGACCAAAATTAGGCTCAATCTGTATGGATCAATGCAAGCGAACCTGTATACCAGTGGTGTGTGAATGATTGTATGTACATGGTATCTGAATCAGTATGAATTTCTCTGACCATTATCGCGTTATTTTTCTCTACATCTTGTTCTTCTCTATTTGAACCTGAATGTTTTTTACCATTCAATTTATATGTGTTTTACAGCATGTCATATGAACTCATTGCTGTACTTGTCAGTACATTGTTTATTCATTAATGTATGCCTATTTCTTACCGATAGCATTGTTTGCTGATTTTATTTCCTTATTTCTTGGGGGGTATTCTGCTAGTTTATTATTCTCTCTCTCTCTCTCTCTCTCTCCCCTCTCTCTCTCTCTCTCTCTCTCTCTCTTTCTCTCTCTCTTCTCTCTCTCTCTTTCTTTCTCTCTCCCTCCCTCCCTCCCCCCTCTCTCTCTCCCTCTCTCTCTCTCTCTCCTCTCTCTCTCTCTCTCTCTCTCTCTCTCTCTCTCTCTCTCTCTCTCTCCTCTACCCTCCTACTCACGTTTTCCTACGTTTTGCGATCCCTTTCAGGGCGGGGCCACCTGTATCCAGTGATTCCAGGGGAAAAGAAGGCCAGTGTTTTCAACAACAACATCTTCTACACAGTCTACTTTTTCAAGCGACCAGAAGGACCCCAGGAGATTCTGACATGTTTCCCTTTGGGAGGACTTTGACACACAGGCTACCCAGACACAGAAGTGTTTCTGATGGTAAAAACGAGGAATGGCACCATCAGGGCCCCCATCCCTCTGATGAATGGGAACGCAGGATGAAGCAAACAAGGAAATTCCTACTTGATGGTACCCTCCCCACCTTCAGCGACCGGAAGGCCAAGAAAAAATTTAAATTTTTCCAACACGCCACAAGTATTTCCTGAATGGAAACAAGTGAGTTCAAGAAAGTGGGAAGGATCTGGAAGGGAGTGGCCGACCCCGAAGGAGCAGCTGACCATCATCAGTGCACCCACAGTGAATTGACACATCCAAAGAATCAAAAAACGCTTGGTGGCCACCTGGGTTGGAAAAACTGTGGCAAATCACCTCTCCCCCCAGATACTTGGTCTCGTATCACACAAGACGTCAAGAAGTACATCAAATCCTGTACAGAGTGTCAGCGCAACAAGG
>CM031602.1:69127383-69144883 GCA_018398815.1 Conus ventricosus
ACTGCGCGCGGACTGGTCCATATACGCTACACCACATCCGCTAAGTTTTAAGACCACACTGTGCATGATTTTAAGCTGATGGATATGCTCTCACCAATGAAGAAGAAGAAGAAGTGATGAGTATGACAATAAACGGTCAGCCCCTAAAATCCATGTAATGCAAAGACTTCCGTACAGCACTCAGGGAAAAATCACAGCCGTGCGCGGTCCACTTCTGGAAGCGAAAATTACACACAGAGCTCAGTGAACATCACTGGAACTCGGCTTTTAAATGCACAACAGAAACACGACTACGAGTTCTCCGATGGAAAATTCTGCACATCTATCCAACAAACATATTACTAGCCAAAATGGGACAAGCCGAATCAAATAAATGTAATGTGTGTAACTGCGCTGAAACGGACTTTATCGAACATTTCTTCTTTCACTGTGAAAAAAGTCAAACCCATTTGGCGTCTGGTGGAGAAGGAAATCTCTCTCAGAACAAACAAGAATATCAGAATCACAGAAGATATCGCACTCCTAGGATTTCATAACAATGCAGCCCTCAGTCCAAACCTAAATATAATTAATCACATGATCGTTATTGCCAAAATGCGTGTCAGCAAGTACAGATGTGGCGAAAGGTCGAATATTAACGTTCTTTTTGAAAAGTAACTACTGCTCAAGGATAAGCTGGTACAAAATAGGATGCTATGAAGGAGAGAGAGGAGGATGGGGGGTGAGGGAGAGGAGAGAGAGAGAGAGAGAGAGAGAGAGAGAGAGAGAGCGAGAGATATATATATAATGGATGCTTACAATGTCCATGAAGGGCGTGAAACGGGGAATGATGAACACTGGGGGGGGGGGGGGGGGGGGGGGGGGGGGGGGGGGGGGGGGGGGGGGGGGGGGGGGGGGGGGGGGGGGGGGGGGGGGGGGGGGGGGGGGGGGGGGGGGGGGGAGCAGGAAGAAATGCAAATAAAGTAGTAACCAAGTGGAAAAGGGAAAGATGATGACAACTTGAACCAAATTAGGGACAAACACACACACACACACACACACACACACACACACACACACACACACACACACATATACGCACATGCAAGAATACACACACACACACGCACGCACGCACGCACGCACATACACACACACACACACGCGCGCGCGCGCGCGCGCGCGCGCGCGCACGCACACACACACACACACACACACACACACACACACACTGACGGATGACGGATGACATCAGATGAAGAAGAAAGAGTGAAGAAATCAAGAAATGGAAGATGACAAATGAAGAGGATCTACGCAGATGCACACAACAATAGAGGAAACAAGAAAGAAGACGACAAAGAGGAGGGAAAAACAAAACAAAAAAAAACTGTTGCCACCAACCCGAACCAGCAGCAGCCCACACCTACAGGACTCCTCAGACCAGCGATGACGGACACATCATCACACCAAAAGCCAAATACATGAAGATAAACAGAAGAGCAACAAAAATATACAACAGCCCAACACCAACATCAACATTTCATACACACACACACACACACACACACACACACACGCACGCACGCACGCACGCACGCACGCACACAAACCACACACACACACACACACACAACACACACACCACACACACACACACACACACACACACCTTTTGCATTTGTTCAAGGAATGAACTAGTGAAATGTCTGATTTCCCTTGAAAAACAAACAAACAAACAAAGATGACAGAATTGATGAAGAGGGTCTCGTGGCTACGACTTAGCAGATGTCTGACCTACGCATTAGCCCAACACGCTGGTCTGACCTATGTGTGCGCGCACGTGTGTGTGAAACGCCCCAACATTGAGCGCAACGGTAGGCTTCCCACAGTAGGTGACGGAGCGAGGGAGTAGGAGAAAGAACGGGTAAGGAAGGTGGGGGGAGGGGGGGGGGGTTAGGAGGGGTAGAGGGGGGAGCCTGAGGGGGAGATTCTGAGACAGAGAATGTGTGTGTGTTGTGTGTGTGTGTGTGTGGTGTGTGTGTGTGTGTGTGTGTGTGTGTAACGTGTGTGCACGTGCTTGGGGTGCGTTGGTGTGTTGTGTGTGTGTGTGTGTGTGTGTGGGGTGTGTTGTGTGTGTGTGTGTGTGGTGTGAGAGAGGGATGAATGTGATAGTACGTAATCATAAACCCTAAATTCCCTGAGCTAGCGACCAAACTGAATGAGAGTGGAGGAAGGGAAAGCAAGATTTTTGTGAGAGAGAGTCGAGGAAGAGGAGTTTTTGGGAGAGCGAGTCGAGGGGGTGGGGAGGCGGACAGACAGACAAACAAGAACCAAAACAAACAAACAAAACCTGACAGACTGCTGAATTACAGACCGGGAGAGAATGTGGGGGGTCGTAAGGGAAATTCTGAAAGCCCCGTGGCCACTTGCTTGCTCTTCGCTTTAGAAACTCGGAAAAAAAATAAATTGTACCGGATTGCGTCCCCTTTTTTGTTTTGTTTTGTTTTGTTTTGTTTTGTTTTGTTTTGTTGGTTGCCATTTTGTCCATCTGGACCCTGGGAAATTGGGGCCCTCCCTCTGGGAGAGTGCGGCGGTGCAACCTGCTGACAGATCCTCACGAAATTAAATTTCCCCCCCCCCCCCCCCTCACTCTTCCTCCCCACCATCTCCAATTTCCCACGACCCCCCCACCCCCCCCCCCCCCCCCCCCCCCCCACACACACACACACACACACACCTGTCAATCGTATAGTCATTTGGCTTTGCTCGCCAAGCAAGACGTTCAATTCTTCCTTTCATTTTCCCCCCACTTTGCACTAAGATAAGTCGCTTGACATACCCTTCTAAACACTTGATATTTGTCCACGCATCTCCTTCTCCCCCCCCCCCCCCCCCCCCCCAACCCCTTCATAAAACCCCAAATTTGTCATGGAACATTTCTTACATCATACTAAAACGTAATATCGACACTAGGCTTTCAAAAGTACGTACTTTTTGGGGCACTGTATATTTTCCTTTAAAAAAGAAAAAGGTGGTGTGTGTGGGGGGGGGGGGGGGGGGGGGGGGACTTCCTCAACCTGTTTTTGTCGGTGATTATTTGACGCTTAAAAAATACCTTTATTTACATAGCATTATCCATTTCCTTTTCAATCACTTAAAATGTCTTGAAAAAAAAAAACGAAACTTTTTTTTTTAATTCCAAGCATTTCACTTCATCCGCGGACATCACCAGTTACCCGGAAGGCAGTCAGTTCTACAGAAGATGTAACAATAAACACGCTGCTGTTGATCAGATGTAACTCTCTCTCTCTCTCTCCTCTCTCTCTCTCTCTCTCTTCTCTCTCTTCTCTTCTCTCTCTCGCTCGCTCGCTCGCTCTCTCCTCACCCCGCCCCCCCTTTCCCCCACCCCAGCCCCCTATCCTTCCCTCCCCCGCCCCCTATTTCTTCCATTTTTCTTCTTCTCTCTTCTCTCTCTCTCTCTCTCTCTCTCTCTCTCTCTCCTTCTCTCTCTCTCTCTCTCTCTCTCTCCCTTGGGATCCCGCTGTGGGACAAAAAGGAAGTGTCTTTCCCGTGCAAATTTCCGATCTCCTGACAGTTTCCCTCAAGCAATCGGAAGTGGGAAGTGCCCAGCATGCCCTGCGCTGTCCCCCTCAACGCGCTTTCTGTCTTTAGGCCCGCACCTTGGACAGCTGTCATAATCTCGTAGTATGTCAAATATTTTTGCAAGCGCGCCACACCACACACACACTCCACACACACACACATCACAACACACCTTTTTTTTATTTATTATTATTTTATAGATGTGTGTGTGTGTGTTGTGTGTGTGTGTGTGTGTGTGTGTGTGTGTGTGTGTGTGTGTGTGTGTGTGTGTGTTTGTGTGTGTGTGTACGCGCGCATGTTTACGTTCGAGCGCACGAGTTGTGTCTTTCTCACAAATTTAGAGAGAGAGGGGGGGGGGGGGGAGGGGGAGAGAGAGAGAGAGAGTGAGAAGAGAGAGAGAGAGAGAGAGAGAGAGGAGTGTGTGGGGGTGTGTGTGTGTGTGTGTGTGGGGGTGTGTGTGTGGTGTGTGTGTGTGTGTTTGTGTGGTGTTTTGTGTGTGTGTGTGTTCAAACCACTTGCCCGTCCTGGGCCCCTTTAGTCCATTTCTACAGTACTGAAAGCTGCGATGTGTCTGTGAGTGTTTTGAACGTGCATGCTTGTGACTATGTGTCAAAGAGGAAAAGAAATGAGAGAAGAAAGGTGAAAACGGGAGGGGAACACACAGAACCAGGATATACAGAAAAGAATAGCCACACTCCCACCCTCTCCACTCCGCCCCCTGTTCACAATTTTTACCCTACCTCGACAATCGTTCGAAAACGAAATTGATGTACTTCCAATTTCCTGAAGAAAAAAAAGCTCTCATCTCTCTCTCTCTCTCTCTCTCTCTCTCTCTCTCACGAGCGAGCTGGAAAACGAAAACTGAAACTCACTGATTTCTTGAAAACGCTATTTTCTTTCTAACAGAGACAGCGGGAGAGAGTGAGAGGGGGGGGGAGAGAATGGAGGGGAGGGGGGGGGATGAAGGGGCCAGGATGCATTTTGTATCCGTATGTGTGCGTGGGCACATGCGCGCGAAAGCCCATCCGGAACCTTGGTCAATCAAGCGTCCGCGTATTTACACTTGGCTGTGTCTGCGTGGAGAGAGAGAGAGAGAGAGAGAGAGAGAGAGAGAGAGGAGAGAGAGAGAGGAGAGAGAGGAGAGAGAGAGAGAGCAGGGCAGACAGACAGACAGACAGGGGAGGAGAGAGAGAGAGAGAGAGAGAGAGAGAGAGAGAGACAGACAGAGAGACAGAACAGAGACAGAGACAGATTTGCAAAGTTCTGCTATATCAAAACAAACAAAAGGAAAATCACATTTTTTAGGAAAAGCAAATCAACATGTGGTACAGCTGTTGTTATGCTCCGCATTTTTCTTCTGTACTGGTGCTTTTTACTTACGTTCCTTTTCTCTCACCTCCCTCTTATCCCTTTCTTTTCCTTCTTCCTGTCGTCCGAAACATTCTTACATTCTCCATTCAGTGACGAACGTGTTCCGTTGAAAGCTTAGAATCATGGCTCAAAGAGGGACACAAAGAAAACAGCAATAACGTTCAGGAAATGTGTCCTGAAATCATCTTGAATCTTACTCTTTTGTTTTTGTCATTTTTGTTTTGTTTTATAATCAGCCACGAGTGGTCGACTTCGTAGTATTAACACAGCCACACTCAACAGATCTCTCTCTCTCCTCTCTCTCTCTCTCTCTCTCTCTCTCTCTCTCTCTCTCTCTCTCTTTCTTTCTTTTTTTTTCTCTCTCTCTCTCTCTCTCTCTCCTCTCTCTCTCTCTCTCTCTCTTCTCTCTCTCTCTCTCTCTCTCTCTCTCTCTCTCTCTCACACACACACACACACACACACACACACACACACACACACCACACACACACACACACAGGTCTCGGAGAGTTATACTAATCAAAACTAAGGAGAAGAAAATTGTAATGAAAAAAAAAGAATAAATAAATAAATAAAAAGCCGCAATTTTACTTCAGATTCTTCCGAAACTTACAACTGTCCTTTCAACTAAAACAAACAGAAATCTGCCCTTCAATCATGTAAGAACTCATCATCTGGCCCATGCGAAATCCAACACCATATTCAGACACCTCTTCCTCAAAACTGTCACCAAGGTGTTCCCAAACCCAATCATCACGTCTGACCATCAGGTTCTCCCTTCCTGAATGACACCCCCAATCAAGCCATTCCCCAACATGACTTAGACTTAAAAACAAATCCACCCAACGATCAGCCAGCTGCATGAACACGGTGCCAATTAAAGATAATGGAGAAAAATGGTCAATTCGCGCCTCACGCAGACATTAGCAACTGACGGGTTTCAAAGCCAAAAGACAATGCAGTTTCCGTCCCCACACTTCCATTATGATCCGCCAAGGAACTACAATTCTAAACCCTCTCTTTCTATCAAAACAAGCACTTCATCCCCGTAACTTTTTTTTTGTCATTTTCTCTTTTGTTGTTGTTGTTGTTGCTGTTGTTGTTGGTGTGATGATGATGATGATGATGATGATGATGATGATGATGATGACGATGATGATGATGATGATGATGACGATGATGATGCTATTGTGATTTATCCTGAAAAGACGAATGACACAGCATGGAAATGTGGCATTCTGTCCCTCCTTCACGATCAGGGTTTTCTCAGTGGTCTCCCTGTCGTCACCCAAACCTGTCTGACTCACAGAATCTTCCAACTTTCTTATCCCGGCTGACAAGCACGAGTAGCTGCTGGGTATTCGCCAGAGTAGCACCCTTCGTCTCCTGCAACCCCAGCATCACAATCAGCTCGTCTCCTGCAACTCCCAGCATCACAATCAGGAACATTGTCCTGTCAAGTCCCATGGCCACCAAAGTTCCCACTTCCTCATTGTTTCTTGACGACTTGACCAGCGCTCTGTGCGATGACGCCATTTTCTTGTGGTCAGCCAACGCCAGCTCCAGAGGCAAGTGAGCAGTTGGGACACAGACAGCAGCGGTCAGCGGTCTGTAAATAACGGCTTCAAACTTTCAAGAGCTAAAAACTTCAGCGCTCCCATTTTCACAGCTTCAGGGAATTTTTTTTTTTCCGGACCCAGAAGTCCACCGAAAAACATCGGAACCTCCTCCTGACAGTGAAAGCATCTGAACCTCCTCCTGACAGTGAAAAACATCTGAACCTCCTCCTGACAGTGAAAAACATCTGAACCTCCTCCTGACAGTGAAAAACATCTGAACCTCCTCCTGACAGTTGAAAAACATCTGAACCTCCTCCTGACAGTGAAAAACATCTAAACTCCTCCTGACAGAGAAAAACATCTGAACCTCCTCCTGACAGTGAAAAACATCTAAACCTCCTCCTGACAGAGAAAAACATCTGAACCTCCTCCTGACAGTGAAAAACATCTGAACCTCCTCCTGACAGTGAAAAACATCTGAACCTCCTCCTGACAGTGAAAAACATCTGAACCTCCTCCTGACAGTGAAAAACATCTGAACCTCCTCCTGACAGTGAAAAACATCTGAACCTCCTCCTGACAGGGAAGCGAACTTTCTCATGATTAGCGACCAGTCATTCGACTTGCGCAGCCACGTTCAGAAATTAGGAACTTCCCGAGGCCACGTTGCACAGCAGGTCAATGGTGGCTGTCAACTAAATCCCTGACCATCAACTTAAACTGTTCTATAATCAACATGTTCATTTTATCACCTTGCACAAAGTTCAATCAATCGACAGCTTAGCCGTGACACTTTCAACAAATGTATCGGTGCCAACTCTAAATCTTGTCGCCAATAACTAGAGCAGAACAACATGACCACCAAGGTATGCGACAGTGACGTCACAACAGGTTTTCTTTTTTAACCGCGTCGATTTTACAACTGTTTATTTATTATTTTTTTCCAAATGCATACGTAATCGTTTAATCCTATGTTCATGTCGTTCAAGGTTTATTTTACTTCCCCCAAACTTCTGTTTAATAACATATGATTTCACTTGGTTTTCCTTCGTTTTGTTCTCTTCTCTCCTTATTCCTTTATCTTTAGTGTTCTCATTTTACTTCATTTATGTACGTATTTATTGCTAATACTTCATTTTATTGCTAATATCATTGCAGTACTACTGCCGTGAGTTTAGTGGTCATTTTCATGCTGTATTTATTTATTATGAAAGCTGTTTTTAACAATTTCGCTGTTCGAAAGAGAGAAAGAAAACTTCAAAACAAATGGGGGAGGTGAGAAAAGGGGAGGGGCCATTCTGCATGTCTGGAACGATACATAGGGAAGACTGTGATCATTATGAAACTACTGTTAACTGTTACTACAACCGATAAACAAAGAACCATCACACCATACATTAGTGTCGTTATTATGCTTCCTTTCCTCCTCTTTCTCTCCAACCAAACATCCCTCCGCCCCAGCCTCACCCCACCCCCTACTCCCCATCACCCGTACCATTCATCTCCTCCCTCATGAACTCTGTGTGTGTGTGTGTGTGTATGTGTGTGTGTGTGTGTGTGTGCGTGCGTGCGTGCGTGCGTGCGTGCGTGCGTGCGTGCGTGCGTGCGTGCGTGCGTGCGTGCGTGCGTGCGTGTGTGTGTGTGTGTGTGTGTGTGTGAAATCTGTTCAATCAACTTCAGTACTTGAGTTTGAGTTTCCCATTTTCCCAAGCTCACATTCGCTTTTGGACGCCATGTTCGGACGGCGAGCACGGTAAACAATTCCCAAGAAGTCTTTTCGTTTTGTTTTCAAAGAATCCCGCCTCCAGTTTTGAAAAGAAAACGCCTGATTCTGTTCGTAACCCCCCCCCCCCCCCCCCCCCCCCCCCCCCCCCCCCCCCCCCCCCCCCCCCCCCCCCCCCCCCCCCCCCCCCCCAACCCCCCTTGCGAATCCAGCACCAACTAAACAATGTAAAGACCTAGCTGCAACTATTTGACACACGTGCAACCCGGATAGAGCTACGATCTAGCTGACCGCTCGCTGCCTATCATCCAGCCATTTAAGAGACAACGGCGCTGCCTTATCTTTACTGTCTGCGTGTCGTGCAACTGAGCTCTGGCACCAGAAACGTCATGAGCATCATCCGTGAAGTTCCTCACAGTACACAGACCGGGGCGCCAGCCGAAAAACACTCCATGCGTGCAACGCCTTGGTCCGATCGAAGCTGGACTTACAGCTGTAGGGTTTACGCATAGGGAAAGCCGGTCCTTGGTTACTGTGTGGACCCGTATCACCACCAAAGGGTTCCACTCTGCCTGCCCGGGGACGTTCCGACCCACTCCTACATCCAAACTAACGCAGAGGCTGGGACATCCTCCTTCACAAACTGTTGACTTAAAAACTGACACAAAACTACTCCCTGAAACTGTAATCTCACCGGAAAACCCTCGCTTCGACAAGTTTTCGTCCGACTGTGTTTTCAATCCCAAATATACCCCTTCCCTCCCTTAAACCCTTCCTTCCCAAACCCCGAAAAAAAAAACATATAAACGAACAAACAAAAACTTTTTCTTTGCCCTAGTTGGGAATCCGCATCCTTCTCCGTCTTCAAATTTCTGACATCGGGTCATTTCTGATCTGTCCATGCTTTCAGACATGCCACTACAAACATTCGAAACTCCATCAAAGATGTTTCAGCTTGCTTCAGCTTTAAGAAAAAAAAGTCACATCTCACTGGACTTCTACACCTACTACAGAGAACTTCGTCAGAAATTCCAATTCCAGATTACTAGAGTGTTTTTACCGAAGACTCCAAATCAGACGTGAGTGCTGGTTCTGCCGTACTGTGTCCTCGTTTTCTTTCTGCCGAACTAGCTCTGATCCTGGCTTTGAACATGGTTTCTCAATCCCAATATCAAAACCTTTTTTCTCTTCTCCGACATCTTTAATGACAACCACTAAGAATCAATGACGTCCCTAATGCCCATCAGAGTTAGACCAGCTACTCCAGATGGTATGTCATTGTGTATGCACTATACATGTGTAAGTGTGTAGGTATGGATATATGTACGCATTTATGTATGTATGCATGTATGTATACATGCATGTTTGTATGTATGTAGTATGTGTATATATGAATAGACTATGAGTGTACGTACTGTTTATAACAATATAAGTAAACTTGTGATCTTACACACATGAATAGGAGTGTCATACGTGTAGAACTGCGTAATTCTTTGCATACTGTTGTTGAAATTGCTTGGATTCCTATTAACTCACCTTATAATCTAGTTATTACAACGCTGAAAGAGAAAAAAAAGGTTCAATTTATTTTTTTTAAAAACAGTCACAAGAAGTAACATCAGTTGATATTCTTACGCTTGCTTTCGAACCATCCAAAATTTTGAGTTTGAAACCCTAAGTCGACGAATATGGTGGATTGCCCGCAAACAATACAATTCGGTGATTAATTTGTTCTGAACATCGATTTTGGGGGGCGAGGATTAACTGGCAAGCATCAGAACTGTCGAAAACAGACGGACAACAGACACACTAACTGACATTCTCCAGTGGTCCTGAAGTTAACAAACCAGACATGGTAGTTCAGGTACCACTATTGTAGAAACCTTGTTTCACTTC
The DNA here is from genome assembly GCA_018398815.1 of Conus ventricosus. Lineage (NCBI taxonomy): Eukaryota > Metazoa > Mollusca > Gastropoda > Neogastropoda > Conidae > Conus > Conus ventricosus. The sequence goes on from CM031602.1 coordinate 69,137,515, forward strand.
CATACAGAAAGATTTCAAGCTAACTGTTCATAAAAATGGTCTACTTTTCCTTAAACACACAAGAATACGAGAAAATGATAAAAACCTTGTTTTGAGAAAGTTAACGAGAGACAGACAGACAGACAAAGGGACGGACAGAGAGGCACAGAAAGAGACACACAGACGGACAGACAGGCAGGCAAGCAGGCAGCAGACAGACAAGACAGGCAGACAGACAGAGACAGAGTCGGGCAGACAGAGACAGACACACACAGAGAGAGAGAGAGAGAGAGAGAGAGAGAGAGAGAGAGAGAGAGAGAGAGAGAGAGAGAGAGAGAGAGAGAGAGAGAGAGAGAGAGGATTGACAGACGATGATCCAGAGGTACCTTAAAGAAAATGACATTAAAGTGAAAGACAAAAGATTGAAAAAAGAGGAAGAAGGAAGGAAGGGAGAAAGAAAAGGAACACATCCTTGCACAGAGAGACATCGTGAAAAACATGTATGCACGAAGACAGGCAAACAGACTCGCAAACAGACTCGCAAACAGACTCGCAAACAGACTCGCATACAGCGGAAGAGATAACAACATTAAAGGGGGTGGGGAAAGACAGAAGACAGAGACAGGAGGGGGAAAGAGAGTGAGAGAGAGACAGACAGACAGACAGACAGACAGACAGACAGAGAGACCGACCGACCGACAGATAGATAGACAGACATAGACACTAAGACACTGAGAGAGAGAGATGGGAGGGGGGGGGGAGGAGTGGGAGGGGGGGGGGGCATACAGGCAGGAAAACGGACAGACAGGCTTCCAGAAACAGTCTGTCGAAGACAGAGAGAGAGACTGTGTGTAAGAGAGACAGACAGACAGACAGACAAAGGGACAGAGATTGAGAGAGAAACATGGAGAGAGAAAAAAAGAAAGAGACAGAGACAGAGAGAGAGAGAGAGAGAGAGAGAGAGAGAGAGAGATTGAGAGAGAGAGAGAGAGAGAGGAGACAGGGAGAGAGAGAGACAGGGAAAGAGAAAGAGAGAAAGAGAAAGAGAGAGAGATAGACAGACAGACAATAAGACAGGGGCGGAAAGAGACAGCGAGAGAGAGAAAGAAAGACAGACAGACAGACAGAGACACAGAGAGAGAGAGAAAGAGACAGACAAACAGACAGACAGAGAGTCAGTCGGGAAGAAGAGAAGACAATGAGAGAGAGGAAGGGGGTGGGTGATGGAGAAGACAGACATACAAGACAGAAGGACAAACAGACAGGGAAGAGACGGAGACAGCAGAGACAGCAAGCCCAACGGAGCCCACCGCCCAGAATGGAAGCGAAGGGGGCGGCGGGTGGGGGGGGGGGGGGGAGAAGTAGAGAGAGTTCTCTTACTTGATGTAGTAGATCCGCCCCTGCTGGGTCAACCTGGCCTGCCACCCCTCAGGCAGCTCCGTGTTCAACCGCTGGACCACGTTCTCCTCCCTCCGCGCCATCCCACCTCCTCCTCCTCCTCGTCCTCCTCGTCCTCCTCCTTCTCCTCCACCACCTCCTCCTCCCGAACCGTGGAGGGTGGGGGTGGGGTACGGCGGGGGTGGGGGTCAGCTGGAGGGGGTCGTGCGGTACTCCTCTTGCAGCAGGACCATTTTGACTCCTCCCACGGGGGAAGGGAGGAAGGAATCCTTTACACACACACACACAAAAAAAACACCAAAAAAACCCGAACTGTTCTGCGTCCGTTGGAGGGGCGATGCTGATCTGAACACTCTTGTGGTGTGCTTACAACCACGCTGAAATCGCTCGGTGGCACGAGCCCGAGTCTGAGTCTGGTGTGTTCGTTGCACAGTTGAAGGGCAGCAAATAGGGTTTTTTTTGTTTTGTTTTGGTTTGTTTTTTTTAAACAAACAAACACAAGCAAAAACAAGACGCCAAAAAAACCGTTATAGCGGCACCGAAAGTTCTTTCTCTTTTTTTCCCCTTCTTTCTTTCCTTTTTTCCCTTCTTTCTTTCCTTCTATTTTTTCTTTTTCATTTTCTTTCTTTCCTTCTTTTCCTCTTTCTTTTTTTTTCTTTCTCTCTCTCTCTTTTTCTTTCCTTCTTTCTTTCCTTCCTTGTTCCTTTCTTTCTTTCTCTCTTTTTAAAACTTACTTCGATTTCTCAAATTGATAAGCAACTTTGATTTCTCAAATTAATAAACAATATGGTTTCGTTTCTTTCCCAGGGGGATGGAAGCACACCACACAGCAGCTCAGCACTGGAAATGTCAACTGCCAGGTGGTTTTCTCTCTCATCCTCTTGTCCACTTCACTCTCCTGTCTGCCGCTGCGCTCCCTTCGCCCCGGCGCTGACAGCGACGAACTAGTTGTCCCCACCAGCCCTTGGGCCTACCCCCCTTTGTGATCTGACTCCGGCCCTTTCTGTCTGGCCGGGTGGGGTGCGTTGTTCTTGGACAATGACCAACCCTTTGATCAATGCACGTCTACAGCTCCACGGGGTGCAGGCACGAGGTACAGTCAGGGTTGACTCTTGCGCCGACTGATGCACGCATCGGCAAACGAATTTACTTACACCGCAAAAGCTTTCGGTTTCGTCCGTAAGTGATTATACAACGTTCTTACGTGGCTGGTTCCATGTGAAAAGGCGTGTTGAAAACGAAAAAGGATACTTCTTGTACATAGCCTTTCTTTGTTGTGTTTTTCTTTGTTTGTTTGTTGTTGTTTGTTTGATTGCCTTTCTTTCTTTCTTTCTTTCTTTCTTTCTTTCTTCCTTTCTTTCTTTCTTTAAGCGTTGTCCTGTCATCTTAAAGCGCGTTTCCATACACTGAAAACTGAAGTCGAGTAAAACTACTGATGTAACTGTCACAGGGTTATTTTCCTCGCCTTCATTAATGAAATCAAACAGCGACAATTGCGTAAAGAGAAAAAAAAAATCCTACACCAACAACGCTATTCACGTGCATGTTACCAGATTGACTGTGAAAAGAGAAAGGGAAAAAAAACGACGTTCAGGACGCCACAGCAAATAAACCAGCCGTTTCCCAATGGACTTCTCTCTCTCTCTCTCTCTCTCTCTCTCTCTCTCTCTCTCTCTCTCTCTCTCTCTCTCTCTCTCTTCCCCAGCACTCTCCCTCTTCTTTCTCCACAACTTCTTGTGGAGGGGGGTTTTCAGAAATAATGACAGGTTTTGTTTTGTTTTGTGTCCAGGACCAGTCTCTGCTGCTATTCAAACCTCTTTCCTGCCATTCCAGATCCCTGTAGTTTTCTCGGACAAAAAAAAAAAAAAAAAAAAAATGAACAGACACCAAACCACGCACATACACACAACACACACACACACAAACCGCCACTGGAATAACAAAGGCGTTTTTGTTTGTTTGTTTTTCGATGCTTTCTTTTTTTTTCCCCCTCTTTATTGCCGATCGATATGCTAGCTCTGCCTTCAGTTCCCAGGCGGTGAATTAAGTGTGGCGGGTGAGCTCCACATGATGGAGGCGGCTCACCGGAGCTGCATCTTCATGGCACTTTCCTGACGGATGAAATCCCATGGAAGAAACCTCCTCCCTCCCGCCCTCCCTCCAGGGTGGGAGGGTGGACGAGTCCACGCAGGAGGGTCGTGACGGTGCTGCCGTCGCTGCCAAGTCTCCTCACGCTACTACCACCACCGTGTCCACCTTCCTGGAACCAGGTGCTCACGGACTCAGACTGTCGAGGTATAGCAGGTGCTTGTGCTGTCCGCTCGGAACTGGAGACAGAGGGGGAAAAAAACGTGAAAATGAACAGAAAGGGAAAATGACACTCGGATCGGCAGCTTCAGGGCAAATTTATTGTGGCATGTCGTGTGTGTGTGTGTGTGTGGGGTGTGTGTGTGTGTGTGTGTGTGTGTGTGTGTGTGGTGTGTTGTTGTGTGTGTGTGTGTGTGTGTTGTGTGTGTGTGTGTGTGTGTGTGTGTGTGTGTGGCATGTGTGTGTTATTTTGTGTCTGTGTGTGTGTGTTTGTGTGCGGTGTGTGTGTGTGTGTGTGTTTTTCTGTGTGTGTTGTGTGTGTGTGTGTGTGTGTGTGTGTGTGTGTGTGTGTGTGTGTGTGTGTATGTGTGTGTGTGTGTGTGTGTGTGTGTGTGTGTGTGTGTGTGTGTTGTGTGTGTGTGTGTGTGTGTGCGTGCGTGCGTGTGTGTGTGTGTGTGTGTGTGTGTGTGTGTGTGTGTGTGTGTGTGCGTGTGTGTGTTGTGTTGTGTTTTGTTGTGTTGTGTTGTGTTGTGTTGTGTTGTGTTGTGTGTGTGTGTGTGTGTGTGTGTGTGTGTGTGTGTGTGTGTGTGTGTGTGTGTGTGTTCGGGCACACCTGTATACTAGTATACTGCAGAGTTAAAGTGGCACTGAAAACTTATCATCTGCTTCAGCGCACAGCATACAAAAAAAAATCTGCGCTGAGAACTGCAACGTCGGTTGCTAGAGGAAAAAAATGAAAGATACAGTAAAATAACCTTTATCAGAAAACGAAAACCAAGAAAGGAAAGAATGGGACTGGAATGAGACAGAAAGCAGAAAAATGAAACCACACACGCACGCACGCACGCACGCACGCACGCACGCACGCACGCACGCCGCACGCACGCACGCACGCACGCACGCACGCACGCACGCACGCACGCACGCACGCACGCACGCACGCACGCACGCACGCACGCCGCACGCACGCACGCACGCACGCACCGCAGCACGCACGCACGCACGCACGCACGCACGCACGCACGCACGCACGCACGCACGCACGCACGCACGCACGCACGCACGCACGCACGCACGCACGCACGCACGCACGCACGCACGCACGCACGCACGCACGCACGCACGCACGCACGCACGCACGCACGCACGCACGCACGCACGCACGCACGCACGCACGCACGCACGCACGCACGCACGCACGCACGCACGCACGCACGCACGCACGCACGCACGCACGCACGCACGCACACACACACACACACACACACACACACACACACACACCGATGAAACTAGCCGGCAGCAGGCTACCCGCTGATTAGAAAAGTAAGGCACAACGAAGAGAGCGGAAATGAGACAAAGGTCAAGGCCAGACTGACTCAGCAAAGGTACAGTAAATACCAGCGTCTTCATCGACCGTCTCCGTACGACACCAAGTTTCAAAGGACTGACAATGAGCCACCGTTTTAAACAAAGTGCTGCGTTCGTCTTCTTTTTTTTTTTTCCCTTACTTTTCATTGACAGGTGTGTGTGTTTTTTTCCCATCACTTCCATTGCTAAGTGATCTTTCTTTTTTTTTTTTCTTCACTTCTCGTCACCGCGAAGTGACATATTTGTTTCCCTTCATTTCTCCGTGTGAACTGTCGCTTTTCTTCTTCACCTTTCATTGACAAATGATACATTCTAGTTCGTCACGTTTTGCTCCGGAATGACTTTTTTTAAAAACTTTTTTGCTGTGAAATGACATATTTTTCTTTTCTCTTCTTCTTCCCCTTCTTCTTCTTCTCGATGTGAAGTCTTCTCTTCTTCCTCGTTCGCTTCCCGTTAGATGAGCAGCTCGGTGTCCTCGATGAAGGCTGCCGTCCACCGCAGCTCCTCCAGTTGTGTGTGTGTTTTTTTCTTTTTTCTTTTTTTTGTTTTTGTTTTTGTTTGTTTGCTTGTTTTTGTCTTTTCACTGTGAAATGATACAAATCCTTCACTTCTCACTGTGAAGTGATAAATAGTGTTTTTTTTCCCAGTTTTCAATGCAAAGTGACCACTTTCTCTTCACTTCTCAACGCCAAATGTTACTTTTTGCCCATTCACTTCTCACTGCCAAGCGATTTGGTTTTCGTTCTCTGGGAGTTGAGGCATGTTTTTCTTCACGTCTTTTTCGCGAAATGATAACACTTTGCTTTCTTCACTTCTCACGGCAAAGTAATTTTTTTTCTTCACTTCTCATTGCAAGTAATACTTTTTTTTCCTTTCTCACTGAGACGTGCCACTTTACACTGTGAAATGCTTTATAATTTTTTTTTGTCTACTTCTTTCTCCGAAGAGATACATTTTTTTCTCTCTAGTCTCCACTTCCCACTGCAAGGTAACGCACTTTTTTCACTTCTTCCAATTCAGCAATTTTTTTTTTCTTTACTTCTCATCGCAAAGTGATATATTTTCTCTTCACTTTCCATTTCGAGGTTCTACAAGCCCGCCCCCCCCCCCCCCCTCCCACCCCACCCGACTTCTAACTTCCCACTGCCCACTGTTAGGGTCTTTTCTCTTGAGTTCTCACAACCAAGAATTTTTTTTTTTCATTACTTATTCCCTAGTGATCCTTTTTCCCTCCATGTCTTTTCATTGCGAAGTGATAGATTTTTTTCCACTTGTGGCAAAGAAAGACATGGTTTCTTTCCTTCCGACTACGAAGTGACTTTTTTTTTTTTACTTCTCACTGTCGTTTGTTTTGTCAGCAAGGGCTAAAACATATTGTACGCTCTGAATTAGATCTTTTTCTTTCTATTTTCTTTTCTTTTTTTTTCTTTTTTTTTTTGGGGGGGGGGGGGGGGTGGGGGGTGCTGAGGGGTATAGGAGATGGGGTGGGGATTATGCAGGAAGGGTAGGGATTATAACGGTACATTATAAGGAAACTTGAGAGGCCGATGATCCGGTAAATGACGGCCGGCCAAGCGTGCTGAGTAGTTTGATCTCACGGATTAGAAAATGATTAAGCCTCATTATGTTTCGTCCTCCTCTGCGAATTTATCAGATTTTGTCTAGTCTGTACGTCGGACTAATCGTCTTTGTATGCGTTTTGATCCTGGTTAAATGTAACATCACGTCATTACAAATTGAAAGCTTATGATATCATTGATTTTTTTTTCCTTCAAAAGGAAAAAAAAAACATATAGTCTTTACAATTTGCAAGTTTATGATATCATTGATTTTTTTTTCCTTCAAAAGGAAAAAAAAAACATATGAGAACACTTATCAATCTTTACTGACATTACTACGCGGCGAAAACAAGTTGCACGCTTGCTTACTAACAACAAGGAGGAGACGTCCATAATAATTATTATCATCATTGATGTCACCGAAATAAACGAAATGATTATTATCATCATCTGATGCAAACAGAGAAAAAAAAAAAAACCACTCTTTTCTTTCTGCCTTGTCGTTTCTTTCCAAAACATGCCCATTCTCAAATCACTATCAACCTTTTAAACAAAATAAAACTAGAACCGTCCTGGGTACAGCGCAGGCCTCCTCGGTGGAACGAATCCCTGGTAAATAATTTCTATGATGGGAAGTAATTGTAGGTAGGAACTGAAAGATGTTACTTCCCAATTTCTTCTTCACCACTCTAAATAAGACACAGAATTTATGCATGTTTATATGTTTACAAAGCTGCTAGATTTCATGAAAATAT